>CP092863.1:222772094-223380507 GCA_030710605.1 Cordylochernes scorpioides | reverse complement strand
CGTCAGGGCGCAAATGCCTGGGGATCACCAATAGCCACGGTTGCCCCACTGGGTCGAAATTCCGCTTGTAAAGAGCTCCATTGATTATTTTGAAGCGGTTTTGATCGTTCTTCAAACATTCCTCCGATATTCTCACAATTACCGGATCTTTCCGCTGTTCCGCGACGATATCAGTTAAAGCAGCTAATGTTGGTATGTCATCTTCGGATTCCTCTGGGTTATTCACTTCGATTGGATTGTGTGAGAGACAATCGGCATCTTGATGTTTTCTGCCGTTTTTATATACCACGTTCACATTGTACTCCTGAAGTCTTAAGGCCCACCTGGCCAGTCTTCCCGATGGGTCCTTCAGGCCCGAAAGCCAACAGAGCGAGTGATGATCCGTCACAATTGTAAACGAGCGCCCAAATAGGTATGGATGGAACTTGCCGATCGCCCAAATCGCAGCAAGACACTCCCGCTCTGTTGTTGAATTTTTTTTTCAGCTGTTGACAGCGTTCTTGATGCATATCCAATCGGGTTTTCACTTCTTCCCTGGACCTGGACCAAATCCGCACCAATTCCAAACCCACTGGCGTCGGTGTGCAATTCGGTCGCATACTTTTCGTCAAAGTGGGCCAAAACGGGTTCCGACGCGAGTGCCAGCTTCAATGATTCATAGGCCTGCCGTTGATCTGGTCCCCATTCGAATCTGGTGTCCTTTCTCAACAACCTGTGTAGTGGTTCAGCTTTTTGAGCAAAATTCTTAATGAAACGACGATAATATGAGCACATTCCAATGAAACTTCTTACATCAGTGAGGGATTTGGGAGTAGGGAATTTGGACATAGCATCAACTTTATCCGGGTCGGGGTGCACGCCCTCTCCATCCACCAGATGCCCAAAAATGCTTAGTCGTTTTGTTCCGAACAAGCACTTGTCTGGATTTAACACAAGTCCACCCTTTGAGAGACACCTGAGAACTAATTCAAGGCGTCGAACATGTTCGTCAAAGGTGGGTGAAAACACAATAATATCATCCAGATAGCAAAGACACATTGACCACTTCAACCCCCTCAGCAAGGTATCCATCATTCTTTCAAATGTCGCTGGGGCGTTACACAACCCGAAAGACATAACTTTGAACTCGTACAATCCGTCGGGTGTAATAAAGGCGGTCTTCTCGCGATGTGCCTCATCCACCTCAATCTGCCAGTAACCAGAACGGAGGTCCATGGAAGAATAATAACTCGCCCCTCTTAAGCAATCGAGTGTATCGTCAATCCTTGGTAGTGGATATACATCCTTTTTTTTTATTTTATTCAGGTGTCTGTAATCGACACAGAAACGCCAACTACCATTTTTCTTTTTCACCAATACCACAGGAGAGGACCAAGGACTTTCGGAAAGCTGAACTATACCTCCTTTCAACATTTTGTCGACCTCATTCTGAATGGTTTGACGCTCGACCTGCGACACTCGATATGGACGGCGTTTTATCTTGTGCTTGGCTGTGCTCGTCAGATTAGACGGAAACTTATTAAATTCAAATAAGCCGCTGAAACTCCCAAGTATTGAACATATCCTGGTCCTTTCAAGCATGGATAGATCAGGGCTTATCATCGAGGCAATGTTTGGAGAGTTTTCTTGTCCAAGAATCCCCTGCCGATTGGTGTCCGAAGCATCACCGATGACTGCCAGGTGACCCTCTTCCAGTACTTGTATCTCTCCAATACACATTCCTTTGGGGACAGTTCGATCACATGTGCCGATGTTGGTTATCCAAATTCTCCCTTTTCCATGCTGGACAGCGAAGATCGAGGCGGGAACCATCAGATCACGTTCCAGAAAGAGGATCTTCGAAGGCTCCATTACGATATCACTCACACCGAGTATAGCTTCGCTGATTACGTTTATCTGCTTGGTCGATCCAGCGGGGATTATAAAGCTATCGTCGGCGGCCACAGTTTGGAATATGCCCGAAGAATCCTCTGGTAGTTCTGCTTTTTCTAACAGAATCTCGGCGCTACCACAATCGATTATAGCCCTTGACGCCTCCAGGAAGTCCCACCTGAGAATGATGTCGTGGCTACAACTTGGTAAAACGACGAATTCAAACGGCTGTACCAATCCGTTTATTTCTAAACGTAAAGTACATCGGCCCCTGGAAACGATATATTTCCCGTCGGCAACTCTAAGTGTCATGCCAGCGTCACTGAACATAGTCTTTTTGTGTTGTTGTCTAAAGTGGTCCGAAATAACCGAAAACGAAGCGCCGCTTTCGACAAGGGCAGGAAAAGTTTTATCGTCAATAGTAACGTCAACTATATTCTGTGATAGTTTAGCGGCTATGAGCGGCGGAGGATTTATAATCTCCTCAGCGACCTTACCTCCAGCGAAGGGCGCTTGCTCTAGTTTTCCTCACGATAAGGTGATCGGCCAGATCGTCGGCTTGGCGATATCGAGGGGCGACGTTCAGCTGGGGATCGGCCACGACCTGGATAGGGCGACGGGCTTCGATAACTTGCGCGGCCTGGGGTTTCATTGCTATTATAGATCGTTCGCGGGCCGTTCTGGACAGGGTGATATCTCCCCGGTGGCTGTCGATGCACCATCCCTCGCCGCTCTCGGCAGTACCTGGCGACGTGACCCGGGCGTCCGCATTGGAAACAAACGGGAATATTATCCACCGTCCTCCATTCGTCAGTCTTTCTTCGGGTAGTTGTCAGCCTTGTAGGATTTTGCTGCTGGTAATACGATGGTGGTTTCGCCGGTCCTTCAAATTGGCAGCGTTGTTCTCGGTAGTATGGACCCTGCTCCGCAATTGGGGTCAGATTTCTCTCAACCTCTTCATGAATAATTTTCTTCAGGGAGTTCACCTCTGGCATTATAAACTCGGAATGTAGGGCACTTTTAATTTCTTCTCTTACGATTCGTCGAATCAGATCTTCCAGAGATGAGGAGCCCGGTTGCTCTATACTTGCGACGTTAGGGAGTCGCTCAAACCTTGGTTTCCCGATGCGTCGCTGCTTGCAAGCCTCTACTTTTCGGCACCGATCGACAAAGGCTTCAACAGTATCAATTTCATTTACCAAGATGACCTGATAGACATTCTCTACCACACCTTTCATTAGATGTGCCACTTTCTCTTCTTTAGTCATATCGGGATTCACTTGCCTACACAAGCTCAGAACGTCTTGGATATAGAATTCACAGGATTCTGTGCTCTTCTGAGCTCGATTCTGAAGGTTGTCCTTAGCGCGTCTAAGAAGGACACCGCTATTGTCGAATGTCCGGCTAAACATCTCCCTAAACATATCCCACGAATCTATTCCTTCTTCGTTGTTATCAATCCATTGGCCAGCGGTCCCTTCCAAAAAGAACGGTGCGTTCGCCAATTTCATTGTGGTATCCCAGCAGTTAGATTTCGCAATACGTTCGTAATCCTTCATCCATTTTCCACAATCCTCCATTCCATTGCCGCTAAACACAGTTGGGTTTCTTGTCAAATGTTTGCAAGTATTTTAACACCTGTGTTAACTCCAGCCGACATTGATATTTTTCTGATTGGACTATTCTTTTCGTCGATATCAAAACGTGGCTCTAGGCCTACTAGGCGACGGTTTCTTCTGACAGAGGTATCCGTGATGGAATCGGTACCCAGCCTCCACCACTTGTCACGGTAAGAATCGCAAGCAACAGGCGAAGATAAATAGAAGAATAATCGTTTATTGCTGCCAACGAGCAGACTACTCAAATCAAAGAATACACGAATATATATACCAATAATTAATTCAATCTATGCAAAACAAACACAAATAAAATCTAAAACTTAATTATGTAAAACAATACAACAAATAACGTTACAACATAATGCAGTATTATAGAACCACCTGATACCAGTACAATTTCTCTTTTGTACTATTTTCACATAGTAAGAATTGTTTCTTGAGCTGTAAATTCATTGTGAATATAGAGAATATAGAAAAAATTCAAACAATGGATACTTCAATGATCCCTAGTTACGAAGTCTGTAACAATTAAATCCAGGATTTTATTAGACTGGGTTCAAATCCCTGGTCAATAAGTCAATTTTTTTTGGAAGCCACCGGACTGGCGACAAGAAACTTGGAGGTTTGAACTTCCTCGTCAACTCATCAATCATTCTACATATTTCTTAAGGCTGAAGTGACGTCTTCTAACTCTTCTGATTTTTCTTTCTTACAGAAGACAGTAAGAAGAGCTACAATCACAAGATTGGTTATGAAGGTGTCAACAGCATGATGGGAAGTAAACAGGATTCATTCAAGAAAACTGTTTTCCTCATGGAATTATCAATTATTTTCCTGGTGCCATATTTCTGGAGTGCTGTGAGATATATTCTACCTCTTATTCAAAGCCAAACTTACTGTTGACAAGTTGGAAGATCTGTTTAGATCCATGATAAGATGATAACACCATGATTGAATTGAAACTATGTGATGTCAAAACTAAGCGAAAAGAACAAATGGATTGAGGAGGGTCCCAAGAAGTTCATCATAATTCTCATATCTATCATTAAACTCTACTAAAACTTAACAAATGAAGCAGTAATTAAGAAAATAACTATTCCCCAATAGCTTCAATATTATTTTGCCATATTCAAGAAGATATTTATAATACCCTTTAACAAGAACATATTTTAATAGAAATCACCATTATCATTTCCCCATTATGTCTTGAAAACATTTTCCAACATTGGCCATTGCCAACCTGGTCCACTGGCAAAAGGTCATCCATCAAGACATCGCAAAAGTCAAATTATCTATCAAATGAATTCTGTACAATTTGAAGCCCACACAGAATAAATAACGAAGTTTAAAATAAATAATCCTCAATAGAAAAACAATATCAATGCAAGAGAAATAACAATTTACATCCCCCCATGATGTCTTGAAAACATTATCCAACATTGATTATTGTCAGCCTGGTCAACTGGCAAAAAATCATCCATCAAGTCATCGCAAAAAGTAATAAAATTTGAAGCCACAGAAAATAACGCAGTTTAAAAGAAATAATTACTAATATGAAAACAATAGCAATGCAATAGAAATAAAAATTTCCATCCCATGATGTCTTGAAAACCTTGTCCAACATTGATCATTGCCAACCTGGTCCACTGGAAAAAGGTCATCATCAAGACATCGCAGAAATTCATACAATTTGAAGCCACACAAAATGAATAACACAGTCTGAAAGTATGAATCTTCAATATCAAAACAATGGCAATGCAATAGAAATAACAACTTCCACCCCCCATGATGTTTTGAAATCTTTATCCAACATTGATCATTGCCAACCTGGTCAAATGGCAAAAGGTCATCATCAAGACATCGCAAAAATTCATACAATTTGAAGTCACACAAAATGAATAACACAGTCTGAAAGTATGAATTTTCAATATCAAAACAATGGCAATGCAATAGAAATAACAACTTCCACCCCCCATGATGTTTTGAAATCTTTATCCAACATTGATCATTGCTAACCTGGTCAACTGGCAAAAGATCATCTATCAAGACATCCCAAAAGTCGAATTATCTATCAAATTGTACTATTTGAAGCTACAGAAAATGAACAACGCAGTTTAAAAGAAATAATACTCAATATCAAAACAATAGAAATGTCTTCCTATCAAAATGGCACGTCAAACATCTCAATAAAACAATATTTGATCACGAAATAGGAAGAATAATTCTGAATTAGCGTTCTATGAATCCAAAATGTTGTGATATGATAAACTCATCAATAAATGATATAACAGATTATACCAATAGTAATAGGCTCCACAGGGGGAATTCAGTTCTGAAATAGTTTCCCTCACGTTTATCTGGAAAAAGAATCTGGAACGAAAATGGAAGATTTGCGCTCTTTAGAAGAAATCAAAGTTATTAAAGAAGACTTCACTTTTCAGCCAAAAATAACCATCAGAATGAAAAATGTCGAAACGAGGAATAAAAACGGCCAAGTTTCTTGATCTAATTATTATTTATTTATTTTTTGGAAAAGAAATCATGTGATTTTAACACAATCATCTACCTGCACTTCTAAAGTGTGATAGCAATTTTTTGAAACAGAAATCATTGAATTGGTTTCAACTAGCAAGTTTTCACTTGTATTTTGCTCTAATGTGCAATTATCAATTTTTGGAATTAGTCGAGAGAGACTTAATATTCATTTTTATGAATCTCCCATGTATTTTCATGGTGTTTAGAAGTAAACGTCGTAGAAAATACAAATTTTTGGAAAGATCAAGATCTTGATTTTTTTTTTACTTGCGCGCAACAAGTAAAAAACAATTTATCTCCTGTATATTCATGAGGTTTGAAATATAACCTGATGGAATATACAAATTTTTGGAAACGTTTTTCAACTTATATTTATCGTTGAAAAAAAAATATTTTTAATGTTCCTGCTAAGATATTCAACAAGAATTTGAAAATGTTCCTGAAAAGAAATTTCAACAAGAAACAATTTTTGTAAAAGTTCGGTCAAGTAAATGACTGAAATAATTTTAGCTCTCAAATAGCTAAAGTGTTTTAAAACACCAATTATAATTAATTTTTGGAAACTTCATCCATCTGAAGATATTTTTGAAAAACTCTTCCTGCGGAGTTATACATTCAACAAGAAATAATTTTTGAATAAAAAGTCAAGAATGATTTTGAATTATATTTAGTGTTTTTTTTTAATTTATTTCAACACGCAAAACCTGATATCCAGGCTAGGGATAATTCCTTCTATTTACATTTTTAAATAGAAGAGCTGTTATAAACATAATATATATATACAAGAAAATAAATAAATAAATAAAAGAAACAATTGGGTATATTAGGAATCTGATTCTTCCCAGGTTAGAAAGATAATCATAAATATATTTACAAAAATGGTTAAATCTGTGATAATTATCTCTAGTATTTACAAATTATTATGAGTTAGTGTTTATCTCTCTCTCTCTCTCTCTCTCTTTTACATTTATAAAAAAAAAATAATAAAATTTTGGCAAACCTTTTTCTTTTATGTTATGAAGAAACTTGTAGTGGAAATATAGAAAAAATTTAACGCCATATTAAACAGTGGTTAACTTGAGAAAATTTCAAATGCTTTATTACTAATGTTGGGTTAACACAGATATAAAAATGTGTAAAATAGGCTAATTTCACAAAATAAAATAAAATATTCATAAAATAATTGCTGAAATGTAAAAAAAAAAGCGAAAATATCGATTAAAAATGAAAATTTTGTTATTAAAGTGTAAAATGTTGTTATATTAAAATGAAAAACGTTTTCTTAAAACCTGTATATAAAAGAAATATAATTTCAAACACAAAAAGTTTAAGTAAGTTATGAAAAATATAGTTATAAAAGCTATTTAATATTTAAAAATGTAATTTGAATACAAATTAAAGATTAGCGACAAAATAATATATGGTAGAAATCGGTGGCTATCCTATAAAAATTGTAGATTAATATTTTAAAGTGTATAACTATTCGTTTTTATTATGTTTTTTTTTTTGCGTAGAAGCTAGAAGCTGAGACATAATTTAAAACATTAAATAAAAGAATTTAATTGAAGAAACTGAGAAATAGTGTATGTGTCGTATTTTATTTTTCAATACTCTGTGTGAATGCTAAATTTGGAATAGGAACTAACCTAAAAGTTTTTGTTTTGGCATTCCGAGTTTGTCTTTTGTTTTCTTCTTGTCTTGCTAAATGCAATAAATAATTTTTTGGTTGCTTTAAAGAGAGTTGTAATTATTTAAAATACTACAATTTATGATAGCAGAGCGCGGTTCAATTTAAAACTTGAGAAAAAGCGAAAATATTTTATCAGAAGTTTGATACGTTTATTCTAAATCGGTAAACAAAGATCTCTTCTGCATCAAGGTATGTAAATTTTGAAATATGTTTCAATAGAATTTGAATTATATTGATAAAAGAAAGTTTTAAATAGAAGGATTGAAAAAAAAAACATTTTTGAATTATAAACTACCTTTAAACTATATTGTTTAATTTTTAAAAGTTGAAAAACAAGGCTAAAATGGATTGCAATTTTTCGCCAACGACAAAAATTGAACCTTTAACAGGAACAAATTATCCGATTTGGGCTTTAAAAGTCGGAGCACTTTTACGTGGAAAGAAATTATTTAAATGCGTAATTTCGGATCCCGAGCCTGATGTAAAAGATGAAGTCGCTTGGCAAATATGGAGTGAAAAGAATGACGAAGCCTTTGGAATTATAGTTACAACTCTATCAGATGAACAAGCAGGAATGTTTCTAGATGAAACTAAAGCAAAGAAAGTATGGGATGAATTAAAGAAAATCTGTTACGCAAACTTTGACTTTAATCATCATCGATGCTGACGTCACTTCCAACTTCTACCTTCAACCTTTCTGTTATGTTTTATCGCTAGCTTGTTTTAACAATATTTGTATTGGAACAAGCCGTTCCTTAAATGAATATATATTTGTTTTTATCTAAAGGGATGTCCTCGTAACTACAACATACGTGAGTACAAAAACAACTAGAAATCCTTAAAAAGAAACATCATATTTTTTTGCTAAGCCTATATCAATTTGGTAGCAGAGCGTGGTTTGGGCGCGCGAATTGGACTAACCGCCAATTGATCCATTTAAATCAAAAATAAATTAAATAATTGGACTAACCGCCAATTTAGAAATAAAAAGTTGAATGAAAATGGATACATATAACTTAGCAAAAATCGAACAGTTAACAGAAAACAACTATACAACGTGGTCTATGAAAATGGAAGCAATTCTAGATTCAAAAGATCTCTTCGAGGACGTAATTGTTAATGACGAGCCAGAATATGATATTTGGAAGAAAAAGAATCGGGAAGCATACAGCCTAATAATATTGTCACTTTCGGATGACTTAACAATCATCTTTCGAGGCGATAAAAGGGCCAAAATAATTTGGTACGACATAAAGAAATGGTTTGAAGGATCTCTAGAAAATAAAAGGATAGACCTAATGTTGGATCTAGCCAGACTAAAATTGAACCCAAATGAAAATGTTAACATGTACTGTATATTGTACGAGCACAGAAACTGGCACAAGAGATCACCCAGCTAGGAAAAACTGTAACAGAAAGAGAACTTGTACGATACATTGTTGAAGGACTCACACCTAACTTTGACACGATCACAGCAGCACTGTCAATAAACAGAGAAATCTTCTTACCAGACTTGAGACAAACTCTACTGGATTTCGAGAAGAAAAGACAGGACAGAAGCAAAAATCATGAAAATGCTTTCAGATCATCAGGCAACCAATTCAAAGAAAAGTCATGCTACATTTGCAAAAGAAAAGGACATTTCAAGAAAGACTGTTGGTTCAACCCTAACAAGAAAGGAAATCAAAATAATACAACAAACAAAAATAACATGGCCAGTACAAGGAACTACCATAAAGGACCAAAACAAAACAAAGACACAGCCAGATCAGCAATCCAAGAACGAACGGAGGAACCATCCCAACGAAGAGACTCCACTTCAGAATACGCACTACATGCAAGCACAAGGGAGGAACGCCCGACGACTCAGGACGTGTGGATAATTGATTCTGCGTGCACAAGCCACATGACTTCCCATGGTGAATGGATCGAGCACAAGACGGAGGAGAGAAGAAGCATACAAGTGGCGGAAGAAGGGAGACACATCGAATCTGCCTCATCAGGATCAATCCAAGCTACTGTACAAGGTAAGGACAAACTTAACCAAACGCCACCGTTCCAAATTAAATTATTGGGTCAATAGATATAACTTCCCTGAATCTTGCAATATAACGAACAATCAGGATATCAAAGGTATTATTAACCTGTCCTCAGAATCATTGACTCCATCAGAAAACCGACTCTTATCGTTGGGATTGAAGTTTAGATTGCCCAAGACACCAGACATTCCCCGCATCATTTCCTGCCTTGAGCCAGCCATAAAGTCCCTTAGCCACCAAGACACTTTCAAGATCCGCCAAGCTGTTACTTCCATCCTACAGAAACCCGTTCCCCATACTAGGGAATCAAAAGGTCTGTACCAAACCATTAAGAAACTTAAACAAAATACCTCCATAGTTATTACTAGATCTGATAAAGGTTCTGACATAGTAATATTGAACACCGCAGATTATACATCGAAGATGCATGACATCTTAAGCGATACATCCATTTTTTCACCAATAACACCTCAGAACAACACCACAGCAATCAGAAAGTTTAGAACCTCCTTATTACGTTTGAAAAGATCTAAGCATATATCACAGGACCAATATTCTACCTTCATCTCCAACCTTAACAGTAATGCTTACATCTATGGCCTACCTAAAACGCATAAGCCCTCAGTTCCCCTACGCCCCGTTATTGCTTACCACCAATCACCCGCATATGCTGTTTCCAAATTCCTCTCAAATTTTCTATCTCCTATCCTCCATTCGAAACCTGGTACACATGCCATTACTAACACCCCAAGCTTTATACAAGAAATTACTAAGTTAAAAGTACCTAAAGACCATATTATGGTTTCATTTGATGTGAAATCCCTCTATTTATCCCTTCCCCACCCACTCATTATAAGTGAGCTCGGAAAACTTTTATATAACACACCAATTGACACCCACACAGCCGATTACATTATTAATTTAACCTCCCTTTGCTTGGATATGAACATCTTTACATTTAATCATCAATATTACAAACAAATTAGGGGCTCCCCTATGGGCAGCCCACTATCATCCATCGTTGCAGAAATTGTAATGGTGTCATTGGATGAAAGGATCAATCAACAGCAATCCTCTAGCATATACTTCTGGAAACGTTACATAGATGATATATTCTGCATCACAAAAATAGACTCGGTTAGCCATATACTTAATGACCTAAATTCATTTCATCCCGATATCTCTTTCACATACGAAACTGAAACCTCTTTTGTCCTTCCCTTCCTTGATATCTTAATAATCCGTACCAATAATTTCTTTCACACTACCGTTTACTATAAGAACAACTCACCCCCACACTACACACATTATAGCTCCCACTGCCCCATTACCCATAAAATAAGCTTAGTGAAGACACTTACCAAGCGGATCTTCACACTTTGTTCACTTAACATATTCCAAAACATAGAGAAATCAAAGATAATAGCCCATTTGACAAATGCCAATTACCCAATCTCATTCATCAACAGACACTTTTACAACCCAAATTATACAAAACCGGCACAAACAAACAAAAGTCACTGCACTCTCCCCTACAGTCCACAGTCAGTTGCTATAGCTTCACTACTGAAACCATACGGCATCAACACATTCTACTACAATAACCCTAACATCGCATCCATAACCAGAAACCCTATAACCCGATCTAACAAACCCACCAACAATTGTAATTCTGAAGGCGCGGTCTATGCCGTCCCATGTCGTCAATGCTCCGCCATTTACGTGGGGGAAACGGGTAGATCTGCGGCCATCAGAATGAATGAACACAGCAGGAACATAACCAATAAGACCATAACATCCCAAATATATACCCATATCTCAAATACAGGTCACTCGTTTGATTTATCCAATCCAACCATCCATTATAAGAACATCAATAGCAAATATCAAAGATTGATCCTTGAGGCCATGATATCATTACAATGCAATAGTATCAACAGACATATCGATATACCTGACTCATACCATATTCTGTTGAAATAGTACCTTATCCTAATCCACCCGTCATCATGCCTTCAACATCAAATACATACTTACTTTCTTTCTTTCTTATCCCTCGCAATCACAATAGTTTACGCCGTTGTATTTTAATTCACATGTAAATATGTAATCTTGGTTGATCTCTGCAGTATGTTAATTTAGTTGTATATACTTTTAATTTCCATTATGTAAATTAGTATTTCTTAGCTCTATATATAGTCGTTTACACTTTCATTCTGTAGCCAGTTGAAGGACGTCACGGTCCGAAAGCTCGCGAGTATTAAATTTAAGAAACTCCTCTTCTGTCTCGTTTATTTTGTTTGATTATGGAACAGAAGGTTAGGACATCCTAGTGACAACAAATTAGACCTGTAAACGCTAAAGTTGTCAAAAGTAAATGGGTGTTCAAAATATCTAAAGACCAAGAAAACAAAACTTACAAAGCTAGACTTGTTGCAATGGGATACAACCAAATCCCAGGAAGAGATTACAACGAAAGTTTCAGCCCTGTTATTAAAAATGCCACCCTCAGGACTATTTTGTCAATGGCAGCAACAAAAGATTCAGTTATTAAACTATTTGATGTGAAAGCAGCCTATCTAAATGAAAACATTGAAAATACAATATTCATGGAACAACCTGCTGGATTTGTCCAAGACAGAAACAAAGTTTGCAAACTCAACAAAAGTATTTACGGTCTACCTCAATCCGGAAGATCGTGGAATGAGAAATTCAGTCAAGTACTTCATGACTGTGGACTGGAAAAACTTAAATCTGATCCTTGCCTATTTAAATGGAAGAATGAAGATAAATACTTATATGTAGGGATATATGTTGATGACTTTATCACTGTCTCAGATTCTGAAGATACCTCAAACAGATTCATCAATAAATTGAGACATCACCTGGAAATAAAGGATGTAACATGTAAAGGCATGTTTTTGGGAATCAAGATCATACAAGACAAGGAGGGAATTTCGCTACAGCAAAGCCACTATGTACAACAAATATTGCAGAAATATGGAATGGAAACTTGTAAGGAAGTTCCAATACCAGGTTCCAAAGAAATCAATTTGGACAATCATATTGAAGATGACAATTGTGATCAGCGCACTTACCAAGAAGCCCTTGGAATGCTAATGTTTCTAGCTGTTAACACCAGACCCGACATCGCTTACATCACTAGCAAACTTTCACAGTACTCCAGACAACCAAAACAGATGCACTGGACAGCAATCAAAAGAGTGATGAGATACCTACGAGGAACAATTGACCTAGGAGTGAAATTTGAAAGAGGAAAGGCTGGAATCCTGAAGTCCTACACTGATGCCAGCTGGTCGACCACTCATGATGGAAAATCCTACGGCGGTTATGTATTGAAGCTCGGCGAAGCAACTATAGACTGGAAAAGTAGTAAACAACCACTCGTCGCCCTCTCCACAATGGAAGCGGAAATGATAGCTGCTTGTGAAAGCTGCTGTCAAATCAAGTGGATAATAAACCTGCTACGAGAGCTGGAAGAATGGAATTTCATGGAAAACCCAACTGCGATCTATACAGACAGTCAGTCATTGATCACTGGATCTCCAGCCCTAAACAAAGCAGTCGCTGTAGACATATCAACAGAAAGTACCACTTCTTGAGAGACTTATGAATCCAGAGACATCTGCCTTCTGTACAAGCCATCTCAGGACCTGGAGGCGGATATCTTCACAAAGGACCTATCCCGAGACCAGATGAAGAAACACCTGGAGAACCTCAGCATCGTGGGAGTAAAGACAAAGTAAGGAGGGAATTGTTACGCAAACTTTGACTTTAATCATCATCGATGCTGACGTCACTTCCAACTTCTACCTTCAACCTTTCTGTTATGTTTTATCGCTAGCTTGTTTTAACAATATTTGTATTGGAACACGCCGTTCCTTAAATAAATATATATTTGTTTTTATCTAAAGGGATGTCCTCGTAACTACAACATACGTGAGTACAAAAACAACTAGAAATCCTTAAAAAGAAACATCGTATATTTTTTTGCTAAGCCTATATCAAAATCTACACTGGAAACCTAGAAGATAAGATCATTGATATTGGACTTAAACTTAAGAATATCAAGATGAAAAATAATGAATCCATAAACGAATATATGGCTAGAGCCAAAAATATTGCCTCTCAAAGTTCTTCACTCGGACACCAAATACCCCAAAGAGAACTAGCGTTTCATATTGTGCGAGGTATCCATCCAAGATTGGAAAAGATCGCTGTTGTACTGAGAACTAGAAGAGACTTAATTCTTGATGAAATTCGGCAGTCACTTAGAGAGGAAGAGAATCGAATGAATTCTAAGATGAATGGGGGTCATTCTGATGAAAATGAACAGGCTTACAGAAGTAAAGACAGAAGAAATCACTATCAACAGAATCGACAAAAGGAGTGTTTTGTTTGCCATAAAAAAGGACATTTAGCTAAAGATTGCTGGTTCAAAAATAAACGAACTCAAGAACAACATGGGAGAAGAAAAATGCAAATTCAAATACGAACTATAACAAACAAAATTTCAGAAATAATGCGAATACCGTCTCAAGCAAGCCTGCGGAACAAACTTTCAATACCAGCACAGATCGAGTTTTTGAAAACTCCTCAAATAGTCAGATACAAACCTGGTGTCTTGACTCAGGGTGTACTACGCACTTATCTCCACACTTGGACTGGATGGAAAATGTAATGCCTTATGAAAGTGAGATAAATTTGGCAGAAGAAGGTAAAGTTACACATACTACAGCTAAAGGTGATATCAAGGTTTCTACTTGTACCAAAAACGGAATTGAGAATGTTCAAATTAGAGGAGTTCTGCATGTACCCAACTTAAGGTCTAATCTTTTATCAATATACGAATTAACTAACAAAAGAAATACTGTAATTTTCAATAGAGATGGAGCAAAGATTTACAATGAACAGGATGATTTAATTGCAGAGGCTCAAATCCAGGATAGGATGTATGTAATGGAAACAAGGTCCAGAGATGAATACTCGGAAAAGGCGGAGAATGTCATGACCACAAAAGATGATTTCTCAAATGACAATATCAGCTTGTGGCATAGAAGACTGAATCATTTGAACGAAGCGTACATGAAAGAGATAATTCAACGGAATGTGGTATTGGGGTTTAATGTTAAATTTAAGAACTTGCCAGAATGTGTAGCTTGTATAATGAGGAAATTGACTCGACAACCTTACCATCCCGTTACCACCAACTGTACAACCAAACCCCTTGAATTGGTGCATATGGATTTGTGTGGTCCAATGCCATACCAATCTCTAGGTGGATCAAAATACTTTTTTGTTCTGGTTGATGACTTCAGCCGAAGAACCTTTATCTACTTTCTGAAAAACAAAGATGAAACTTTGGGGAAGTTTGAAGAATTTAAGGCAAGAGTGGAAAATGAGCTAAACCTGAAAATAAAGGATGTGCGAACTGATAATGGCACAGAGTTCACTAATCACAGATTCAAGAATTTCTTAATTAAAAATGGAATACACCACCAACTCTCCACCACCTACTCGCCACAAAGTAACGGAGTTGCTGAGAGAGTAAACCGAACCCTAATTGAAACAGCAAGGACATTATTGTTTGATTCAGGATTACCCATGGCTTTCTGGGCGGAGGCAGTCGCTACTGCATCATATGTCAAAAACTGTACTCCACATAGGTCAATCAAGCTTGATACACCAATGGAGAAATGGAAAGGAAGAAAACCCTCCATTCGACATTTCAGAATATTCAGTTGTTTGGCGTTTTGGCCCATTACACAACAACATAGAAGTAAATTTATGCCTAAAAGTCGAAAAGGTATTTTTGTAGGCTATTCTCTGAAAAGAAAGGCTTATCGAGTGTATGACATAATCACTAAGAAAATAGAAGAAGTGAGATCAGTAAAATTTGTCGAAAATGAGAAAGGAATTGATTATGCAAAAAATCTTCAAGAAGACACAAATTACGACCATTTTTCATATAAAAAGGAAGAGGAAGATGATATTGAAATCGACCATCGGACGCGTCCAGAAACCTCAGAACTAAATGAAGAAACGATTCCCACGCTAGACGAACCTAACGAGGAAAAAATTGTACGGTCAGGTCGCAAAAAGGCAGATACACAAAAGTTTTAGAGCAAAAACACAGAGCAAAACTGAGAGAAGAAGAAATGAAATTGCTTGAACAAGGCGCTCGACGTTCGCAAAGAATAAAAGAAAGAAATAACGTGAATTTTATATTAGAACCAGAAGAACGTATTCCCGAAAATTATGAGGAGGCGATTAACTGCGAGAATAAATATGAATGGCTCGAAGCAATGAAAGAAGAACTTTACTCTATTGACAAGCATAAGGTATGGACTCTCGTTCAAAGAGAAAAGAATATGAAGATCATAAACTGCAAATGGATCTTTAGCATAAAGAGTACGCCTGGTGAGGGTGTTTATAGAAGAAAAGCTAGATTAGTTGCTATTGGTTGTAATAAAAAATATGGCGTAGAATATGAGGAATCTTTTTCACCAGTGATCAGAAAAGAAAGTCTTCGTGCAATTGTAGCCCTAGCAGCTCAGTTGAATTTGGTTATAACATCATATGAAGTGAAGTCCGCCTACTTTTACGGAGAATTGAAAGAAACTATTTTTATGAAACAGCCGGAAGGATTTGTTGAAAAAGGCGAAGAAGACAAAGTTTGCAAATTGTTAAAAGTATATATGGACTTCCACAATCGGGACATTGTTGGAATAAAAAGATCAACGAGATACTGATACAACTGGGAATGGAAAGATCGCAATATGATCCATGTGTGTACACTTTTAGAAAAGGAAAGGAATATGGAATATTGGGTTTATACGTGGATGATCTAATAATAGCCGGAACAGATAAAACCTTTAATGAAAAACTAGCATCAGAGATAGGAAGATTTGTTGCTTTAAAAGAAAAGGGGGAGAATGAACCTTTCATTGGTATAGAGATAAAGAAAACAGAATACGGTTTTGATCTATCACAAGCCCATTATATCGATAAAATCTTGAAGAAATTTGCACTCGAAGAATGTAACATTGTACAAACTCCGGGAGATCGAGACCAAAGTTTTGATGAATGTTAAGACTCCAAACCAGTAGACAGGACATTGTATCAAGAGATGATCGGATCCCTGATGTATTTGGCAACCGGAACTCGTCCAGATATTTCTTTTAATGTGAGCAATTTATCCCGATTTTGCAATGATGCAAGAGAAGTACATTTAACAGGAGTTAAGAGAATATATAGATACCTGAAGGGCTCCAGAGATAAAATGTTAAGATACAAGCCATCAGAAAATAGCATTCTTGTCAGCACAGATGCAAGCTGGTGTTCAACAAGTGACGAAAAGTCCTATTCCGGATACACAGTTAAACTGGGAAACAACTTGATCAGTTGGAGAAGCAAGAAACAAAGTTTGGTGGCTCTGTCTACATGCGAAGCCGAACTGATTTCGATATGCGAAGGGATCTGCGAAGTAAAATGGATTAAAGGACTTTTAGAATAACTATGTAAGGATGCGAACTTTCCTACAACGCTTAAAACAGATAGTCAATCTGCTATCAAGTGGATTAAATCTGAAAAATAACTTCCCGGACAAAACATATAAACCAGAAATTGTATTTTATAAAAGATGCTGTGGAAGAAGGAACAATCGACCTTGAATTTGTTAGGAGTGACGAAATGGAAGCGGACCTATTAACAAAGAGTCTTCCCAAGGAGAAACTTAAAAACTGTATAAACTCTCTCGGACTTGTTTGATAGAAGCTTCCACACAGGGGAGGGATTGTCGTATTTTATTTTTCAATACTCTGTGTGAAAGCTAGATTTGGAATAGGAACTAACCTAAAAGTTTTTGTTTTGGCATTCCGAGTTTGTCTTTTGTTTTCTTCTTGTCTTGCTAAATGTAATAAATAATTCTTTTGTTGCTTTAAAGAGAGTTGTGATTATTTAAAATACTACAGTATGCATTTTTATAGTTTTCTTTTAGATAAATAGAAGGAATTCGGTAATGGTAATTTGTTTTAGATAACCCCGATTTTTTTTCTCCATCACACTTGTGGAACGTGTTCCCTCCCCCCAATATTCTTGTTTAAATATAAATTCCTATCAACCAATAAATATCTCCACTGTTGAAGATCGAGCCCTCCCACACTGAGTCAGCGGTCAAATTGTTTATATTCTTTCAGAACTGTCAAAGAGGGCAAAAAAAAAAAAACGTTGTTGATTCAGGAGAACCGCCATTTTGTTTTCAAAATATTCGGCTGGTATTTTCTAGAGCAGATGAGACCGAATCTTTCATCAAATTCTTGAAATAAAAAAAAAGTGAAACAGCAGCTATTTTTTACATTCATATTTTTCTTTTTTTTTTCTACTTGCCCCCTTTGGCTCGTGTCTTTTTTTTCGGGAGCCATATTGATGTCTGGTGCTTTTTTTTTCTATGTTAGATCTGGGTGTTTACCTCTTCTTTTCTTCAAGAGTTATGTAAAATCTATTAGATTTTATTATTATTATTTATTTTAAAGCATATATATATATACGAAAAATCCTATAAAAAGGCAATCTTGGTGGTAGGACATAACAAATACTGCGTGTCTCTAGTCATATTATTTATCTTAAATACAGTAGAACCTCTTTCTAAAGGGTAATACCTAATTACAGATCCAAAGTGTCCCCTTTAAAGAGAGGTGTCCTCTTCCAGAAGAGCTGTTAAATAATTTAAAATGATAATTTTGTTGATGAAAACTGTCCTTTGTAGAGAGGTATCCTCTAATGGAGGTTCTACTGTATTCATTAGATATTGCCACGTGGAAAATTAGGAAAGACAAACTTCGAGGTGACACAGCAATTTATTTAAGGCAAAAACAAACTATGAATGATAAACAAAAGATAAGCAATAAAAAATGATAAAACGATACTCTATTAATACAAGTGTAAAATAATAAATACTATTAATTATTTATACTATAATATTTTATACGAATAAAAATTAATGTTTTTTATCGAAAAAGAAAGCTGCCTGAGAGGTGAGACGTGAATATTTATGTAACTAAATTACCTTCCAGCAAAAAGAAGATTAGATGGAACATGGATAATAAAAAAAGGGAAATAGAGAACGGCATGAAGTAGAGGGAAACGGATTAGATGGGAAACTACGATAACTACTAAAGGGAAAGGTCTGGCACCACTGGAGACTAGAACAAGAGCAAAGAAACCAAATAACTAATGGTTAGGGAAATTACTATGCCCCATCTAGTGGAACAAAAATTAACTAAACGTTGATTTATCTTATTCCATGATATTTGTCTAACCCAATTTCTTGATAGATCAAGAAAAGTTAACCACGTACGCGTTTCGAGTTATCCACCTGATACCAGTACAATTTCACTTTTGTACTATTTTTCACTTAGTAGGAATTGTTTCTTGAGCTGTAAATTCATTGTGAATATAGAAAAAATTCAAACAATGAACATTTCAATGATCCCTAGTTACGGAGTCTGTAACAATTAAATCCAGGATTTTATTAGACTGGGTTCAAATCCCTGGTCAATAAGTCATTTTTTTTTTGTGGAAGCCACCGAACTGGCGACAAGAAACTTGGAGGTTTAAACTTCCTCGTCAACTCATCAATCATTCTACATATTTCTTAAGGTTGAAGTGACGTCTTCTAACTTCTGATTTTTCTTTCTTACAGAAGACAGTAAGAAGAGCTGCAATCACAAGAATGGGTATGAAGGTGCCAACAGAATGATGGGAAGTGAACAGATTTCATTCAAGAAAACTGTTTTCCACGTGGAATTATCAAATATTTTCCTGACGCCATATTTCTGGAGTACTGTGAGATATCTTCTACCTCCTATTCAAATCAAAACTTATTGTTGACATTTAAGTTCGAAGATCTGTTTAGATCCATGATAAGATGATAACACCATGATGGAATTGATAATATGTGATGTCAACTAAGCGAAAAGAACAAATGGATTGAGGAGGAGTGTCCCAAGAAGTTCATCCTAATTCTCATATCTATCATTCCACTCTACTAAAATTTAACAAATGAAGCAGTAATTAAGAAAATAACTATTCCTCAATAGCTTCAATATTATTTTGCCATATTCAAGAATATATTTATAATACACTATAACAGAACATATTTTCAATAGAAATAACCATTTCCATCCCCCCATGATGTCTTGAAAACATTATCCAACATTGGCCATTGCCAACCTGGTCCACTGGCAAAAGGCCATCCATCAAGACATCCCAAAAGTCGAATAATCTATCAAATCAATATTGTAGAATTTGAAGCCCACACAAAATGAACAACGCAGCCTGAAAGTATGAATCCTCAACATTAAAACAATATCAATTCTATAGAAATATCATTTCCATTCCCCCATGATGTCTTGAAAACATTATCCAACATTGGCCATTGCCAACCTGGTCAACTGGCAAACGGCCATCCATCAAGACATCGCTGAAGTTGAATTATCTATCCAATAATATTGTACTATTTGAAGCTACAAAAAATAAATACCTCAGTTTAAAATAAATATTATCAAAACATTAGCAATTCAATAGAAATAACAATTTCCATCCCCCCGTGGTGTCTTGAAAACATTGTCCAACATTGATCATTGCCAACCTGGTCAATTGGCAAAAGGTCATCCATCAAGACATCTCAAAATTCGAATTATCCAATAATATTGTAATATTTGAAGCCACACAGAATAAATAACAACGCATTTTAAAAGAAATAATTACTATTATCAAAACAATAGCAATGCAATAGAAATAACTTCCATCCATGATGTCTTGAAAACATTATCCAACATTGATTTTTGTCAGCCTGGTCAACTGTCAAAAGATCAACCATCAAGTCATCGCAAAAAGTCATACAATTTGAAGCCACACAAATTAAATAACGCAGTTTAAAAGAAATTATCCTCAATATTAAAACAATAGCAATGCAATATTAATAACAACTTCCACCCATGATGTCTTGAAAACATTATTCAACATTGATCATTACCAAATTGGTCAACTGGTAAAAGATCATCCATCAAGACATCCCTAAAGTCAAATTATCTATCAAATGAATACTGTACAATTTGAAGCAACACAAAATGAATAATAACGCAGTTTAAAAGAAATATTATCAAAACAATAGCAATGAAATAGAAATGTCTTCTTAACAAAATGGTACATCAAACATCTCATTAAAACAATATTTGATCACCAAATGGTAAAAATAATTCTGAATTAGCGTTCTTTGAAATCGAAAATGTTATGATATGATCAACTCATCAATAAATGATATAATAGATTATACCAATAGTAATAGTTTCCAAAGGGGAAATTCAGTTCTGAAATAGCTTCATTCACGTTTGTCTGGAAAAAGAATTTGGAAGGAAAAAAAGAATATTTGCGCTCTTTTGGAGAGATCAAAGTTATTAAAGAAGACTTCAATTATCAGCCAAGATAACCATCAGAATGAAAGATGCCAAACGAAGAATGAAAACTGCCAAGTTTCTTGATCTAATTTTTATTTATTTATTTTTTGGAAAAGAAATCATGTGATTTCAACACAATCTCTACCTGCACTTCTAAAGTGTGATAGCAATTTTTTGAAACAGAAATCATTGAATTGGTTTCAACTTACAAGTATTTACTTGTATTTTGCCATTTATGTACAATTATCAATTTTTGGAATAAGTCGAGAGAGACTTAATATTGATTTTTATGAATCTCCCATGTATTTTCATGGTGTTTAGAAGTAAACGTCGTAGAAAATACAAATTTTTGGAAAGATCAAGATCTTGATTTTTTTTTACTTGCGCGCAACAAGTAAAAAACAATTTATCTCCTGTATATTCATGAGGTTTGAAATACAGGGTGATCCAAAAGTCCCGCACTATTTTAAAAATTAATAACTCCGCGAATATTTGCGCTAGAGCAATGCGGTTAACACCATTGTATTCAGGATGCAATGGGATTTTTTATGGCAAATAATGAAAAATTCGAAATTGATTTTAGTTACAATTTTATTCGCCAGATGGCGCTCTACCAGAATCAGAGATTCAGCGGCCAAATTGTTTGATAAATTGAAAAATATAACTGATCGACACATATTTTTCCTTTTTGAATACCAGGAAAGAACCCTAATAATATCAAATAACAAATTAATAAAACACCACTTCGCCAAAAGTATGAAGAATTGTTTAACGATATTAAATACAATCAGAGATATGTAAAATAGATAAATGCAAATTAAAACATGCAGCAAAATATTTATTTTTATATGAGGTTTTGTGAAATAGATGAATGTTTGAAAAACACTGCTGATATCAATACACGAATTTTTGAAATGTTAATATAGTACCAAAAATTATGATGGCACTATTAATAGGATTTCTTGTAGTTTCTTGACTGATTGGCGACCCTTGACTATTTAACTGGATATTTGTTATGATCCAACAAATGAAATATAGAGGGAAGTGACAAAATATATTTGTCGTACTTTATTTCAAATATCCTATGGGCTTGTCAAATGTTATCATTGTTTATTATTCTGTACACAATTTTAAAAATGTGTTCCCTCAAATGAAAATAAATTTTAAATCGACCTTTTGCGTTGAAAAACGTGGTAGTAAAATCATTTTGTATTATTTTTTTTTCACAAAATTTCTAAAGTTATTGGTGTACAGAAATTATTCCTTATGCTACATGTATTTCTTATGTATGTATTTCTATGTTATCTATTATCTATGTATTTCTTCTAATGAGCGAAAAGCGAAAACTAAACATAAGGGGTAAAATTGTGTGTACCAGTGTTATTCGAGAAGTTATAACACTCTGGTTTGCACGACATAATATGTGAGCAAATGACAAACAAAATATTACTGTTCACAAAAAAAAAGAGTCAAGATGTGAGGACAGCATTTATTATCCCCATATCCCAACACAAAGAGCTGCAAAATATTGATAGATAATATTGATATAATACATAGCGGCTTATACAACACATGAGGTAACTGCCTTCTCTCTTGTATTAGGTCACAATCCTTGCTCAATGTGGCACTCTTCATTCTCAATCACCACCTGCAGACGATAAATGACAGAATGGACAGCATTAAATAACATATCTGTTAAATTGATAAAGCGTGCCATCTGATAGAAGCCTTCAACATGGCCAATGTGGTAGGCCAGCATCGATAAACACACTATTTAATGTATCCCCATAAACAAAAATCGCAAGGCGTCAAGTCTGTTGATCTTGGAGGCCACTGGTATATAAAGTGGCGACCTATCACACGATTTTCACCGAACGTATCCTTCAGCAATTGTTTGGCACCTCGGGAGATATGAGTAGGTCCTCCATCTTTCATGAATGTTATTTCGCTTAGTGCTTTTACCCTGCAATATGGGAATACCCTTTTCTCATAACGTTCACCAGTTACAAAAACGGTTTTAAAAGTTCTTCCATTGATTTTTCAAAGAAAAATGACCCAATAATAAAAGAAGTGAACCCACACAAAACTGTAACTCTAGGCTGGTAAAGTGGCATTTCTTTGAAAATCCTAGGGTTTTCCGTTGCCCAAATGCGGCTGTTTTGAATGTTAAATTCTCCGTTTAGAGAAAAGTGAGCATCATCTGTCCACAGAACATTCGACAGCCAGTTTTCATCAATATCAATTTGCCGGAAAACCCATGCAGCGAATTCTTGACGCATCTCAAAATCTCCAACTTTCAGCTCGTGAAATCTTTGCATTTTGTATGGGCACACACAATAGAGACATTAAGTGAAGCGTCTTCGAATATCACAATCATACTTCGGCGAATTTAACGCCAAAAGTTCAATTCGGGGATCACCTGTCCAGGATAACAAAAGTCAGTAGGGTGAGGACATGCTAACCGACCTCGACCTTACACCGTTAAATAACGGAGAGAACACCTATCTAAGTCCACAGGCACAGAATCCGCAATAGACATCACAGCGATAAATTACAACATCGCACCCACAACACAATGGAAAATCCTGAGAGGTGCAATCAGTGACCACAGACCAATTATAACAACCCTAAACTTCAAAATTGAGAATGTCCATTAGAATAAAAGAACATGGAACTTTAGGAGAGCCGACTTGAAAAAAATTCACAGAAAAGCTTGAAGAACTGTGCAACGAAAAATTGAATTACAGAACGCTTGACAAAAGCTTGGAAAAATTCTCTTCGAACATATAAAAAGCTGCAAAAGAGCATCGATAACTAGAGGTAGACGTAAAGACCTGTGGATACCTTACTGGAAGGACCACAACAAAGAGGCAATGATTTCAGAGAGAGAGACAATATCAATGGACTTCTTAAAACAAATAAAACAGAAAGGAACTCATTGAAATTATTCACAAAATATAACAAGAAATTTGGATATTCAAACAAGAAAAATGGCAGAATTCTGCGAAAAAAATGGATCCAAGAAAGGACAGCCAACACTGGAATATAATTAGAGTGTTAGAGAACAATCAAAACCAACACCACACACACAATCCTCCAATACTCTAACCGATATCAATAGAACAGCGAGAACGAGAACAAACAGATGGCTGACATAATTGCTGAATATCTTTCAAGCACTTTCATACTCAACTATACGAATGAAGACAGGACTCTAAAAATAATATAAACCAGTTAGTTAAACAAGCAAGAAACTTCCATCAACAAGATATTTTCTCGAGAGACTTCACACTGAATGAGCTAAACTCATCAATAAAAAAATCCAAGAGGTCACCAAGAGATAATCTAATCTTTGGTCAAATGATTAAACACTTTGAAGACAAAGCTAATAATCAACTCCTACGAATACTGAACATTTCATGGCAAACTGGCAAACTACCAAAGAATTGGAAGATATCAATTATAGTGCCAATACTGAAGCCAAACAACGATGCCAAGGAATACAAGAACTATCGGCCAATTGCTCTCGCCAGCATACTTTGTAAAATACCAGAACGAATTATCCACTCTAGGCTCATAGTCTGGCTCACAAAAAATAATAAAATAAACCTCTACCAAACGGCCTATAGATCCCAGCACTGTACAACTGATCAACTGTTCTACTTCTGTCAATCAATAATAGATTCTTTCCGGGAAAAACCGCCAAAGAAGACCACGGCTATATTCCTTGATATGACCTCAGCTTTTGATCGAGTGTGGAGGGAGAAATTACGTGAAAAGCTGCACAACATCGGAGTAAGAGGAAAAACCTTAATCTGGATTGCAGACTTCTTAAGGGGAAGAAGGTTAAAGGTTCGGGTCAATGGAGAATTTTCCAAGGAAGGAAGAACATGGGCTGGTGTACCTCAGGGATCTGTGCTCAGTCCTCTACTCTATCTGCTATATATTAGCGACATACATCCTTACCTCACTGAAGACACAAAGGTTGCCCGTTATGCAGATGATAAAGCCATATGGCACACAAGTAGCAGCATAGAAAAATCGTAAAAGATACTGAAGACATCAATGAGAGGACTGGAGAAGTGGGCAATGGAACTCCAAATGACCATAAACCCAATAAAACCAAACCTATGCGTCTTCTCCGCTCCCAGGGAAAAAGGCATAAATATAACCACAAAATAAGCATAAACAAACAAATAATTGATAAAATTAGAAATCCATAATACCTAGGTGCGATACTGCAGTCCTGGATCTTTCCAGTTGGTCTCGAGGACCACGCCATCACCATCTCCTAAGCGGCGAAGTACGCGATCTACGTATTCATCGTAGATCGCAAAATGCGTGGTGTCGCTGGAGACTCACTGGCGATTCTTCACCAAACTCTGCAGCGCTGGCAGAGGCGCCATATTAATTGTACATAGTGTATATAATGCATATTATATTTTTTTAATAGTGCAGATTGTGTATGTATTGACAAGATGTCAACAAAATTATTTTATTTATTTTTTATGAGGAATTTTAATTTTCATAGCACATAATTAGCACCTCAAATAGAGCTATCAGAAAACTAAGCATTCTGAGAAGGCTATGTGGAACAAATTGGGGAGCAAAACCCAGAATTCTCAGAACAACATATACCACCTTAATAAGACCGATAATGGAATATGCAACACCGGTCTGGGCTCCCTCAAGCTCATCACTAAAAGAAAGACTAGACAGTGTTCAAGCAAAAGCGGCCAAAATGATCACTGGTGCTGTTTCATCCACCAACAATGAGAAAATTCAGAGAGAATGTGTTCTAGACCTACTCGCTCGAAAGCAGAAGACAAAATAAAAACAACTTGGATCGGCACTTCGGAAACGAGGAACCAGAGGACGAGATCTCTCTGACCACTTGTGGTTTGGTGGATCCGCCCTTTTCTGAGAATGAGGTGAAACTGACGGCTTTCAAGTTCGGGAAAAGGAAATCTTCTGGTCCCGAAGGGATCGATAACACGGTCGTGAAAGCCCTGGTAAGGATGCACCCATCGCTTCTTTCCAGGTTATTCAATAAGTGCCTGGACACTGGTACATTTCCTGAGGCATGGAAGGTTGCCCGAGTAGTGCTTCTCGAAAAGTCTGGTAGAAAGGGTAATTCTCCTAATGATTATCGTCCGCTTTCTTTACTAGTGTGTCTAGGTAAGGTCCTGGATAGCCTACTAGCTCAGCGACTGAAGCACTGGCTAGAGAGTAATGAGCTCCTTTCCTCTTTCCAACATGGTTTTAGGGAAGGGAAGTCCACAACCACAGCTCTGAACGAGGTGTTAGAGGGGGTTGAGATGGGCTTAAATAAGGGTGCTTGGGTTCTTTTCGTGGCCCTGGACATTGATGGCGCGTTCAACTCCATGAGCTGGAATAAGTTGATGAGAAATTTGATGGACATGGGTTGTCCTGATAATTTGTGCAGCTTGATTCGTGACTTCCTGAGGGATAGACGGATTAGCCTCAGTTTTGGTGGGCGGAAGTTGGAAAGAAACTGTGCTAGGGGTTGCCCCCAGGGCTCTTGCTGCGGACCTATTCTGTGGAATATCCTGGTAAACACCGTTTTCCAGGAGGAGCTCCATGAGGGAGACTTGCTGGTTCTCTATGCTGACGACCAGTTCCTCATCATTGAGACTGCTTCGAGAGCGAAGGCTGAGAAGTGTGTTGAAACTTCTCTCCAAATTTTCTCGATCTGGGCCCATGACTCTGGCCTTAAGTTCAATGTCTCCAAAACTTAAGCCCTCAGCTTTAAGCCTAGGGACATAAGAACTAAAAGGAAACACAAGCCGGCTATCCGGATGGAAGGACGGAGGGTAGCGTTGGTCAATAGGATGACCATCCTGGGGGTGGTCATTGATGACAAGATGGGTTGGCAATACCAGGCGGAGGAGATGGTGGCGAGAGGCAGGGAGGCGTTGTGCAGGCCTGTCCTGGTTGGCCCTCAACAGGGGGGGGGGGAGAGAAGGAGGGTACTATTTTAGGAACCTCTGCCTCTCCTGTGTCGAGCCAATCTTGCTATATGCTTTCGGGGCTTGGTAGCGCCGAAACAGGGATCAGAAGGTGGCAACAACTCTAGAGAGAGTGCAGAGGACAGCGGCACTCAGAATCACAGGGGGATATCGCACTACCAGCAGTGAGGCCTTTTTGATCCTCGCTGCGCTTATTCCCCTGGGATTGAAACTAGAGGAGGAGACCATCAGACAGAAGATCTGGGAGAAAAGGGAAGATTCCCTGGGACTTTAAGCGGGGGCCCTGGAATCGAAGAGGGACACAAGGAAGCCTCCGCAGCGGTTGCCAAAGTGGAATTGGAGTCCTAGAGGGCCGACAGGGATTGGCACGGAGGTTTTCACTGATGGTAGTAAGTCTGGAACCAATACTGGAGCTGGGGTAGTGATATACACTAATGGAGAGCTGATCTTCCAAGAAGGTTTAGCACTCAGAGTGGACGAATTGGTCTTTTCAGCCGAGCTGGTTGCGATCAGGGTAGCCCTCAGAATGTGTGCCGAGAAGAACTTCAGCCCGGACCGCCTCTATTCAGATTGTATGTCGGCCCTCGTCGTTATCAATCTGGAGAAAGGGCAACTCGCGCATCAAATAATCCAGGAGCTGGAGATGATGATGCGGGCTCCGGAGCTCCCTTGGTTTAGGAGACACAGCCTCATCGAAGGTAATGAGTTCGCAGACAGGATCGCTAAGGCAGGATGCTTTAGAGGTAGATCACTGAGGACCCCAGTGACCAAGAAAGAAGTTTATAGGAGGATCGAGGGTCACGTCCAGGACTTATGGTTGGACAGATGGAGGAACAGTGTGAAGGGGAGAGAGGTATTCAATGGGGTAACAACACCCAAGTACCTCTGTAAGGTAATGTCCCACAAACTCATTAGGGTAGTTTGGGACATGGGCTCTCTTCCCCAAGTCTCCACAGATTTAAAATTAAGAGAAACCCTGATTGCGTCTATGGAGAAAGGGATGTGAATGCACGCCACTACGTCTTGGATTGTCCAAGGGTAGTGGGTGTGCAGGAAGAGAGAAGGAGGGCGAGGGGCGCGATCGAGAGTAAGCTGCTGAGAAATCACAGCAAGCTTCTTGAGAAAGCCCACGACGTGGCAGCTGAGCTTTTCCTCAGCTGTGAGTGAACAGAGTCGACCGGGGGCTGCCTCCCCGCGGTCCCTGCTGGACACAGTAGATAGTTTCCTATTTTGCTGTGATTAAAGGCCACCGGTATAGAAATCCTTCCAGACACGTTGTCTGGGAGGTGGTGTTTCCAGGTACAATGTCCAAGCACTAGCTTGGATACCGTTACTTGGCTTATGAGTTGAACAGAATGGCAGCGAAGGGCATGCTTCGCATGCTGGCTTGTGGACTGAAAGGTCTGGGTGGCCATCTGCTTCTAGGGTGTACCAACTGTGCTTAGGTGGGATCCTCCAGTTCTTGTTTATTTTGGCTACTGTTTCTATTTCTTTAAAAGTAAGTTTATTTTTCTGTAGCAAGGGTTCTTTTGTGCCTTTTTTCGCTAGCGCATCAGCAGCTTCATTGCCTTCAATGCTAACATGTAAGGGTATCCATTGAAGGTGAATTTTTGAGGTATTGAGAGTTTTTGGAGATAACCAATTATGTTCCTGCTTACTTTGTCTCTAAGTTGCCCTGTGTGACTCAAGTGTTGTATGGCACTTCTACTATGAGTAAGAATCCATATATCGTGATTTTTAGTATTTCTGATGGATTATAAGACTTCATAGATGGCTATAAGTTCTGATCTGAAGATTGAGCAAAAATCTGGGTTTCTTCTGTTCATTTTCTCATTGCCATTTGTGGGTTTAATGAGAGAGCCACTGCCAGTGTGTCCCAACTCGTCTCTGCTACCATCGGTATAGATAGTTATTGCATTTTTAGGAATTTTATTAATTATTTCTAATGATAATTGTTTTAAGTATTCTGGATTTTGGTATTGTTTGTTGGTGGGTTCGTTTAAAGTGGCATTAAAAATAACATTTTGTTAGTGGTTCGCATGTAGATATTTTTTCAGCTAAATAATATTTTAAAAATCCATTTATTTTGGCCAGGTGGAGAGGGCCTTCTTTTTTGAGTCTTATATTGGGTTCCCAAATAAGTATGTAATTGAAAGTTCTGTGCTTATTTTCATAACTCTTGATTTTGTTTATATATTTTGGCAGATTGTAGCTTATTCTATCCTTTAAGGGCATAATGTCTGCCTCGCAAAGTACAATATTATTAGGGCAGGTATTTCGAAGAACTGTAATAATTCTAGGTGCATTTAGTTGTATCCTTTCCAGTGTTTTTAGATTTGTTTCAGATGCTGTACCATAGATTTGATATCCATATTCTAAGATAGGTCTCATTAGAGATGTGTAAGTTAATTTTAGTGTTGTTGCTTCAGCTCTCCACTCTTCCTGAAATATATTTCAAGATTTTTAGTCGGTCTCTTCCTTTTCTAACAACTCCTTCAATATGTTTACTGGAGTTAATTTCTGGATCCAGGGTGTAGCCGAGATATTTGGGATGTTTATTATATTGCAATTGTTGTTCTTTCAGAATAATATTTGGTCTTAATTTGTATAGTTTCTTATCGGTAGTAAAAAGACAGGTTTCAGATTTTTGGGGGTTAAATTCTAATTTATGTTTATTAGCAAATTTTTCTAGGTGGAGAATAGTCTTGTTCAAATCTCTTTCAGCTTTTCTTCCAGTTAGTGTTGCTGCTCCATAGAATAATGTCATCAGCGAAAAGTCCAATATTGGTTTTATGTGAAAATTTGTCTTCTATGCCTGCAATAAATAGGGTGAAGAGAGTTGGGCTAAGGACTGATCCTTGTGGTAATCCTTGGTACAATTTGAAGGTTTTAGATAGAGTGCCATTATATTTGACCCTGATGTATATATTTTTAAGGGAATCATTTATCCAAGTGATAGCTTTTCCATCAATTTTTAAATGTTTGTATAATTTTGTAATTAACTTGTTTTTCCATACCTTATCAAAAGCTTGTGTAAGGTCTAAAAAGCAGCTATGGTGTGGTTAGTTGGCTTTTTGTTTTGTGCATCTTTTACCTTTTGTGTGAAAAATAAGAGTTGGACTATTGTCCCATGTCCTTTCCTAAATCCATATTGTTCTTCTGGTAAGAGATTTCTTGTGTCGGGGTGGTAGGTGAGTCGTCTGAATATAATTTTTTCCATTAATTTGCAGCAAATATTTGTGAGGGAGATAGGTCGGTAGTTTTTTGGGTCATCAGTAGATTTGTCAAGTTTTTTAATGGGAATTATTGTTGCATTTTTACATTCTTGAGGCAATTTTCCAGTTTTCCAGGAGTTATTGAAAATATTAAGAAGTCTTTCTTTGCCAATTTTGCCCAAGTTTGATATCATTCGGCCATGGATTCCATCTGGCCCAGGAGTCTTGTTTAGGTCAGTGTTTTCTAATGCATAAGCTAGCTCTTTCATATTGATTTTTTTCATGGAAAATATTATGAGTGCTGGTGACATTTTTACAGTCATGAATAATCTTTCGGGCCTTTTTTCAACCTAGATTTTACTACTTATTTGATATGAATTACCTAAAAGATTGGCAGCAATTTTGTCATTAGTTGCTGGTGTACCATATGTATTCTCAATCATATTTGTGTTTTCAGTTTGTGGCTGGACTCTGCCAATTTGTTTTGCCAAATTCCAAAGTTTTGTATTTGGGTTTCTTGGGTTCAGGTTTTCACAAGTTTGTTTCCATTTTTCCCTTTTCACATTTACGTATAATCTTTTTATTTTTGCAATCACAATGTTCAGTTCAGTTCTACAATTTGTTTGGTTTTGGGTGCACTTTTTTGTAGTTCATTTCTTTTAGTTATAAGTGTTTGAATATTTTTTGCCTGCTGTGTATAATTTGGAATCCATTTCTTAATATAACCTCTTGGTATTGAAACTTTGGCTGCTTTAATAATGGTGTTTTCGAAAGATATCATATTAGCCTATTTGAAGTTCCATATTTTTTCTTAATTGAGCTAGTTTTGGTCTTGGTGCTAATTTCTATCAAATTAGGCAAATGATCACTTTCAAAACCTTTTAATATTTGCTATTTGCATTTGTGGAAAATGTCAGGATAGTAAAAACTTATATCAAGGGCTTGTGCAGTATTATAGCTGTAGGAATGATGGGTAGGATTCCCATCATTTAAGCACATGAAGGCATTGTCGTCAAATATGTTTGATAGTATTTTACCTCTTGGGTTTGGCGTAGAACATCCCCATAGTTGATGTTTGGCATTAAGGTCACCTAAAATAATAGTGTTGTCTGTAAGAAATTGAGCCATTGTTCCATCGTCAATAAATGTATTGTTTGGAGGGTGATACATATTGTATATGTTGATGGCTTTGTTTTGATTGAGGTAGACTTTGATACCTTGGGTTTCGAGGTCTAATGTGTTTGGAATATTAACGGCTATGTCCTCATAGTACAAATTATTGATTAAAAATGCTAGGCCACGCCCTTTAACAGCATATTCAGATGGATCTTCAGACCTTATCCTGAGTAATGGAGGGGCCGGAATTAACATAATACTGCAAGATGGAACAAACATCAAAATCAAAGAAGGAGCAGGACAGATTTCGTCAAACTTCACTTGTGAACTGACAGCTATCTGGAAAGCCCTTGATGTATGCCTTAACCAACCATCCCTGCATCAAGCAGAAAGAATTTTAATATACAGCGACTCCATATCCGCTCTAGAAGCAATTCAGAAGGGCAATACTAAAATCACACAGAAAATACACTCGTTACTTACCCAACTGGAACCATTGGAGAATAACTGCATTCTACATTGGATCCCTGCCCATGCTGGGATCGGGGGTAATGAAATGGCATTTGAATTGGCAAAGGAAGCCAGAAAGTTGAGCCAAAGGAAAGAACAAATATCATTTTTTGACGCTGAATTTTTGTCAGAATTAAAGATAATTAAACAAAAAAAATAAGAAAAGATCAAAATGCGAAATAAACTCTGAGAGAAAAACGACAAAAACTATAACAAGACTTAGAACAAAACACTATAAAGGAATGACAATACATCCAGATGGCACAAGAACCTATAGGGCATGCAACAATTGTCCTGGTGTGGAACTTATACCTACCCACATATTCTCATGTCCAGCAATGGCCGCAGCCTTGCAGAAATTTGACATAGACCCAGAGCAGCAGCTTTACACACCCAAGATAGTGGACATTGCTGCTGATGTGATGGAGATGCATGGTACATCTGAGGCTCTTTATTGGACACGACAACAACAACGGCATTCCAGAGTAAAATAAATTATAAGAGATAGATACATATTTTTCAAATGAATTAAAATAAATATAATCGATACTGAGTGAGAGTTGAATTAAAAATATTAGAAATTTATTATCTTCGGAAACAAACCGTATCTAAAATATCAATTTTATTTTTGCTACATGTTTTAATTTGCATTTACCTATTTTACATATCTCTGATTGTATTTGAAAATCGTTAACCAATTCTTCATACTTTTGGCGAAGTGGTGTTTTATTAATTTATCATTTGATATTATTTGGGTTCTTTCCTGGTATTCAAAAAGGAAAAATACGTGTCGATCAGTTATATTTTTCAATTTATCAAACAATTTGGCCGCTGAATCTCTGATTCTGGTAGAGCGCCATCTGGCGAATAAAATTGTAACTAAAATCAATTTCGAATTTTACATTATTTGCCATAAAAAATCCCATTGCATCCTGAACACAATGGTGTTTACCGCATTGCTCTAGCGCGAATATTCGCGGAGTTATTAATTTTTAAAGTTGTGCGGGACTTTTGGATCACCCTGTATAACTTGATGGAATATACAAATTTTTGGAAACGTTTTTCAACTTATATTCATCGTTGAAAAAATATGTTTAATGTTCCTGCTAAGATATTCAACAAGAATCCGAAAATGTTCCTGAAAGGAATTTTCAACAAGAAACAATTTTTGGAAAAGTTCAGCCAAGAAAACGACTGAAATAATTTTAGCTCTCAAATAGCTAAAAGGTTTTAAAACAACCAATTATAATTAATTTTTGGAAACTTCATCCATCTGAAGATATTTTTGAAAAGCTCTTCCTGCGGAGTTATACATTCAACAAGAAATAATTTTTGAATAAAACATCAAGAATGATTTTGAATTATATTTAGTGTATATTTTTTATTTATTTCTCAACACGCAAAACGCGATATCCCGGCTAGTGATAATTCCTTCCATTTACATTTTTAAACAGAAGCTGTCATAAACATTATATATATATATACAAGAAAATAAATAAATAAATAAAAAGAAACAATTGGATATATTAGGAAACTGATTCTTCCAGGTTAGAAAGATAATCATAAATATATTTACAAAGGTGGTTAAATCTGTGATAATTACCTCTAGTATTTACAAATTATTATGAGTTAGTGTTTATCTCTCTCACTCTCCTTTTTTTTTTTACATTATAAAAAAAACAAATAAAAATGATTTTTGGCAAACCTCTTTCTTTTATGTTATGAAGAAACTTGTAGCGGAAATATAAAAAAATTAACTTGACTTGAGAAAATTTCAAATGCTTTATTTCTAATGATTGGTTAAGACAGATAAAAATGTCTAAAATAGGCCAATTTCACAAATTAAAATATTCATAAAATAATTTCTAAAATGTAAAAAAAAAAAGATAAGTGAGTTACAAAAAATTATAGTTAAAAGCCATTTGATTTTTAAAAATGTACTTTGAATACGAATTAAGGAATAGCGACAAAATAATTTATGGTAGAAAATTGGTTGACTATCCTATAAAAAATGCAAATTAATACACTGCGTGACATTGAAAATGGAACACCAAGAAATAGTGGCCAGAAAATTATGCAAATTTCAGGGTAGACGCGCCTAACCGAGTAATGCAAATAATGTAAAATGCGCAGCTCTCGTGCGCACATGGAGTAAGATATAAGGGAAGGAACTTGCAGAAAGGACAGTATTCGTGTCGTTATTTCTTCAAGGAAAATCATTGTAGAAATTTTGTTCTTGTGTCAAAAGACACGTGTAATAACAGAGAATGCCAGGTCATCGTAAACGGAGGCAGTTCAAGCAGACAGACGCTTTTACGAGGGGCATGGTGATCGGACTGAAAAGGGAAGGTTGGTCCATACGTCAAATCGCAGCTGATACACACCGTCCACGGTGCACCGACTGTGGAGAAGATGGTTGGAACAAGGAAATGTGGCAATTTATAGGAATGTCGGTGCAACCAGAGTGACGTCAGCACGTGTGGATCGGCGTATCCTTCGACAAGCAGTGGCGGCCCCACAAGCCACTTGTACCGCCATCCTGCAACATGTGCAAGACACCCTAGATCATTCCATCTCGACCAGAACCATTTCCCGTCGATTGGTTGCTAATGGCTTGCACTCATGCCGTCCGCTAAGAAGACTGCCATTGACCCCACCGAATAGGCGCCAACGTTTGGAATGGTGCCGGGCTAGATCGACGTGGATGACGGAATGGCACAGGGTCGTGTTCTCAGATGAGTCGCGTTTCTGCTTGTCCAGTGATAGTCGCCGTGTACGCGTGTGGCGTCGACGTGGAGAAAGGTCCAATCCGGCAGCAATTGTGGAACGCCCCACCGTGCGACAACGTGGAATCATGGTTTGTGGCGCAATCGCGTATGATTCCAGGTCACCTTTACTTCGTATTCAGGGCACTATGACGGCCCAACGATACGTTGATGATGTGCTGCGACCGGTGACACTCCCCTACCTTCAGGGGGTACCCAATGCCCTTTATCAGCAGGATAACGCCCGACCGCACACTGCTCGCATTAGCCAACAAGCTCTGCAAGATGTACAGATGCTTCCCTGGCCACCGTACTCTCCTGATCTCTCACCAATCGAGCACGTCTGGGACATCATTGGACGCCGTTTGCATGCCTTGCCACAGCCGCGTTCAGAAGACGAACTGTGGCAAATGGTTGAGAGGGAATGGAGAGCCATCCCTCAGGACGCCATCCGTACTCTGATTGACACTCTACCTAGACGTGTTGCTGCGTGCATCGCCGTCCGCGGTGGTCCTACTTGCTACTAAGCCGACGCCGTTCTCGCTCTGTATTATGACTATCATTTTGAAATAAAGATCACTTATTGTTCGTCCCTGTCTCTCTCTGTCTGCCGAGTTTCATCACTTTCTGGCCACTATTTCTTGGTGTTCCATTTTCAATGTCACGCAGTGTATTTTAAATTGTCAAACTATCCGTTTTTATTATGTTTTTTTTTTTGTGTAGAGCGTGTTGGGAATCTTTTATGGTTCAGACGATGAAACATATAATACTAAGTTTACTTACAGCTGAAATGGTTTTAAAGAATTAGGCGATTTTACCTTTTAAGAAAGTATTTTAAATTTATTATTTTCAAAGAGAGAGGAAAAAAAACATTTAACAATACTACTTACTAATTATATAAACAAAAATATCACTCGTTCTTTCTTATTTTTATATCACAGTGTTGTCAGCCTAAAAGTATTTTAAGATCATTGATTTATTATTTTAAAACATTTTCCTTCTTTTTTTTCCAACAGAGTGCGCGCTAGAAGCTGACTTATAATTGAAAACATTCAAAGAAGGAATTTATTTGAAGAAACTGAGCAATAGTGTGTGTATTGTTATAGTTTTCTTTTAGAGAGAGATACAAATAAAAGGAATTCAGCAATTTGTTTTAGATAATCCCGATTTTTTTTTCTCCATCACATTTGTGGAACGAGTTCCCTCCCCCCAATGTTCTTGTTTTGATATAAATTCCTATGAGTTAATAAATAACCCCACCGTTTTAAGATTCAAGACCTCCCACACTGATTCAGCGGTCAAATTATTTATATTCTTTCAGAACCGTCACAGAGAAATGGCTGCAAAAAAAAAAAAGATGTTGATTCAGGAGAACCGCCATTTTGTTTTCAAAATATTCGGCTGGTATTTTCTAGAGTAGAGAGCCCAAATCTTTCATCAAATACTTGAAATAAAAAAAAAAAAGTGAGTCAGCAGAATTTTTTTTTGCTTTCCTTTTTTTTCTTTTACTACTTGCCACCTTTGGCTCGCGTCTTTTTTTCGGAAGCCATATTGATGTCTGGTGCATTTTTTTTCTATGTTAGATCTGGGTCTATACTTCTTCTTTTCTTCAAGAGTTATTTAAACTCTATTAGAATTTATTATTAATTTTTTTTTATTTTAAAGCATATATATGTGAAACGAAAAATTCTATAAAAAGGCAATCTTGGTTGTAGGACATAACAAATACTGCGTGTCTCTAGTCATATTATTTATCTTAAATACAGGAGAACCTCTTTCTAAAGGGTAATACCTAATTACACAGACGCAAAGTGTCCCCTTTAAAGAGAGGTGTCCTCTTCCTGAAGATCTGATAATTAATTTAAATTGATAATTTTGTTGATTAAAACTGTCCTTTGTAGAGAGGTATCCTCTAATGGAGATTCTACTGTTGTTGTTGTTGTTCTTATCCCCTTGTGTAAAGATTACACGAATTCCATGAGTTCATGCTCCTCGAGCTGTTTTATGATGAGTAGCAACTTTCCCAAAGGTACTGTTTAGTATATCTAATGCAAGCCAAAATGTGTTCTGGAGCTGCAGGTACCAAACTACATTTTGGGCAAGTGGGGTAGATTTTGTTATTATTTTCTATCTTCAATGGCTTGAGATGGCCTTTTCTAAATCTAGGTTCTACTGTATTCATTAAATATTGCCACGTGGAAAATTAGGAAAGACAAACTTCGGGATGACACAACAATTTTTTTAGGCAAGAACAAACTATGAAGGATGAACAAAAGATAAGCAATAAGGGAGTTTACAGAGTAGTAAAATATCTTTAAAAAATGATACTCTGTTAATACAAGTGTAAAATAATAAATGCTTCGCTATAATATTTTATATGAATAAAAATTTATGTTTTTTCAATCAAATTAAAAAGCTGCCTGAATGAGGTGAGACGTCAATATTTGTGTAACTAATTCACCTTCCAGCAAAAAGAAAATTAGATGGGACATGGACTGATGAAAAGTTGTAGAGAATAAAATGTAGAAGGGAAATAGAACGGCATGAAGTAGAGGGAAACGAATTAGATGGGAAAACTTTGTAACTACTAAAGAGAAAGATCTGGCACCACTGGAGACCAGGACAAGAGCAAAGAAACCAAATAACTAATGGTTATGGAAATTACTATGCCATCTAGTGGAACAAAAATCAACTAAACGTTGATTTAACTTTGTCCATGATATTTGGCTAACCCAATTTCTTGATAGATCAAGAAAAGTTAACCACGTACGCGTTTCGAGTTATCCACCTGATACCAGTACAATTTCACTTTTGTACTATTTTTCACATAGTAGGAATTGTTTCTTGAGCTCTAAATTCATTGTGAATATAGAGAATATAGAAAAAAATTCGAACAATGAACACTTCAATGATCCCTAGTTACGAAGTCTGTAACAATTAAATCCAGGTTTTTATTAGACTGGGTTCAAATCCCTGGTCAATAAGACAATATTTTTTGGAAGCCATCGAACTGGCGACAAGAAACTTGGAAGTTTGAACTTCCTCGTCAACTCATCAATTATTCTACATATTTCTTAAGGCTGAAGTGACGTCTTCTAAATTCTGATTTTTCTTTCTTACAGAAGACAGTAAAAAGAGCTGCAATCACAAGATTGGTTATGAAGGTGCCAACAGCACGATGAGAAGTGAACAGAATTTATTCAAGAAAACTGTTTTCCTCGTGGAATTATCAATCATTTTCCTGATGCCATATTTCTGGAGTGCCATGAAATATTTTCTACCTCTTATTCAAATCCAAACTTACTGTTGACAAGATGGAAGATCTGTTCAGATCCATGATAAAACCATGATAGAATTGAAACTATGTGATGTCAACCTAGCGAAAAGAACAAATGGATTGAGGAGGAGGGTCCCAAGAATTTCATCATAATTCTCATGTCTATCACACTCCACTCTACTAAAATTTACCAAATGAAGCAGTAATAAAGAAAATAACTATTCTTCAATAGCTTCAATATTATTTTGCCATATTCAAGAAGATATTTATAATACCCTTTAACAAGAACATATTTTTAATAGAAATCAACATTATCATCTCCCCATGATGTCTTGAAAACATTGTCCAAAATTGGCCATTGCCAACCTGGTCCACTGACAAAAGGTCATCCATCAAGACATCGCTAAAGACAAATTATATATCAAATGAATATTGTATAATTTGAAGCCCACACAAAATGAATAACGCAGTCTGAAAGTAGGAATCCTCAATATCAAAACAATAGCAATGCAATAGAAAATCCATTTCCATCCCCCCCCTTCATTATGTCTTGAAAACATTATTCAACATTGATCATTGCCAACCTGGTCAACTGGCAAAAGATCAACCATCAAGACATTGCAAAAAGTCATACTATTTGAAACCACACAAAATAAATAACGCAGTTTAAAAGAAATATTATCAAGACAATTGCAGTTAAATAGAAATAACAATTTCCACCCATGATGTCTTGAAAACATCGTCCAACCTTGACCATTGCCAACCTGGTCCACTGGCAAAAGGTCATCCATCAAGACATCGCTAAAGTCAAATTATCCAATAATATTGAACAATTTGAGGCTAAAGAAAATAAATAACGCCGTCTGAAAGTATGAATCCTCAATAGCAAAACAATAGCAATGCAATAAAAATAACAATTTCCATCCCCCATGATGTCTTGAAAACATTTTCCAACATTTTACATTGCCAACCTGGTCAACTGGCAAAAGATCATCATCAAGACATCACAAAAAGTCATACAATTTGAAGCCACACAAAACAACAACGCAGTTTAAAAGAAATAATCCCCAATATCAAAACAATAGCAATTCAATAGAAATAACAATTTCCATCCATGAGGTCTTGAAAACTTTGTTCAACATTGATCATTGTCAGCCTGGTCAACTGGCAAAATATCATCCATCAAGTCATCGCAAGAGTCGAATTATCTATCAAATAATATTGTAGAATTTGAAGCCTCACAAAATGAATAACAACCCATTTTAAAAGAAATAATCATTAATATCAAAACAAAAGCAATGCAATAGAAATATCTTCTTATCAAAATGGTACATCAAACATCTGATTGACACAATATTTGATCACCAAATGGGAAGAATAATTCTGAATTAGTGTTCTTTGTGTGAAATCGAAATTTTATGATATGAACAAATAATCAAGCATATTATACCAATAATAACAGGCTCCACAGAGGGAATTCGGTTCTGAAATAGTTTCCCTCAGGTTTTTCTGAAAAAAGAACCTGGAACGAAAATGGAAGATTTGCGCTCTTTAGAAGAAATCAAAGTTATTAAAGAGGACTTAACTTTTCAGCCAAAATAACCATCAGAATGAAAGATGTCGAAATGAGGAATGAAAACTGCCAAGTTTCTTGATCTAATTATTATTTATTTATTTTTTGGAAAATAAATCATGTGATTTCAACACAATCATCTACCTGCACTTCTAAAGTGTGATGGCAATTTTTTGAAAAAGAAATCATTGAATTGGTTTCAACTTGCAAGTTTTTTCTTGTATTTTGCTCTAATGTGCAATTATCAATTTTTGGAAAAAGTCAAGAGACTTAATATTCATTTTTATGAATCTCCCATGTATTTTCATGGTGTTTAGAAATAAACGTCGTAGAAAATACAAATTTTTTGAAAGATCAAGATCTTGATTTTTTTTTTACTTGCGCGCATCAAGTAAAAAGCAATTTATCTCCTGTATATTCATGAGGTTTGAAATATAACCTGATGGAATATACAAATTTTTGGAAACGTTTTTCAACTTATATTTATCGTTGAAAAAATATATGTATAATGTTCCTGCTAAGATATTCAACAAGAATTTGAAAATGTTCCTGAAAATAATTTTCAACAAGAAACAATTTTTGGAAAAGTTCGGCCAAGAAAACGACTGAAATAATTTTAGCTCTCAAATAGCTAAAAGGTTTTAAAACAACCAATTATAATTAATTTTTGGAAACTTCATCCATCTGAAGATATTTTTGAAGGCGTGCTCTATCAATTAAAAATATTGTACTTCAACATTTTCTATGTAATATAATGCAGTATTATAGAACCACCTGATACCTGTGCAATTTCACTTTTGTACTATTTTTCACTTAGTAAGAATTGTTTCTTGAGCTGTAAATGCATTGTGAATATAGAGAATATAGAAAAATTTCAAACAATGAACACTTTAATGTTCCCTAGTTACGAAGTCTGTAACAATTAAATCCAGGATTTTATTGGACTGGGTTCAAATCCCTGGTCAATAAATCGATTTTTTTGGAAGCCACCGAACTGGCGACAAGAAACTTGGAGGTTTGAACTTCCTCGTAAACTAATCAATCATTCTATATTTCTTAAGGCTGAAGTGACGTCTTCTAACTCCTGTTTTCTTCCTTAAAGAAGACAGTAAGAAGAGCTGCAATCACAAGATTGGTTATGAAGGTGTCAACAGCATGATGGGAAGTGAAGAGATTTGATTCAAGAAAACTGTTTTCCTCGTGGAATTATCAATTATTTTCCTGACGCCATATTTCTGGAGTGCTGTGAGATATCTTCTACCTCTTATTCAAATCCAAACTTACTGTTCACAAGTTGGAAGATCTGTTTAGATCCATGATAGAGAGATAAGATGATAACACCATGATAGAATTGAAACTATGTGATGTCAACTAAGCGAAAAGAACAAATGGATTGAGGAGGAGGGTCCCAAGAAGTTCATCATAATTCTCATGTCTATCACTCCACCTATGTTATTCAAATTTCAACTAAAATTTAACAAATCAAGCAGTAATTAAGCAAATAACTATTCCCCAATATATTTAATATCAATATTCAAATATAAATATTTATTTATTAATTCATAACACCAGGAGTGGATATTCATTCGACGCCAATATAGCTTCAATATTATTTTGCCATATTCAAGAAGATATTTATAATACCCTTTAACAGAACATATTTTCAATAGGAATAACCATTTCCATCCCCCATGATGTCTTGAAAACATTGTCCAACATTGGCCATTGCCAACCTGGTCCACTGGCAAAAGGCCATCCATCAAGACATCGCTAAAGACAAATTATCTATCAAATGAATATTGTAGAATTTGAAGCCCACACAAAATGAATAACGCAGTCTGAAAGTAGGAATCCTCAATATTAAAACAATAGCAATGCAATAGAAAATCCATTTCCATCCCCCCCCCCCATGATGTCTTGAAAACATTATCCAACATTGATCATTGCCAACCTGGTCAACTGGCAAAAGATCAACCATCAAGACATCGCAAAAAGTCATACAATTTGAAACCACACAAAATAAATAACGCAGTTTAAAATAAATATTATCAAGACAATTGCAGTTCAATAGAAATAACAATTTCCACCCATGATGTCTTGAAAACATTGTCCAACATTGACCATTGCCAACCTGGTCCACTGGCAAAAGGCCATCCATCAAGACATCGCTAAAGTCAAATTATCCAATAATATTGTACAATTTGAGGCTAAAGAAAATAAATAACGCCGTCTGAAAGTATGAATCCTCAATAGCAAAACAATAGCAATGCAATAAAAATAACAATTTCCATCCCCCATGATGTCTTGAAAACATTTTCCAACATTTTACATTGCCAACCTGGTCAACTGGCAAAAGATCATCATCAAGACATCACAAAAGGTCATACAATTTGAAGCCACACAAAACAACAACGCAGTTTAAAAGAAATAATCCCCAATATCAAAACAATAGCAATTCAATAGAAATAACAATTTCCATCCATGATGTCTTGAAAACTTTGTCCAACATTGATCATTGTCAGTCTGGTCAACTGGCAAAAGATCATCCATCAAGTCATCGCAAGAGTCGAATTATCTATCAAATAATATTGTAGAATTTGAAGCCTCACAAAATGAATAACAACCCATTTTAAAAGAAATAATCATTAATATCAAAACAAAAGCAATGCAATAGAAATGTCTTCTTATCAAAATGGTACATCAAACATCTGATTGAAACAATATTTGATCACCAAATGGGAAGAATAATTCTGAATTAGTGTTCTTTGTGAAATCGAAATTTTATGAAATGATCAAATAATCAAGCAGATTATACCAATAGTAACAGGCTCCACAGAGGGAATTCAGTTCTGAAATAGTTTCCCTTGCGTTCACCTGGAAAAAGAATCTGGATAAAAAATGGAAGATTTGCCCTCTCTAGAAGAAATCAAAGTTATTAAAGAAGACTTAACTTTTCAGCCAAAATAACCATCAGAATGAAAGATGCTGAAACGAGGAATGAAAACTGCCAATTTCTTGATCTAATTATTATTTATTTATTTTTTGGAAAAGAAATCATGTGATTTCAACACAATCATCTACCTGCACTTCTAAAGTGTGATGGCAATTTTTTGAAAAAGAAATCATTGAATTGATTTCAACTTGCAGGTTTTTTCTTGTATTTTGCTCTAATGTGCAATTATCAATTTTTGGAATAAGTCGAGAGAGACTTAATATTCATTTTTATGAATCTCCCATGTATTTTCATGGTGTTTAGAAATAAACGTCGTAGAAAATACAAATTTTTGGAAAGATCAAGATCTTGATTTTTTTTTACTTGCGCGCAACAAGTAAAAAGCAATTTATCTCCTGTATATTCATGAGGTTTGAAATATAACCTGATGGAATATACAAATTTTTGGAAACGTTTTTCAACTTATATTTATCGTTGAAAAAAATTATTTTTAATGTTCCTGCTAAGATATTCAACAAGAATTTGAAAATGTTCCTGAAAAGAATTTTCAACAAGAAACAATTTTTGGAAAAGTTCGTCAAGAAAACGACTGAAATATAATTTTAGCTCTCAAATAGCTAAAAGGTGTTTTAAAACAACCAATTATATTTAATTTTTGGAAACTTCATCCATCTGAAGATATTTTTGAAAACTCTTCCTGCGGAGTTATATATTCAACAAGAAATAATTTTTGAATAAAAAGTCAAGAATGATTTTGAATTATATATTGTGTTTATTTATTTATTTCAACACGCAAAACGCGATATCTCGGCTAGGGATATTTCCTTCCATTTACATTTTTAAACAGAAGCTGTTATAAACATTATATATATACAAGAAAATAAATAAATTTTAAAAAAAGAAACACTTGGATATATTAAGAACCTGATCTTTACAGCCTAGAAAGATAATCATAAATATATTTACAAAAATGGTTAAATCTGTGATAATTATCTCTAGTATTTACAAATTATTATGAGTTAGTGTTTATCTCTCTCTCTCTTTTTTACATTTATAAAAACAAATAAAAATAATTTTTGGCAAACCTATTTCTTTTATGTTGGGAAGCAACTTGTTTTGGAAATATAGAAAAAAATTTAACGCCATATATATTAAACAGTAGTTAACTTTACTTGAGAAATTCTCAAATGCTTTATTAAAGCAAATATATAAATTTTCTAAAAAATAAGCCAATTTCACAAATTAAAATTAAAATATCCATAAAATAATTGCTAAAGTGTAAAAATAAATAAATAAATAACGAAAAATATCGATTAAAAATTTAAAAAAATTGTTATTAAAGTGTAAAATGTTGTTATATTAAAATGAAAAACGTTTTCTTAAAACCTGTATATAATAGAAATATAATTTCAATCACAAAAAGATTAAGCAAGTTATGAAAAATATAGTTATAAAAGCCATTTAATTTTTTAAAATGTAATTTGAATACAAATTAAGGAATAGCGACAAAATAATATATGGTAGAAAATCGGCTGACTATCCTATAAAAAATGCAAATTAATATTTTAAATTGTATAACTATTCGTTTTTTTTTTTTTTGTAGAGCGTGCGCTAGAAGCTGACGTATAATTGAAAACATTCAAAGAAGAAATTTAATTGAAGAAACTGAGAAATAGTGTGTGTATTGTTATAGTTTTCTTTTAGATAAATAGAAGGAATTCGGTAATTTGTTTTTGATATCCCCGATTATTTTTCTCCATCACACTTGTGGGAAGAGTTTCCTCCCCGCAATGTTCTTGTTTTGATATAAATTCCAATCAACCAATAAATAACCCCACAGTTTGAAGATCCAAGAACTCCCACACTGAGTCAGCGGTTAAATTGTTTATATTCTTTTAAAGTCATCACAGAGAAATGTCTGCAAAAAAAAAAAAAACGATGTTGATTCAGGTGAACCGCCATTTTGTTTTCAAAATATTCGGCTGGTATTTTCTAGAGCAGAGTGCCTGAAATAAAAAAAAGTGAGTCAGCATATTTTTTTTTTTACATTCTTATTTTTCTTTTTCCTTTTTCCTACTTGCCTGCCCCCTTTGGCTCGCGTCTTTTTTTCGGGAGCCATATTGATGTCTGGTGCATTTTTTTCTATGTTAGATCTGGGTCTATACTTCTTCTTTTCTTCAAGAGTTATTTAAACTCTATTAGAATTTATTATTATTTTTTTTTATTTTAAAGCATATATATGTGAAACGAAAAATTCTATAAAAATGCAATCTTGGTGGTAGGACATAACCTATACTGCGTGTCTCTAGTCATATTATTTTTCTTAAATACAGTAGAACCTCTTTCTAAAGGGTAATACCTAATTACAGACCTAAAGTGTCCCATTTTAAAGAGAGGTGTCCTCGTCCAGAAGAGCTGTTAATTAATTAAAATTTAAAAATGATAATTTTGTTGATTAAAACTGTCCTTTGTAGAGAGGTATCCTCTAATGGAGGTTCTACTGTATTCATTAGATATTGCCAAGTGAAAAATTAGGAAAGACAAACTTCGGGATGACACGGCAATTTATTTAAGACAAAAACAAATTATGAAGGATAAAAAAAGATAAGCAATGAGGGAAGTTTACAGAGCAGAAAAATATAAATATAAAAAATGACACTCTGTTAATACTAGTGTAAAATAATAAATGGTTCGCTATAATATTTTATAAGAATAAAAATTAAAGTTTTTTTTATCAATAAAAAAGCTGCCTGGGAAGTGAGACGTCAATATTTGTGTAACTAAATTACCTTCCAGCAAAAAGAAGATTAGATAGGACATGAATTAATGAAAAGTTGTAGAGAATAAAATGTAGAAGGGAAATAGAACGGCATGAAGTAGAGGGAAACGGATTAGATGGGGAAAAGAGAAAGGTCTGGCACCACTGGAGACCAGGACAAGAGCAAAGAAACCAAATAACTAATGGTTAGGGGAATTACTATGCCATCTAGTGGAACAAAAATCAACTAAACGTTGATTTAACTTGTTCCATGATATTTGGCTAACCCAATTTCTTGATAGATCAAGAAAAGTTAACCACGTACGCGTTTCGAGTTATCCTCCTGGTACCAGTACAATTTCACTTTTGTACTATTTTTCACTTAGTAGGAATTGTTTCTTGAGCTGTAAATTCATTGTGAATATAGAGAATGTAGAAAAAATTCGAACAATGAACACTTTAATCTTCCCTAGTTACGAAGTCTGTAACAATTAAATCCAGGATTTTATTAGACTGGGTTCAAATCCCTGGTCAATAAGTCAATTTTTTTCGAAGCCACCGAACTGGCGACAAGAAACTTGGAGGTTTGAACTTCCTCGTCAACTCATCAATCATTATACATATTTCTTAAGGCTGAAGTGACGTCTTCTAACACTTCTGATTTTTCATTCTTACAGAAGACAGTAAGAAGAGCTGCAATCACAAGTTTGGGTATGAAGGTGTCAACAGCATGATGGGAAGTGAACAGGATTTATTTCAAGAAAACTGTTTTCCTCGTGGAATTATCAATTATTTTCCTGACGCCCTATTTCTGGAGTGCAATGAGATATCTTCTACCTCTTATTCAAATCCTAAATTACTGTTGACAAGTTGGAAGATTTGTTTAGATCCATGATAGAGAGATAAGATGATAACACCATGATAGAATTGAAACTATGTGATGTCAAAACTAAGCGAAAAGAACAAATGGATTGAGGAGGAGGGTCCCAAGAAGTTCATCATAATTCTCATGTCTATCACTCCACCTATGTTATTCAAATTTCTACTAAAATTTAACAAATCAAGCAGTAATTAAGCAAATTACTATTCCCCAATATATTTAATATCAATATTTATTTATTAATACATAACACCAGGAGTGGATATTCATTCGACACCAATATAGCTTCAATATTATTTTGCCATATTCAAGAAGATATTTATAATACCCTTTAACATAACATATTTTCAATAGAAATACCCATTTCCATCCCCCCATGATGTCTTGAAAACATTTTCCAACATTGGCCATTGTCAACCTGGTCAACTGGAAAAAGGCCATCCATCAAGACATCCCAAAAGTCGAATAACCTATCAAATCAATATTGTAGAATTTGAAGCCCACACAAAATGAACAACGCAGCCTGAAAGTATGAATCCTCAACATTAAAACAATATCAATTCAATAGAAATAACCATTTCCATTCCCCCATGATGTCTTGAAAACATTATCCAACATTGGCCATTGCCAACCTGGTCCACTCGCAAACGGCCATCCATCAAGACATCGCTGAAGTTGAATTATCTATCCAATAATATTGTACTATTTGAAGCTACAGAAAATAAATGCCGCAGTTTAAAAGAAATATTATCAAAACATTAGCAATTCAATAGAAATAACAATTTCCATTCCCACATGGTGTCTTGAAAACATTGTCCAACATTGACCATTGTCAACCTGGTCAATTGGCAAAAGGTCATCCATCAAGACATCCCAAAATTCGAATTATCCAATAATATTGTAATATTTGAAGCCACACAGAATAAATAACAACATATTTTAAAATAAATAATTACTATTATCAAAACAATAGCAATGCAATAGAAATAACTTCCATCCATGATGTCTTGAAAACATTATCCAACATTGATCTTTGTCAGCCTGGTCAACTGTCAAAGATTAACCATCAAGTCATCGCAAAAAGTCATACAATTTGAAGCCACGCAAATTAAATAACGCAGTTTAAAAGAAATATTCCTCAATATTAAAACAATGGCAATGCAATAGAAATAATAACTTCCACCCATGATGTCTTGAAAACTTTATTCAACATTGATCATTACCAACTTGGTCAACTGGTAAAAGATCATCCATCAAGACATCCGTAAAGTCAAATTATCTATCAAATGAATACTGTACAATTTGAAGCAACACAAAATGAATAATAACGCAGTTTAAAAGAAATATTATCAAAACAATAGCAATGCAATAGAAATGTCTTCTTAACAAAATGGTACATCAAACAACTCATAACAATATTTGATCACCAAATGGGAAGAATAATTCTGAATTAGGGTTCTTTGAAATCGAAAATGTTATGATACGATCAACTCATTATCAAATAATCTAGCAGATTATATCAATAGTGATATGCTCCACAGGAGGAATTCAGTTCTGAAATAGTTTCCCTCACGTTTGTCTGGAAAAAGAATCTGGAACGAAAATGGGAGATTTGCGCTCTTTAGAAGAAATCAAAGTTATTAAAGAAGACTTCACTTTTAAGCTAAAATAACCATCAGAATGAAAGATTCCGAAACGAGGAATGAAAACTGCCAAGTTTCTTGATCTAATTATTATTTATTTATTTTTTGGAAAAGAAATCATGTGATTTCAACACAATCATCTACCTGCACTTCTAAAGTGCGATTGCAATTTTTTGAAACAGAAATCATTGAATTGGTTTCAACTTACAAGTTTTTACTTGTATTTTTGCTGTAATGTGCAAATATCCATTTTTGGAATAAGTTGAGAGAAACTTAATATTCATTTTTATGAACCTCCCATGTATTTTCATGGTGTTTAGAAATAAACGTCGTAGAAAATACAAATTTTTGACAAGATCAAGATCTTGATTTTTTTTTTACTTGCGCGCAACAAATAAAAAGCAATATTATTTTTATAACCTGTATATTCATGAGGTTTGAAATATAACCTGATGGAATATACAAATTTTTGGAAATGGCAATGGCAACTTATATTTATCGTTGAAAAAAGTATTTTTTAATGTTCCTGCTAAGATATTCAACAAGAATTTGAAAATGTTCCTGAAAAGAATTTTCAACAAGAAACAATTTTTGGAAAAGTTCGGTCAAGAAAACGACTGAAATAATTTTAGCTCTCAAATAGCTAAAAGGTTTTAAAACAACCAATTATAATTAATTTTTGGAAACTTCATCCATCTGAAGATATTTTTGAAAAACTCTTCCTGCGGAGTTATATATTCAACAAGAAATAATTTTCGAATAAAAAGTCAAAAATGATTTTGAATTATATTTAGTGTTTATTTAAATTTATTTCAACACGCAAAACGCGATATCTCGGCTAGGGATATTTCCTTCGATTTACATTTTTAAACAGAAGCTGTTATAAACATAATATATATATAAACATGAAAATAAATTTGAAAAAAGAAACAATTGGATATATTAAGAACCTGATTCTTCCAGGTTAGAAAGATAATCATAAATATATTTACAAAGGTGGTTAAATCTGTGATAATTATCTCTAGTATTTACAAATTATTATGAGTTAGTGTTTATCTCTCTCTCTTTTTTTACATTTATAAAAAACAAATAAAGATAATATTTGGCAAACCTCTTTCTTTTATGTTATGAAGAAACTTGTAGTGGAAATATAGAAAAAAATTTAACGCCATTTATATTAAACAGTAGTTAACTTTACTTGAGAAATTCTCAAATGCTTTATTAAAGAAAATATATAAAATTTCTAAAATTAAGCCAATTTCACCAACTAAAATTAAAATATTAATAAAATAATTGCTAAGGTGTAAAAAAAAATAATAACGAAAAATATCGATTAAAAATGAAAAATATTATTTTTAAAGTGTAAAATGTTGTTATATTAAAATGAAAAACGTTTTCTTAAAACCTGTATACAATAGAAATATAATTTCAATCACAAAAAGATTAAGTAAGTTATGAAAAATATAGTTATAAACGCCATTTAATTTTTAAAAATGTAATTTGAATACTAATTAAGGAATAGCGACAAAATAATTTATGGTAGAAAATTGGTTGACTATCCTATAAAAAATGTAAATTAATATTTTAAATTGTATAACTATAAGTTTTTATTATGTTTTTTTTTTTTGAGTGTGTAGAGCGTGTTGGGAATCTTTTATGGTTCAGACGATGAAACATATAATAATAAGTTTACTTACAGCTGAAATGGTTTTAAAGAATTAGGCGATTTTACCTTTTAAGAAAGTATTTTAAATTTATTATTTTCAAAGAGAGAGGAAAAAAACATTTAACAATACTACTTACTAATTATATAAACAAAAATATCACTCGTTCTTTCTTATTTTTATATCACAGTGTTGTCAGCCTAAAAGTATTTTAAGATCATTGATTTATTATTTTAAAACATTTTCCTTCTTTTTTTTTCCAACAGAGTGCGCGCTAGAAGCTGACTTATAATTGAAAACATTCAAAGAAGGAATTTATTTGAAGAAACTGAGCAATAGTGTGTGTATTGTTATAGTTTTCTTTTAGAGAGAGATACAAATAAAAGGAATTCAGCAATTTGTTTTAGATAATCCCGATTTTTTTTTTCTCCATCACATTTGTGGAACGAGTTCCCTCCCCCCAATGTTCTTGTTTTGATATAAATTCCTATGAGTTAATAAATAACCCCACCGTTTTAAGATTCAAGACCTCCCACACTGATTCAGCGGTCAAATTATTTATATTCTTTCAGAACCGTCACAGAGAAATGGCTGCAAAAAAAAAAAAAAAGATGTTGATTCAGGAGAACCGCCATTTTGTTTTCAAAATATTCGGCTGGTATTTTCTAGAGTAGAGAGCCCAAATCTTTCATCAAATACTTGAAATAAAAAAAAAAGTGAGTCAGCAGAATTTTTTTTTGCTTTCATTTTTTTTTTTCTTTTACTACTTGCCACCTTTGGCTCGCGTCTTTTTTTCGGAAGCCATATTGATGTCTGGTGCATTTTTTTTCTATGTTAGATCTGGGTCTATACTTCTTCTTTTCTTCAAGAGTTATTTAAACTCTATTAGAATTTATTATTATTTTTTTTTTATTTTAAAGCATATATATGTGAAACGAAAAATTCTATAAAAAGGCAATCTTGGTTGTAGGACATAACAAATACTGCGTGTCTCTAGTCATATTATTTATCTTAAATACAGGAGAACCTCTTTCTAAAGGGTAATACCTAATTACACAGACGCAAAGTGTCCCCTTTAAAGAGAGGTGTCCTCTTCCTGAAGATCTGATAATTAATTTAAATTGATAATTTTGTTGATTAAAACTGTCCTTTGTAGAGAGGTATCCTCTAATGGAGGTTCTACTGTTGTTGTTGTTGTTCTTATCCCCTTGTGTAAAGATTACACGAATTCCATGAGTTCATGCTCCTCGAGCTGTTTTATGATGAGTAGCAACTTTCCCAAAGGTACTGTTTAGTATATCTAATGCAAGCCAAAATGTGTTCTGGAGCTGCAGGTACCAAACTACATTTTGGGGAGGTGGGGTAGATTTTGTTATTATTTTCTATCTTCAATGGCTTGAGATGGCCTTTTCTAAATCTAGGTTCTACTGTATTCATTAAATATTGCCACGTGGAAAATTAGGAAAGACAAACTTCGGGATGACACAACAATTTTTTTAGGCAAGAACAAACTATGAAGGATGAACAAAAGATAAGCAATAAGGGAGTTTACAGAGTAGTAAAATATCTTTAAAAAATGATACTCTGTTAATACAAGTGTAAAATAATAAATGCTTCGCTAAAATATTTTATATGAATAAAAATTTATGTTTTTTCAATCAAATTAAAAAGCTGCCTGAATGAGGTGAGACGTCAATATTTGTGTAACTAATTCACCTTCCAGCAAAAAAAAAATTAGATGGGACATGGATTGATGAAAAGTTGCAGGGAATAAAATGTAGAAGGGAAATAGCACGGCATGAAGTAGAGGGAAACAAATTAGATGGGAAACTACGATAGCTACTAAAGAGAAAAGTCTGGCACCACTGGAGCCCAGAACAAGAGCAAAGAAACCAAATAACTAATGGTTAGGGGAATTACTATGCAATCTAGTGGAACAAAAATCAACTAAACGTTGATTTAACTTGTTCCATGATATTTGGCTAACCCAATTTCTTGATAGATCAAGAAAATTCAACCACGTACGCGTTTCGAGTTATCCACCTGATACCAGTACAATTTCACTTTTGTACTATTTTTCACTTAGTAGGAATTGTTTCTTGAGCTCTAAATTCATTGTGAATATAAAGAATAAAGAAAAATTTCAAACAATGAACACTTCAATGATCCCTAGTTACGAAGTCTGTAACAATTAAATCCAGGATTTTATTGGACTGGGTTCAAATCCCTGGTCAATAAGTCATTTTTTTGGCAGCCACAGAACTGGTGACAAGAAACTTGGAAGTTTGAACTTCCTCGTCAAATCATCAATCATTCTACATATTTCTTAAGGCTAAAGTGACGTCTTCTAACTCTTCTGATTTTTCTTTCTTACAAAAGACAGTAAGAAGAGCTGCAATCACAAGTTTGGTTATGAAGGTGTCAACAACATGATGGGAAGGTGAACAGATTCAATTCAAGAAAACTGTTTTCCTCGTGGAATTATCAATTATTTTCCTGACGCCATATTTCTGGAGTGCTATGAGATATCTTCTACCTCTTATTCAAATCCAAAATTACTGTTGACAAGTTGGAAGATCTGTTTAGATCCATGATAAGCTGATAACACCATGATTGAATTGAAACTATGTGATGTCAACTAAGCGAAAAAAAAACAAATGGATTGAGGAGGAGGGTCCCAAGAAGTTCATCCTAATTCTCATGTCTATCACTCCACTCTACTAAAATTTAACAAATGAAGCAGTAATTAAGAAAATATCTATTCCTCAATAGCGTCAATATTATTTTGCCATATTCATGAAGATATTTATAATACCCTTTAACAGAACATATTTTCAATAGAAATAACCATTTCCATCCCCCCATGATGTCTTGAAAACATTGTCCAACATTGGCCATTGCCAACCTGGTCAACTGGCAAAAGGCCTTCCATCAAGACATCGCTAAAGTCGAATTATCTATCCAATAATCATGTACAATTTGAAGCTACAGAAAATGAACAAAGCAATTTAAAAGAATCAATCTTAAATATCAAGACAATAGCAATGCAATAGAAATAACTTCCATTCATGATGTCTTGAAAACATTTTACAACATTGATCATTGCCAACCTGGTCAATTGGCAAAAGATAATCTATAAAGACATCGCAAAAAGTCATAAAATTTGAAGCCACAGAAAATAAATATCGAAGTTTAAAAGAAATATTCCTCAATATTAAACAATAGCAATGCAATAGAGAAATAACAATTTTCATCCCCCCATGATGTCTTGAAAACATTAACCAACCTTGATCATTGCCAACCTGGTCAACTGGCAAAGGATCAACCATCAAGACATCCCTAAAGTCGAATAATCTATCAAATCAATATTTTACAATTTGAAGCTACACAGAATAAATAACAACGCAGTTTGAAAGAAATAACCCTCAATAGCAAAGCAATAGCAATGCATTAGAAATGACTTCTTATCAAAATGGCACATCAAACATCTCATTAAAACAATATTTGATCACGAAATGGGAAGAATAATTCTGAATTAGTTTTCTTTGAAATCGAAAATGTTATGCTATGATCAACTCATCATTAAATGATATAACAGATTATTCCAATAGTAATAGTTTCCACAGGGGGAATTCAGTTCTGAAATAGTTTCCCTCACGTTTGTCTGGAAAAAGAATCTGGAACGAAAATGGAAGATTTGCGCTCTTTAGAAAAAATCAAAGTTATTAAAGAAGACTTCACTTTTCAGCCAAAACAACCATCAAAATGAAAGATGTCGAAGCGAGGAATGAAAACTGCCAAGTTTCTTGATCTAATTATTATTTATTTATTTATTTTTTGAAAAAGAAATCTTGTGATTTCAACACAATCATCTACCTGCACTTCTAAAGTGTGATAGCAATTTTTTAAAACGGAAATCATTGAATTGGTTTCAACTTACAAGTTTTTACTTGTATTTTTGCTCTAATGTGCAATTATCAATATTTTTGGAATAAGTCGAGAGAGACTTAATATTCATTTTTATGAATCTCCCATGTATTTTCATGGTGTTTAGAAATAAACGTCGTAGAAAATACAAATTTTTGGAAATATCAAGATCTTGATTTTTTTTTACTTGCGCGCAACAAGTAAAAAGCAATATCTTTATATCCTGTATATTCATGATGTTTGAAATATAACCTGATGGAATATACAAATTTTTGGAAACGTTTTTAAACTTATATTTATCGTTGGAAAAAAATATTTTTAATGTTCCTGCTAAGATATTCAACAAGAATTTGAAAATGTTCCTGAAAAGATATTTCAACAAGAAACAATTTTTGGAAAAGTTCGGTCAAGAAAACGGCTGGAATAAATTTAGCTCTCAAATAGCTAAAAGGTTTTAAAATAACCAATTTTATTTAATTTTTGGAAACTTCATCAATCTAAAGATATTTTTGAAAAACTCTTCCTGCGGAGTTATACATTCAACAAGAAATAATTTTTGAATAAAAAGTCAAGAATGATTTTGAATTATATATAATGTTTGTTTATTTATTTCAACACGCCAAACGCGATATCCTGGGTAGGGATAATTCCTTCCATTTACATTTTTAAACAGAAGCTGTTATAAACATAATATATATGCAAGAAAATAAATAAATTTAAAAAAAGAAACAATTGGATATATTAGGAACCTGATGTTTACAGGTTAGAAAGAAAATCATAAATATATTTACAAAAATGGTTAAATCTGTGATAATTATCTCTAGTATTTACAAATTATTATTAGTTAGTGTTTATCTCTCTCTTTTTAACATTTATTAAAAACAAATAAAAATAATTTTTGGCAAACCTCTTTCTTTTATCTTATGAAGAAACTTGTAGTAGAAATATAGAAAAAATTTAACGCCATATTAAACAGTGGTTAACTTGAGAAAATTCCAAATACTTTATTTCTAATGCTTGGTTAAAACAGATATATAGAATGTATCAAAAATAGGCCAATTTTACAAATTAAAATTAAAATATTCATAAAATAATTGCTAAAATGTAAAAAAAAAACGAAAAAAATATTGATAAAAAATGACAATTTTACTATTAAAGTGTAAAATGTTGTGCAAGTGCAAACCTGAATATAATAAAAATATAATTCACTGACAAAAAGATTAGTAAGTTACAAAAAATTATAGTTAAAGCCATTTAATTTTTAAAAATGTAATTTGAATATGAATTAAGGAATAGCGACAAAATAATATATGGTAGAAAATCGGTGAAAATGCATATTAATATTTTAAATTGTATAACTATTCGTTTTTATTATGTTTTTTTTTTTTTTTGTGTAGAGCGTGTTGGGAATCTTTTATGGTTCAGACGATGAAACAAATAATAATAAGTTTACTCACAGCTGAAGTGGTTTTAAAGAATTAGGCGATTTTACCTTTTAAGAAAGTATTTTAAATTTATTATTTTCAAAGAGAGAGAGAAAAAAATACATTTAACAATAATTCTTACTAATTATATTGTCAAGTAGCTCCATCCAGATGGGACAACTGTCAATAATCCCTGGACCCCGGAGGGGGACCACAGGTGTGGGGGCTTCTGTGAAGCTGATCGGTAAATAAGGAAAACGGGACGTGGCTAACGCCGTTCAATCAGGATTAGCTTTAACTGGGGTAAGTTATACTCCTTCTCTTCCCCTATAAATACCCCTTATAATAAATTATTTATCCCCAAATTTGCCCTTGCTTTATTTATCTCCGCGACATATTTTGGTGGAGACGCTGGGTAGCGTGACGGAACTTCGAAGAAGTCGACGTCTACAGGGACGTGAACCAATTCTTCAACCTTTGCCACAACGAATAGAAATGGAAGACGACCACAGACCTACTGTTAACGGATCCTACCTCCCTTGTCAACGCCAACGAGATCCTTCTACCTTTTCTGGAGATGGAAATATAAACCCTGGACAGTGGTTGAAAGAGTACGAGAGAGTTTCGAAGTACAACAGATGGGACGAGACCATGAAGCTTGCCAACGTCGTATTTTACTTGAACGGAACTGCTGGAAGGTGGTTTGATAATAACGAAGAATCACTCAACTCGTGGAGAAGCTTTGAAGACGCATTCCGCGGTGTGTTCGGACTGCATGAGGATTCTGCTCGACGCGCCGAGGAAGTTCTGAAGTCAAGAGCACAGAAGGCCGAGGAATCCAGCGAGTCATACATCCAGGAGATTTAGTGTCTGCCACCAGGTAAACCCTCGCATGGAAGAAGGTGAGATAGTTGCTCACATTATAAAGGGAATTTCGGAGGACACATACCAGGTATTGGTGGCGAAAGACATACAGACAGTAGATGAGATCCTGAATTTTTGCCGTCATCTGACAACCGTCAAGCAGCGCAGGATCGGCCGTACGAAATTCTCCAGGTTGTCAAACGTAATGCCCATTTCGTATGTTGACGACTCAGACGACTTGGCCGGCTTAATTCGCCGCATCGTTAGAGAAGAGATACAAAAGGTTTTCTCAGCACCTGAAGTGATCAATCCGCTCCGAGAGGTGAACGCCCTGGAACAGACTGTGAGGGAAGAGGTCAGCCGTGCTCTACAACCTACCAGACCACAAGTCAAGGTGGTACAACAACAACCACGAACGCCCTATTATAATATCGACCGACCAACCCAACCCAGGAAGACGGAACATTGGAGAACCTACGACGACAAACCTATCTGCTTCCACTGCGGACGACCCGGACATGTCGTCCGTTATTGTAGGGAACGACGGCAGGTCTTCGCTGAAGCCAGGACAAGGATTGGCGGAGAAGGAAGAAATGTTGGATTTTCGAGTCGACCCCCGAGATATGACGCCGACGACGACTATGTAACGCCCAAAACCTCGACGTACTTCTACCGGAGTTCTTCCCCACATCCACGCCGCGCAAGGTCGCCAGCCCGAAGACAATTCCAGTCGCCAGCCCGTCGTTTCAGCCGTTCTCCCAAGCCTCAGAATGTGGAAAACTAAGTGGAGCGGCTTCTAACGGGGGTGAGGTCGCCATTGAGGAAAATCCTCCAGGGTATATCGCCACTAAATTAAAAGCAAATTTTGTTATGGTCGAAATAAATGGACGCAAAATTAAAGCATTGGTGGATTCAGGAGCCGACTTTTCTGTTATTTCAGACAAATTTCGACGCGAACTAAAGACACCTCTCTTTAAAGAACCAGGTCCCATTCTTAAAGCCGCAAACAAAAATTTAATAGAAACCATAGGAAAATGTGTCCTGAACATAGAAGTTAATGGTCTGAATATCTCATTTGAATTCGTTGTTATGGTGGAAAGCAGCCATGACATCATATTTGGATGGGGCTTCTTCAAGGCCACCGAGGCCGTCATTGATTGTGGCAGAAATGAACTCCATCTCGGGGAAACCTCCATCCTGGAATCTCGAGAGGAGGAAAACCAGAGATTGTTTGCTTCCGACGACTTTGTCATCCCGCCTAAATCAATAAAGAAGATCAGTGTGATAAAGGAAGAAAGATGTGGTGTTAGAGATGTTTTAGTCTCAACTTCTAAGGACTTATTATTAAGAAAGGAAGTTCTTATACCAAACTCATTGGTTACAGTTCGACACGGCCGAGGTAGCATTTGGGTGGCGAATGGAGCATCTTGGCCGCAACTGATTCCATCAGGAATGAATATGTGCACCATGGAAAGTTATGAGAATGGGAATATCTGCAGTCTTATTGAATCCAGCGATGGGTTACAAGAAACGCAGCTAAAGTCACGTGAATGGTCACAGAAGATAAACCTTACTCTAGATCCAGGGCTGTCTGAAATTCAAAGGTTACAGCTTGTTTATTGCCTTGACGAGTTTATTGACATATTTGACTTTGGGAGTACTCCTATTAAGCCCACCAGTACTGTGAAGCACAAGATAAACACAGGAGACCACTCTCCTATCAAACAGCGGCCCTATAGAGTAGCACCAAGTGAACGACGACTAATTCAAGATGAAGTGAACAAGATGATTGAAAATCACATCGTGAAGCCCTCTGAAAGTCCTTGGTCATCTCCAGTTATTCTAGTTCGAAAGAAAGATGGGACCTGGAGATTCTGCGTTGATTACCGTCGATTAAATAAGATAACAAAAAAAGATGTTTACCCGCTGCCACGCATTGACGATGCCTTGGACAGTTTAGCTGGCTCTAGTTACTTCTCCACGATGGATCTTCGGTCCGGGTATTGGCAGATTGAAGTGGACGAAAAAGACAGGGAGAAAACTGCCTTCATCACTCCAGATGGGCTGTATGAATTCCGAGTAATGCCTTTCGGTCTATGCAAAGCTCCAGCAACGTTTGAAAGGATGATAGATAGTGTTCTGGGCAGTCTTAAATGGAACATGTGCCTTTGCTACCTGGACGACATCGTAGTTCACGCACCTACCTTTGAGGAACATCTACGTCGTCTACAACTTGTATTAAGGTGCATCCAGAAAGCTGGACTAAGCTTGAACCACAAAAAGTGTCTTTTTGGATCAAGGAGGATAAAGATTTCAGGACACCTTGTTGACGCCAATGGAATACATCCAGATCCAGATAAAGTTGAAGCCGTCTCTAAATTTCCGAGGCCAAAGAATATCTCTGAACTGAGGAGCTTTCTTGGATTATGTTCCTATTACCGAAGATTTATTGAAAATTTTGCTGACAAAGCTAGATCTTTGCATGACCTACTGAAGACTGAAAAACAATTCTATTGGGATGCAGCTCAAGAGAAAGCGTTTGAAGTCCTTAAAACAGCTCTAATTTCAGAGCCTGTCTTTGGACACTTTGATGAATCTGCTGATACCCATCTACACACGGATGCAAGCGGACATGGTATTGGAGCTGTTCTTCTACAAATACAAGGTGGAAAGGAGCGGCCTATAGCTTATGCATCTAGAAGCTTGACAAAGGCTGAACATAACTATTCTACAACAGAAAAAGAATGCCTTGCTGTAGTCTGGTCTATTAGCGAATTCCGTCCATATTTGTTTGGTCGACCATTCACGGTTGTCACTGACCATCATTCTCTATGTTGGTTGGTAGGACAGAAAGATCCTTCTGGCCGTTTGGCAAGATGGGCGCTGAAGTTGCAAGAATTTGACGTGACCGTTATCTACAAGAGCGGACGCAAACATAAGGATGCCGATTGTCTGTCAAGGAGCCCGCTTGAGAACGATCAACCAAGTGCTGTGATTTCACTAACCAACGTCGATATAGAGCAGACTAAAGACCCGGATTTAGCTAAAATAATCGATAATTTAAACTCGGGCTACACCAGAAAGGAGTTCAGCATTATCGACGGCATCTTATACAAGTAGAACTATAGCACAACTGGAAGACCCTGGCTTATGATGATTCCTAAACACTTAAGATCGGAAGTTATGGCAGATTTACATGACGCTCCTACAGCTGGGCATTTGGGTTTCGCCCGAACGTATGACAAAGTGAAGAAACGATTCTATTGGCCTGGCCTTTATAGAACTGTTCGCCAATATGTAAGCCATTGTCGGGAGTCTCAACGAAGGAAGAAATTACCTCGACGTTCGGCTGAACAACTTGTATCCATACCACCTGTAGAAAAGCCATTCCATAAGGTCGGGGTCGATCTCCTTGGAAGATTTCCAGTTTCTAAAGATGGAAACCGTTGGATCATTGTGTGCACCGATTATATGACAAGGTATGCCATAACGAAAGCGATCCCAGACGGAGGAGCAATCGAAACAGCTAAGTTCCTGGTTGAAGATGTTATCTTGAAGCATGGAGCTCCTAGAGAAATGATAACAGATCGCGGAAGAAATTTCATTTCTCAAGTAATAAAAGAGATCAATGCTCTGTGCGGAATTGTGCACAGATTTACAACGGCCTACCATCCCCAGACCAACGGCCTGACTGAAAGGTTCAACAAAACTCTGGGAAACATGTTGTCCATGTACACAGGTGTCGAGCAGAAGGACTGGGACCAAGTTTTACCCTACATAACTTTTGCTTACAACACTGCTAAACAGGAGGCGACCGGCTACACTCGGTTCTTTCTTGTCCACGCCCGCGAGGCCGAGACCTACATCGATGCTGTACTACCCTACCTACCAGATGAGATCTCTGACGACTACGTTGGAGAACTTGTGACCAGAGCTGAGGAAGCGCGTCAACTCTCCCGATCACGCCTTCTACAATCACAGGCGAAAGACCGTAGACTTTACGACCAGAAACATACTCCAGTCTATTACCAGAAGGATGATCTTGTATGGATTTTTACTCCCATCCGAAAAGTAGGGCTCTCAGAAAAGCTACTGAAGAGATACTTCGGTCCCTACAAGGTGCCCAAGAAGCTTTCAGAAGTTACGTATGAAGTAGAGCCCGTGGACCCGTCTCCCCGATCACGGAAATCCAAGGATATCGTTCATGTCATTCGGATGAAGCCCTACCTGGACCCTGAAGAACAACATTCCATTCTGCTAGGGAACACAGGCCGTGATAGATTTCCTTCCAGAACAAGGGCTGAGACAAGCTAATCAGCGGGTCGCTGTTTTTTCAAAAGAGGGGGTAATGTCAAGTAGCTCCATCCAGATGGGACAACTGTCAATCATCCCTGGACCCCGGAGGGGGACCACAGGTGTGGGGGCTTCTGGAAAGCTGATCGGTAAAAAGGGAAAACGGGACGGTGGCTAACGCCGTTCATTCAGGATTAGCTTTAACTTGGGGTAAGTTGTACTCCCTCTCTTCCCCTATAAATATCCCTTATAATAAATTATTTATTCCCAAATTTGCCCTTTCTTTATTTATCTCCGCGACAATATAAACAAAAATATCACTCGTTCTTTCTTCTTTTAATATCACAGTGTTGTCAGCCTAAAAGTATTTTAAGATCATTGATTTATTATTTTAAAACATTTTCCTTCTTTTTTTTTTACCAACAGAGCGCGCGCTGGAAGGGACTTATAATTGAAAACATTCAATGAAGGAATTTATTTGAAGAAACTGAGAAATAGTGTGTGTATTGTTATAGTTTTCTTTTAGAGAGAGATACAAATAAAAGGAATTCAGCAATTTGTTATAGATAACCCCGATATTTTTTTCTCCATCACACTTGTGGAACGAGTTTCCTCCCCTCAATGTTTTTGTTTTGATATAAATTCCAATCAACCAATAAATAACACCACAGTTTGAAGATCCAAAACCTCCCACACTGAGTCAGCGGTCAAATTGTTTATATTCTTTCAGAACCATCATAGAGAAATGGTTGCAAAAAAAACGGCGGGGAACCGCCATTTTGTTTTCAAAATATTCGGCTGGTATTTTCTAGACAAGTGAGCCCGAATCTTTCATCAAATTCTTGAAATAAAAAAAAAAAGTGAGTCAGCAGATTTTTTTTTTTAACCTTCATATTTTTTATTTTTTCTACTTGCCCCCTTTGGCTCGCGTCTTTTTTTCAGGAGCCATATTAATGTCTGGTGCATTTTTTTTTTCTATGTGAGATCTGGGTGTATACCTCTTCGTCTCTTCAAGAGTAATGTTAAATCTATTAGATTTTATTATAATTATTTTTTATTTTAAAGAATATATATGTGAAACGAAAAATTCTACGAAAAAGGCAATCTTGGTGGTAGGACATAACAACCCTACTGCGTGTCTCTAGTCATATTATTTATCCTAAATACAGTAGAACCTCTTTCTAAAGGGTAATAACTAATTACACAGACCCAAAGTGTCCCCTTTAAAGAGAGGTGTTCTCTTCCTGAAGAGCTGTTAATTAATTGATAAATGATAATTTTGTTGATTGAAACTGTCCTTTGTAGAGAGGTATCCTCTAATGGAGGTTCCACTGTATTCATTAAATATTGCCATGTGGAAAATTAGGAAAGACAAACTTCGGGATGACACAGCAATTTATTTAAGGCAAGTACAAACTATGAATGATAAACAAAAGATAAGCAATAAAAAATAATAAAATGATACTCTGTTAATACAAGTGTAAAATAATAAATACTATTATATATAATTATTTATACTATAATATTGTTGCGCGTGATCCCAACCAATCTCTGGGCACGACTGCTTCCTCCGCCGCGGAGTAGCTCCTCCTTGCTGGCACCCCGATTTGCTCTCCTGAGTTCCACTGCTCGAGTGGAAACTCCCTTCTCCTGGCAGTATCTCTCGGCCTTACCACTGGTGGGGGGACACGAGAGACTTACCAGAAGAGTAGTAGCAGCAGCAGTAGACTGGCGATGAAGGCAGTGGCAGAGTAACGACAGGAGGCAGCACGCAGACTTGAAGCACTTTTTTTATTTTCATATATTACCAAACATTACATATAACTGGAATAATAAACAACGGGTATTTACATTACGCCACCTCCTGGGGCCAATATAAAAAGGTATTTACAGTCAGGAGAGGTGGCCGCCCCAGGAAACGGGACCACAGCAGTCGGCGACTCCCGTATCAGTTGCAGATGCAAAACTAAAGAGAAAGGTCTGGCACCACTGGAGACCAGGTCAAGAGCAAATAAATCAAATAACTAATTATTATTATGCTTATGAGGTGATACAGCAGCGTATTTACAATTAGAGAGGAGACAAAATGAAATGATGTAGCTGCTGTATTGTCCGTGAGGTCAAGAGACGTACGGACCTCTGTGGTGTTGATCTCTTGGCGGAACGACTTGGAAGTCGGACTCGAGCCCCCCCACTACGGCAATTAGGGGAATTACTATGCCATCTAGTGGAACAAAAATCAACTAAACGTTGATTTAACTTGTTCCATGATATTTGACTAACCCAATTTCTTGATAGATGAAGAAAAGTTAACCACAAACGCGTTTCGAGTTATCCACCTGATACCAGAGGTGTGGTCTCTGGGTCGCTATTTTAATCTAATTGAATTATATATTCAAAAATTAACAGGATGAATTTACACCCGAAGTATTGTCTATTAAATGGAGCTTTTTAGCATAACTTCTAAAAAAAGTATAAGTATTTGAATATGGAGTTTGCAATTATATCTCAATGGCGTTCATGACCATAGGGGACTTTGATGGGTTAAATTTTATTTTATCCATTCATTCTTATTATTACGGTGTAAATTGTGTGTATTTATCACACATAAAGGCGTGCTCTATCAATGAAAAATATTGTACTTCAACATTTTCTATGTAATATAATGCAGTATTATAGAACCACCTGATACCAGTACAATTTCACTTTTGTACTTTTTTCACTTAGTAGGAATTGTTTCTTGAGCTGTAAATTCATTGTGAATATAGAAAAAATTGAAACAATGGATACTTCAATGATCCCTAGTTACGAAGTCTGTAACAATTAAATCCAGGATTTTATTGGACTGGGTTCAAATCCCTGGTCAATAAATCGATTTTTTTGGAAGCCACCGAACTGGCGACAAGAAACTTGGAGGTTTGAACTTCCTCGTAAACTAATCAATCATTCTATATTTCTTAAGGCTGAAGTGACGTCTTCTAACTCCTGATTTTTCTTCCTTACAGAAGACAGTAAGAAGAGCTGCAATCACAAGATTGGTTATGAAGGTGCCAACAGAATGATGGGAAATGATCAGATTTGATTCAAGAAAACTGTTTTCCTCGTGGAATTATCAATCATTTTCCTGATGCTATATTTCTGGAGTGCTATGAAATTTCTTCTACCTCTTATTCAAATCCAAACTTACTGTTGACAAGTTGGAAGATCTGTTTAGATCCATAATAGAGAGATAAGATGATAACACCATGATTGAATTGAAACTATGTGATGTCAACTAAGCGAAAAGAACAAATGGATTGAGGAGGAGGGTCCCAAGAAGTTCATCATAATTCTCATGTCTATCACTCCACCTATGTTATTCAAATTTCTACTAAAATTTAACAAATCAAGCAGTAATTAAGCAAATAATTATATTCCCCAATATATTTCATATCAATATTCAAATATAAATATTTATTTATTAATTCATAACACCAGGAGTGGATATTCATTCAACACCAATATAGCTTCAATATTATTTTGCCATATTCAAGAAGATATTTATAATACCCTTTAACAGAACATATTTTCAATAGATATATCCATTTCCATCCCCCCATGATGTCTTGAAAACATTGTCCAACATTGGCCATTGCCAACCTGGTCAACTGGCAAAAGGCCATCCATCAAGACATCCCAAAAGTCGAATAACCTATCAAATCAATATTTTAGAAATTGAAGCCCACACAAAATGGACAACGCAGCCTGAAAGTATGAATCCTCAACATTAAAACAATATCAATTCAATAGAAATAACCATTTCCATTCCCCCATGATGTCTTGAAAACATTATCCAACATTGGCCATTGCCAACCTGGTCCACTGGCAAACGGCCATCCATCAAGACATTCCAAAATTCGAATTATCCAATAATATTGTAATATTTGAAGCCACACAGAATAAATAACAACGCATTTTAAAATAAATAATTACTATTATCAAAACAATAGCAATGCAATAGAAATAACTTTCATCCATGATGTCTTGAAAACATTATTCAACATTGATCATTACCAACTTGGTCAACTGGTAAAAGATCATCCATCAAGACATCCCTAAAGTCAAATTATCTATCAAATGAATACTGTACAATTTGAAGCAACACAAAATGAATAATAACGCAGTTTAAAAGAAATATTATCAAAACAATAGAAATGCAATAGAAATGTCTTCTTAACAAAATGGTACATCAAACATCTCATTAAAACAATATTTGATCACCAAATGGGAAGAATAATTCTGAATTAGCGTTCTTTGAAATCGAAAATGTTATGATACGATCAACTCTTTATCAAATAATCTAGCAGATTATACCAATAGTGATATGCTCCACAGGAGGAATTCAGTTCTGAAATAGTTTCCCTCACGTTTTTCTGGAAAAAGAATCTGGAACGAAAATGGAAGATTTGCGCTCTTCAGAAGAAATCAAAGTTATTAAAGAAGACTTCGCTTTTCAGCCAAAATAACCATCAGAATGAAAATGCCGAAACGAGGAATGAAAACTGCCAAGTTTCTTGATCTAATTATTATTAAATTTATTTTTTGGAAAAGAAATCATGTGATTTCAACACAATCATCTACCTGCACTTCTAAAGTGTGATAGCAATTTTTTAAAACGGAAATCATTGAATTGGTTTCAACTTGCAAGTTTTTACTTGTATTTTTGATCTAATGTGTAATTATCAATATTTTTGGAATAAGTCGAGAGAGACTTAATATTCATTTTTAGGAATCCCCCATGTATTTTCATGGTGTTTAGAAATAAACGTCGTAGAAAATACAAATTTTTGGAAAGATCAAGATCTTGATTTTTTTTTTACTTGCGCGCAACAAGTAAAAAGCAATATTATAATTTATCTCCTGTATATTCATGATGTTTGAAATATAACCTGATGGAATATACAAATTTTTGGAAACGTTTTTCAACTTATATTTATTGTTGGAAAAAAATATTTTTAATGTTCCTGCTAAGATATTCAACAAGAATTTGAAAATGTTCCTGAAAAGATATTTCAACAAGAAACAATTTTTGGAAAAGTTCGGTCAAGAAAACGGCTGGAATAAATTTAGCTCTCAAATAGCTAAAAGGTTTTAAAATAACCAATTTTATTTAATTTTTGGAAACTTCATCAATCTAAAGATATTTTTGAAAAACTCTTCCTGCGGAGTTATACATTCAACAAGAAATAATTTTTGAATAAAAAGTCAAGAATGATTTTGAATTATATATAATGTTTGTTTATTTATTTCAACACGCCAAACGCGATATCCTGGGTAGGGATAATTCCTTCCATTTACATTTTTAAACAGAAGCTGTTATAAACATAATATATATGCAAGAAAATAAATAAATTAAAAAAAAAAGAAACAATTGGATATATTAGGAACCTGATGTTTACAGGTTAGAAAGAAAATCATAAATATATTTACAAAAATGGTTAAATCTGTGATAATTATCTCTAGTATTTACAAATTATTATTAGTTAGTGTTTATCTCTCTCTTTTTAACATTTATTAAAAACAAATAAAAATAATTTTTGGCAAACCTCTTTCTTTTATCTTATGAAGAAACTTGTAGTAGAAATATAGAAAAAATTTAACGCCATATTAAACAGTGGTTAACTTGAGAAAATTCCAAATACTTTATTTCTAATGCTTGGTTAAAACAGATATATAAAATGTATCAAAAATAGGCCAATTTCACAAATTAAAATTAAAATATTCATAAAATAATTGCTAAAATGTAAAAAAAAAAAACGCAAAAAATATTGATAAAAAATGACAATTTTACTATTAAAGTGTAAAATGTTGTGCAAGTGCAAACCTGAATATAATAAAAATATAATTCACTGACAAAAAGATTAGTAAGTTACAAAAAATTATAGTTAAAGCCATTTAATTTTAAAAAATGTAATTTGAATATGAATTAAGGAATAGCGACAAAATAATATATGGTAGAAAATCGGTGAAAATGCATATTAATATTTTAAATTGTATAACTATTCGTTTTTATTATGTTTTTTTTTTTGTGTGTGTAGAGCGTGTTGGTAATCTTTTATGGTTCAGACGATGAAGCAAATAATAATAAGTTTACTCACAGCTGAAGTGGTTTTAAAGAATTAGGCGATTTTACCTTTTAAGAAAGTATTTTAAATTTATTATTTTCAAAGAGAGAGAAAAAAAAAGACATTTAACAATAATTCTTACTAATTATATAAACAAAAATATCACTCGTTCTTTCTTATTTTTATATCACAGTGTTGTCAGCCTAAAAGTATTTTAAGATCATTGATTTATTATTTTAAAACATTTTCCTTCTTTTTTTTTCCAACAGAGTGCGCGCTAGAAGCTGACTTATAATTGAAAACATTCAATGAAGGAATTTATTTGAAGAAACTGAGAAATAGTGTGTGTATTGTTATAGTTTTCTTTTAGAGAGAGATACAAATAAAAGGAATTCAGCAATTTGTTATAGATAACCCCGATTTTTTTTCTCCATCACACTTGTGGAACGAGTTTCCTCCCCTCAATGTTCTTGTTTTGATATAAATTCCAATCAACCAATAAATAACCCCACAGTTTGAAGATCCAAGACCTCCCACACTGAGTCAGCGGTCAAATTGTTTATATTCTTTCAGAACCATCATAGAGAAATGGTTGCAAAAAAAAAACCGGCTGGTTTCGGGTTTTCTGGTATTCGGCTGGTTTTCTAGACAAGCGAGCCCAAATCTTTCATAAAATTCTTGAAATAAAAAAAAAAGTGAGTCAGCAGATTTTTTTTTTTTTACATTCACATTTTTTACTTTTTCTACTTGCCCCCTTTGGCTCGCATCTTTTTTCAGGAGCCATATTGATGTCTGGTGCATTTTTTTTCTATGTGAGATCTGGGTGTATACCTCTTCGTCTCTTCAAGAGTAATGTTAAATCTATTAGATTTTATTATAATTATTTTTTATTTTAAAGAATATATATGTGAAACGAAAAATTCTACGAAAAAGGCAATCTTGGTGGTAGGACATAACAACCCTACTGCGTGTCTCTAGTCATATTATTTATCCTAAATACAGTAGAACCTCTTTCTAAAGGGTAATAACTAATTACACAGACCCAAAGTGTCCCCTTTAAAGAGAGGTGTTCTCTTCCTGAAGAGCTGTTAATTAATTGATAAATGATAATTTTGTTGATTGAAACTGTCCTTTGTAGAGAGGTATCCTCTAATGGAGGTTCCACTGTATTCATTAAATATTGCCATGTGGAAAATTAGGAAAGACAAACTTCGGGATGACACAGCAATTTATTTAAGGCAAGTACAAACTATGAATGATAAACAAAAGATAAGCAATAAAAAATAATAAAATGATACTCTGTTAATACAAGTGTAAAATAATAAATACTATTATATATAATTATTTATACTATAATATTGTTGCGCGTGATCCCAACCAATCTCTGGGCACGACTGCTTCCTCCGCCGCGGAGTAGCTCCTCCTTGCTGGCACCCCGATTTGCTCTCCTGAGTTCCACTGCTCGAGTGGAAACTCCCTTCTCCTGGTAGTATCTCTCGGCCTTACCACTGGTGGGGGGACACGAGAGACTTACCAGAAGAGTAGTAGCAGCAGCAGTAGACTGGCGATGAAGGCAGTGGCAGAGTAACGACAGGAGGCAGCACGCAGACTTGAAGCACTTTTTTTATTTTCATATATTACCAAACATTACATATAACTGGAATAATAAACAACGGGTATTTACATTACGCCACCTCCTGGGGCCAATATAAAAAGGTATTTACAGTCAGGAGAGGTGGCCGCCCCAGGAAACGGGACCACAGCAGTCGGCGACTCCCGTATCAGTTGCAGATGCAAAACTAAAGAGAAAGGTCTGGCACCACTGGAGACCAGGTCAAGAGCAAATAAATCAAATAACTAATTATTATTATGCTTATGAGGTGATACAGCAGCGTATTTACAATTAGAGAGGAGACAAAATGAAATGATGTAGCTGCTGTATTGTCCGTGAGGTCAAGAGACGTACGGACCTCTGTGGTGTTGATCTCTTGGCGGAACGACTTGGAAGTCGGACTCGAGCCCCCCCACTACGGCAATTAGGGGAATTACTATGCCATCTAGTGGAACAAAAATCAACTAAACGTTGATTTAACTTGTTCCATGATATTTGACTAACCCAATTTCTTGATAGATGAAGAAAAGTTAACCACAAACGCGTTTCGAGTTATCCACCTGATACCAGAGGTGTGGGCTCTGGGTCGCTATTTTAATCTAATTGAATTATATATTCAAAAATTAACAGGATGAATTTACACCCGAAGTATTGTCTATTAAATGGAGCTTTTTAGCATAACTTCTAAAAAAAGTATAAGTATTTGAATATGGAGTTTGCAATTATATCTCAATGGCGTTCATGACCATAGGGGACTTTGATGGGTTAAATTTTATTTTATCCATTCATTCTTATTATTACGGTGTAAATTGTGTGTATTTATCACACATAAAGGCGTGCTCTATCAATGAAAAATATTGTACTTCAACATTTTCTATGTAATATAATGCAGTATTATAGAACCACCTGATACCAGTACAATTTCACTTTTGTACTTTTTTCACTTAGTAGGAATTGTTTCTTGAGCTGTAAATTCATTGTGAATATAGAAAAAATTGAAACAATGGATACTTCAATGATCCCTAGTTACGAAGTCTGTAACAATTAAATCCAGGATTTTATTGGACTGGGTTCAAATCCCTGGTCAATAAATCGATTTTTTTGGAAGCCACCGAACTGGCGACAAGAAACTTGGAGGTTTGAACTTCCTCGTAAACTAATCAATCATTCTATATTTCTTAAGGCTGAAGTGACGTCTTCTAACTCCTGATTTTTCTTCCTTACAGAAGACAGTAAGAAGAGCTGCAATCACAAGATTGGTTATGAAGGTGCCAACAGAATGATGGGAAATGATCAGATTTGATTCAAGAAAACTGTTTTCCTCGTGGAATTATCAATCATTTTCCTGATGCTATATTTCTGGAGTGCTATGAAATTTCTTCTACCTCTTATTCAAATCCAAACTTACTGTTGACAAGTTGGAAGATCTGTTTAGATCCATAATAGAGAGATAAGATGATAACACCATGATTGAATTGAAACTATGTGATGTCAACTAAGCGAAAAGAACAAATGGATTGAGGAGGAGGGTCCCAAGAAGTTCATCATAATTCTCATGTCTATCACTCCACCTATGTTATTCAAATTTCTACTAAAATTTAACAAATCAAGCAGTAATTAAGCAAATAATTATATTCCCCAATATATTTCATATCAATATTCAAATATAAATATTTATTTATTAATTCATAACACCAGGAGTGGATATTCATTCAACACCAATATAGCTTCAATATTATTTTGCCATATTCAAGAAGATATTTATAATACCCTTTAACAGAACATATTTTCAATAGATATATCCATTTCCATCCCCCCATGATGTCTTGAAAACATTGTCCAACATTGGCCATTGCCAACCTGGTCAACTGGCAAAAGGCCATCCATCAAGACATCCCAAAAGTCGAATAACCTATCAAATCAATATTTTAGAAATTGAAGCCCACACAAAATGGACAACGCAGCCTGAAAGTATGAATCCTCAACATTAAAACAATATCAATTCAATAGAAATAACCATTTCCATTCCCCCATGATGTCTTGAAAACATTATCCAACATTGGCCATTGCCAACCTGGTCCACTGGCAAACGGCCATCCATCAAGACATTCCAAAATTCGAATTATCCAATAATATTGTAATATTTGAAGCCACACAGAATAAATAACAACGCATTTTAAAATAAATAATTACTATTATCAAAACAATAGCAATGCAATAGAAATAACTTTCATCCATGATGTCTTGAAAACATTATTCAACATTGATCATTACCAACTTGGTCAACTGGTAAAAGATCATCCATCAAGACATCCCTAAAGTCAAATTATCTATCAAATGAATACTGTACAATTTGAAGCAACACAAAATGAATAATAACGCAGTTTAAAAGAAATATTATCAAAACAATAGAAATGCAATAGAAATGTCTTCTTAACAAAATGGTACATCAAACATCTCATTAAAACAATATTTGATCACCAAATGGGAAGAATAATTCTGAATTAGCGTTCTTTGAAATCGAAAATGTTATGATACGATCAACTCTTTATCAAATAATCTAGCAGATTATACCAATAGTGATATGCTCCACAGGAGGAATTCAGTTCTGAAATAGTTTCCCTCACGTTTTTCTGGAAAAAGAATCTGGAACGAAAATGGAAGATTTGCGCTCTTCAGAAGAAATCAAAGTTATTAAAGAAGACTTCGCTTTTCAGCCAAAATAACCATCAGAATGAAAATGCCGAAACGAGGAATGAAAACTGCCAAGTTTCTTGATCTAATTATTATTAAATTTATTTTTTGGAAAAGAAATCATGTGATTTCAACACAATCATCTACCTGCACTTCTAAAGTGTGATAGCAATTTTTTAAAACGGAAATCATTGAATTGGTTTCAACTTGCAAGTTTTTACTTGTATTTTTGATCTAATGTGTAATTATCAATATTTTTGGAATAAGTCGAGAGAGACTTAATATTCATTTTTAGGAATCCCCCATGTATTTTCATGGTGTTTAGAAATAAACGTCGTAGAAAATACAAATTTTTGGAAAGATCAAGATCTTGATTTTTTTTTTACTTGCGCGCAACAAGTAAAAAGCAATATTATAATTTATCTCCTGTATATTCATGATGTTTGAAATATAACCTGATGGAATATACAAATTTTTGGAAACGTTTTTCAACTTATATTTATTGTTGGAAAAAAATATTTTTAATGTTCCTGCTAAGATATTCAACAAGAATTTGAAAATGTTCCTGAAAAGATATTTCAACAAGAAACAATTTTTGGAAAAGTTCGGTCAAGAAAACGGCTGGAATAAATTTAGCTCTCAAATAGCTAAAAGGTTTTAAAATAACCAATTTTATTTAATTTTTGGAAACTTCATCAATCTAAAGATATTTTTGAAAAACTCTTCCTGCGGAGTTATACATTCAACAAGAAATAATTTTTGAATAAAAAGTCAAGAATGATTTTGAATTATATATAATGTTTGTTTATTTATTTCAACACGCCAAACGCGATATCCTGGGTAGGGATAATTCCTTCCATTTACATTTTTAAACAGAAGCTGTTATAAACATAATATATATGCAAGAAAATAAATAAATTAAAAAAAAAGAAACAATTGGATATATTAGGAACCTGATGTTTACAGGTTAGAAAGAAAATCATAAATATATTTACAAAAATGGTTAAATCTGTGATAATTATCTCTAGTATTTACAAATTATTATTAGTTAGTGTTTATCTCTCTCTTTTTAACATTTATTAAAAACAAATAAAAATAATTTTTGGCAAACCTCTTTCTTTTATCTTATGAAGAAACTTGTAGTAGAAATATAGAAAAAATTTAACGCCATATTAAACAGTGGTTAACTTGAGAAAATTCCAAATACTTTATTTCTAATGCTTGGTTAAAACAGATATATAAAATGTATCAAAAATAGGCCAATTTCACAAATTAAAATTAAAATATTCATAAAATAATTGCTAAAATGTAAAAAAAAAAAACGCAAAAAATATTGATAAAAAATGACAATTTTACTATTAAAGTGTGAAATGTTGTGCAAGTGCAAACCTGAATATAATAAAAATATAATTCACTGACAAAAAGATTAGTAAGTTACAAAAAATTATAGTTAAAGCCATTTAATTTTAAAAAATGTAATTTGAATATGAATTAAGGAATAGCGACAAAATAATATATGGTAGAAAATCGGTGAAAATGCATATTAATATTTTAAATTGTATAACTATTCGTTTTTATTATGTTTTTTTTTTTTGTGTGTGTAGAGCGTGTTGGTAATCTTTTATGGTTCAGACGATGAAGCAAATAATAATAAGTTTACTCACAGCTGAAGTGGTTTTAAAGAATTAGGCGATTTTACCTTTTAAGAAAGTATTTTAAATTTATTATTTTCAAAGAGAGAGAAAAAAAAGACATTTAACAATAATTCTTACTAATTATATAAACAAAAATATCACTCGTTCTTTCTTATTTTTATATCACAGTGTTGTCAGCCTAAAAGTATTTTAAGATCATTGATTTATTATTTTAAAACATTTTCCTTCTTTTTTTTTCCAACAGAGTGCGCGCTAGAAGCTGACTTATAATTGAAAACATTCAAAGAAGGAATTTATTTGAAGAAACTGAGAAATAGGGTGTGTATTGTTATAGTTTTCTTTTAGAGAGAGATACAAATAAAAGGAATTCAGCAATTTGTTATAGATAACCCCGATTTTTTTTCTCCATCACACTTGTGGAACGAGTTTCCTCCCCTCAATGTTCTTGTTTTGATATAAATTCCAATCAACCAATAAATAACCCCACAGTTTGAAGATCCAAGACCTCCCACACTGAGTCAGCGGTCAAATTGTTTATATTCTTTCAGAACCATCATAGAGAAATGGTTGCAAAAAAAAACCGGCTGGTTTCGGGTTTTCTGGTATTCGGCTGGTTTTCTAGACAAGCGAGCCCAAATCTTTCATAAAATTCTTGAAATAAAAAAAAAAGTGAGTCAGCAGATTTTTTTTTTTTTACATTCACATTTTTTACTTTTTCTACTTGCCCCCTTTGGCTCGCATCTTTTTTCAGGAGCCATATTGATGTCTGGTGCATTTTTTTTCTATGTGAGATCTGGGTGTATACCTCTTCGTCTCTTCAAGAGTAATGTTAAATCTATTAGATTTTATTATAATTATTTTTTATTTTAAAGAATATATATGTAAAACGAGAAATTCTATAAAAAGGCAATCTTGGTGGTAGAACATAACAACCCCACTGCGTGTCTATTCTCTAGTCATATTATTTATCCTAAATACAGTTGAACCTCTTTCTAAAGGGTAATACCTAATTACACAGACCCAAAGTGTCCACTTTAAAGAGAGGTATCCTCTTCCCGAAGAGCTGTTAATTAATTGATAAATGATAATTTTGTTGATTAAGACTGTCCTTTGTAGAGAGGAATCCTCTAATGGAGGTTCCACTGTATTCATTAAATATTGCCAGGTGGAAAATTAGGAAAGACAAACTTCGGGGTGACACAGCAATTTATTTAAGGCAAGAACAAACTATGAATGATAAACAAAAGATAAGCAATAAAAAATAATAAAACGATACTCTGTTAATACAAGTGTAAAATAATAAATACTTAGCTATAATATTTTATACGAATAAAAATTAATGTTTTTTTCGAAAAAAAAAGCTGCCTGAGAGGTGTGTGAGACGTGAATATTTGTGTAACTAAATTACCTTCCAGCAAAAAGAAAATTAAATGGGAAATGGATTGATGAAAAGTTGTAGAGAATAAAATGAAGAAGGGAAATAGAACGGCATGAAGTAGAGGGAAACAGATTGGATGGGAAACTATGATAACTACTAAAGAGAAAGGTCTGGCACCACTGGAGACCAGGACAAGAGCAAATAAATCAAATAACTAATGGTTAGGGGAATTACTATGCCATCTAGTGGAACAAAAATCAACTAAACGTTGATTTAACTTGTTCCATGATATTTGACTAACCCAATTTCTTGATAGATCAAGAAAAGTTAACCACGTACGCGTTTCGAGTTACCCACCTGATACCAGAGGTGTGGTCTGGGTCGCTATTTTAATCTAATTGAATTATATATTCAAAAATTAACAGGATGAAATTTAAACCCGAAGTATTGTCTTTTAAATGGAGCTTTTTAGCATAACTTCTAAAAAAAGTATAAGTATTTGAATATGGAGTTTGCAATTATATCTCAATGGCGTTCATGATAATAGGGAACTTTGATGGGTTAAATTTTATTTTATCCATTCATTCTTTTTATTATGGTGTAAAATTGTGTGTATTTATCACACATAAAGGCGTGCTCTATCAATGAAAAATATTGTACTTCAACATTTTCTATGTAATATTGTCACGGTAAGAATCGCAAGCAACAGGCGAAGATAAATCGAAGAATAATCGTTTATTGCTGCCAACGAGCAGACTACTCAAATCAAAGAATACACGAATAGATATACCAATCATTAATTCAATCTATGCAAAACAAACACAAACAAAATCTAAAACTTAATTATGTAAAACAATACAACAAATAACGCTACAATGCCCTCCTCTCCAAAAGGACAGCGTCCTCGCTGTCAGACGGCAAGCTCATCCTCGGGTAGGTCCAGTTGTTCGTCTGGGTCATGGTAGTTCTTCATTCTCACTACGTGCACAATTTCCTTTGGCTTACGACGGCGGTTAGTAGTGTCTAGACTTTCGACTTCGTACGTCACCTCCGAAATGCGTCTCGTCACCCTATAAGGGCCGAAATATCATTTTATTAATTTTTCGGATATCCCTATTTTCCAGACGGGTATAAATATCCATACTTTATCGCCTGGCTGATAGCTCACCTCTCGATGTTTGGCGTTGTAGAGTCGTTTATTGCCCTCTTGCGCTCTCAGTGTATGTAGCCGAGCCAATTGTCGCGTCTCCTCTGCTCGGGTCACTATCTCTCGATTATAGTCCTCTTGATCTTCATCTTTTAAAAGAGGAAACAATGTATCTAACGTAGTTTCAGCTTCTCGTCCATGGATGAGGCTGAATGGGGTGAATCCGGTGGTGTCCTGCTTCGCCGTATTGTAAGCAAACGTGATGAAAGGAAGAATAACGTCCCATTCTTTTTGTTCGACGTCCACATACATTGACATCATGTCGGCCAAGGTTTTATTAAGTCTCTCAGTGAGACCATTCGTCTGAGGATGGTACGCCGTGGTAAATCTCTGAGCCGAGGAGCAAAGTCCCGTCAGCTTGGATATTAGTTTAGACTGAAAAACCCTACCCCGGTCAGTAATTATTTCTCGTGGTGCTCCATGTTTGAGCACTACGTCCTCCAGGACGAACTTGGCCACTTGCTGAGCGTCTGCCGATGGTAAGGCTCGGGTGATAGCGTATCGCGTCAGATAGTCTGTGCAAACTATTATCCATTTATTTCCTGAATGGGATATTGGGAATCTTCCGAGGAGATCAATTCCGACTCTTTGGAACGGAACAGAGGTGGGTGGTATCGGTTGCAGCAACCCAGGCGGTCGCAGGGGAGCATGTTTACGACGCTGGCACTCCCTACAGTGACCGACATATTTTCTTATGCTCCTTAGAAGACCTGGCCAAAAATACTTTCTCCTAATTCTATCGTGGGTTTTAGCCAACCCTAAATGACCGGCAGTTGGATTATCGTGGAGACTTCTGAGGACGTCAGGGCGCAAATGCCTGGGGACACCAATAGCCACGGTTGCCCCACTGGGTCGAAATTCCGCTTGTAAAGAGCTCCATTGATTATTTTGAAGTGGTTTTGATCGTTCTTCAAACATTCCTCCGATATTCTCACAATTACCGGATCTTTCCGCTGTTCCGCGACGATATCAGTTAAAGCAGCTAATGTTGGTATGTCATCTTCGGATTCCTCTGGGTTATTCGCTTCGATTGGATTGCGTGAGAGACAATCGGCATCTTGATGTTTTCTGCCGTTTTTATATACCACGTTCACATTGTACTCCTGAAGTCTTAAGGCCCACCTGGCCAGTCTTTCCGACGGGTCCTTCAGGCCCGAAAGCCAACAGAGCGAGTGATGATCCGTCACAATTGTAAACGAGCGCCCAAATAGGTATGGACGGAACTTGCCGATCGCCCAAATCGCAGCAAGACACTCCCGCTCCGTTGTTGAATAATTTTTTTCAGCTGTTGACAGCGTTCTTGATGCATATCCAATCGGTTTTTCACTTCCTCCCTGGACCTGGACCAAAACCGCACCAATTCCAAACCCACTGGCATCGGTGTGCAGTTCAGTCGCATACTTTTCGTCAAAGTGGGCCAAAACGGGTTCCGACGCGAGTGCCAGCTTCAATGATTCATAGGCCTGCCGTTGATCTGGTCCCCATTCGAATCTGGTGTCCTTTCTCAACAACCTGTGTAGTGGTTCAGCTTTTTGAGCAAAATTCTTAATGAAACGACGATAATATGAGCACATTCCAATGAAACCTCTTACATCAGTGAGGGATTTGGGAGTAGGGAATTTGGACATAGCATCAACTTTATCCGGGTCCGGGTGCACGCCCTCTCCATCCACCAGATGCCCAAAAATGCTTAGTCGTTTTGTTCCTAACAAGCACTTGTCTGGATTTAACACAAGTCCAGCCTTTGAGAGACACATGAGAAATAATTCAAGGCATCGAACATGTTCGTCAAAGGTGGGTGAAAACACAATAATATAATCCAGATAGCAAAGACACATTGACCACTTCAACCCCCTCAGCAAGGTATCCATCATTCTTTCAAATGTCGCTGGGGCGTTACACAACCCGAAAGGCATAACTTTGAACTCGTACAATCCGTCAGGTGTAATGAAGGCGGTCTTCTCGCGATCTGCCTCATCCACCTCAATCTGCCAGTAACCAGAACGGAGGTCCATGGAAGAATAATAACTCGCCCCTCTTAAGCAATCGAGTGTATCGTCAATCCTTGGTAGTGGATATACATCCTTTTTTGTGATTTTATTCAGGTGTCTGTAATCGACACAGAAACGCCAACTACCATTTTTCTTTTTCACCAATACCACAGGAGAGGACCAAGGACTTTCGGAAAGCTGAACTATACCTCCTTTCAACATTTTGTCGACCTCATTCTGAATGGTTTGACGTTCGACCTGCGACACTCGATATGGACGGCGTTTAATCGGGGGATGGTCCTCTGTATTTATCTTGTTCTTGGCTGTGCTCGTCAGATTAGATGGAAACTTATTAAATTCAAATAAGCCGCTGAAACTCCCAAGTATTGAACATATCCTGGTCCTTTCAAGCATGGATAGATCAGGGCTTATCATCGAGGCAATGTTTGGAGAGTTTTCTTGTCCAAGAATCCCCCGCCGATTGGTGTCCGAAGCATCACCGATGACTGCCAGGTGACCCTCTTCCAGTACTTGTATCTCTCCAATACACATTCCTTTGGGGACAGTTCGATCACATGTGCCGATGTTGGTTATCCAAATTCTCCCTTTTCCATGCTGGACAGCGAAGATCGAGGCGGGAACCATCAGATCACGTTCCAGAAAGAGGATCTTCGAAGGCTCCATTACGACATCACTCACACCGAGTATAGCTTCGCTGATTACGTTTATCTGCTTGGTCGATCCAGCGGGGATTATAAAGCTATCGTCGGCGGCCACAGTTTGGAATATGCTCGAAGAATCCTCTGGTAGTTCTGCTTTTTCTAACAGAATCTCGGCGCTACCACAATCGATTATAGCCCTTGACGCCTCCAGGAAGTCCCACCCGAGAATGATGTCGTCGCTACAACTTGGTAAAACGACGAATTCAAACGGCTGTACCAATCCGTTTATTTCTAAACGTAAAGTACATCGGCCCCTGGAAACGATATATTTCCCGTCGGCAACTCTAAGTGTCATGCCAGCGTCACTGAACATAGTCTTTTTGTGTTGTTGTCTAAAGTGGTCCGAAATAACCGAAAACGAAGCGCCGCTGTCGACAAGGGCAGGAAAAGTTTTATCGTCAATAGTAACGTCAACTCTTATCTGTGATAGTTTAGCGGCTATGAGCGGCGGAGGATTTATAATCTCCTTAGCGACCTTACCTCCAGCGAAGGGCGCTTGCTCTAGTTTTCCTCACGATAAGGTGATCGGCCAGATCGTCGGCTTGGCGATATCGAGGGGCGACGTTCAGCTGGGGATCGGCCACGACCTGGATAGGGCGACGGGCTTCGATAACTTGCACGGCCTGGGGTTTCATTGCTATTATAGATCGTTCGCGGGCCGTTCTGGACAGGGTGATATCTCCCGGTGGCTGTCGATCCACCATCCCTCGCCACTCTCGGCAGTACCTGGCGACGTGACCCGGGCGTCCGCATTGGAAACAAACGGGAATATTATCCACCGTCCTCCATTCGTCAGTCTTTCTTCGGGCAGTTGTCAGCCTTGTAGGATTTTGCTGCTGGTAATACGAGGGTGGTTTCGCCGGTCCTTCAAATTGGCAGCCTTGTTCTCGGTAGTATGGACCCTGCTCCGCAATTGGGGTCAGATTTCTCTCAACCTCTTCATGAATAATTTCCTTCAGGGAGTTCACCTCTGGCATTATAGACTCGGAATGTAGGGCACTTTTAATTTATTCTCTCACGATTCGTCGAATCAGATCTTCCAGAGACGAGGAGCCCGGTTGCTCTATACTTGCGACGTTAGGGAGTCGCTCAAACCTTGGTTTCCCGATGCGTCGCTGCTTGCAAGCCTCTACTTTTCGGCACCAATCGACAAAGGCTTCAACAGTATCAATTTCCTTTACCAAGATGACCTGATAGACATCTTCTACCACACCTTTCATTAGATGTGCCACTTTCTCTTCTTTAGTCATATCGGGATTCACTTGCCTACACAAGCTCAGAACGTCTTGGATATAGGATTCACAGGATTCTGTACTCTTCTGAGCTCGATTCTGAAGGTTGTCCTTAGCGCGTCTGAGAAGGACACCGCTATTGTCGAATGTCCGGCTAAACATCTCCCTAAACATATCCCATGAATCTATTCCTTCTTCGTTGTTATCATACCATTGGCCAGCAGTCCCTTCCAAAAAGAGCGGTGCGTTCACCAATTTCATCGTGGTATCCCAGCAGTTAGATTTCGCAATACGTTCGTAATCCTTCATCCATTTGCCACAATCCTCCGTTCCATTGCCGCTAAACACAGTTGGGTTTCTTGTCAAATGTTTGCAAGTATTAACACCCGTGTTAACTCCAGCCAACATTGATATTTTTCTGATTGGACTATTCTTTTCGTCGATATCAAAACGTGGTTCTAGGCCTTCTAGGCGACGGCTTCTTCTGACAGAGGTATCCGTGATGGTATCGGTACCCAGCCTCTCCAACACTTGTCACGGTAAGAATCGCAAGCAACAGGCGAAGATAAATCGAAAAATAATCGTTTATTGCTCCCAACGAGCAGACTACTCAAATCAAAGAATACACGAATATATATACCAATCATTAATTCAATCTATGCAAAACAAACACAAACAAAATCTAAAACTTAATTATGTAAAACAATACAACAAATAACGCTACAATATAATGCAGTATTATAGAACCACCTGATACCAGTACAATATCACTTTTGTACTATTTTCACTTAGTAGGAATTGTTTCTTGAGCTGTAAATTCATTGTGAATATAGATAATATAGAAAAAATTCAAACAATGGATACTTCAATGATCCCTAGTTACGGAGTCTGTAACAATTAAATCCAGGATTTTATTGGACTGGGTTCAAATCCCTGGTCAATAAATCGATTTTTTTGGAAGCCACCGAACTGGCGACAAGAAACTTGGAGGTTTGAACTTCCTCGTAAACTAATCAATCATTCTATATTTCTTAAGGCTGAAGTGACGTCTTCTAATTCCTGATTTTTCTTCCTTACAGAAGACAGTAAGAAGAGCTGCAATCACAAGATTGGTTATGAAGGTGTCAACAGCATGATGGGAAGTGAACAGGATTCAATTCAAGAAAACTATATTCCTCGTGGAATTATCAGATATTTTCCTGACGCCATATTTCTGGAGTGCTGTGAGATATCTTCTACCTCTTATTCAAATCCAAACTTACTGTTCACAAGTTGGAAGATCTGTTTAGATCCATGATAGAGAGATAAGATGATAACACCATGATAGAATTGAAACTATGTGATGTCAACCTAGCGAAAAGAACAAATGGATTGAGGAGGAGGGTCCCAAGAAGTTCATCATAATTCTCATGTCTATCACTCCATTCTACTAAAATTTAACAATTGAAGCAGTAATTAAGAAAATATCTATTCCCCAATAGCTTCAATATTATTTTGCCATATTCAAGAAGATATTTATAATACCCTTTAACAGAACATATTTTCAAAAGAAATAACCATTTTCATCCCCCCAAGATGTCTTGAAAAAATTGTCCAACATTGGCCATTGTCAACCTGGTCCACTCGCAAAAGGCCATCCATCAAGACATTGCAAAAAGTCGAATTATCTATCCAATAATATTGTAGAATTTGAAGCCCACACAAAATGAATAACGCAGTCTGAAAGTAGGAATCCTCAATATCAAAACAATAGCAATGCAATAGAAAATCCATTTCCATCCCCCCCCATGATGTCTTGAAAACATTATCCAACATTGATCATTGCCAACCTGGTCAACTGGCAAAAGATCAACCATCAAGACATCGCAAAAAGTCATACAATTTGAAACCACACAAAATAAATAACGCAGTTTAAAAGAAATATTATCAAGACAATTGCAGTTCAATAGAAATAACAATTTCCACCCATTATGTCTTGAAAACATCGTCCAACATTGACCATTGCCAACCTGGTCACTGGCAAAAGGCCATCCATCAAGACATTGCTAAAGTCAAATTATCCAATAATATTGTACAATTTGAGGCTAAAGAAAATAAATAACGCCGTCTTAAAGTATGAATCCTCAATAGCAAAACAATAGCAATGCAATAAAAATAACAATTTCCATCCCCCATGATGTCTTGAAAACATTTTCCAACATTGAACATTGCCAACCTGGTCAACTGGCAAAAGATCATCATCAAGACATCACAAAAAGTCATACAATTTGAAGCCACACAAAATAACAACGCAGTTCAAAAGAAATAATCCCCAATATCAAAACAATAGCAATTCGATAGAAATAACAATTTCCATCCATGATGTCTTGAAAACTTTGTCCAACATTGATCATTGTCAGCCTGGTCAACTGGCAAAAGATCATCCATCAAGTCATCGCAAGAGTCGAATTATCTATAAAATAATATTGTAGAATTTGAAGCCTCACAAAATGAATAACAACCCATTTTAAAAGAAATAATCATTAATATCAAAACAAAAGCAATGCATTAGAAATGTCTTCTTATCAAAATGGTACATCAAACATCTGATTGAAACAATATATGATCACCAAATGGGAAGAATAATTCTGAATTAGTGTTCTTTGTGAAATCGAAATTTTATGATATGATCAAATAATCAATCAGATTATACCAATAGTAACAGGCTCCACAGAGGGAATTCGGTTCTGAAATAGTTTCCCTCACGTTTGTCTGGAAAAACAATCTGGGACGAAAATGGAAGATTTGCGCTCTCTAGAAGAAATCAAAGTTATTAAAGAAGACTTCACTTTTCAGCCAAAATAACCATCAGAATGAAAGATGCCGAAACGAGGAATGAAAACTGCAAGTTTCTTGATCTAATTATTATTTATTTATTTTTTGGAAAAGAAATCATGTGATTTCAACACAATCATCTACCTGCACTTCTAAAGTGCGATGGCAATTTTTTGAAAAAGAAATCATTGAATTGGTTTCAACTTGCAAGTTTTTTCTTGTATTTTGCTCTAATGTGCAATTATCAATTTTTGGAATAAGTCGAGAGACTTAATATTCATTTTTATGAATCTCCCATGTATTTTCATGGTGTTTAGAAATAAACGTCGTAGAAAATACAAATTTTTGGAAAGATCAAGATCTTGATTTTTTTTTTTTTACTTGCGCGCAACAAGTAAAAATCAATTTATCTCCTGTCTATTCATGATGTTTGAAATATAACCTGATGGAAATATACAAATTTTTGGAAACGTTTTCAACTTTTATTTTTTGTTGAAAAAAAAATATGTTTAATGTTCCTGCTAAGATATTCAACAAGAATTTGAAAATGTTCCTGAAAAGAAATTTCAACAAGAAACAATTTTTGTAAAAGTTTGGTCAAGAAAACGACTGAAATAATTTTAGCTCTCAAATAGCTAAAAGGTTTTAAAACAACCAATTATAATTAATTTTTGGAAACTTCATCCATCTGAAGATATTTTTGATAAACTGTGAAGTTATACATTCAACAAGAAATAATTTTTGAATAAAAAGTCAAGAATGATTTTGAATTATATATTGTGTTTACTTATTTATTTCAACACGCAAAACGCGATATCTCGGCTAGGGATAATTGGGTCGATTTACATTTTTAAACAGAAGCTGTTATATACATATTATAAATATACATAAAATAAATTTGAAAAAGAAACAATTGGATATATTAAGAAACTGATCTTTACAGGTTAGAAAGATAATCATAAATATATTTACAAAAATGGTTAAATCTGTGATAAATATCTCTAGTATTTACAAATTATTATACGTTAGTGTTTATTTCTCTCTCTCTTTTTTTTACATTTATGAAAAACAAATAAAAATAATTTTTGGCAAACCTATTTCTTTTATGTTGGGAAGCAACTTGTTTCGAAAATATAGAAAAAAAATTAACGCCATATATTTTAAACAGTAGTTACCTTTACTTGAGAAATTCTCAAATGCTTTATTAAAGCAAATATATAAAATTTCTAAAAAATAAGCCAATTTCACAAATTAAAATTAAAATATTCATAAAATAATTTCTAAAGTGTAAAAATAAAATAAATAAATAACGAAAAATATCGATTATAAATTTTAAAAATCGTTATTAAAGTGTAAAATGTTGTTGTATTAAAAGGAAAAGCGTTTTTTAAAACCTGTATATAATAGAAATATAATTTCACTGACAAAAATATTAGTGAGTTATGAAAAATATAGTTATAAAAGCCATTTAATTTTTAAAAATGTAATTTGAATACGAATTAAGGAATAGCGACAAAATAATATAGGGTAGAAAATCGGTTGATTATCCTATAAAAAATGCAAATTAATATTTTAAATTGTATAACTATTTGTTTTTTTTATTTGTTTGATCGTGCGCTAGAAACTGACGTATAATTGAAAACATTCAATGAAGAAATTTAATTGAAGCAACTGAGAAATAGTGTGTGTATTGTTATAGTTTTCTTTTAGATAAATAGAAGGAATTCGGTAATTTGTTTTTGATATCCCCGATTATTTTTCTCCATCACACTTGTGGGAAGAGTTTCCTCCCCGCAATGTTCTTGTTTTGATATAAATTCCAATCAACCAATAAATAACTCCACAGTTTGAAGATCCAAGACCTCCCACACCGAGTCAGCGGTTAAATTGTTTATAATCTCTCAAAGTCATCACAGAGAAATGTCTGCAAAAAAAAAAAAGATGTTGATTCAGGAGAACCGCCATTTTGTTTTCAAAATATTCGGCTGGTATTTTCTAGAGCAGAGTGCTCGAATCTTTCATCAAATTCTTGAAATTAAAAAAAAAAAAGTGAGTCAGCAGATTTTTTACACATTCATATTTTTCTTTTTCCTTTTTCTACTTGCCTGCCCCCTTTGGCTCGCGTCTCTTTTTCGGGAGCCATATTGATGTCTGGGTGCATTTTTTTTCTATGTGAGATCTGGGTCTATACTTCTTCTTTTCTTCAAGAGTTATTTAAACTCTATTAGAATTTATTATTATTATTTTTTATTTTAAAGCATATATATGTGAAACGAAAAATTCTATAAAAAGGCTATCTTGGTGGTAGGACATAACAAATACTGCGTGTCTCTAGTCATATTATTTTTCTTAAATACAGAAGAACCTCTTTCTAAATGGTAATACCTAATTACAGACCCAAAGTGTCCTCTTTAAAAAGAGGCGTCCTCTTCCAGAAGAGCTGTTAATTAATTAAAAATTAAAAATGATAATTTTGTTGATGAAAACTGTCCTTTGTAGAGAGGTATCCTCTAATGGAGGTTCTACTGTATTCATTAAATAATGCCATGTGGAAAATTAGGGAAGACAAATTTCAGGATTAGACAGCAATTTATTTAAGGGAAAAACAAACTATGAAGGATAAACAAAAGATAAGCAATGAGGGAAGTTTACAGAGTAGTAAAATATTTTTAAAAATAATAATAAAATGATACTCTGTTAATACAAGTGTAAAATAATAAATACTTCGCTATAATAATTTATATGAATAAAAATTAATGTTTTTTATCGAATAAAAAAGATGCCTGAGAGGTGAGACTTCAATATTTGTGTAACTAAATTACCTTCCAGCAAAAAGAAAATTAGATGGGACATGGATTTATGAAAAGTTGTAGAGATTAAAATGTTGAAGGAAATAGAACGGCATGAAGTAGAGGGAAATGGATTAGATGGGAAACTACTATAACTACTAAAGAGAAAAGTCTGGCACCACTGGCGACCAGAACAAGAGCAAAGAAACCAAATAACTAATGGTTAGGGGAATTACTATGCCATCTAGTGGAACAAAAATCAACTAAACATTGATTTAACTTGTTCCATGATATTTGGCCAACCCAATTTCTTGATAGATCAAGAAAAGTTAACCACGTACGCGTTTCGAATTATCCACCTGATACCAGTACAATTTCACTTTTGTACTATTTTTCACTTAGTAGGAATTGTTTGTTGAGCTGTAAATTCATTGTGAATATAGAGAATATAGAAAAAATTCGAACAATGGACACTTCAATGATCCCTAGTTACGGAGTCTGTAACAATTAAATCCAGGATTTTATTGGACTGGGTTCAAATCCCTGGTCAATAAATCGATTTTTTTGGAAGCCACCGAACTGGCGACAAGAAACTTGGAGGTTTGAACTTCCTCGTAAACTAATCAATCATTCTATATTTCTTAAGGCTGAAGTGACGTCTTCTAACTCCTGATTTTTCTTCCTAACAGAAGACAGTAAGAAGAGCTGCAATCACAAGATTAGTTATGAAGGTGTCAACAGCATGATGGGAAGTGAACAGATTTGATTAAAGAAAACTGTTTTCCTCGTGGAATTATCAATTATTTTCCTGACGCCATATTTCTGGAGTGCTGTGAGATATCTTCTACCTCTTATTCAAATCCAAGCTTACTGTTCACAAGTTGGAAGATCTGTTTAGATCCATGATAGAGAGATAAGATGATAACACCATGATAAAATTGAAACTATGTGATGTCAACTAAGCGAAAAGAACAAATGGATTGAGGAGGAGGGTCCCAAGAAGTTAATCATAATTCTCATGTCTATCACTCCACCTATGTTATTCAAATTTCTACTAAAATTTAACAAATCAAGCAGTAATTAAGCAAATAACTATTCCCCAATACATTAAATATCAATATTCAAATATAAATATTTATTTATTAATTCATAACACCAGGAGTGGATATTCATTCGACACCAATATAGCTTCAATATTATTTTGCCATATTCAAGAAGATATTTATAATACCCTTTAACAGAACATATTTTCAATAGAAATAACCATTTCCATCCCCCCATGATGTCTTGAAAACATTGTCCAACATTGGTCATTGCCAACCTGGTCCACTGGCAAAAGGCCATCCATCAAGACATTGCAAAAAGTCGAATTATCTATCCAATAATATTGTAAAATTTGAAGCCACACAGAATAAATAACGCAGTCTGAAAGTATGAATCCCCAATATCAAAACAATAGCAATGCAATAGAAATAACCATTTCCATCCCCCATGATGTCTTGAAAACATTGTCCAACATTGATCATTGCCAACCTGGTCAACTGGCAAAAGATCATCGATCAAGACATCGCAAAAAGTGATAAAATTTGAAGCCACAGAAAATAAATATCGAAGTTTAAAAGAAATATTCCTCAATATTAAATCAATATCAATGCAATAGAAATAACAATTTCCATCCCCCAAGATGTCTTGAAAACATTGTCCAACATTGACCATTGCCAACCTGGTCAACTGGCAAAAGATCATCCATCAAGTCATCGCTAATGTCAAATTATCTATCCAATAATATTGTAATATTTGAAGCCACAGAAAATAAATAACGTAGTTTAAAAGAAATAATCCTCAATAGCAAAACAATAGCAATTCAATAGAAATAACAACTTCCATCCATGATGTCTTGAAAACATTATCTAACATTGATCATTGCCAATCTGGTCAACTGACAAAAGATCAACCATCAAGACAATTCAAAAGTCGAATTATCTATCCAATAATATTGCACTATTTGAAGCTACAGAAAATAAATAACGCAAGTTAAAAGAAATATTATCAAAACAATATCAATGCAATAGAAATAACAATTTCCATCCGTGATGTCTTGAAAACATTGTCCAACATTGATCATTACCAACCTGGTCAACTGGTAAAAGATCATCCATCAAGACATCCCTAAAGTCTAATCATCTATCAAATTGTACAATTTGAAGCCAAACAAAATAATTACCGTAGTTTGAAAGAAATAATCCTCAATAACAAAACAATAGAAATGCAATAGAAATGTCTTCTTATCAAAATGGTACATCAAACAACTCATTAAAACAATATTTGATCACCAAATGGGAAGAATAATTCTGAATAGGCGTTCTTTGATATCGAAATTTTTATGAAATGATCATTTCATTATCAAATAATCTAACAGTTTATACCATTAGAAATAGGCTCCACATGGGGAATTCAGTTGTGAAAAAGTTGCCAACACGTTCACCTGGAAAAAGGATCTGGAACGAAAATGGAAGATTTGCGCTCTTTAGAAGAAATCAAAGTTATTAAAGAAGACTTCACTTTTCAGCCAAAATAAACATCAGAATAAAAGATGCCGAAACGAGGAATGAAAACTGCCATGTTTCTTGATCTAATTATTATTATTTCTTTTTTTTTTTTGGAAAAGAAATCATGTGATTTCAATACAATCATCTACCTGCACTTCTAAAGTGTGATGGCAATTTTTTGAAAAAGAAATCATTGAATTGGTTTCAACTTGCAAGTTTTTTCTTGTATTTTGCTCTAATGTGCAATTATCAATTTTTGGCATAAGTCGAGAGAGACTTGATATTCATTTTTATGAATCTCCCATGTATTTTCATGGTGTTTAGAAATAATAGGTCGTAGAAATTACAAATTTTTGGAAAGATCAAGATCTTGTTTTTTTTTTACTTGCGCGCAACAAGTAAAAAGCAATTTATCTTCTGTATATTCATGATGTTTGAAATATAACCTGATGGAAAAATACAAATTTTTGGAAACGTTTTTCAACTTATATTTATTGTTGAAAAAAAAAATATTTTTTAATGTTCCTGCTAAGAAATTCAACGAGAATTCGAAAGTGTTCCTGAAAAAAATTCAACAAGAAACAATTTTTGTAAAAGTTCGTCAAGAAAACGATTGAAATAATTTTAGCTCTCAAATAGCTAAAAGGTTTTAAAACAACCAATTATAATTAATTTTTGGAAACTTCATTCATCTGAAGATATTTTTGAAAAACTCTTCCCTTATACATTCAACAAGAAATAATTTTTGAATAAAAAGTCAAGAATGATTTTGAATTATATTTAGTGTTTTTTTTAATTTATTTCAACACGCAAAACGCGATATCTTGGCTAGGGATAATTCCTTCCTTTTACATTTTTAAACAGAAGATGTTATAAAAATAATATATATAAACAAAAAATGAATAACTAAAAAAAAGAAACAATTGGATATATTAGGAACCTGATTCTTCCAGGTTAGAAAGATAATCATAAATATATTTTCAAATACGGTTAAATCTGTGATAAATATCTCTAGTATTTACAAATTATTATATACGTTAGTGTTTATTTCTCTCTCTTTTTTTTACATTTATGAAAAACAAATAAAAATAATTTTTGGCAAACCTATTTCTTTTATGTTTGGAAGCAACTTGTTTCGGAAATATAGAAAAAAATTTAACGCCATATATATTAAACAGTAGTTAACTTTACTTGAGAAATTCTCAAATGCTTTATTAAAGCAAATATATAAAATTTCTAAAAAATAGGCCAATTTCACAATTTAAAATTAAAATATTCATAAAATAATTGCTAAAGTGTAAAAAAAATAAATAAATAACGAAAAATATCGATTAAAAATTCAAAAAATTTTATTAAAGTATAAAATGTTGTTATATTAAAATGAAAAACGTTTTCTTAAAACCTGTATATAATGAAAATATCCACCGGTGCACAGAGGAGGCCCTGGAGTGGATTCGTCACCTCGACATTCCACTCTAGAGAAACTTGCCAACATTGTTGTATTGTGCTGTAAAAAACAATATCATACGCAATAATAATAATAATAATGAAAATATAATTTCACTGACAAAAAATTAGTGAGTTATGAAAATTATAGTTTTAAAAGCTATTTAATTTTTACAAATGTAATTTGAATACGAATTAAGGAATAGCGACAAAATAATATATGGTAGTAAAAAGGTTGACTATCCTTTAAAAAATGCAAATTAATATTTTAAATTGTATAACTATTCGTTTATATTATGTTATTTTTTTGTGTAGAAGCTAGAAGCTGAGACATAATTTAAAACATTAAATGAAGGAATTTAATTGAAGAAACTGAGCAATATTGTATGTATTGTTATAGTTTTCTATTAGATAAATAGAAGGAATTCGATAATTTATTATAGATAACCCCGATTTTTTCTCCATCACACTTGTGGAACGAGTTCCCTCCCCCCCAATGTTCTTGTTTTGATATAAATTCCAATCAGCCAATAAATAACCCACAGTTTGAAGATCCAAGACCTCCCACACTGAGTCAGCGGTCAAATTGTTTATATTCTTTCAAAGCCATCACAGAGAAATGTCTGCAAAAAAAAAAAAAGATGTTGATTCAGGAGAACCGCCATTTTGTTTTCAAAATATTCGGCTGGTATCTTCTAGAGCAGAGTGCCCGAATCTTTCATCAAATTCTTGAAATAAAAAAAAAGTGAGTCAACAGATTTTTTTTTTTACATTCATATTTTTCTTTTTCTACTTGCCCCCTTTGGCTTGTGTCTTTTTTTTTTCAGGAGCCATATTGATGTCTAGTACTTTTTTTTTCTATGTTAGATCTGGGTGTATACCTCCTCTTTTCTTCAAGAGTAATGTAAAATCAATTATTTTTTATTATTATTAATTATTTTAAAGCATATATATATATATGAAACCAAAAATTCAATAAAAAGGCAATCTTGGTGGAAGGACATAAAAAATATCTCTTGTCTCTAGTCATATTATTTATCTTAAATACAGTAGAACCTCTTTCTAAAGGGTAATACCTAATTACAGACCTAAAGTGTCCCCTTTAAAGAGAGGTGTCCTCTTCCCGAAGAGCTGATAATTAATTAAAAATGATAATTTTGTTGATAAAAACTGTTCTTTGAAGAGAGGTATCCTATAATGGAGGTTCTACTGTATTCATTAGATATTGCCACGTGGAAAATTAGGAAAGACAAACTTCGGGATGACACAGCAAATTATTTAAAACAAAAAAAAACTATGAATGATAAATAAAAGATAAACAATAAGGGAAGTTTACAGAGTAGTAAAATATAAACATAAAAATTGATACTCTCTTAGTACTAGTGTAAAATAATAAATGCTTCGCTATAATAATTTATATGAATAAAAATTTATGTTTTTTTTTATCGAATAAAAAAGCTGCCAGGGAGGTGAGACGTCAATATCTGTGTAACTGAATTAACCTTCCAGCAAAAAGAAGATTAGATGGGACATGGATTGATGAAAAGTTGTAGAGAATAAAATGTAGAAGGAAATAGAACGACATGAAGTAGAGGGAAACGAATTAGATGGGAAACTACGATAACTACTAAAGAGAAAGGTCTGGCACCACTGGAGACCAGAACAAGAGCAATGAAACCAAATAACTAATGGTTAGGGAAATTACTATGCCATCTAGTGGAACAAAAATAAACTAAACGTTGATTTAACTTGTTCCATGATATTTGGCTAACCCAATTTCTTGATAGATCAAGAAAAGTTAACCACGTACGCGTTTCGAGTTACCCACCTGATACCAGAGGTGTGGTCTGGGTCGCTATTTTAATCTAATTGAATTATATATTCAAGGATTAACAGGATGAAATTTAAACCCGAAGAAGTATTGTCTTTTAAATGGAGCTTTTTTAGCATAACTTCTAAAAAAAGTATAAGTATTTGAATATGGAGTTTGCAATTATATCTCAATGGCTTTCATGACCATAGGAGACTTCGATGGGTTAAATATTATTTTATCCATTCATTCTTTTTATTACGGTGTAAAATTGTGTGTATTTATCACACATAAAGGCGTGCTCTATCAATGAAAAATATTGTACTTCAACATTTTCTATGTAATATAATGCAGTATTATAGAACCACCTGATACCAGTGCAATTTCACTTTTGTACTATTTTTCACTTAGTAGGAATTGTTTCTTGAGCTGTAAATTCATTGTTAATATTGATAATATAGAAAAAAAATTCAAACAATGAACACTTCAATGATCCCTAGTTACGAAGTCTGTAACAATTAAATCCAGGTTTTTATTAGACTGGGTTCAAATCCCTGGTCAATAAGTCATTTTTTTTGGAAGCCACCGAACTGGCGACAAGAAACTTGGAAGTTTGAACTTCCTCGTCAACTCATAAATCATTCTACATATTTCTCAAGGCTGAAGTGACGTCTTCTAACACTTCTGATTTTTCTTTCTTACAGAAGACAGTAAGAAGAGCTGCAATCACAAGATTGGGTATGAAGGTGCCAACAGAATGATGGGAAGTGAACAGATTTCATTCAAGAAAACTGTTTTCCTCATGGAATTATCAAATATTTTCCTGACGCCATATTTCTGGAGTGTTGTGAGATATCTTCTACCTCCTATTCAAATCAAAACTTATTGTTGACATTTAAGTTCGAAGATCTGTTTAGATCCATGATAAGATGATAACACCATGATGGAATTGAAACTATGTGATGTCAACTAAGCGAAAAGAACAAATGGATTGAAGAGGAGGGTCCCAAGAAGTTCATCCTAATTCTCATATCTATCATTCCACTCTACTAAAATTTAACAAATGAAGCAGTAATTAAGAAAATAACTATTTCTCAATAGCTTCAATATTATTTTGCCATATTCAAGAATATATTTATAATACACTATAACAGAACATATTTTCAATAGAAATAACCATTTCCATCCCCCCATGATGTCTTGAAAACATTATCCAACATTGGCCATTGCCAACCTGATCCACTGGCAAAAGGCCATCCATCAAGACATCCCAAAAGTCGAATAACCTATCAAATCAATATTGTAGAATTTGAAGCCCACACAAAATGAACAACGCAGCCTGAAAGTATGAATCCTCAACATTAAAACAATATCAATTCAATAGAAATAACCATTTCCATTCCCCCATGATGTCTTGAAAACATTATCCAACATTGGCCATTGCCAACCTGGTCCACTGGCAAACGGCCATCCATCAAGACATCGCTGAAGTTGAATTATCTATCCAATAATATTGTACTATTTGAAGCTACAAAAAATAAATACCTCAGTTTAAAATAAATATTATCGAAACATTAGCAATTCAATAGAAATAACAATTTCCATCCCCACGTGGTGTCTTGAAAACATTGTCCAACATTGACCATTGCCAACCTGGTCAATTGGCAAAAGGTCATCCATCAAGACATCTCAAAATTCGAATTATCCAATAATATTGTAATATTTGAAGCCACACAGAATAAATAACAACGCATTTTAAAAGAAATAATTACTATTATCAAAACAATAGCAATGCAATAGAAATAACTTCCATCCATGATGTCTTGAAAACATTATCCAACATTGATTTTTGTCAGCCTGGTCAACTGTCAAAAGATCAACCATCAAGTCATCGCAAAAAGTCATACAATTTGAAGCCACACAAATTAAATAACGCAGTTTAAAAGAAATATTCCTCAATATTAAAACAATAGCAATGCAATAGAAATAACAACTTCCACCCATGATGTCTTGAAAACATTATTCAACATTGATCATTACCAACTTGGTCAACTGGTAAAAGATCATCCATCAAGACATCCCTAAAGTCAAATTATCTATCAAATGAATACTGTACAATTTGAAGCAACACAAAATGAATAATAACGCAGTTTAAAAGAAATATTATCAAAACAATAGCAATGCAATAGAAATGTCTTCTTAACAAAATGGTACATCAAACATCTCATTAAAACAATATTTGATCACCAAATGGTAAAAATAATTCTGAATTAGCGTTCTTTGAAATCGAAAATGTTATGATATTGTAGCGTAGAAATCAAGCCTTGAAATATCCTAAGATCTAAAAGTATTTATTGATGACGTCACAGCGACGATTCGACAATTATTAACAGGTCAGCCCAACTATATACAGCAAGAGAATCTTAAGCAAGTAAGCAAGGAAATATTTTAAGATGATTTCACAAAAACAGATTAATATATATTTTTATAATCTATTGAATATATTTTCATTGAATAATATTAAATTAAATAATAAAATATTTCTTCGCCACATAGCCTCCTCCTATAAAGAGCATCGACCCGATGCTCAGAAGGAGACTTACATCCTCAGTCTCAAGGCTCGAGAACGGGTGATAGGGCCTGAGATCTCTTCGCGGGTCTGTGGTTGTTGTGTTCGTTCAGTGGGGATGTCTTCTTCCTGGAAGTTTGTCGAGTCATCTTCTGGGTCCTCTTCTAGCTGGTCCTCCTGGTCCTCTGGGTTTAAATAAGGTTTCATCCTACCAATGTGAACTAAATCTTTTGTTTTACGACGACCTTGCTGGTTTCCGAATGTTTCAACTTCATAGGTCACATCAGATATTTTTCGGGTTACTTTGTATGGGCCGAAGTAACGTCTCATTAGTTTTTCCGAATATCCCACTTTACGCACAGGAATAAAGATCCATACAAGATCTCCAGGCTGATAAATTATATTTCTGTGATGGGCGTCATAGCGATGTTTATTGCTACCTTGAGATCTCATGGAGTGGATACGTGCCAGTTTTCGTGCTTCTTCGGCTCTTGCCCCTAGAGTTTGGATGAAATCGTCGTCTTCTGGCAATAACTTGGGGAATAACACGTCAAGTGGAGTCTCGGCTTCACGCCCGTGTACAAGGAAAAATGGGGTGAACCCAGTAGACTCTTGTTTTGCTGTGTTGTATGCAAATGTAACGAATGGAAGAATCCTGTCCCAATCATTATGGTTGACATCTACATACATGGACAGCATGTCTGCTATGGTCTTATTCAACCTCTCCGTGAGTCCGTTTGTCTGAGGGTGATAGGCGGTCGTCTTCCGATGGGTTATTCTGCACTGGTTGTTCAGCTCACTTATCATTGAAGATGTGAAGTTCCTTCCTCTATCCGTGATTAATTCCCTCGGCGCGCCGTGCTTTAAGATGACATCTTCAATGAAGAATTTGGCGACTTCCATGGATTCACTTGTGGGTAGAGCTTTAGTTATCGCATATTTTGTTAGGTAGTCCGTACATACAATAATCCAACGGTTGCCACCTTCTGATGTTGGAAATCTCCCCAGGAGATCCATTCCTACCTTTTCAAAGGCAACTTCAGGAACAGGTATTGGCTGTAAGTGCCCTGAGGGGAGTTGGGGCTGATGTTTACGCCTCTGACAATCTGAACAGTGTGCCACATACCTTCTAACTGTTCTATACATTCCGGGCCAGTAATACTTTTTTCTTATTCGGTCATAGGTTTTAGTAAATCCGAGGTGACCAGCCGTGGGTGAATCATGGAAATTTTTCAGTAATTCCTGCCTTAAATGGCGTGGAACCACCAAAAGCCATGGTTTCCCCATTGGATCATAATTTTTTCTGTAGAGCGTGTTATCGATTTTTACAAAGGAATTATTAGGAGAACTTTGTAATTTGTCAGCGATTTTTCTAATAGCTTGATCATTCATCTGCTCTTCGCTAAAGTTCTGCAAAGTCACTATGCTTGGAATATCTTCCTCCATATCTTCACTGTATTCTAATGGACTTCTTGATAAGCAGTCTGCGTCCTGATGTTTCCTTCCGCTCTTATACACGACAGTGACGTCAAACTCTTGCAGCCGAAGTGCCCATCTTGCTAACCTCCCACATGGGTCTTTGAGGTTGGTCAGCCAGCACAAAGAGTGGTGGTCTGTAACAATAGTGAACGGCTGTCCAAAGACATATGGTCGGAATTTATTGATAGCCCAAATGATGGCAAGGCATTCCCTTTCTGTGGTTGAATAATTTTTTTCTGCCTTATTTAAGGTTCTGGATGCATAAGCAATGGCTCTTTCCTTTCCCTTTTGTATCTGCACTAATACTGCTCCTATTCCGTAGTTGCTTGCGTCAGTGTGTATTTCGGTTGGGGATGAGTAATCAAAATGTCCAAGAGCGGGTTCGGAAATTAACGCTGACTTGAGAGCTTCAAATGCATTTTGCTCTTCCTGGTTCCAATTAAATGCTGAGTCTTTCTTCAAAAGGTCATTCAAGGGTTGGGCTACGTGGGCATAATTGGGTATGAAGCGGCGGTAGTAGGATGAAAGGCCAAGAAAACTTCTAACTTCCTTCAATGACCTTGGCGTAGCGAAGTCGCGGACTGCTCGAATCTTTTCTTGGTCGGGACGAATTCCATTTTCACTCACCTCATGTCCAAGAACCGTGATAGTTTTTGCACCAAACTTGCATTTCTTGGAATTGAGACATAATCCGGCTTTCTTAAGGCAATTTAATACAAGTTGAAGGCGTCTTAGGTGTTCTTCAAAGCCATCTGAAAAAACGATGATGTCATCGAGGTAACACAAGCAAATGGTCCACTTAAGACCCTTCAGAAGATTATCTATCATTCGTTCGAAGGTAGCTGGAGCATTACATAACCCAAATGGCATTACTTTGAACTCGTACAGTCCATCTGGAGTTATGAATGCTGTCTTCTCACGGTCCGATTCTTCTACGTCGATTTGCCAGTACCCTGATTGGAGGTCCATGGAAGAATAAAATCTAGCTCCCCGTAAGCAGTCTAAAGTGTCGTCGATCCTTGGGAGAGGGTAGACATCCTTTTTTGTTATTTTGTTAAGGCGGCGGTAATCGACGCAGAATCTCCAGCTTCCATCCTTTTTTCTTATCAATACTACAGGCGAGGCCCACGGACTTTCAGAGGGCTGAATGATGTCAAGTTTTTCCATCTTGTTTACCTCATCCTGAATAATTTGGCGTTCTCTTGGTGCAACTCGGTAAGGTCTTTGTTTGGTCGGTAGGTGGTCTCCAGTGTTAATTCGGTGTTTAACATTGACGTCCTTGAATTGTTTTCTTTTACTAAATTCGAAAATATCCGTATAGTTTTTTAACAAATTTCTTAATTTTTCTTTTTGAGATTCATCAAGTGAATCATCTATAAAAAATTCCGAGATTTTTGGGTCTTCAGAATGTTCCGCCTCTGTTTCAACTTGGTTACAATCAGCTAGAGTACATAATTGACTATCTTCGATGACAGCACTATCGGCTACATGCATCCCTTGTGGGATTAGTTTCGGATATGGACTCCAATTCACCACCCAAAGTTTACCTCGGTTATTGGTAAGTGAAATGACAGAGGAGGGAGCCGTTAGTTCTCTTTCCAGCAATAGCTCTTTTCGACATTCTGCCACCACAATTGCGTCATTAGGAATGTCACGACTTGCTACTTCTATTAACTGAATAGAGGCGGGTTCGATTCTATATTCCAATTCCGAGTAGAGAGGTGAGCTGTTCTTAGGGGTATCCTCAAAAAGACATTTTTCTAAGAAGAGTGTGTCGTCAGCTGAATCAATTATCGCCCTAGATAACTTCAAAAAGTTCCAACCAAGAATAACTTCGTGACTACAGTCTTCCATAACGACAAATTCAAAGCTTTCCTGTAGTCCATTCAAGTCCAGTTTCAGTGTGCAGCGCCCTTTTGGTCTTACAATTTTACCGTTGGCTACTCGTAATGTGACGTCAGTTTCGGCAAACATTATTTTTCTTAGTTTGAGTCTGAACCTCTCAGAAATGACAGAATATGAGGCTCCTGAGTCGACGAGGGCACGCGTCATTTTTCCTTCTATTTTAATGTCTATGTAATTTTCTTTTAATTCTAATGTGGTCGACAAGGGAGGATTTATAAATTTTGCGGCCTTACCTCCAAAATAGGACGCATTTTCTAGTTTTCCTGACGGGGACGGCGAGGCGACTGGCTGGGTCTTCTATCAGGAGACGAATATTGTCCTTTTCGGCCAGTGTAAGGAGAGGGGCTTCGGTAGCGGCGTCTATTTTCTCTTGGCAGGTCGTCGTTGGGCTCTTGGCTGCTCCGAGAATTATAGAATGTTCTAGGCTCTAGCCTATCTCTCTGCTTGTAATTCCAAGTTTGTTCTCCTTCATATTCTCTCCTCTTGTCACGGCAGTAGCGCACGACGTGGCCAGGGCGTCCGCAGTGGAAACAGATTGGCTTACCTTCCGTGGTTCGCCATTCGTTGGTATCGCGTCTTCCGTTTACTTGTTTTGGCTGCTGCGGTCTTATCGTTTGGGCCACATATCTATTATTATAAAACTCTCTGGGTCTTTCCTTCTGTGGGGAACTTCTCCTAGGCTTTGAGATTGGCGCCAGGGTTCTTCCAATCTCCTCCTTTACCATATCTTCGATGGAAGAAATTTTTAGTTCCTCTCGAGTAGAGCCTAATGCCCGCTGTACCTCCTCACGAACAATTTGCCTGATCATAGATGACAGATCTGCCCTGTCATCATGATCACTGAGAGATGCCACATTTGGTAGTCGCTCGTATTTGGTAGGGGTCACTCGCTTACAGTGTATGCTTTCAATGCGGCGACATTCGGTGACGAATTGCTCAGTGTTATGCACATCCCTTGGGATAAGTGCCTGGTAGAGCTCCTCAGCTATCCCTTTCATCAGATGGGATATTTTATCTTCCTCATTCATTTGTGGATCTACCTCTTTGCAAAGGCGCAGGACGTCTTGGATGTAATATTCGGTGCTTTCTCCTTTTAATTGTGCGCGAGTTTTGAGTATTTTCTCAGTTCGCAGTCTTGAGCTTTCATTTTTTCCAAATACATTTTCTAATTGTGACATGAACTCCGTCCATGTCTGGATGCTTTCCTCGTTGTTTTCATACCATTTGAGAGCAGTGCCAGTAAGATAGAAATAAACGTTAGCGAGACAAAGGGTTTCATCCCATTGATTGTGCTTCGCCACACGTTCATACCCTTTTAACCAGCTACGGGGATCTTCAACACCCTCACCAGAGAACATTGAGGGGTTTCTAGGTAGATGTTGGACAAAAAATGAACCCACCTGAGTAGTTGCTTCTTTCTTGATGTTCATGGTTTTTTCTTCTTGCTCAACCGAGTCAATTTTCCGTTTTTTTCTGAATGGGTATCGATCCAGCTTCTTCACCAGTTGTAGCGTAGAAATCAAGCCTTGAAATATCCTAAGATCTAAAAGTATTTATTGATGACGTCACAGCGACGATTCGACAATTATTAACAGGTCAGCCCAACTATATACAGCAAGAGAATCTTAAGCAAGTAAGCAAGGAAATATTTTAAGATGATTTCACAAAAACAGATTAATATATATTTTTATAATCTATTGAATATATTTTCATTGAATAATATTAAATTAAATAATAAAATATTTCTTCGCCACAATATGATCAACTCATCAATAAATGATATAATAGATTATACCAATAGTAATAGTTTCCACAGGGGAAATTCAGTTCTGAAATAGCTTCATTCACGTTTGTCTGGAAAAAGAATTTGGAAGGAAAAAAAGAATATTTGCGCTCTTTTGGAGAGATCAAAGTTATTAAAGAAGACTTCAATTATCAGCCAAGATAACCATCAGAATGAAAGATGCCAAACGAGGAATGAAAACTGCCAAGTTTCTCGATCTAATTTTTATTTATTTTTTTTTTTGAAAAGAAATCATGTGATTTCAACACAATCTCTACCTGCACTTCTAAAGTGTGATAGCAATATTTTTAAACAGAAATCATTGAATTGGTTTCAACTAGCAAGTTTTCACTTGTATTTTGCTCTAATGTGCAATTATCAATTTTTGGAATTAGTCGAGAGAGACTTAATATTCATTTTTATGAATCTCCCATGTATTTTCATGGTGTTTAGAAGTAAACGTCGTAGAAAATACAAATTTTTGGAAAGATCAAGATCTTGATTTTTTTTTACTTGCGCGCAACAAGTAAAAAACAATTTATCTCCTGTATATTCATGAGGTTTGAAATATAACCTGATGGAATATACAAATTTTTGGAAACGTTTTTCAACTTATATTCATCGTTGAAAAAATATGTTTAATGTTCCTGCTAAGATATTCAACAAGAATCCGAAAATGTTCCTGAAAAGAATTTTCAACAAGAAACAATTTTTGGAAAAGTTCGGCCAAGAAAACGGCTGAAATAATTTTAGCTCTCAAATAGCTAAAAGGTTTTAAAACAACCAATTATAATTAATTTTTGGAAACTTCATCCATCTGAAGATATTTTTGAAAAACTCTTCCTGCGGAGTTATACATTCAACAAGAAATATTTTTTGAATAAAACATCAAGAATGATTTTGAATTATATTTAGTGTTTATTTTTTATTTATTTCAACACGCAAAATGCGATATCCCGGCTAGTGATAATTCCTTCCATTTACATTTTTAAACAGAAGCTGTTATAAACATTATATATATACAAGAAAATAAATAAATAAATAAAAAGAAACAATTGGATATATTAGGAAACTGATTCTTCCAGGTTAGAAAGATAATCATAAATATATTTACAAAGGTGGTTAAATCTGTGATAATTACCTCTAGTATTTACAAATTATTATGAGTTAGTGTTTATCTCTCTCACTCTCCTTTTTTTCACATTATAAAAAAAAAACAAATAAAAATAATGTTTGGCAAACCTCTTTCTTTTATGTTATGAAGAAACTTGTAGCGGAAATATAAAAAAATTAACTTGACTTGAGAAAATTTCAAATGCTTTATTTCTAATGATTGGTTAAGACAGATAAAAATGTCTAAAATAGGCCAATTTCACAAATTAAAATTAAAATATTCATAAAATAATTTCTAAAATGTAAAAAAAAAGATAAGTGAGTTACAAAAAATTATAGTTAAAAGCAATTTGATTTTTAAAAATGTAATTTGAATACGAATTAAGGAATAGCGACAAAATAATTTATGGTAGAAAATTGGGTGACTATCCTATAAAAAATGCAAATTAATATTTTAAATTGTAAAACTATCCGTTTTTATTATGTTTTTTTTTGTGTAGAGCGTGTTGGGAATCTTTTATGGTTCAGACGATGAAACAAATAATAATAAGTTTACTTACAGCTGAAATGGTTTTAAAGAATTAGGCGATTTTACCTTTTAAGAAAGTATTTTAAATTTATTATTTTCAAAGAGAGAGGAAAAAAACATTTAACAATACTACTTACTAATTATATAAACAAAAATAGCACTCGTTCTTTCTTATTTTTATATCACAGTGTTGTCAGCCTAAAAGTATTTAAAGATCATTGATTTATTATTTTAAAACATTTTCCTTCTTTTTTTTTCCAACAGAGTGCGCGCTCGAAGCTGACTTATAATTGAAAACATTCAAAGAAGGAATTTATTTGAAGAAACTGAGCAATAGTGTGTGTATTGTTATAGTTTTCTTTTAGAGAGAGATACAAATGAAAGGAATTCAGCAATTTGTTTTAGATAATCCCGATTTTTTTTTTCTCCATCACATTTGTGGAACGAATTCCCTCCCCCCAATGTTTTTGTTTTGATATAAATTCCTATGAGTTAATAAATAACCCCACCGTTTTAAGATCCAAGACCTCCCACACTGATTCAACGGTCAAATTATTTATATTCTTTCAGAACCGTCACAGAGAAATGGCTGCAAAAAAAAAAAAAGATGTTGATTCAGGAGAACCGCCATTTTGTTTTCAAAATATTCGGCTGGTATTTTCTAGAGTAGAGAGCCCAAATCTTTCATCAAATACTTGAAATAAAATTTAAAAAAGTGAGTCAGCAGAATTTTTTTTTGCTTTCATTTTTTTTTTTTTCTTTTACTACTTGCCACCTTTGGCTCGTGTCTTTTTTTCGGAAGCCATATTGATGTCTGGTGCATTTTTTTTCTATGTTAGATCTGGGTCTATACTTCTTCTTTTCTTCAAGAGTTATTTAAACTCTATTAGAATTTATTTATTTTTTATTTTTATTTTAAAGCATATATATGTGAAACGAAAAATTCTATAAAAAGGCAATCTTGGTTGTAGGATATAACAACCCTACTGCGTGTCTCTAGTCATATTATTTATCTTAAATACAGGAGAACCTCTTTCTAAAGGGTAATACCTAATTACAGACCCAAAGTGTCCCCTTTAAAGAGAGGTGTCCTCTTCCTGAAGATCTGATAATTAATTTAAAACGATAATTTTGTTGATTAAAACTGTCCTTTGTAGAGAGGTATCCTCTAATGGAGATTCTACTGTTGTTGTTGTTGTTCTTATCCCCTTGTGTAAAGATTACACGAATTCCATGAGTTCATGCTCCTCGAGCTGTTTTATGATGAGTAGCAACTTTCCCAAAGGTACTGTTTAGTATATCTAATGCAAGCCAAAATGTGTTCTGGAGCTGCAGGTACCAAACTACATTTTGGGCAAGTGGGGTAGATTTTGTTATTATTTTCTATCTTCAATGGCTTGAGATGGCCTGTTCTAAATCTAGGTTCTACTGTATTAATTAAATATTGCCACGTGGAAAATTAGGAAAGACAAACTTCGAGATGACACAACAATTTATTTAAGGCAAGAACAAACTATGAAGGATGAACAAAAGATAAGCAATAAGGGAGTTTACAGAGTAGTAAAATATCTTTAAAAAAGCTTAACACTGGTTGCCTGTAAAGTCGGTTTTACGGGCGAAGATTTTACGTGACAACGGTAGAATATTTATTGATATGAATATAATTAAATTGCACAATAGGAACAAGGAATTGAATGAAAATAAGAATTGCACAAATTTTAACTATAGAAATATATTTTGTTTACTAAAACATTGTACATGTAAACTTAAACTTAACTAATTCCTATTTGAGTGATTTTGTTGAGGATAGGACGATGATAGGAGAAATATGAAATGAAAGGAAGTGTTTCTGCTGTAATGTGTCTTGCGAAAGTCAAGTCGATAGTTGTTCCTTTTAACGTAGTTGACTTAGAAACGTTTGATACGCAATCAAGATTATACGTATTTTTCATGAAATTAAGAAACGAGTTGTCAGGCTTTACGTTTTTGTTAAAATCACCACACAGAAGAATCGGTATACTAGAATCAATTTGCACGAACGGTGGCACGTACTGGCTGTTGTGAATGTACGGACCGAGTCCTTGCCAAAGGTACTGCAGACGTTGACGGCACGATATCCTCCGTCTCCATTGAAGTACTGGAAGTTGAAGGCACCGTTTCCATTGTTTTGAGAGTGGTGATTCCTGTTGAACATTTGAAATTGAATGGATGAATTTTTAATTTTAAAGAATCAATTTGAAAATCAAAACACTTATTCAGATCGAAGGTTCAAATTTTTGCTAAATAAATTTGAAATTAAATAAAATTTGTAATTGTAAATGATGAAGTTGAAAATTAAAACATTTACTTAAATTAGATGTTAAAATTCTTGCTCAACACAGTTTAAATAAAGTTTTCTTATATCTGCCACTTTTTCTTAATATTTGTAATTTTAAAGAATCAATTCGAAAATCAAAACATTTATTCAGATTGAAGGTTCAAATTTTTGCTAAATAACAAACAAACAAACAAAACAGCTTTATTAGGGCATCTTGCCCTGTACGGATTCTCCGTGGAGTTACAGACAATATTAACCATAAGAGAACAGGTGAAAATATAGTATTTACAGTCAAGGTATGTCAAACAGGGTGACTTTTTATTGTGCCCCTGTTCTTCTCTCTTCCATGAGTGCAATTTTATACCCAACCGCTTTTGGAAAGTTGAACAGTTCAATTGCCCAACTTTTCTTATCTGAAACAGTTTTTATTAGCTTTATTGAGTTCAAATGCGGTCTAGGAAGACTTTTCAGGATATTTTTTCTCTCTCCTTCCAGATCCCCGCATTCAGCAATAAAATGGTATATTTCATCAGTTATCTGACTTCCACATAACCCACAGTACAAATCTTCTTTCTTAATTGCGTAAATATGATTTTCTTTGATCATTGTTGACATTAATCTGATCTGTGCAATAAAACTCACTAAAGCTGAAGACAGATTGCATGAAAAGTAATTTTCTGGAATAAATGAATCATAAAGTAACCTATAGTTTGAGTATGTTTTCGTAAGAGATAATTTTGCCAGATCTTGCTGCAATAGCTGTTCAATTTTTATTTTTAGTATATTCGGAAGTTCGATCTGTATGTCATCATAATTTAACCTATAGTTTAGCCATGTGAGTCCACAATGATTGATGATATCCATAATATTCTTACAGAATCCTATAGGTTTTTTTATCATTAAGGAAATTTCCTTCAATCTATTCCAGCATAGTTTAGGTAGTCTATTGTCTTCCATTTTTTGTAATCTAATGAAATATTTCAAAATTAATTTGATCGTTGTAAAAGTCAAAGATATTCTGCCTGTTTCCAGCCTTACAATGTACCCTGGTATATATCTTGGTAGATTCAGAAAATTTTTGATAAACGTATTCTGTAATTGGTCTATAATATCCGTATTGTCCCAAGCCCACACAGGGGCCGCATAGAGCAGTATTGATTTAATAACTGAGTCAAATAGATTCAGAGCAACTTTTAATGAGTTAATTTTTTCTTTTTTTATCAGTCTAATAGTTGCATTTATTGCCGTATTTGCTTTGGCTTTATAAAAGAGGGCTACCTTTTTACTATTAATAGTGGAAGTGAATGGATATCCCAGATATGTAATATTGGACGCAACAGTCAGTGGGGTGTCACCCCAGTACCAGTTTTCGTGTCTTGCCGGTCTTCCTCCATTTCTGAATACTATTATTTTGGACTTATTTTCATTTAAAACTAATTTGTTCTTATCCAGGTAAGACTTTAGTAAATTGATTTTAATTTGAAGATTAATTTTCGATTCTCCAATTATGGCTATGTCATCCGCATACATAAGTAGGTGTAAAACGCCAAAATCAGGGAGATGAAATCCTGTAAGTGCTGAGTTATTATAAAGTTCTATTAGGTCGGCCATATATAGTATAAATAAAAGTGGGGAAAGTGATTCTCCCTGCAACACTCCAGAATTAATTTTCACATTATTTGAATATTGTCCTTTCCATCGGATAGTGATCTTAGCTTCTTGGTAAAAGTTTTTTATCAGCATTACAAATTTATTGCTAATGCCCATTTTATGCAATTTTTGCCAAAGTAAATCATGTGGGACTGTGTCGAAAGCTTTAGTCAAATCGACGAAGAAGACATATAGCTTGCCTCGTTTTCTTCTCAGAGATAATTGGATGAGTGAATTCAGTAGTATTATGTGGTCAGTGCATGATCGGTTCTTACGGAAACCTGCTTGGTTTTCTAAAATAATCACTCTTTTTTCTATCCAGTTGTTTAATCTGTTTCTTAGTATTGTAGTAAATAATTTAGATATATTACTGCAGAGGGCAATCCCTCTGTAATTTGTTGGGTTATTCTTATCACCGCTTTTATATATAGGGTGTACTATTGAGTTCGTCCAGAGTTGCGGGTATTTTTCTGTGGACATTATTTTGTTGAATAGGTTTTTCAATTTATTTAAAGTCGGTATTGGTAAATTCTTTAGCAACTCATTTGGTATACCATCGAGTCCCACTGCTTTGCCGTTCGCTAGTTTTTTTACTACATCATGGATCTCTTCAAGGGTTATTTCCGCGTCTAAATCTGGATCTTTCCAACCGATCATCTGGTTTACCGTAAAAGTAGCTTCTTTATTTTCTTTGTTCAGTAAATTTTTATAAAATAAAAACCATTCTTTTATATCAATCTCACCTTGTATTATTGGTTTTTTTCTGAAGGATGCAATGGCATTCCAGAAGGATTTGGGATCTTTGGCGTTCTTTATCCTTTCATTCTTGTCCTTATTGAATTCATCTCTTTTTCTTTGCAGGAGCTTAAAATATTCCCTCCTAGCCTCAATATATTTTTGGCGGTCGTGTATGTTATTTGAGTTCCTACATCTTTGTAAACTTACTTTGGTCGTTTTTTTCATAATATAGCAATCTTTGTCATACCAAGGTTTTGAAAGTTGGTGTCGTCGTTTAGCAAATTTAATTATATTTGCCGATTCCATTGCCGTGTAGATCTGTTTAGTAAAATTTGCTGTTTCTGTGTTAATATCGGTTTCATTTCCAACTTCAATATCACTTAAATTATGTTTTAGCATCTCCACATTTTCTTTCGTCCAAATGAATTTTCGTGTTAGTATTTCATTTTTGTACGAGGATTTAATAGCTTCATACCCAGTATTAATTTGTAAAACAATTGGTAAGTGGTCTGAATATGAAAGTTCTTCGATCCACATATACGATATGATCTGTGTTAAACCGTGTGTGTACATGAAATAATCCAAAACCGATGAACCTCTTTCTGAAATAAAAGTGAATGAGCCGTGCGTGTCACCCTTAGTTCTTCCATTAGCTATTGTTATAGAATTTGAATCAGTGAAGGAAATTAGTTTTTCAGATAGTTTCGAAGATATTAGGTCTTTGGATTTCCTATATTTGTTGAGGGGTGAATTTAGTTTCAGTGGGTTATGGAAGCCTCCAGCATTGTCTATTCTAATATTGATGTCACCAGCTATTAGCACTTCGTTACCTTCACTCATGTGATAATCAATATGCCTAAGTAAATTTGTTAAATTTTGTTCTTGTAATGCATTAGGAGGTAAATAAGCAAACAGCAAACATATACTCTCGGTGGTTTTGTCTAGAAATTTGTGTGTCAAGACAGATATCCAGTAAGGGTTTGTTTCGATTTTTCTAACCGTATGTTGGAAGTTTTTTTTTATTCCAATCAGAATTCCCCACGAGCCCCTTCCCTTTAGTTCTGTCTTCATTGCTGGGCTTTGAATTATGTAATATTCATCAGTTAACAATTCAATAACACCAGTGATCCATGTTTCATTTAGTGCAAAAAGTTCGTATTTTTTTAGGTATTCAACAAAAATTTTTGCTAAATAAATTTGAAACTATTTAAAATTTGTAAAATAATAATTAATTAATTAATTAATTTTAAACTAATAATTTACTTAACACTATTAAGGCCTGTAGAAGGGCCGGTCAGCCCGAAAGCTTGAGCGATTTAAAATAAAGCTTCCTACAAAAGACACTCGTCCCATGATTCTCGTATTTTTGCTTACTATCAACATTTATCAATAGTATGACATAACCTATAAACTCAGTTTCTCAACTTTTGTGTCAATCTAACAATTAATCAATCAATCATAGTTTACGATAATGAAATATCAGTGTACAATTATTTACCTTTATTGTTGTAGTTGTTGTAAATGGCGAATCTAAGCACTCCACATTTTCACTACAGACACAGCTGACGATACTTTAACCACACGTGTGAACTTGTATTATGACGCTTTCTTGTTTTTCCAACGCCAAGAACGTTCGAGAAAGACAAAGACAGAGACAAGCATGCGCCGATTCAATGCGCCTAATTCTCTAGCGCTGCGCGCGCAGCACTCTCGTTCGATGACTCATCGTAACGTTACCGGGCGTTACACTTTTTCATAAGTGACTCCCAGCCGCAACCTAATTTAAGACGTTGTCACGTCAATAAAAATTAACATAAACTATTTTGACGTGACAACGTCTTAAATTAGGTTGCGGCTGGGAGTCACTTATGAAAAAGTGTAACGCCCGGTAACGTTACGATGAGTCACCGAACGAGAGTGCTGCGCGCGCAGCGCTAGAGAATTAGGCGCATTGAATCGGCGCATGCTTGTCTCTGTCTTTGTCTTTCTCGAACGTTCTTGGCGTTGGAAAAACAAGAAAGCGTCATAATACAAGTTCACACGTGTGGTTAAAGTATCGTCAGCTGTGTCTGTAGTGAAAATGTGGAGTGCTTAGATTCGTCATTTACAACAACTACAACAATAAAGGTAAATAATTGTACACTGATATTTCATTATCGTAAACTATGATTGATTGATTAATTGTTAGATTGACACAAAAGTTGAGAAACTGAGTTTATAGGTTATGTCATACTATTGATAAATGTTGATAGTGTTAAGTAAATTATTAGTTTAAAATTAATTAATTAATTAATTATTATTTTACAAATTTTAAATAGTTTCAAATTTATTTAGCAAAAATTTGAACCTTCGATCTGAATAAATGTTTTGATTTTCGAATTGATTCTTTAAAATTACAAATATTAAGAAAGAGTGGCAGATATAAGAAAACTTTATTTAAACTGTGTTGAGCAAGAATTTTAACATCTAATATAAGTAAATGTTTTAATTTTCAACTTCATCATTTACAATTACAAATTTTATTTAATTTCAAATTTATTTAGCAAAAATTTGAACCTTCGATCTGAATAAGTGTTTTGATTTTCAAATTGATTCTTTAAAATTAAAAATGGCGTATTAAAAAATTGCGTATCAAACGTTTCTAAGTCAACTACGTTAAAAGGAACAACTATCGACTTGACTTTCGCAAGACACATTACAGCAGAAACACTTCCTTTCATTTCATATTTCTCCTATCATCGTCCTATCCTCAACAAAATCACTCAAATAGGAATTAGTTAAGTTTAAGTTTACATGTACAATGTTTTAGTAAACAAAATATATTTCTATAGTTAAAATTTGTGCAATTCTTATTTTCATTCAATTCCTTGTTCCTATTGTGCAATTTAATTATATTCATATCAATAAATATTCTACCGTTGTCACGTAAAATCTTCGCCCGTAAAACCGACTTTACAGGCAACCATTTTACTTAAACTTTTTAAATAATATTTATAACAAACCTAGGTTCGAGGCTCAGCGTGGGTGTCTTTTTTTTATTTTCATTTCTTTTATATTATTGTAACAAAGTCTTTTTTACAGCATTATTATATTTTAATTGGTTTATTTTAAATATGTTTGTTATGAAGGCCCTATGTAATACTATTTAGAGCACATTTTAAACACCTAAGCACCCCTCTTTTTAATATTGTAGCAAAGTATTAAAAGTATTATTTTATTTTAGATGTTTGCCATGAAACTTTGGGAAGTTGTTTAGTATACTACTGGGACGATTTCTGGCGAATTATTTTAAATAATATTTATAACAATAATTATAGCAAATTTTAAGACATATTTTTAAATTCTGTGTTTGTGCATATATAAATATTTTACAAAAATTGTGAGAACGTTCTATTAGAATATCTCAAAAACAAAAAACAATACATATAAACAAGTTCACTGACATTTATTAATGCAGTGAATATAATCAATAATCAATATTTACAATAAAGGGCTAGATTATATAAATATTATTTTATTTAAAATGTAGGCTTTTTAAAATAAAAATTAACATAAACATTTACATGGAGATGTTTCTGCACAAACATTTGCCAAGCAGCTTTTGAATATGGGCGACGGCAAAATTCCGGTTGATCCTGCAACACACGAGATATCGTTCCCACCGAACTTCTGTCAACTTCAGGCGTCAATTGGAGATCTTGAAAAGGTAGTTTTCCCGGATATTGCCACTAATTTCAAGAATCACGACTGGCTTTGCGAGCGAGCTATCTTAGCTCCGAAGAATGATGACGTCAATCGCATCAATCATAAGATTCAATTGAAAATTCCTGGAGTGGTCACGCAATACAAATCTATTGACACAGTCACAGAAGAGGACCAAGCTGTCAATTATCCAGTCGAATTTCTCAATTCATTGGAGCCTCCTGGAATGCCACCGCATGTATTGTCGTTGAAAGTTGGCTCGCCAATATTGCTTCTTCGGAATCTCAACACACCCAAGTTGTGCAACGGAACCAGACTTTCCGTAAAAAGGTTGATGCCGAATGTGATTGAAACGACGATAATCAGTGGCAAATGTAAAGGAGAGGATGTGCTCATTCCGCGCATTCCAATGATCCCCACTGATTTGCCCTTCACATTCAAGCGACTTCAGTTTCCCGTGCGTCTCGCTTTCGCAATGACAATCAACAAATCCAAAGGACAGTCGCTGCGAGTTGACGGTTTGCATTTAGGAAATCCATGTTTTTCACATGGTCAACTCTACGTCGCTTGCTCCCGAGTTGGAACGCCAAAATATCTATATACACTGCGTGACATTGAAAATGGAACACCAAGAAATAGTGCCCAGAAAGTGATGAAACTCGGCAGACAGAGAGAGACAGGGACGAACAATAAGTGATCTTTATTTCAAAATGAAAGTCATAATACAGAGCGAGAACGGCGTCGGCTTAGTAGCAAGTAGGACCACCGCGGACGGCGATGCACGCAGCAACACGTCTAGGTAGAGAGTCAATCAGAGTACGGATGGCGTCCTGAGGGATGGCTCTCCATTCCCTTTCAACCATTTGCCACAGTTCGTCTTCTGAACGCGGCTGTGGCAAGGCATGCAAACGGCGTCCAATGATGTCCCAGACGTGCTCGATTGGTGAGAGATCAGGAGAGTACGGTGGCCAGGGAAGCATCTGTACATCTTGCAGAGCTTGTTGGCTGATGCGAGCAGTGTGCGGTCGGGCGTTATCCTGCTGATAAAGGGCATTGGGTACCCCCTGAAGGTAGGGGAGTGTCACCGGTCGCAGCACATCATCAACGTATCGTTGAGCCGTCATAGTGCCCTGAATACGAAGTAAAGGTGACCTGGAATCATACGCGATTGCGCCCCAAACCATGATTCCACGTTGTCGCACGGTGGGGCGTTCCACAATTGCTGCCGGATTGGACCTTTCTCCACGTCGACGCCACACGCGTACACGGCGACTATCACTGGACAAGCAGAAACGCGACTCATCTGAGAACACGACCCTGTGCCATTCCGTCAACCACGTCGATTTAGCCCGGCACCATTCCAAACGTTGGCGCCTATTCGGTGGGGTCAATGGCAGTGTTAAAACTATTTTATAGATCATTTTCTTTTGTACATAGAATGAAGATCTTAGGTGAAGGGAGACAACGAGCAAGATATCGACATGGTCGGGGAAGCCCCCGCTGAGACGAGGGGGCAAAGGTCAGCAGCGGGGACGCAGAATCACGTGGACACCCGCGATGTGATTGGTTGTTCTGAGACCCCCCGGGGACGGGGCGTCATGTGACATGATTCTTTCTTAGCAGCGGATCTGGCGGACAGTTGAGTTCCCTTGCCTTGGGGCAGACGCGCCAAAGAAATACCCTACATGCAGCGTCTTGTGGACGGAAAGAAGTCTAAGAAGAGATATCCCACAAGCAGAGTCTCGTGGACGGAAAGACATCATGGAGGATCCCTCAAGCAGCAACTTGAGGATGGAAAAGGACGTCTTAGACAACCAACGAGTCGCGACAATTGGACATCGCACAAGACAAGCCAAGCCAGCGACGGTGCTGCCACCAGAGGTACTGTGTAAACAAACGCTCGACACCCCCCCGCCATTTATTTTTATCTCCCTTCCCTGAGATTAGTTAATTTTTTTACTTTCTTTTTTGCTTAACCTTGTTTATTTTTTTATACATAATTCTATAGATATAAGTATAATTTAGCTTAACCTTTTTTCTTGTTTTTTTACCCTTAATTCTTTATATAAGTATAATAGATTTTATCCCTTTTGTTTTTAATTTTTTAAAAATAAATCCTTTTATTATACTGTGCAAGTGTGCATTTATTTCCCCCATTGTTTTTCCTTTCAGTCGATCACCTTTTTTTTTTTTTTTAACGAACAAGAACATTTTGGTGAGCCGGACGTGATCGATTTAAAGGAAATATGGAGGAAATGGATGCAATTAAAAAGCGCAGAAAAGCCATAAGAGGTACTTTCACTAGAATTATTAATGAAATAAATGGGGAATTTGAAAAGTCTCAAATTGATAGGAATGATATTTATTCTAAGTTTAATAGACTAGAGTCTTATTACACGAAACTTGTAGATCTAAACGAAAAATATCAGGCTTTATTGGTAGTGAAAGAAGGGATTACAGAGGAAAGTATTGATAGGGAATGGCAAGAATGCGATAAATATGAAGAGGAAAAGTTTGATATTCAACAGAAAGTCAGTGTATTACGGAATCCCGATAAAGAAGAAACAATCCCGATTGCTAGCGAGGACACTGTAATAAATGTGAAATTACCAGAGTTAGCCCTAAAAAGCTATGATGGCTCTCTGGAAGGTTGGTTGCCTTGGTGGGCGCAGTTTTCGAAAATTCACGAAAATAAGAATTTATCCGATAGCGACCGGTTTTTATATTTGCTTCAAGTACCAAATTCAGAAGCCTATCGTGTTGTAGCAAGCTATCCCGTTACAGGCGCCAACTATGTTTTGGCAGTACAAGCCCTACAGGAGCGATTCAGTGACCCGAATATACTGATAGAACTATATGTCAGACGTCTATTGAATTCGGTTATATCTGATGTAAAGAAAGAAAATAGAAATTTAAGCAGTCTGTACGACGAACTGAGCAGTCACCTCCGGTCGTTAGAGACATTGGGCATTGATCCCCAGTTGTCGGGTATTTTTTATACCCTCTTGTCGAGTCTTCATTACCTTCGGATATTTTGAAAATATGGCACAGGCATCCTTCTTCGGGTTATGGTATGGAGTTAGCAAAACGGGAAGAGTCAGCTAAAGGGGTTGGAGGAGCTCAAGAAAGGCTCAGGTTATTATTGGACTTTCTAAAAGCCGAAGTAAGGAGTGCTCAACGGCTGAAATTTGTGGAAAAAGGCTTTAAGCAGGAGGAACCCTATAAAAGGTCTTACAATGATGGGACCAGAACAAGGAGCAATTTCAGACCCGCCACTGTGTCTAGTTTGTTCGGAGGGCGAACTAATATAAAATGCTTCTTTTGTGAAAGAACAAATCATGCGAGTCATCAATGCCGTTCCATAATGAAAATGTCTCCGGGAGAGAGAAATGATAAAATACGTAGTGCCCATCTATGTTTCAAATGCTTAAGAAAGGGACACATACAGAGTCAGTGCCGAGAACAATTGGAGTGCAAAAACTGTGGGAGAAACCACTTGGAAGTTTTATGTGAAGGAAATTCTTCTAACCGGTTAACGAAACCAGGAAGAGAAAATCTAAAGGAAAATGCACCTGAACCCATTGCATCGCTTTCTAGTCAAGCCTGCACAGGTCAGGTCTTGCTGATGACCATGGTAGCACTGTTAAGAGGCCCAAATGCCTCTAGAAGGGTTAGAATTCTCCTCGACAGTGGAAGTCAGTTTTCGTATATCAAACAGTCGTTAGTCTGGAGTATAGGAATAGAAAGAAAAGGCGAAATAACTATAGCTAAAAGTCTTTTTGGAGGTAATAAGATTGGTGAAGAAAAGCACGGTAAATTTATGTTAGAATTGGAGAATTTAGGTAATAAAAGAGATGTGATCCATATTGAGGCGCTGGATCAACGTAAAATTTGCGACGCCATACCACCTTTGCCAAAAGGAGACTGGTTAGAAAAATTGAAGATTAAGGGCATAATATTGTCTCAGGACAATTTTAAAGGACAAGAGATTGACATATTGATTGGCGCTAACTATCTAGGTATGATTTTGACAGGAAAAATAGTTCAAGTTGAAGCAGATTTAACTGCGGTGGAAACGAAATTAGGTTGGACACTAATGGGCAATTCGCCAATTATTGATAGCAATGACAATGTGCAGCAGACTTTGAATCTGCTAACAACGCGAGGCGATTTAAAGGATTTGTGGGAACTAGAAGTACTAGGCATTAGGGATCCTGTTGAAACTTGCTCCAAAGAGACTAGATATCAGGAAATAAAAGAAAAGTTTATAAAAAAAATTCAAAGACAAAGTGATCAGAGATATTCTGTAGGTCTACCTTGGAAGGTAGAAGGTTGACCGAATATAGTCAGATCTTAGAGACTGGCTGACTGAAGGACTCATTGAAAGAGTCGAGGAAAATCCTCTCGAGAGAAGAGGCTACTATTTACCTCACCGCCCTGTGTACAAGATGGAATCTAAAACGACGCCCATACGTCCGGTTTTCGATGCTTCTTGTCTAGTTCATAATGGACTATCTTTGAATCAATGTTTAGAAAAGGGACCGAATTTATTGGAAAGAATCCCTGAAATGATGATAGGATTTCGGGAAAATAAATTTGGAGTCACGGCAGATATAAGAAAAGCTTTCCAGATGGTGGCGATTGAAGAATCTGAACGGAACTACCTTAGATTCCTTTGGTGGGAAAAGGAGAGCGATAGAGAACTAATAGCTTACAGGCATAAGAGACTTGTATTTGGCTTAAACTGTAGTCCTTTTGTGCTGAACGCCGTAATAGAATACCATCTTCAATCAATAAGGGGCCCACTTGTTCAATGGGCAAAGATTTTAGCTCAATCCTTCTACATGGACAATTGTATTACCTCGCTGGAAACAAAGCAGGAAGTGCAGGAATTTCAAAAGGCCGCAATTGAAATTATGGACAGGGCTAAAATGGACTTACGAGAGTGGGAATATTCTCTGGAGGAAAACCCTGAAAAGGGGACTTGTACAAAAATATTGGGTGTTGTTTGGAATAAAATGGAAGATTCATTAAAATGCGAACTCCCTGACAATTTGAGTCTTCAACCCAAATTAACGAAAAGGCTGGTACTGTCCAGGGTTCAGCGGATATTTGATCCACTTGGATTTTGCGCTCCAGTATTCTTGCCACCAAAGTTGTTACTGCAGCGATCATGGGGGCTGAAACTAGGTTGGGATACACCTCTACCCGAAAGTATGGCCCAGGAATTTCGAACCTGGTTGGATCAAATAAAATGCATAGAGTTAATAAAGATACCGAGATATATGTGGAATGATCTCATTTTCCCTACAGAAGTTCATATCTTTTGTGACGCTAGTCAAATAGGCTATGGAGCTGTAGCCTATTTACGGAGCGAAACGGGACGAGAAAATACTCTAACTTTGATTTGGAGCAAAGTCAGATTAGCTCCTATGAAGAGTATTACGATCCCTCGCTTGGAATTAATGGCCATGGTACTAGGAGCTAGACTAGCCAATGCAATCCAAGCTGCCTTGAAGAGAAAATGTGAAACAACTCTTTGGTCTGACTCTACTACCGCGCTAAGTTGGATAAAGAAAGAAATTGAGTGGAGAGTTTTCGTGAGAAACCGAGTCAGAGAAATACAGGCTACTACCAATTTGAACGATTGGAGGTTCGTTCCTAGTCAGTTGAACCCGGCCGATCTTCTGTCTCGAGGTTGCCCTCCAAGCCAGTTTGTGCAAAGCAGATGGTGGGAGGGCCCCGAATGGTTGAAAAAACCTAAAGAATTCTGGCCCAATTCAGAGTTCTCGATAAATCCAAAAGAAATAAAGGTTGAAGAAAACATTATGAAAACCAACATTAATTTGAACATCGATTATAAAGACTGGATACTGACAAGGAGGTCTAATTACTCTCTCAACATCAGGGTAATGTCCTATGTTTTAAGATTTTTAGGGAAACTTAAAAAACAGTCAACTGAAACAGGACCTTTGAAAGTTTCAGAATTAGACTTGGCAGAAAAAAAGCTTATCCGAATGATTCAGGAGAAAGTCTCCATAGAGAAATCGAATGCAACCAAGAGTTTTAAAATATTAAAAAACACTGACGGACTTTGGTGTGTAGAAAGCAAACTTTTACATGGACAGGTCCCAGAAGAATTTAAAACTCCTATCATTCTACCAGGCGACCATCCCTTCGTAGAGCAACTTATATGGGAAGTGCACCTGAAGAATGGACATGTAGGCGTGCAATTCATTTTATCAAAGCTGGGACATGTAGGCGTGCAATTCATTTTATCAAAGCTGAGAGAGAAATTTTGGATAATCAGGGGAAGGAAAACGATAAAGAAAATTATCAGTAAGTGCATTGCTTGCAAGAGACTTAAAGAAAAGTCTCTGCAAAGACCAATGGCAGCTTTGCCAGAAAACAGAATTGGACTGGGCAAACCCTTCCAAATTACAGGAGTTGATTTATTAGGCCCTCTTCATTTGAAAGAAGGTGGGAAAGTGTGGGTAGCCGCCTTTACTTGCGCAGTCTATCGCGCTATTCATCTGGAGTTGGTGAAGAGTTTAGAGACTGGAGTCTTCATGATGGCCCTCCATAGGTTTATTTGTCGGAGAGGGCGCCCCGAGAAAATATATAGCGACAATGGCACCAATTTCGCAAAACTTAATAGAATATTCAAGAGATTGGATTGGACTAGAATTGAAAGGGAAACCTCAATTAAAAGGATACAATGGATTTTTATCCCTCCTTCTGCTCCTTGGTGGGGAGGATTTTGGGAAAGAATGGTTAGGACAATAAAGGAAATGTTGATAAAGATGCTAGGTCACAGGAAGCTGAAATATGTACAACTGCAGACTGCCCTTTGTGAAATCGAATCTATCATTAATAATCGACCCCTCACTTATGTCTCTGAAGACGACAATGATCTAAAACCGTTAACTCCTAATGAGTTCTTACAAAATGGTCCAGAGTCTAGCTTTCCGGAATTTGAAAATTTAAAGCCAGAAATGTTGCACACTAGATACAGAGAGTTAGGTCAACTGAAGAGAGAATTGAAGCAGAGATTCTTAAAGGAATATTTAGGCGCGCTGATTCAGAAATCCGAAAATATTGATAGGAGACAGTTGAAAGTAGGAGACGTTGTACTGATCGGGCAAGAAAATCTTAAAAGAATGTTTTGGCCTAAAGGGCGAATAGTAAATCTCATACCAGGAAAAGATGGAATAGTGAGAGTGGCCCATGTTAAAACATCCTCAGGAACCTTGATCAGGGCTCTACAACGCTTACACCCTCTTGAAATATCCTCGAATGTTAAGACGATTCTAATGGACAATTCAAATACCGAACCCCAATCTGAAGCATTTTTAGGAAATAGGCCCAATATTGAATCCAGGGACTCTAGAAATAGATATGGTAGGGTAATCAGAAAGCCTGCAAGGTATGACTCGAAGGACTAGTGAAAGTACCTGTAGAGAAGAAAAAAAAGGTGTAATATGTGTATTCTTTTATGTGTATTTTATGTAATGTAATAGGCATATCTACTCTTATGTGTATTGTGTATTTATATGCTCTTTTGTCTTATACTTAATTTTGACTTCTTTCAGAGCAAAATTTTGTGGGAGAATGTTAAAACTATTTTATAGATCATTTTCTTTTGTACATAGAATGAAGATCTTAGGTGAAGGGAGACAACGAGCAAGATATCGACATGGTCGGGGAAGCCCCCGCTGAGACGAGGGGGCAAAGGTCAGCAGCGGGGACGCAGAATCACGTGGACACCCGCGATGTGATTGGTTGTTCTGAGACCCCCCGGGGACGGGGCGTCATGTGACATGATTCTTTCTTAGCAGCGGATCTGGCGGACAGTTGAGTTCCCTTGCCTTGGGGCAGACGCGCCAAAGAAATACCCTACAAGCAGCGTCTTGTGGACGGAAAGAAGTCTAAGAAGAGATATCCCACAAGCAGAGTCTCGTGGACGGAAAGACATCTTGGAGGATCCCTCAAGCAGCAACTTGAGGACGGAAAAGGACGTCTTAGACAACCAACGAGTCGCGACAATTGGACATCGCACAAGACAAGCCAAGCCAGCGACGGTGCTGCCACCAGAGGTACTGTGTAAACAAACGCTCGACACCCCCCCGCCATTTATTTTTATCTCCCTTCCCTGAGATTAGTTAATTTTTTTACTTTCTTTTTTGCTTAACCTTGTTTATTTTTTTATACATAATTCTATAGATATAAGTATAATTTAGCTTAACCTTTTTCTTGTTTTTTTTTACCCTTAATTCTTTATATAAGTATAATAGATTTTATCCCTTTTGTTTTTAATTTTTTAAAAATAAATCCTTTTATTATACTGTGCAAGTGTGCATTTATTTCCCCCATTGTTTTTCCTTTCAGTCGATCACCATTTTTTTTTTTTTAACGAACAAGAACAGGCAGTCTTCTTAGCGGACGGCATGAGTGCAAGCCATTAGCAACCAATCGACGGGAAATGGTTCTGGTCGAGATGGAATGATCTAGGGTGTCTTGCACATGTTGCAGGATGGCGGTACAAGTGGCTTGTGGGGCCGCCACTGCTTGTCGAAGGATACGCCGATCCACACGTGCTGACGTCACTCTGGTTGCACCGACATTCCTATTAATTGCCACATTTCCTTGTTCCAACCATCTTCTCCACAGTCGGTGCACCGTGGACGCACCAAGGTGTGTATCAGCTGCGATTTGACGTATGGACCAACCTGCCCTTTTCAGTCCGATCACAATGCCCCTCGTAAAAGCGTCTGTCTGCTTGAACTGCCTCCGTTTACGAAGACCTGGTATTCTCTGTTATTACACGTGTCTTTTGACACAAGAACAAAATTTAAACAATGATTTTCCTTGAGGAAATAACGACACGAATACTGTCCTTTCGGCAAGTTCCTTCCCTTATATCTTACTCCATGTGCGCACGAGAGCTGCGCATTTTACATCATTTGCATAACTCGGTTAGGCGCGTCTACCCTGAAATTTGCATAATTTTCTGGCCACTATTTCTTGGTGTTCCATTTTCAATGTCACGCAGTGTATCTACGCACCAAACGAGAGGACCAAAAATATTGTGTATCCACTCGCGTTACGATAGATTAGTTTTCATATGATACAATATGATATTCATTCAAATATTGCTATTAATAAAATCTATATATTTTTTCATCAATTCTTTATGAATCATCTTTAATTTTTCCCTAGCACATGCTAGATTCTTGATTACAAACACATACAGGCATCCATTTTTATATATATAGAGGTGCGTAGAGGCAGGGCAACATCTGCCCGGGTTCGGCTAGATCAATTAATTCAAAAATAAAAAAACAGGTTCACTGACATTTATTAATGCAGTAATTATAATCAATAATTACAATAAAGGGCTATATTATCTATATATATAAAAATCACTTTCAAATTTTAACGTAACGTTCCATTCTCAATCCCCTAGGGTTTTAGATTGGCTAAAACATTTTTATCTTTATAAGTGAATATTAACTTTACTGTACTGAATAGTTTAGTATAATATTAATTTAACATATTACAACTTAGCCACAGCAACGCGTGGCCGGGTTCGCTAGTTATGTATATTTACAAAAATTCAATTCGCTCACGCCACTAGCGGTGAAAATGAAGGGTAATACCAGCTGACCTAATGTACATGTAAAGTTTGGAGCGGGACGTTTCACAAGAGTGACATCCACGGCTCCAATTTATAATTGTAACAAATAGTATTGGAATAAAAACATTCAATCGGGTAAAACACGGGCGTTGCCCGGGTCATTCGTCTAGTCAACATATATAGTCACGACCGTCTTTCCTCAATTCTTCACCGCTGTCACGGATGCGCGCGCACAGGGAGGTCACGTGCTCGCCGGCAGCCAACGGGCGCGCGCCGCCGGCATTACGTCATAGATTATAAACACAAGGTAATAAGGCCAAATAAAAAAATAGTGTGTGATAAGGCACAATTTGGATTGTGGCGACCGCACTTTGCTTCAGCGAAGTGGGACAAAGCTTCAAAACACATACGGGTAGAGGCTTGGCGAGCACGTGTTAGGAGAACACTTCACTACGCATGCGCGTGGGACGTCATCCAGAACTTTCTAGCGGCTGGCTTCTTCCGACACACTTGATCTAGCCACACTGTAGCGGTAAACATCTAGGGCTAAAAACTCCAACGGCCATTACTTCAACCGTTGCTTCTTTTCTCTTTTTTTTTTTTTCAAGGTAAGTAGCCTTTTGATGGACCTTATTTGATCAAAGGAAATAGACCAAATAAATAGTATGACCAGCATTTTAACCATCAGACAAAGTAATGAAGGTGAAAATAGTTGGTACTGTTATCATTTGGGTAAACAAGATAGCTGATAAGAAGAAAAAGAGTTTTCTAAGAACCTGTAGGATGGTTGTTGCGTGAAGTGCTGGTGTGGCTTGTGGAAAGGCTGCTGATAAAATTATAATTAAAATTAATTTATTTAAAGCAAGAAATTAAAAAGAGAAAAGAAGCAACGGTTGAAGTAACGGCCGTTGGAGTTTTTAGCCCTAGATGTTTACCGCTACAGTGTGGCTAGATCAAGTGTGTCGGAAGAAGCCAGCCGCTAGAAAGTTCTGGATGACGTCCAACGCGCATGCGTAGTGAAGTGTTCTCCCAACACGTGCTCGCCAAGCCTCTGCCCGTATGTGTTTTGAAGCTTTGTCCCACTTCGCTGAAGCAAAGTGCGGTCGCCACAGGATTATATACTTATATAATTGCCTTATTCTGTCTGTGTGAAGTTCACTGTGTGAAGTTCACGGATAGATTTTGGTCAGAATGGATAAAATAAAAAAATTCTCAAGGGATGGGAATCGAACCCACGACCTTCTGCTTACCGGGCAGATGCCATGACCACTAGGCTACCCTGGACATATTTTTCCGTTCACATTTTTATTTTTATATTTTCAAGACACACACAGTTTGGGGCGGGACGTTTCATAAGAGAGACATCCACGGCGCCAATTTATAATTGTAACGAATAGTATTTTAATTAAAACATTTTTAAAATATATACGCACTCGGGTAAAACCCGGGCGTTGCCCGGGCCATTCGTCTAGTCCCTATATATAGTCACGACCGTCTTTCCTCATCGCTGTCTTCAATTCCTCATGTCACGGATGCGCGCGCATCATCATTATGATCATTATCATTATCGAATGATAATAATATTAATTAATATTATTATATTATTATTAGTAACATCATTATGATCATTATCTTCTATAGAAGCTTCTATCTTTATAATTATGTATATTTATAAAAAGTCAATTCGCTAGCGCCTCTAGAGGTGAAAATGAGGGGTAATACCAGCTGACCTAATGTACATGTAAAGTTTGGAGCGGGACGTTTCACAAGAGTGACATCCACGGCTCCAATTTATAATTGTAACAAATAGTATTGGAATAAAAACATTCAATCGGGTAAAACACGGGCGTTGCCCGGGTCATTCGTCTAGTCAACATATATAGTCACGACCGTCTTTCCTCAATTCCTCATGTCACGGATGCGCAGGCATCATCATTATGATCATTATCATGATCTAATGATAATAATAATTATTATTATTATTATATTATTATTATCAACATATATAGTCACGACCGTCTTTCCACCGTCAATTCCTCAATTCCTCAATTCCTCATGTCACGAATGCGCGCGCATCATCATTAGTATAATATAAAAAGCCAACAATGAAGAGTAAATATGATATAAAAAGCCAACAATGAAGAATGAATGTAAGATAAAAAGCCAACAATAAAGAGTAAATGTAATATAAAAAGCCAACAATGAAGAATAAATGTAAGATAAAAAGCCAACAATGAAGAGTAAATATAATATAAAAAGCCAACAATGAAGAATAAATGTAAGATAAAAAGCCAACAATGAAGAGTAAATATAATATGAAAAGCCAACAATGAATAATGAATGTCAGATAAAAAGCCAACAATGAAGAGTAAATATAATATAAAAAGCCAACAATGAAGAGTGAATGTAAGATAAAAAGCCAACAATGAAGAGTAAATGTAATATAAAAAGCCAACAATGAAGAATGAATGTAAGATAAAAAGCCAACAATGAAGAGTGAATGTAATATAAAAAGCCAACAATGAAGAATGAATGTAAGATATAAAGCCAACAATGAAGAGTGAATGTAAGATAAAATGCCAACAATGAATAGTAAATGTAATATAAAAAGCCAAAAATGAAGAATGAATGTAAGTTAAAAAGCCAACAATGAAGAGTAAATATAATATAAAAAGCCAACAATGAAGAGTGAATGTAAGATAAAAAGTCAACAATGAAGAGTAAATGTAATATAAAAAGCCAACAGAGTGAATGTAAGATAAAAAGCCAACAATGAAGAGTGAATGTAATATAAAAAGCCAACCTTGAAGAATGAATGTAAGATAAAAAGCCAACAATGAAGAGTAAATATAATATAAAAAGCCAACAATGAAGAGTGAATGTAAGATAAAAAGCCAACAATGAAGAGTAAATGTAATATAAAAAGCCAACAGAGTGAATGTAAGATAAAAAGCCAACAATGAAGAGTAAATATAATATAAAAAGCCAACAATGAAGAGTAAATCTCTTTATATATAAAAATGAATGTTTGTCTGTTTGTATGTTTGTTTGTATGTCCGGTATACAAATTCGCCGTAGTTCACTAATTCAAACCAAAATTTCCATACATAGGTAAAAAATACGGGGAAAACGATAGGCTATTTAAAAATATATATAAATCAATTATTAAAACTATATATTTTTAGTCAGAAAATGATGATGACGATATTGCTGTATCATGTTTGATTATCAGATACAAAATTATATCTGGAAAAATTCCAAAAAGCAGAGACCACGGGTGAAACCAGTTCCTTATTTTGTACGCAGGAACAAAATTCTAACAGAAAACATTCATTCGAGCAGAAAACAAAAGCCAGATCATCTTTTTATAAAAATATCGCTTCTCAGACACAAAGTTTGCAGCGGGACGTTTCACAAGTGTGACATCCACGGCGCCAATTTATAATTGTAACGAATAGTATTTGAATAAAAACATTTAATCGGGTAAAACCCGGGCGTTTCCCGGGTCATTCGTCATTAATATATATAGTCACGACCGTCTTTCCACCGTCAATCATGTCACGGATGCGCGCGCATCATCATTATGATCATTATCATTATCTAATGATAATAATAATTATTATTATTATTATTAAATTATTTTTATTATTATTATTAATATATATAGTCACGACCGTCTTTCCTCAATTCTTCATGTCACGGATGCGCGCGTATCATCATTATGATCATTATCTTCTATAGAAGCTTCTATCTTTATAATTATGTATATTTACAAAAAATCAATTCGCTCGCGCCTCTAGCAGAAAATGAGGGGTAATACCAGCTGACCTTATGTACATGTAAAGTTTGGAGCGGGACGTTTCACAAGAGTGACCTCCACGGCTCCAATTTATAATTGTAACAAATAGCATTGGAATAAAAACATTCAATCGGGTAAAACACGGGCGTTGCCCGGGTCATTCGTACAATATAGTCACGACCGTCTTTCCTCAATTCCTCATCGCTGTCACGGATGCGCGCGAATCATCATTATGATCATTATCTTCTATAGAAGCTTCTATCTTTATAATTATGTATATTTACAAAAAGTTAATTAGCTCGCGCCTCTAGCGGTGAAAATGAGGGGTAATACCAGCTGACCTAATGTACATGTAAAGTTTGGAGCGGGACGTTTCACAAGAGTGACATCCACAGCTCCAATTTATAATTGTAACAAATAGTATTGGAATAAAAACATTCAATCGGGTAAAACACGGGCGTTTCCGGGTCATTCGTCTAGTCCACATATATAGTCAATACCGTCTTTTCTCAATTCCTCATGTCACGGATGCGCGCGCATCATCATTATGATAATTATCATTATCTAATGATAATAATAATTATTATTATTATTATTATTATTATTATTATTATTATTATTAATCAACATATATAGTCACGACCGTCTTTCCTCAATTCCTCATGTCACGGATTCGCGCGCATCATCATTATGATCATTATCATTATCTAATGATAATAATTATTATTATTATTATTATATTATTATTATTATTATCAACATATATAATCACGACCGTCTTTCCTCAATTCCTCATGTCACTGATGCGCGCGCATCATCATTATGATCATTATATCATTATCTAATGATAATAATAATTATTATTATTATATTATTATTATCATTTTATTATTAATATATAGTCACGACCGTCTTTCCTCAATTCCTCATCGCTGTCACGGATGCGCGCGCATCATAATTATGATCATTATCTTCTATAGAAGCTTCTATCTTTATAATTATGTATATTTACGAAAATCAATTCGCTCGCGCCTCTAGCGGTGAAAATGAGGGGTAATACCAGCTGACCTAATGTACATGTAAAGTTTGGAGCGGGACGTTTCACAAGAGTGACATCCACGGCTCCAATTTATAATTGTAACAAATAGTATTTGAATAAAAACATTCAATCGGGTAAAACACGGGCGTTGCCCGGGGCATTCGGCTAGTCAACATATATAGTCACGACCGTCTTACCTCAATTCCTCATGTCACGGATGCGCGCGCATCATAATTATGATCATTATCATTATCTAATGATAATAATAATAATTATTATTATTATCTATATATATATATATAAATGAATGTCTGTCTGTTTGTCTGTGTGTACTCTATGGATTCAAAAACCGTACATCCAATCGCCGTGAAATTTTGGGATATTATTAGGTATATCCCCGGAAAGGTTTACGAAAAATAATTTCTTGAATATCTTTAATATCCTTAGAGTTATTTACAGATTTGTAGCTTTAACTCGCAAGCAGCGCCACCATTGAGACCGAGATTGGCTTAGGTTTTGGTCCACACCTGATGACCTTGGGTCTTTCAGTGCTAATATATTAAGTAAAACTAATTCAAATATTAGTGCTTTAGTGCTATCTCCTTGAGGTTACCGATTTAAAAGTTTAAATAATTATATATATATTTAATTATATATATTCGAATACTATATTATATACCGTATATATATATATACGGTATATATATATACCGATTTAAAAGTTTATTTTCTAATTTTAGATTGTATAAGAAACATATTTTATTTTAAGTATTGTACTTTATTTTAAAAAGTTTAAATAATTGTGCAAGACGATATATATGATATATAAAAATCAAAAGAAATAATGAGTATCGTTTAAATATAAAATTCGAATATATATAAATGCGATACTAAAAATTAAATTTCTATTCAATGAATTAAATTTAAAAAGTTTAAATATTCGTGCAAAACGCTATATATGATACTAGCGGATGTGCCCGGCTTCGCCCGGGTTTTACCCGAGTGAATGTTTGTCTAACAAACATTTGTTAAAACAATTCTCTAAAAACTTATTAAAAAATAAAAAAGATATATTTTGATAATTGTTGGCTTTTTATCTTACATTCATTCTTCATTGTTGGCTTTTTATATTACATTCACTCTTCATTGTTGGCTTTTTATCTTACATTCATTCTTCATTGTTGGCTTTTTATATTACATTCACTCTTCATTGTTGGCTTTTTATCTTACATTCATTATTCTTTGTTGGCTTTTTATATTACATTCACTCTTCATTGTTGGCTTTTTATCTTACATTCACTCTTCATTGTTGGCTTTTTATATTACATTTACTCTTCATTGTTGGCTTTTTATCTTACATTCACTCTTCATTGTTGGCTTTTTATCTTACATTCATTCTTCATTGTTGGCTTTTTATATTACATTCACTCTTCAGTGTTGGCTTTTTATCTTACATTCATTCTTCATTTTTGGCTTTTTATATTACATTCACTCTTCATTGTTGGCTTTTTATCTTACATTCATTCTTCATTGTTGGCTTTTTATATTACATTCACTCTTCATTGTTGGCTTTTTATCTTACATTCATTCTTCATTGTTGGCTTTTTATATTACATTCACTCTTCATTGTTGGCTTTTTATATCATATAGAAAATCATAGTTTTATCTAGTGAACATTTTTTCCCGTGTCACATTGCCGTGTCATCCTGAGATAATCTTACTTTTGATAAATAATATTTAAGACGGAGGTGTACCCGGCTTCGCCCGGGTTTTATCCGAGTGAAAGTTTGCCTAACGAATATTATATATTATGAAGTATAATAAACAATGCTAAAGATTAGTTTTAATTATTAATCAAGATTGTGTGTGAATATGTGAGAAAGATGTAATATCGTTGTTGTTTTCTTGGCCGACTGTTTTACATATGGTGTTATCTTAAAATTGCTTGTTTTGAATATTTTTTTAGATTGAGTTGAATGAATTGCTGATTTTTTTTTTTGTATTTATATATAAATAAAATTAACTCTGTTGATTTTTTTTTTGTATTTAATCGATAACAGCGAAGTTACGCATGTTAATGTTAGGGGAAAATATTTTGATGTTAAGCAAAACCTGCTCCATCTCGTTTTACATAAATGTTGAAAATTTGGTTGAAATTGATGCATTGTAACGAAAGTTTTTAGTGATGTCCTCTTATGAAATTTGCATTTTATTAATATAGATATAAAAATCAAAAGAAATAATGAGTATCGTTTAAATATAAAATTCGAATAAATATAAATGCGATAATCGTTTAACATAATTTGAGTATTTTTCAAGGGACCGGGAAAAAAATGTTCACTAGCTAAAACGATGATTTTGTAATGTAGAAAATTAGGAAAGACAAAATTCAGGATGACACGGCACACAGGGACCGGGAAAAAATGAGCACTTTATCGAGAGATTCAAATTTACAAGTTTCAAAATATCAAAATATATCTTTTTTTTAATAAGTTTATAGAGAATTGTTTTAGCAAATGTTCAAGGGACCGGGAAAAAATGAGCACTTTATCGAGAGATTCAAATTTACGAGTTTCAAAATATCAAAATATATCTTTTTTTTAATAAGTTTATAGAGAATTGTTTTAGCAAATTTTCAAGGGACCGGGAAAAAATGAGCACTTTATCGAGAGATTCAAATTTACGAGTTTCAAAATATCAAAATATATATATTTTTAAATAAGTTTATAGAGAATTGTTTTAACAAATGTTCAAGGGACCGGGAAAAAATGTTCACTAGATAAAACGATGATTTTGGAATGTTGAAAATCAGGAAAGACAAAATTCAGGATGACACGGCACACAGGGACCGGGAAAAAAATGTTCACTTTATCGAGAGATTCAAATTTACGAGTTCCAAATTATCAAAATATATCTTTTTTTTTTAAATAAGTTTATAGAGAATTGTTTTAACAAATGTTCTTTCGACAAACCTTTACTCGGGTAAAACCTCGGGCGAAGCCGGGTACATCCGCTAGTATTATATATTTTTTAATTAGCGACTGTCGGACGTGCGGACGTGCGTCGCTTGGCTCTGCTAACTCCGGTAAGCTTTGTTTATAAAACTTCTTCCTTGCCTGTTATAAAACTAAAATTTTATATATAAATAGCTTAAATAAAAAATAATATTAACTTTTGATCGGCAATTGCTGTTTGAATTTTCGAAGGTTTATTATTAAATATGTAAAAATTTGAAAATGAATGCTCTAATTGTAGAACGATTAGATGAACTATGCAAATATTTTACGGATAAATTTGATAACAATCAAAAAACATTAAATAAACAAGATATAGGCTATTTAAGGGGAACAATAAAACAGATAAAGGATAATATAACAGAATCCCTTAAAATTGACCAGAAAATAAACAAAATCGAAGAATGTATGCAAAATAACTTTACGGTTATCAATAACGATTTATCAAAGATAATTGGGAAGAGTTTAAGTAAAGATTCGTATGCAGAAGTGGCTAAAAATAAAGATTACTTACTTACACAAAAAGTACGACAGAATACTAAGGAACAAACCATTTTTATAACAGCTAATGAAAATCAAGCAATATCACAGGTACAACAAAAGGTAAATGAAGGTATCAAATTTCTTAGACAAGAGGGCAATAAAACAAGAATCAATAGAATAATAAATACAAGAAAAGGAACGATCTTTAAACTGCCTAATGATCAGAATATAGACCAACTGATTGAAAGTTTCAAGAAGCTTGACGAAATCAAACAAATCAGCAAAATATATAAGCCAAAACTAAGAGATCCTACAATTTTGGTTAAGTCGATTAACAAAATAACAGATCTAACAAATTTGGTAACGATAATCTGTGAGATGAACCCAGAACTTGCTGGGCTAAATAATGAGATCAAGGTCTTATTTCCTATTAAATCTGTAAAGGCTGAGCAAGATGTAGTTCTGAGGGTCTCCCCGGGGGCCTATGCTATTATTAAAAAACTTGGCAAAATATATACTGATTTACAACGGTGCGATATTAGGGACAAAGTGCTTGTTGATCAATGCCAAAACTGTTATTTATTCCACCCTGGACATCGGACCAGAAACTGCCCAAATATAAAGAAATGTGTAAAATGTGGAATGGAAGGACAGCATCACTGCTCCGAAATAATAAGATGCAGCAATTGCTGCAAGCACCCATATTTTAAGAACGGTAATTTAGATCATAAACCAAATACCCAAGCGTGCCCGATCTACGAAAGAGAGATTAAAAACACGATGCAGCGTACCGATTACTCAACAATTCAAGAAGAAGAGAACAAGAATTAAAACACCATTTGAATGCATATGAATGGAAGAAACACAGCTACTGATAGAATTAAAATCATTCAACAAAATGCTAGGAAAAGCAATACCTGCATGAGTGAACTATATTCATCCAAAAAGTTCATAAACACAGACTTAATTCTGATTCAGGAGCCTTATAAAATAAAAGAAGATATAATTTTTCCAGGAAACAATATAATATATCACCAGGAGAACAGTCCAAATATAAATACAGCAATAATTGTTAGAAACAATGCGTTACAAATTAAACTTATAAAAGAATTCACTAACTCCTTCGCCACAACCATTTCTATACAAACAGAAAGTAAGAAAATTGCTATATCAAATATTTATATTCACCCCAATTCTATGAGAAAGGAGCACGAAACATTCTTCAGATCACTAACTGAAACATTTATAAACACGCCCCTAATTATAAGCGGTGACTTTGACGCCAGATCGCCATTATGGTACGATTCCACAAAAAAATTACAATGGGCATAGATTGATCCCCATCATTGACGAAACGAACTTAATAATACATAATAATAAATCCACTACATGTCGAAATGCTAGTGTGATTGATCTTACGCTGACTAACAAACAAGCAATAGCAGCTATCAGAGACTGGCACACAGAACAAATATCGCAGATCTCCGATCATGTAGCAATAATCTATGAAGTACATATAACTGACAATTTCACCACAGCTACTAATTATTCCACATGGAAATTCAGTGAAGAAAAGGCGAACTGGTCAAATTTTGGCCAGAATTTCATTAAAATAGATCAAAATAATATTGAAAACCTTTTAGATACAGCAAATACAAGGAAAGACGTCGATAGCGCGGTAAAAGAACTTTCAAACACGCTCATTGAAGCAGCGTATAATACTCTTAAACTAAGAAAAAAAACAAACAAATAAAAAACAACATAAACAGATGGTGGAACGCGGACTTGACACGCCTTGAGAGCTATTGTAAATACCTCCGTAATTCCTATTATCGGGCGAAAAATCCCTCTATCCATATTCAACAACAGTATAAAAGTGCAAGAAACAAATACGTCAGGGAAATAAATAAGGCTAAAAGAATGTCTTGGAGGTTTTTCTTAGAGGACATCAAATCAAAAAACCCATATGGAAATCTATACAGGGTATACAAAAATATTAAAAACGGTTCTAACCGAAAGTGAATTTTGGAAATCTTAGAAGTGAATAAAGATGAAGAACGATTCCAGAAGACAGTAGAACTTTTGAACAACCTTTTCCCCGATGATAGAGATAATGAAGACACAACCTTCCACAAAAACATAAGGAACTATACTTTAGGATTTCATAATAAAGAAAATATAATAATAACGCCCAATGAAGTAAATGGAATAATTGATGAGCTAAACTCAAAGAAAACGCCTGGAATTGATAATATTTCTAACAATATGATTAAACATACTAAACAACTAATAGTTCCAATACTGGTGAAACTTTTTCAAAAATGCTTAGATTTAAATTATTATCCGAATGAATGGAAAAAATCTGAAGTAATAATTATTCCCAAACCAGGTAAAACAGACATGAAAATTTATAAAAGCTACAGACCCATTTGTCTCAACTCAAACATTTCCAAAATATTTGAAAAAAATAATTAACAACAAACTAATAAAATTTTATGAAGACTCAAATCTGCTTAACAATCGTCAACATGGATTTAGAAGATCTAGATCTACTATCTCTGCATTAAATGAAATTGTCAAAATAGCTCTAGAACATAAAAACAAAGAATATACAGCTATAATCGCAGTTGAAAGTGAAGCGTTCGACAATGCATGGTGGCCGATGGTGCTGAAAAGACTAGATGAAGACAACGTTCAAGCTTCAATAATAAAACTACTACAGTCTTTTCTTAATAATAGAAGGGTGAGATTTAGATACTCATCAAATGAAACCCACAAAAAATTAAGCAAGGGATGTCCACAGGGTGGGCCTATATCCCCTACAATATGGAATATTATTCTAAACGATTTATTGGATAACTATTCAGAATCAAACAGTGAAATCATTGCTTATGCGGATGATTTAACTGTGATATGTTGGGGAAACAACTTGACAGAACTTCGGATTACAACAGGAAAGGTCATGGGGAGAATATTAGACTGGTGTGGGAACAATAAGTTGACCGTATCTGAAGAGAAAACGAAAATCTTATACTTGTTTAATAGCAAAATAACTGCAAAAATTCCTAACACTATCACTGCCAATCGGGTAGAAAAACTGAAGATTATGGGGAATTGCCTTCCTTTGCCCTGGTCATTCGGCTTGTATCTCATTTATATTTATTTGAATTTTATATTTAAACGATAGACTCATTATTTCTTTTGATTTGTTTTCTATATACGTTTATATATCGTATATATCGTTTTGCACAATTACTTAATCTTTTTAAAATAAAGTACAATACTTAAATGAAAATGTTTCTTATACAATCTAAAATTATGAAAAAACTTTTAAATCGGTAACCTTTATGAGTACCTTTAATCTATATATATAAAAATGAATGTATGTGTGTATGTTTGTTTGTCCTTTATGCCTGACCAAACCACTCATTGGAACGCCATGAAACTTTGGGAAGTTATTTAGTATAGTACTGGGAAGGTTTCTAGCAAATAAAATTTTTGAAATAACTTTTCGCCTAAAAGTAATCAAGATAAATATTCTAATTCATCTGTTATAATTCAACAATCTGCTCTAAATATTATCATGATGATACGATGATTTTGTAATGTATAAAATTAGGAAAGACAAAATTCAGGATGACACGACAATTTATTTGAGACAAGAATAATGATACAATTCCAAGGTAAGATACTATTCCTTTAACTTCCAATTACCGAGGGAACCAATTAATGTTGATTTTATTCAACTTATCGAGTATTTTTCAAGGGACCGGGAAAAAATGTTCACTTTATCGAGAGATTCGTTAGACAAACCTTTACTCGGGTAAAACCCGGGCGAAGCCGGGTACATCCATACAAGAATAATGATACAATTCCAAGGCAAGATACTATTCCTTTAACTTCCAATTACCGAGGGAAACAATTAATATTGATTTTATTCAACTTATCGAGTATTTTTCAAGGGACCGGGAAAAAATGTTCACTTTATCGAGAGATTCGTTAGACAAACCTTTACTCGGGTAAAACCCGGGCGAAGCCGGGTACGTCCGCTAGTTATATATATATATATTTAATCTATATATATGGTAATTTAAACCAACAACCCTATATTATATAATACTTATGACAAGATTGTCATGTTGTATATAGAAAAACATCTATAAATAATTATACGCATGATTGACATGTGTCATTGCATCACCATATGTAATGTACTTTGTACAAACTGAGGATGAATATGTAATAGAATAAAAGCTGAGTTAAAGCAAGATTGAGAAGTAAATCACAAAGCAACTTCTAAAAATAGATTAGAAGCCGTTAGGTCGGCGCCAGTGTCCAGTAGCGACACGTGCTGTAATGCAATACTTCTTTGTCCGAGGAGTTATATAAAAAGGCCCGGCTTAGCAACAGTCAGTCACTTCACCGTCGGCGTCACCCCTTGTCGTTTGTACCCAGGACCACTTCATCGACCATGTAGTCAGTAAGAACTCTTCTATCTCTCCATCTTGCTCTTAGCTCGACTTTTATCTGTTCATGGAACTTTCCTACTACGACTGTGTCTCTTCGTTCTTTTGTGTGTGTGGACATTCCCAAGCTTTCCACTCTGCCTCGACCACGACTGCCTGTACTCTGTGAGAACTGTTAAAGGTCCTACAAGGTGCAGAGAGGTACTGGAAACTCTCCACGCCCTGACTGTCCCTCTCGGTTACTACAGGTTATACCCTCGGTTACCACATATATATAAAAATGAATGTATGTGTGTGTGTGTGTGTCCTTTATGCCTGACCAAACCACTGATTGGCACGCCATGAAACTTTGGGAAGTTATTTAGTATAGTACTGGGAAAGTTTCTAGCAAATAAAATTTTTGAAATAACTTTTCGCCTAAAAATAATCAAGATAAATATTCTAATTTATCTGTTATAATTCAACAATCTGCTCTAAATATTATCATGATGATACGATGATTTTGTAATGTAGAAAATTAGGAAAGACAAATTTCAGGATGACACGGCAATTTATTTGAGACAAGAACAATGATACAATTCCAAGGCAAGATACTATTCCTTTAACTTCCAATTACCGAGGGAACCAATTAATATTGATTTTATTCAACTTATCGAGTATTTTTCAAGGGACCGGGAAAAACTGTTCACTTTATCGAGAGATTCGTTAGACAAACCTTTACTCTGGTAAAACCCGGGCGAAGCCGGGTACATCTATACAAGAATAATGATACAATTCCAAGGCAAGATACTATTCCTTTAACTTCCAATTACCGAGGGAACCAATTAATATTGATTTAATTCAACTTATCGAGTATTTTTTAAGGGACCGGGAAAAATGTTCACTTTATCGAGAGATTCGTTAGACAAACCTTTACTCGGGTAAAACCCGGGCGAAGCCGGGTACATCCGCTAGTTATATATAAGTACCTTTAATCGATAATCTTTATAAGAATAAAATATTTAATTCATTATATATATAAATAGAAATTTAATTTTTAGTATCGCATTTATATTTATTCGAATTTTATATTTGAACGATACTCATTATTTCTTTTGATTTTTATATATCGTACTAGACGAATGGCCCGGGCAACGCCCGGGTTTTACCCGAGTGCGTATATATTTTTAAAACGTTTTAATTCAAATACTATTCGTTACAATTATAAATTGGCGCCATGGATGTCACTCTTGTGAAACGTCCCGTTCCAAACTGTGTGTTTTTAAAATGTTTTAATTAAAATACTATTCGTTACAATTATAAGGTACTTATATATATTTAAAGGTTCTCATAAAAAAAAGGTTACCGATTTAAAAGTTTATTTTATTTTATTTAAAGAAACATTTTCATTTAAGTATTGTTATTTATTTTAAAAGATTAAGTAATTGTGCAAAACGATAATTGCCTTAAAAAGAAATTACCTTAAAAAAAAAGAAACATTCGCGGTGATTTTGTCTTGCATTCGTTCATACAATTATTATATATATTGGCATCATATATTAACTTTATGAACGGAAAAATATGTCCAGGGTAGCCTAGTGGTCATGGCATCTGCCCGGTAAGCAGAAGGTCGTGGGTTCGATTCCCATCCCTTGACACTTTTTTTATTTTATCCACATTCTGACCAAATTCTATCCGTGAACTTCACTCAGTGAACTTCACACAGACAGAATAAGGCAATTATATAAGTAGATATATCGTCTTGCACAATTATTTAAACTTTTTTAAATAAAGTACAATACTTAAAATAAAATGTTTCTTATACAATCTAAATAATTAGAAAATAAACTTTTAAATCGGTGACCTCAAGGAGATAGGCATTATAAAGCACTAATATTTGAATTAGTTTTACTTAATATATTAGCCCTGAAAGACCCAAGGTCATCAGGCGTGGAGCAGACTTCCTGCCAAAACCTAAGCCTATCTCCGTCGCAATGGGGGCGCTGCTTGCGAGTTAAATCTACAAATCTGCAAATAACTCTAAGGATATTCGAGATATTCAAAAATTTATTTTTCAAAACCTTTCCCGGGGACATACCTAATAAAATTTTCATTGAATGATATATTTTGAAAATCTTTCTCCTCTTCCTAGATGTTTTAAATTAATTATTAATTCAAATTAATGGGAGGATTTTTCCAAGGGCGTATCTTCAGAGGGTAAAAACAGTTTCGCATTTTTTCTCCTTCTGATATATATATTTTGAACTTTTAATTAGACATTTTAAATATATATTTAGACATTTTACATTTTAATTTAAGAAACTCTCAATTTTAATTTAGACATTTTCAATTTTTATTTAGACATTTTTATTTTTATTTAGAAACATGGACTTTTGTATATATATTCTTTATTTGTATATATATGTGGTAACCGAGGGTCAAACCTGTAGTAACCGAGAGGGACAGTCAAGGGCGTGGAGAGTTTTCCAGTACCTCTCTGCACCTTGTAGGACCTTTAACAGTTCTCACAGAGTACAGGCAGTCGTGGTCGAGGCAGAGTGGAAAGCTTGGGAATGTCCACACACCAAAAAACGAAGAGACACAATGTAGTAGGAAAGTTCCATGAACAGATAGGAGTCGAGCTAAGAGCAAGATGGAGATAGAAGAGATCTTACTGATTTACATGGCGATGAGGACAAGGGCTCGCGCAGACTGTGAAGTAACTGTAACTGTTTTGCTAAGCCGAGGGAAGCCTTATATAACGCCTCCGACAAAGAGAATTGCATTACAGCACGTGTCGCTACTGGACACTGGCGCCGACCTGACGGCTTCCAATTTATTTTTAAAGACATTAAATCAACATCTTTTCATCGTTGTAAGGATAGTAGAAGTTTATTTTATGTATTAAAGAAACATACGTGATTTGATGTTGTTGTTTTTTTTTTTCTTATACTTATTGACATTTTTAATTATGAGATAAATATGAAAAAGGTCAGGTGTGTTGGTATTAAAATCAAAAAGGCATACCCTGTCCACCCACCCTACATGAGCTTTTAGATGGCAGAGCGCCATCAAGTGGAACAGAAATCAACTCAACGTTGATTTAGCCTCTTCCCTTATATTTGGTCAACACATTTTCTAGATAAATCAAGAAAAGCCAACAACGAGCTCGTTTCGGGCTATTGGCCCTCGTTTGCGTGGTGCAGACTGTACCACTGCAACCAAAATTTTTCTGGTTCCAGAAGCTTCTTGAGAAATCAAAAATGGGTATTCAAGGCCAAACTTGCGTAAATTCGCTGAACATGCGAAAAGATATTTTAAAAAATAATAATGCTCACCCGCTTGTGATCAGAATTTGCCTTTTTTATTTTTAATTATATAACAATATTTTTAATGATTGTCATGAGTATGAAGGGACCCAGTCAAATAATAAATCTGTCCATGGCTGCGGTAACAAGAAGGAGTTAAGATGATCGGATAATGCCAACAATGGCCATACAACTAGAGTCGCATTGCATCACTTTTAATCGAAGCACGTTGCCTAAGAATAACTTTGTCTAGACTTGCAGATAATCATTTTTACCTTGATTAATCACCTATCTACTTAACGTCCCGCTTTATTTTACCTACTTTTACTTTATATTGCTTTGTATAAACTGTATATAGAGAATGCGACTCATAGAGTATCACTTTAATTTTTTTATATATAGCCCTCTTTTTACTCTCATGATATTGCCTCATTTGAACCCCAACTAATTTTTTTCATAAATTATTTACTTAAAACAATAGTCTTACTAGACTTTCACCCTGTCTCATCATAGTAAAACTCATCCACCAACGGCATATCTCTCGTATTATATTTGTTGTGCATGGATAATGTTGTACATAGGAATGTACTACATAGAAACACTAAGAAATACCAATCCTGATGTAACTTAAAATGGGCGTTCAATAAAATCATCCACCGGAAAAGAAGGACGCAGCACCCAGTAATGTCGAATAACAGATCATTGCTATTGTCCAAGAAACTAATAGAACATAAAAATCAATCAGGCCAGTCCTGATTGGACATGGAAACCCAAAAATACCCGCCCTCTCTGACGTCAACATTGGCATAACTCCACAACATTGGCATAGCTCGCTAAAAAACCTGGGCTCAGCTGGCCCGGCTGATAGTACCCTGTAAGGGCTCCTAATCCAGGGATACAAGATGAGCAGGGTTTGTACTCCATGTTAGGAGCGGCTGCCCATGGCGTCTGTTCCTCATGTCAGAGGCGGTCACTTCTTTTTGAGCCAAGTCGGCCTGCCACTGAGTAGTGCTCCCAGTCTTAATGACAAAGGCAGACGCATTCTGCTTCACCCAATCATGATGGTTGTCCTTTACAAACTTGATACCCTAATATGATTGAGTGGAGATAAGAAAGAAGGAGAAGACCATTGGCATATAAGCTTGGTTACTTCTGAACCACAGGAGCATAGGGAAAAGTCAAGACATGAGCCATGTTGTCGCCATGCTTCCCGATTAACCAGGGAGATCCCAGGACTTCCATAGTCCACCTCACCTCTCCGGGTGCTGCCCCCTTCAAACCGAAGTAACGATGTTCCTACGCATGTGATCTTAATTTTCTTCAGGTTTGTTGGTTCCCACTCTGGCCCGTGACTGAATGTTGGATGAGGAGCCCGCTGCGACGATGTCGGCTCCACGCATTACAACATATATAACACAATGCAACCGTCAAATAAAAAACTAAAACACTTATATATGACACAGTACAATACAATTCAAGACGACACATCTCAATGCAAAAATGTTAATATGAAATCAAAACCCAATACAACACGACATAATTAACAATTAAAATAAAAAACACGGCACAAGAAATTGTCCTCTTCCGACATTTCTTCCACCAAGAAGGGATCGGCACGGCGTCCTCCTCATCCTCCCTGGAATTCCATGGAATTTCTTAAGAAGAAAGTAGAGTGGATCATTTAAATATATCAGAGAAATTAATTATATCGAATATTTATATATTATATTAACTTTTATGATTCCTTTTTGGTATCAGTCTGTTAACTAAACAAACAAGTATATTATTTTCAATAATATTTTTATTAATTATTTTCTTACATCGATTACAAATATTTACTGATTTGCATAGGCTTAAGAGATAGATATTGTTGCACCAGGTTGCCGTGTGTGTGTTGGGCAGAATCTTCAGCCTTTATTCTTTCCCCAGACCCGTCTTGAATCTTTCCAGAACGTGTTTCAACCATCCTACAAGGTTAGATAAGTGATTAATGAGATAACTCTACTTCAAGTAGCCTCCAGAATCATTTATTTATTTCTCATATCGAAGTTTAGAGACCTGTGAAGCCACACAATGTACCAAAATACAAATGGTGATTTTATGATAACTTTTATTAACATCATGAAACGCGATATCCCAAACTCAGGGATATTTGCGTCGAGACCTCTTTACATCACAACAAATCGGCTATATACAATCCTGTTCAATTCATTATATTACATAATTAACAAAGAAAATTGTCCGAAGATAAAAACAAGCAACAAACCAAAACTCACAAAGCAAGCATAGCAATTCTTTTCCTTCTAATTTTCCCTCTCCCTTTTCCAATTTAAAAGAAAGTTGTAAATAAATTTGCAAAATTGATCAAAACTTTTGCACCTCTCTTTATTGCCTACAAATTCATCAAGCCGTCCAATACGACCAAATTTGTCTTCTCTATAAACCCGGAAAATTGGGCAATTCATAAGTAGATGTTTCGAGTCCTGAATTTCACCTCCGCAGAAGCATCCCGGTTCCTTCACCGCGCCGATAGTTGCCAAAAATTTCCCAAAATTACCATGATCTGTAATGAATTGGATATTATAAAAATTTGGACGGAAAAATCTTGGGATTCCGGACACGAAAAAGCTTCTGAAAATTTCATTAGTATTATCAAAATTTTCCTTCATTTTTGCGTGTAAGAATGATTTGACTATACTTGGAGCATGGGGTTCGTAAGTAATTAGATCTTCAGTGGACAGATGAGTTAGATCATATTTGATTATTCTAGATTCTATATAGTCTATTAGGAGTGGAATTTTTGCCAAACTATGCACACAGTTTGAAGATGTGGTTTTATATGCTCTAACTGCCCATAAAATGATCTGGTACTGCATGGAATTCAATTTTTGTTTAGAACGATTGTTTAAATATTTAAGCCAAATTTCTGATCCGTATGTAAGTACAGGCCTTATTATTGTTTTATATAAAGTTAACCTCTTTTGTGTATCTAAACCCCACACATTGCCGCTTAGTGAACATAATAAATTTTTCATACGCCCTGCCTTACACAGAATATCATTTACATGTGGAGTAAAGTTAACTTTATTTTTCCATTTGTGATTTGAAAATTTCATTCCCAGAATTTTTACTTGCTTGACCGGCCTGATTATATTGTTATTAACCTCAATAGGTATTTTTTCTCTGTTATGCAGGTATAGCAAATTAGTTTTCTCTGTACTGATCGTTAATTTATTTCTATTACACCATTGGATCACATAATTTAAGGTGTATTCACTTACGGTTTTTAGTCCTTCAATAGTCTTATTCCAGCAAATTATTGTAACATCGTCTGCATAACATATAATATCTGCATTAATTGATTCGAAATTTATCAACAAATCATTTAGTAAAATATTCCATAGAAGAGGTGATAAAGGTCCACCCTGTGGACATCCTTTAGTTATTTTCTTATAAAAAGTTTCTGATTCGTATGTAAATTTCACCTCCCTTTCTTTATTCAAATAAGATTTTATGATCCGTATTAAATCTGAGGGAACGTTGTCATTATCCATTCGTTTTATAATCGCAGGCCACCATGCATTGTCAAATGCACCAGCTATATCTATAGCTATCAAGGAAGTCAATTCTTTTTGTTTATGTTTCAATATAGTTTCCATAATTTTTTCCATTCCAGTAATAGTTGATCTAGATTTCATGAAGCCATGCTGCCTTGAGCTCATTAGATTATTTTCTAAATAATAGTTACTTAATTTATTTTTTATTATATTCTCAAATGTTTTAGAGAGATTAGATGTCAATGATATAGGTCTATAACTTTTATTTACTTCATAACTCGTTTTGCCTGGTTTTGGAATTATTTTTAAGAATGATTTTTTCCATTCATCCGGATAGTATCCCATTTCTATACATTTATTGAATAATTGATGCAGAATTGGGATTATTTTTATTTTAGCTTGTCTGATCATATTGTTACTAATGTAATCAGGGCCCGGTGCTTTTTTAATATTAGTTTTTAAAATTGTTTCCTCTATTTCCTTAGATTCGATATGAACACTACTTTTATTTTTATATTTAGGAGTATAATTTCTAATCAAAATATGATCATCTTTATCCAAACCTCCAATATCATCCGGAAATAGATCGTTCATTAAACTTTTTATTTTGTCGATCTTTAAATGATCTGGTAAATTATCTATTAGAGGTAATCCTAAATTTCTGTTTTTTGATCTCAATGACTTGTAAATCCTATAAGCATTACCAAATGCGTTAGTTGAATGACTTTCTTCTATAAAATTTCTCCAACTCGCTCTTCTTGCCTTTTTAATTTTATTTAAATATTTATTTCTCATTGATTTATAGGTCTTTTCATAGATCGCTCCATGCCGATAATACAAATTTCTAATATAGTGGAAATCGTTTTTCAAATTCTCCAGCTTCCCATCCCACCAGTATGTATTTGTTTTATGATTTCCGCTTCTTGTCTTGACATTTAGGGACAGATAAGCTGCCTCTCTAATTATTTGTGTGAGAGTCTTTACAATGTTGTCAATATCTTCGATGTTTGACGCGTGGTTTATCTGGGTGATAATGTTATCTACATCTTGTATTGAGATTTTTTCGGTAAATGTTTTCCAATCAGCATCTTTCTCTATAAATTTCCATGTTGAGTTTTGAACTGTCCTTTGCCTGTTAAAATTATTATAAATGTCAAAGGTTATTGCAACGTGATCTGAAATGTTCGTCAATATAGTCGTCTTCCAGTTTTGTACAAAACTTATTGATTTTTTGTTTGAAATCGTAAGATCTATAATGCTTGAATTTCGGCAGGTGGGTATCTTAAGATTATGGATAAATAGGCTATGTTCATCTATGATGGAGTAGAATTTGAAACCATTGGAGTTAGTCGTCGGATCAAACCAGACTGGGTGTCTAGAATTGAAGTCGCCACATAGTATAATAGGTTGTTGATTGTAGGTATCCAGAAGCTCCTTGATAAATTTTTGATGAGTGTCATTAAATCTATGTGGATGAATATAAAAGTTTGCAATAACAGTATTTGATTCCGCTGAATTTATAGAGGTGGTTGTACAAAAGGAGTTTGTGAATTTATTGATTTTATTGTATTTTAAACACTTATTCATAAAGATCGTTGCAGTGTATATTTGTTCATCTGTCGTTGAATGCACTATTTGAGATTCTAAATCGAAAATTACATCTCTATCAATCAGATAAGGTTCCTGTATTAGGATGATTTCTGGTGGGTTGTCTTTTATAGAAGCTTGAAGCTCATTCAGTGCCAAGATACTTTTTCTTACATTTTGTTGTAAGCATTTAATTCCCTTTCCCTGCATGATATTCAAACTAAATAAACAATAATCTTAGCTGCGAAATTTGCCTAATTGTCGGTTGGATGATATCTCGTTCGTTGGATAATTCTATCTATTTGTATTTTGTATAGAGGACAGTCCGAAGAATTAGCTCTATGATTCGGCGAGTTTCTAAATTTAGGATGTTTTAGACAGTTATAACAACTGCAAATTTTTGAACAGTCATGAATTCCTTGCGCGCCGCATACTTTGCATATCTCGACGTTAGTACAATCGGCCAATTTATGGTTGGGATTAAACTGAAGGCATTTCTGACATTGTTTTACCAGAATCCTATCTTCCACAAAACAGCGTTCAAAATCAGTATATAACCTATTATTCATATTTTTAAGGATCTGGTAAACCTTTGGAGAAACCCTAAGAACTATGTTGTGGTGGGGCGTGTTCGACTTCATGCTAAACAGAACCTGGATATCATTTTCCATTTCGTTTAATTCGGGGTTCATACTACAGATTGTTTTAATAAAATTAGAGGTTTCTGTAAGTTTATTAACATTTTTAACTACTACTGTAGGATCTCTTGGTTTGGGGATATAAACTTTGCTGATATCAGCGAGTTCCTCTGCCCTGCCTAACTCATCATTTAGAGATTCCGCGTCTGATTCTGTAGGGGTCTTTATTATTACAGATTTCCCTGCATTTATAATTTTGTTAATCTTTATTTTTTTTCCTTCGTCCCTAAGCTTTTTAACTTTGCCTGATATAGTTTGATACATTTTTGTATTATCTTCCACATTTATAGGTGTTGCCACTATTGTGAACTCCTTATGTAAATTTTGTTTTTTTTTAATGTAATCTTGTGATGTTTCTGTACGAGCTACTTGAGCATATGTTGGAGTTGTTTTAACTAATTCATCCTGGATCCCTTTCAGTTTTTGGTCCATAACATCTGTAATTGTTGTTTTCATTAGTTCCAATATATCTTGGTTATTTATTTCTTTTAAAGTTGAAATTCCATCCTTGGTTTGCCTAACCATAGTTGACAAAAATGTAATATCATTTTTAGTTAGATTTTTTTGATTTTGTTGAACTTTTTTGTCAAAATAGTTATAAATTTCATCCAACTTATCATTTAAAGTTTGAATAATTATTTCCATATTCTATTTTTGCATATTTGTGCGAAAACAACAATGGAAAAGGATTTCAAAATGATAATAAAACAAAACAAAAAAGGAAATCTCCTTAACTCTTGAACAATGATTGCCAATTTAAAAAGGTTAAAATATTTTTAAATTAAACAATTTATATAACTCTTATAAATTATACAATAAGTAAACTGAATATTTAAAACAATATTTACCGGAACTATCGGAGCCTAGCGACACACGTCCGGTCAGTTTCGCCTCCTGGCGGATGGTGTATACATATTCTGTTTATTAAAATAAATAAATATAAAATATCAATTTGAATTTAAAATATATGAAAATAATATTACCAATTAAAATAAAATAGGTGCATTAGCTAGGGTGCAACAATATTCATAATTCAAATTCCTCTGGAGCGCAGAACGTCAACATCCCGGGGTGCCCAGTTCACTGTATGGTATGGACTTAGTGCCAAGCACTTTTAATCACGTCCAGAGTGGAATACTGAGCTAAAGTAGTTGACCAGAATATATCATCACTGCGTGCACATGGTAGGTAATCCCCCACAAACCATATAAATTTTCTCTATGATTTCTAAATACAAGTATACACTCATGGAAAAAAACTTAAGGATGTGGAAATCCGTTGATAGAAAGTCAATTCTTTTTTTTTTTTTTTTTAAGGAGACGGAGGCAATTTTGTTCAAACTTGGTTATCTCGAGTGTCTTCAATAAATATGACTGTGTATCAAAATTCTTTCAGAGTTATTGTCTGAATACCAATATACATGCTAAAAGGTACAACTTCCTTAAGTTTTGTTCCCACAAGTGAAGCTGTTCAAGAGGTAAATGAAGATAAACGCGCGAGATTTGATATTTGTTCATATTAAGAATCTTTGAATATTTGGTCGTATGCGTGACCTGATGTTTTAGTAGTTAAATATGACAATATATGGACAAACTGACTCACTTGTACAACTCATCAAAGTTGACGTACGGAATGTCGGTAGGTCGCCTGGATAGCCCAAATTTCACGAGTCTCTTGAAATTGAATTCAGCGAAGCTGTAGTTCCCTATCTTTGGAGGCTGGCGGGGAGGGCGAGAACTGGACATTTGGTCCAAGTTTCTGATATCGATTTCCCGGACAACTTCAATTTCCGGAATGTCAAGAACCAAAGGATTTGAGATTCTTTCTTGGGATGCGAGATTTTCTTTCGAGTGCCAGCGCAGTGAACGAGCCATTATTATCTTATGGTCACTTAGAATCCACTTGTAATCTGACAATGGTTTGGAGCGATGTGTCAAGACCTGTGAGACTTTTTAAAATATTTTTTGAGAAGAGAACATATAAAATATTACACTTTGACAATAGCACCGCGCAGTTGCTCATGTTTGACCAAGTAATTTGAAGTTTTCAAAAGCGCCAAATGGCAAAATATGCTCAGCTTCGCTTAACAAGTGAGGGATTATGGTGAACAACTTCACGAATAATCGACACAATAAAGGGCGGTTTGACAGCCTCTGAGACCATTTTAAATTCCATACTCAAATCACGGTACTGTGTGTAACATACACTCACGGACAAAACTTGAGGAAGTGGCAAGTTTTTATGCCGTCTGTCGTCTTTTTTTTTTTCTTTAGAGGGAGACAATTTCGTAGTAGGCCTTCAATATAGGTCACTGTGTATCAAATATCTTTCAGTTATTGTCTGAATCCCGATAAACATGCTAAAAGATACAGCTTCCTTAAGTTTTATCCTTGAGTGTAAGATTTGAGAATTTTACCTCGGGAATTTTATAAAATTTTAACTCAAAGTCTGTCAAAAATACTGTTTTTCCATTCCATTTTGTTCCCAGTGTACTTTTATTCAATTTTAATTTTACTCTTTGTCAAATCTATAATCTCTTTTATTTTGGGGTCCTTTATGAAAACAATTCGCCATATGTTCGAATGGTCAAAGTAGTGAGAAACAAACCCAATGCATTAGCTTTTTAAAAATTCTGGAAAACAGCACAGACAATAGGCACAACACAAATGATGGATCTAACTTGAAGAAAGGTCGATGTAAATCTCCACTTTTTGTAGATAAGGTTGAGTCCACTTTCGCGACCTCCACAAGGCTCAATATGATCTCTAGGATTCCATATTTTCTTGTGAAATGTGGGTTTAATTTTCCTGTATTCGGTTGGTGATGGGTCTAAACAAAAACGAGGTCTCGGGGCTGAAAATGTGAAGTTTTGTGACGACTTTCAAAAATGTGTCGCGTCTGTCTTGAGTGTGTTTGTGTAGAATTTGTCGTGTGATGTGCGGTATGATTTTTATGTGTTCTGTGAGTTCAGAAGGTAGTGTTCCAAACATTAAATATCTTGGAGGGAACCTGATAACTGTGTGCGGCGTGTTGGTGTTGGTCCATGCGACCTTGGGATTCTCTGATGGAGTAGATTAACCTTACCTGTTAGGATGGCGTTAAGATGCTCACATAAAGTGTTAGCCTTTGGATTGATACTGGTTGTTGTGATCGGGTGAATGTTTTTGTTCATCAGAAATCTCCTGAATTTGGGAGAGGTAAATGCAGGGTCTTTCCGTGAGAAGACATTTCGGAGAACCTAGACCTAGACGCTACTGTACATGAATATCTCGTGAGGTGATCTACGGCTATGTGCAAGTGGGTTTGAGGGTTGCCATATTTGGCGAATCCTGCGATAATGTCGAGAGAGAGAGACTAGGTCAAATAGTTGCGTTGCCACCTGCATTTGTCCTAGCTCCCCGAAAGTAGGAATTCTGGGGGGTTTGGTCGTTTATTCAGCACGTCAATTTATTTTGACAGTAGCAGTAGAGAGTGAATCTATGCCTGCTATCTACTAAATATACTGTATAGTCACCACATCGCGATCACTTAGAAATTACACCGTGTTACCATCACAGCAAAACAGTCATAAATATCAATTCACCTCACCAAGTATCAATCCATACTCGCCATTGTTCTTTCTGTAAAAATATTCCATTCCACAAACCAATAAATTCTAACAACACTAATTCAAAAATAAAAACTCTTGGCACCCAAACACAATTTGCAAATATATCATCCTGACATGTTCCTCCATTTCCTTCACCTTTACCTACACCCATCACCAAAGCAAATCCCATACACATCCATGGGGACGCCATAGCATCGCGCTCACGAACAAAACTCCCTATAAGGGATTCAACCCCATTCACCTTCAACCAACTATAACCTTCTTAAACAACTTAGTAATTGTCAACAAACCATAAACATCTTCGACCATTTTTTCCCACCATAATACGCCGCGGTGCCCATTCATTAAGAGAATCTAAACGGCTCTACCACCCTCACTATACAACCAACGTAATGATCATCACTATATCCCCTTTCATATCTTATGTATTATGTAATTCCAATAAAGTTAGATTCCCACATAGATCCCTTCTAAATGAAAATAGTAGAAAACTCAATTAACTGTCATATTCCATTAGATCGAGTATACCTTTCCTACATTTAACACCAGATACCTTAAACGATTGTTAACATCCTAATTGATTTGAATGCTTCGTTAAACCAAAACTTTATAAACAACACATCTAACACACACATATTTTTTAAAAATTCTTCTTCCACATCAAAACTTGTACCAAATAATTCATGTACATCACAAAACTATTCTATTCACAACCCTCTACAATAATTCCTGTTGTTCCAAATTATTCAGTTGCATATCCAATATCACATACCCTAATTTATAGTATGCCCATTAGATCCAGGTTAAAGTAGAAAAACCTTTGCTACCCAGGAGCCAAGACAGGCAAACAAGTCTTGTTGCAAAAGTCGCTGATATATTACCCGTCTTCCCAGCAAACAAACCCCTATGCAAAGCCAAGAAAGGCTTCCTATTTGCCTGAAAACGTGATGATTATATAGACCGCACAGTCTCAAATTTATTTGCGCCACTTTGGCGCTTGACCATGATTATTATTCACATAATACATTTCTGAATTCTCCATACCTATTTTATCTCTAACACTCTTCGTGATTCTAATACCTTAATTCATTTAATTTTCCAATCGTACTTTTTTTTTTTTTTTTTTGCCTTCGAGTTTTACTTCATTTATTTTCACCAAATTGCTTTGTGTTTTTAATTTTTTTACAAATAAAAAGCTGCCAAAAGTCAATTAATATTTTAATTTATCTGTTATATTTAAGAAATCTGATTCCAATATCATTAATAGCAATCTATATATACTCGAAAAATTATGTTTATATTAGTTAATAGTGAAAGGGTGCAGCAAAGATGAAGCGATGTGGGCAAGCCAGTAAAAAAAAGTATGCAGCCCCCCCCTCAAAAAAAAAAGGAAGTGTTGATTGACGACAGATTCCAGAGGAGGGGGCGGCAGACAAGCAGTCATGAAAGAAGGAGCCGAGAGAGCGGTCGGCCTGAAGGGGGTTTGTGCGCCGAGAGGACATCGCAGTGTCGGAGGAAGACAGTCTGATGACATCGACATCTGCGGCAAGTAGAAGACGGCGGCGAGTTATCTCCGGGACGTGTGGATGATCCTGCAAGGCGGTGCCAGGAGGACCTGACATCGGAGCGACCTACAATGCGGTGTAGTCCAAGCTGCACGGGTATAGTGTTAAAACTAGTTAATTTATATAGTGTCATTTGCATAAAATCATCCACAGATCACGTGACAAAGAGAACCAATCGGGTGAGACTTTGCGAAAGCAAAGTATAGTATAAAAGGCACCTGATGGCCGGTGCAGGGGATTGGTTCAGTTTCCAGCTAGCTCTCTACCTGGTCACATCTCTGCTCTACTGCTCCTGCCATGGCTCCCTCTAGGAAGAAGAAGAAGGAGGCCGAGAATGCCGAGAAGCCCCTCATAACCCTCGCCCAAATGAAGATGGAGAACGCGGAGGCGTTGCTACCCTTCCAAAATCCCAATGAGTCTAGGGATCCTGCTTTCGTGTGGAAACTGTACGCCACCATGGACAGCTTCGTCAGGTTGCGGACTGGGCAGATCAATGCCCTCCTTGCTGAGGTGGAGAGCCTCTCTGGCATCCTGGCGTCCTTTAAGGAGCTGGATGAAGATGCCAGCAAGCCCCAGACTGACTGCCACAGCACCCAAACAAGCCCTCCTCCCTGCTTAAAGGAAACCAGCTCCCAGACTGACTCCAACAAGCCCGCCACTCATGCTGCAACCAAGAGGAAGCAGCCTGAAGCTCCCAACCCCCCTGCCAAAAGATCCAACCTGAAAGGTCCAGCAAAACCTGCGCCTTCCCACCCCACCAAGCCTGCGGCCGCCCAAGTGGTCCTCCATGGGGAAAAATCGGCGGCCCACACAGTGGTCGTCTCTGATGACCCACAGGCTGACCCTAGGGAGATTTACAAGGCCGTCCGCGCTGCCCACACTCTACCCCAAGGTGTTTGGGCCTCTCTACGCACCAAGGGGAAGCTGGTCCTCCACTCCAGCAATCCAGACATCATCCCTGAGGTAACAACCTCCCTGGCCAGCAAGCTAACGGGAATGAAGGTCCGCCAACAGAAGGTGATCCTGCCTCGCATCTGCCTCTTCAAAGTGGATGAGGAAACATCCAACTCCACCATTGAAGAGACGCTGCTGGGAACTCCTGCTGTCAGCCAACTAACTGGGGACAAGGTGGTGCGCGTGGCGCACCGTTCTGCAACCAGAAACGGGACCTGCACCGCCTTCATCGAGGTGGACCTCAACACCTTCAGAGCTCTGGGCATTCGCGGAAGGATCGTGGTGGATGGAGTGATCCTCAACTTCGAGGAGTCCATCCGCGCACGAATCTGCTTCCGCTGTTGTGGCTTCGGCCACAACTCCGCCCAATGCACCAGAGACCCCAAATGCTTCCACTGCGGTGTAAGCGGCCACGATGGTCGTTCCTGTCCCTCCGCTGCCGACCGGCGCACTTCCAAGTGCGCCAACTGCTGTGCCCAGGGCCTCTCAGACAAGCACGAGGCGAGAGCCTCAAGCTGCCCCACCTTGAAGCTTAGAGCCCTCCAATTCTAGGCTTCCAGGACCTCCTGCCTCCTCAACTGGCCTCCATCCTGGCTTCTCACCCATCAAGGCGCTGTTTCCCTGACCTCTCCAGCTTCTCCCCCCTGCGATGACACCTCCACTGCCAGATCCTTGGATCCCTTCCCACCAGTTCGCGACCTGCAGCCATAGTAGGGATAGAAGACCCATTTTTGTGGCCAATTAGCCCGGATTCTCAACAACTCGGTGCAGGGGATTAGTAGAGTTGGTAGGGTTAGTAAGAAGCGTTTAGGAGGATAGAAGTGCCTGAGCCTAGGAGTTGACGAACTCAAGCTCAGAAGAAAATTGATCATAAGTGCATGAGCCTAGGAGATAAAGAACTCGAGCTCAAGTGAAAAGGCTGAAGTTGAGAAAAAGACTGCTGTGGAAGAAATGGAGGAAGAGGGAAGAGGATAGATAACTGATGGCTTTTAGGCATAAAAGGCTTGTTCTCGACCTAAATTGTAGTCCATTTTTGCTGAATGCCGTAGTTGAGTACCATCTTCAAACGATAAAAGGTTCTCTAGAAAAGATGGCAAAGATTTTGGCTCAGTCCTTCTATATGGATAATTGTGTTGCCTCTCTGGAAACAAAGCTAGAAGTACAGGAGCTTCATAGGTCTGCCACCGAGATTATGGAAAGGGCGAAAATGAACTTAAGAGGGTGGGAGTATTCATTTGATGATACCCCGAGTGAAGAGCCTTTGACGAAAGCATTGGGTGTCGTTTGGAACAAAAGGGAATGTATATTAAAATGTGAATTCCCTAAAATTGTAAGCCTACCTTCAAGATTAACGAAACGACTAATGTTGTCAGTGGTTCAGCGGATATTTGATCCACTTGGATTTTGTGCCCCAGTTCTCGTAGCACCAAAATTATTGCTGCAGCGATCTTGGGAGTTAAAAATAGGATTTAATTCACCATTTCCTGAAAGTATAGCTCGCGAGTTTAAAAATTGGTGTGATCAAATGAGATTCATTGAATCAATAAAGATACCCAGTTTTTTTTATATGTGAAATGATCTTGTTCTCCCCACGGAAATTCGCGTCCTTTATGACGCCAGTCAAGTTGCTTATGAAGCAGTCGCCTATTTAAGGAGTGAATTGTATGGAAAAAATATTGTAACTTTGATATGGAGTAAAACAAGATTGGCGCTAATAAAAAGGATTGCAATCCCACGACTAGAATTGATGGCTGTGGTGCTGGGAGCTAGATTGGCCAACTCTATTCACGCTGCTCTGAAAAGAAAATGTGAAATAGAACATCTCATCAATAATCGTCCCCTCACCTATGTCGCTGAAGATGACAATGATCTAAAGCCCTTAAAACCCAACGAGTTTCTTCAAAATAGTCCAGAACCCAGCTTCCCGCAACTTGAAAATTCAAAGCCAGAAATGTTTCATGCGAAGTTTAGAAAATAAGAGAAACTAGGGAAAGAATTGAAGCAAGGAATTTCAAAAGAATATTTAGACACTTTGACTCAAAAATCAGAAAATGTTTATAGAAGACACCTAAAAATAGGAGATTTTGTGTTAATTGGTTTGGAAAATGTTAAAAAGGATGTTTTGGACTAAAGGCAGAATAGTAGAACTTATTTCTGGGGAAGATGGGATAGCAAAGGTGGCCCATGTTAAAACATCGACGGGTATCCTGGTCAGAGCAATTCACCGTTTATATCCTCTTGAAATTTCATCTAATGAAAAGAAAGACCAATCGGTTGAGTTGACTCTAAATCCGAAATCTGACATATTGAGGAGAGGGCCGGAGAATTTTCCCGGGATTTACAAAAGCAGGTATGGGAGAGAAAGTAAATGGCCTGATAGATATAGCTCCTAAATGATGTGGGCATTGCATGTTAATTGTAAATATTTGTCGAAGATTTAATTTTGACTATTTCTTTGTCAAAATTGGTGGGAGGATGTTAAAACTAGTTAATTTACATAGTGTCATTTGCATAAAATCATCCGCAGATCACGTGACAAAGAGAACCAATCGAGTGAGACTTTGCGAAAGCAAAGTATAATATAAAAGGCACGGCGGGATGGCCGGTGCGGGGGATTAGTAGAGGATTAGTAGTGTAAGAAGATAGCAGTGCAAAGAGCCTAGGAGATAAAAAACTCGAGCTCAGATGAAAAGAATAAAAGGGTAAATTTTTGGAAATTCTTAGCCCAATTAATGCATAACCTTGACGCCATAATATGTTGTACTATTTAAGCATTGTGAAAACCAGTTTTGAAGGTTGGCTTCATGACAAAACTTCATGACTGACTGAGTGTAGGTCACACACAGACCCAGTTACACTTGAAATATATACCATATAACTTTATCCACAAATTAAATTTATGAATATTTAGAAATAAAGGGTTCAGAGTTAATGCTGGTCATTGGGGTAATAATCAGCGATCACGCTTATCAGAAGGAGTGCATTTTAAACCCTGGGTTGGGAAGGAAGGAAAAGTCTCGAAAATGACTCCCTAAAGAGCTGTGGCAGTTTTTATACAATTTCACCGAAACATTCCCGCCCTTTTTAAATCCTGGACATGCATTGATGAATTAAGAGGTGGGTGGGGCGAGATGGGTAATTTTGTGGATTAAATTTTAAATATATTTTTGTAGAATAGTTATTTCATTTTGTGTGTGTGTATGCACAAAGCATTTTATTCCTCCATTTAAGCCTTAGTGTATTTGATTATGTATTTTTAATTAAAATATTTTAATTTTAATTGTGTAGATTGAAAGTTTTTTATTAGTTAAGATAAAATGTGTTTAAGCCAAAAATGAGCGGTTAATTCCCCCTTTAACACTTTACAAGCCACTTTAGCTCTCTACAAGTGCCATAGACGAATTAATTTGTGGTCCACAGCAGCCCCTGGCCCCCACCTTTTTGGTCATATACATATTTGGAAACAGTTAAAACAACAGTTACAAAAAACGTTTTATTCTCATCACTGAAAAATATTTCGGCCCTTGAAGGATGTCCATGACATCAACTCTGTGAATGGGGTAAACATTCTTAACACTTATGAGCTTTCTGTAATCAATGCAAAACCTCCAATCGCTTTCCTCTTTCTCAACTAATATGATTGGGCTTGATGATGGGTGAATGACTCCTTGCATATCTTGTATTTGTATGTGTTTTAATGTCCATCCATACAGAGTTCAAAACAACAACTACTCATCCGTGCAGGCACGGTCACGCTCCGCCGCGTCACGTGGGAAAACATCCAATGTTCTCAGCACATCCCCCTTTTTAAGATTTGAAATATATATATACATTACAAACTTTAAATGCATAATATAATTAATAATGAAGGCGATCCACGGGTTTAACAATTCGTCCACTCCGGGTTCTTATCTGGCCGTCTTCTGAGTCGTTAGAGGGATAATCCACAACTGGGGTCTTTTCATTTTCAACCAGTTCCTCCCCCGAAAAGGTCGGCGTCGATGGGTCGGCTGGATATTGCACTGTATCTCCTTTTCGTAGATGGAACCTGTTTCGACGTAAAGTCCCAACTGGAGTATCAACCATATATGACCTTGGTGTCGATGCTTTCTGCTTTACAATCCCCCAGATTCGCATATCTGTAATCCAAACCGTGTCACCTTCGGATAGCTCCTCCATGTCCGTAGCTCCGCAGCGTCGATCATATCTGGATTTCATATCCTTTCTCCTTCTCCCCTCCTTTCTTTTCAGGGTCTGAGAGTCCACCAACTTTGGATTAAGATTCTCTGGTGCAATTGGCAAGGTCGTTCGGAGTTTACGTCCCATGAGAAGCTCAGCAGGGCTGTAACCGTTCTCCAAAGGGGTCGATCGATACTCCAGGAGTCCAAGCGATGGGTCTTGATTTTTCTTGAGGATCAACTTAGCAATTTTCACACCTGCTTCTGCCATCCCATTGCTCTGCGGGAATCGAGGACTTGAAGTGACATGTGTGAATCCGTACTGCCTTGCGAAATTTGCAAATTCACGAGCAGCTCCAAATTGCGTCCCATTATCGCTTACAACAGTTTCTTGGATTCCATGTCGGGCAAATATGGATTTGCAACTACGCACCACCACACTGGCTGTGAGCCGATCCAGCTGAATCATTTCAGGAAAGCGAGAATAATAGTCAATGACGACTAGATACCACTTATTCTCGAACTTGAACAAATCCATTCCAATCTTTTGCCACGGTCGTGTAGGAAAGTTGGTTGGTATCAAAGGTTCATGTTTTGAGACGGCTTCCTGGATACAGACACTGCACTTTCTGACCGTTTCCGCGATCTCTTCCGAAATTCCAGGCCACCATACCGTCTCACGTGCGCGAAGTCTTGTTTTTGTAATCCCGAAGTGCCCAGCGTGCAACTTATCTAGGATCTCCAGTTTCATACTTGCTGGAATAACAAGACGACAGCTACGCATCAGTAGTCCATTTTGAACGCCGAGTTCATCCTTGACATGCCAATAAGAGAGCAGAGCCTGTGACATCTTCTTCTTATCTGGCCAGCCTTGCTCAAGGTAGTTGACTACTGCTTTCAGGGTCGTATCTTCTTGTTGAGCTTCAAAAATCTTCAAGATATCGTCTTTGTCGAGCTCTTCCAATCTTGTTTTGAGCTTTTCCATCAAAGGTATCGGTACCCGTCGAGGAGTATGCACAGCATATGGTTTTGCTCCAGGTTTCAATTTGATTTCGTAAGGGTTTCCGATCTGTCCCAGTCCTTCAAATACTTCAGGGAATTCCTTGATCGGGTTAATTCTCGTCGCAACCACTTCAATCCGCCTCGCCAGGTTCAAGAGCTCACATGCCCGGCGACTCAGAAGAGGTTCACTCAAACGACGAATGACATAAATCTTCTCCTTGATTTCATAATTGCCATTTCGCAGCGTTGATATAAACATACCCACAGTCTGAAGTTCGGAAAATTCAGCAGCTCTAATGTTGACATCACTTTCCACTAGTCGTTGTTGTCCCATTATCTTCTTGAAGAGACACAGAGGAACACATGTAACATCCGCCTGGGAGTCGAGCTTAAACTTCACCTTTTTCCCGTTCACTTGGATTTCTGCTGTCCATCGCCTCCTGCACTCGTCTTCATCATTATCGAGATTAGATGAATCCTCCACAGCTGAGACCTCCAGGAGAAAACCAATTTCTTCATCAAGTTCAGAAACAGCTTTGACTTCCGCAGTCTTCGCCTGCTTATCTGGGCAGCAATTTGCAAAATGGCCAGTTTTTGAACATAGGTTACATCTTTGTCCTTCAGCACGGTAAGCCTGTCCTTCCCTGTGGTTGAAACCTCCGCATTTTGGACATCGTGATCTTGTTTTGGCTGACTTCTCCTTCTTCCTCGAAGGCTGCTGTTGTTGTTTCGGTGATTGTTTCTTCGAGTTGAACTTCACCTGATTGACCTTTTGGCTTGTTGAGGGACGCTGCAGGTCGACTTGCTGCTGTCGAACGGCTTCCTGCTGTCGAACCATTTTCACCGCCTTTTCCAAAGTCAGTTCGCTGTCCAACTGCATTCTTTCAGATAAAGCTTTGTCCCTCACTCCAACCACTATTCGGTCACGGATCAACTGCTCATGAAGACCCTCAAATTCGCAACTTTCAGCCAATTTGTACAATGAAGTGATGAATTCGTCCACTGGCTCCCGATCCTCTTGGATTCTTTTATTAAATTTCGCACGTTCGTAGATAATATTCTTCCTGACACAGAAGTGGCTGTCGAACGCCTTGAGGACGGAATCAATTTTCGTTGCCTCTTCCTCCTTTTCGAACTTGAAGGTCCTGAATATATCATCCGCGCGGTCACCCATCAAGTACATGAACAAATCGATCTTGTCCGCCTCCTCTTTCTTCTTCATTCCACTGACAACGAGGTATCGTTCGAATCTCTTCCTCCATTTGGGCCATTCGTTGGGAGTCGAGAAGTCGAAAGTTTCTGGAGGTTGAATCTGAGCCATGTTGAATTATCTTCCAAAGTACACAAAAATCGATATTTTGCAATATACGGGTTCGTATTTTATCCAGTTATCGCTGCCACCATGTTTTAATGTCCATCCATACAGAGTTCAAAACAACAACTACTCAGGCACGGTCACGCTCCGCCGTGGGAAAACATCCAATGTTCTCAGCACAGTATGTCTCTCTCTGCCGCCCTGTATTTAATTGGGTTATTATCCCCTTGATATTTATTCCATGTTTCGTTAAATTGGTTGTGCTTATAATTTTAAGGATAATAAATCTGAATTGTTCGATAAAAGGTGTTTTAATTCACTTTGTTTCTTAGTTGGTAAGCGTTGGTTAATTTGGACTTCAGTGCTTTCATCTGCTATAGAGCAAATTGATAAAGGAGAAAACCCACTGTTTTGTTTTTGTTATCTTAAAGGAGTGTGAGTTTATTATCCAAACATGAGATTGCTTGTGTTTTCACAGTGTGAATCTGGCTATTCTAAAACCATTGGTATGAATAAGCTTATTATTTCGTTCAATAAGATATTCACCATCATTTTTGCTTCTCAATTTCTGCTCTTATGAGTTCGACTGCCAGGAATAATAAATGTCTTAAAAACATATTTCTTACATTTATGTATTTCAATATTTTGGATTCATAATTGATATGATATTCTATCTGTTCGTTTATGCAATTATTATTTTTTTTTTTCAACAGGATTAAAATGCGTGTTTCGAAACTAGATTTCATTAAAAAGATTCATTGTAAATTTTGATCTGTACTTCTATATTTCCAATCATATCGAGATTTTCTTCTTTATTTCATGTCCTTTTCTTTTTTTCTGTAATAAAGTTGACCACTGATAAGTCTGGGCATATATCCACTAAACTAAAATCATATTAATAATTACTGTAAAAGCTCCCCAAACTTGTGTATGCATGCAAATATCCAAGACGGATATCGCGTGCTTTGTAAATGATAATAAATAAAGCATTAAAAAAAACCTAATTATTTTAAATACACTTGAATCTTATATTTAGGATCTAATTTTTCAATATTATTGATGGTCGACTTGCTTTGTTTTCTCGAATCAGACACGTCATCTAGTTTAAATCTTCTAGGACAGCATATCAGGTTATGGCATAGATATGCCTGGGTCTGCACAAAGATCGGCATAGGTCTTTGGATTGGAAACGTGTTCAAGGTTTATTTTCTCTCCTCCATTATTCATAAATAGATTTAGTCTGGGTAAATTGGAGGAAAATAAATTTCTTAAACATGGATTTACCAGGAAGTCTCTGTAATGAAAAAGAAAGAAGAAAAAAGTAATCACATTTAATATTAAAATTTATATACAAGAATTAAGACAATTGATCTCATGGGTAAATCCAAGGGAAAGAAAAAAGATACGAAATAAATAAAAGAATAAAAAAAATAATAATAATTTTTAAAAAACACTGGAATTTATAGAGTAAAACCCCTCTATAGTGAACCCCAATGGGACAGAGCTTTTGGTTCACTATAGCCACGGTTCACTATAGCCACGGTTTGGCCATTTTTTTTACTTTTCAAAATTTTTAGACCATATAATTAAAGGACAGCCATACACACTGGAAGAGGCTTCCTCTTAATAGTGGTCACTTTGTTTTAATTCCCTTAATTGATCAATTTCCTTACATTAATACTGAATAATAAAAGAAATCATTAGATGATAGGTTCTTCTTATCATTAACATACATGTACCTCTATGTCTAATTTAAAAATCAAGACAAATCCTAGGCAAAGTTTTATTAAATATATAATCAAAGATATAAAATGATTTTAAAACATCATTATCACATTATATAATACATTGTTTACTTGGAAAAATGGCTCTAACACCTTGTTGCTTCAAAGCATTCTTCAAGCATTGCACCATTCAAATAAAGTTGGTGTTTTTCTTCCATTTCATTTTCCCACATATTATTCTAGGTCTAGATTTCGTTTTTTTTTTTTTAAACCTGTCATGAAAAACATTGCTGACTTTAAAATCACCATAGTTAATGGCATAAAAAATAGTTTTTGTTTGATCACGGGACCATTTATTTGGATTTTTTTTTTTAGCCCTAAAACGTACGATCGCGATCGCGGTAAAAGTTGAGGTTGATTCCTCTTTGTAACAATTTTTAATAGCTTTATATTTTATCTTTTATGATAGAAAAGTTATATTATCTTATTTTAATAAGTTCTTAACATTTTGCCTGTGTTGTTTCACTTTGAAAAGTTCTGAAAATGGCCTTTTTTTTTTAAAGAAATAACGCTTTTGTTTTTAAAATGCCTTTGTTTTCTTCATTTTGGAAGCCATTTGTATTTTTATATTTCAAATTTAATGGATGAAAATATATTCTATTTAATAAAAAGTATAATGTGTTAAAATTTATATAACATACAGCAAAAATAAAGTGCAAAATTCAAAACAAACAACGCCGCAAATTTATTGTTTTGAAATCGCGATCAGCGAGCTGAAACATGCTCAAAATTTGGTTGTTTTAATTTTTTTTAAAATTACAATTCTAAGTTCGTTATAAGCATAGTATTTTAAATAGATTTTATTATTTTGGGACCGAAAATAGGTTCGTTATAGGGGTAGTTCGTTATTCTAAAAATCGCAAAGTTCGTTATAACGATGGTATTTTCAATGGAATGGAATTGGGAATCGGCGTGGGTTCGTTATAAGGGAAGGTTCGTTATATCCAGGGTTCGTATTAGCGGGGTTTTACTGTATATGGTACATGCACTAAGATTTTTCGTCTTAATAAAAATTCCTCAGCTGATAATTGAAGGTTATAAGAATTTTAAGCATAACTTATTTTATACAGTATTTTCATTCATAGAAAGTGAAATATAAAAGCAATTATGGCAAGGAAAGAAGAAATATTATATCGTGTTAGGTCTTGTTGAATTATTTTGGCAACAGCTCTGAGACAATCGAACAATTTCTTTGCACCATGGGTTTCGCTCTATCTTGCGGAAACCAACAGATATCATATTACAATTGTAGGATTTTCCAAGAGAATTTTCTTTTCTTTTGTAAGAGATTGACAGTCGAAATAATGAGACAACTCCCTTAGGGCGTATTGTTTATACACAGATAACATTCCTGACCTTTTTTCTGAAAGACAAATAAAAATCTTGCGAAGATTTGAGTTGAACCACCTAGAGAGGAGAAATTAAAGAAAACGTATCAAAGAGACCTAGAAAGTGAGAAAAGTAAAAAAAAAAAAAGAGAAGTTGATAAATTGGAAAAATATAAAAATAACACACTGGTCTTATACACACTCACAAAGCCTTTATTAAGTCATCAGACTTATACTACATATCCCATTGCCGGCTTGCAACGATATCCCCACAATGACCATCATACAGTGGAGGAGAAAAGTTATTTTTCCTACTTACTGCTTTGTAAAAGATATATAGGGACAGTGCAACTATTCGACTTGATATGGCGCTGGTTAAGATACTTTGCACTGAGGTAATTTGGCTGTTGTTTACTTTTGAGAAGAACGTCTCTCTTTACAAGAAAATAAGACCTTCTTGTATTATAATCTATAATCCAAATTGTGCTTTATCAACGTCTCTCTTTCTTTGCCAATATACTGACACTCAAAGATGTAATGAGATATTTCTATTTTTTCTTTGCAAAGATGGCATATTGTATTCTCCTTATTGAAGATTTTGGTAGGATTTTCCTTTAAAAAAATGAATGGAATATTCTCTGTTGAGCAATATAGTGTTTTATTGGAAATGGAAGATCACTAAGTAAATAGCTTTCAGTCAAAAATGAACTATGTAAATGCTTATAATTAGGATAGAATTTAGAATTTTCTATTTTAACCTGATCATTTTGAATAGATTTTTCTATTGCTATCTTGATGGAATTTGGACCATGCTTATATCATTGCAGTGAATTAACCAAGTTGACAAAATCTCAGACTTATTTGTGGTCATGGTAGTTGGAACTGTACTAATTTCTGTTTCCTTTCAAATTTATCATCAAGTTTTACTATATTTTTAGATAACTCAGAAGTTTGAAATGCTGTACAATTGTTCAAATCCAGCTGAAATTGCAAGTTTACAAATTTTCAGACTTCTGGGTGGTCGGGAATTGACTAGTTGCTTACGGTGAGATATATTTTTAATTAATTTAAATGGATTTATGTGCATATAGTGTTATCAATTTTATTTGTTGCCCTATTACTGACATTAAAACCCTCAAAGATTTATAGAATTTGATTGGAGTCACTTTACCTAATATCTGTATCTCTTCCTTCAATTTTATTGGTAAACATTTTATATTCACAAGAAAATAACCAATTTACACAGTCTAGCCATAAATTCTGTTACAAACAATTTTATAAATAAATGATTAAGAACAAAAACTAATGGAATATAAATAGATATTTTATTAGCCAATAGGACATAGATTTTAAATATATACAATCATTCAAAATGTCCTCCCTTATTTTTGACACAGGATTTCAAACGTTTGGGCCACTGATCTATGGCGGCACGCACCTTTTCTAAGGGTATTTCTTTCATTGCTCTCACCAATGCTGATTTAAATTGATCCAAATTATGATATCTTTTATAGCACACCCTCTCAATATGCCCACAAACTGTAATCAAGGGGGTTTAAATCAGGGCTTCCAGAGGGCCATTCATTGGCCTTTATGAACTCCGGAACATTAGTCTCCAACCAATGTTGAGTTGACTTAGCTTTGTGAGCAGGAGCTGAATCTTGTTGAAATATCCAATGTTCTCCATTAAACTTTTTGTATTCAGAGGCTTTACTATTTATTCCAAAATATCTTCTTGATAGTTTTTAGCTGTAGTATTTACCCCTTTGGCACAGAAGTGGAGATCTGTTACACCTTGGCAGCTAACTCCCCATCAAACCATGACAGAAGAAGGATAGTGACTTTTTTCAAGTCTTATGACTTTCTCAAAGAAGCTAAGAGCATATATCCTATCATTCTGACGATTAATCTTTTCCTCGACAGTGAAAATTTTCTCGTCTGTGAAAAGGATTATCTCATGCCACCGACCATCATGCCGCGCTAACAACATTTTTGATCTAACCTTGTTGCCTTGTAGCCTTGTTGAACCTTTCAATGGTTCGATAAACAAATTGACGCGTAATATTCAAATTTTGTGAAAGTTTAAAAATGGATGAAGGACTTTGGCCTACCTTGTGTAAGGCTATTACAGCTATACGGTTTTCTTTAACACCCCAATCCATTATCAAAAAACAAATATATTCCGATTTTTTTTCTAAACATGTGTGCATGAGATATTCAAATAACAACTACTGTATTTTGAATACTTCACGCGGCCAAATTAAAATTTTTATCACTGATTTGGTTTTGTAACAATATTTATGGCTAGACTAAGTATATATAACAGTGACACACTTATTATATTATTTCAGAATCAGCACTTAATGAAATTTTACGTAAAAATTACTTATTTGAATTTGCTGTTATTAAATTTTTATCTTTTCTATAATCATATTATACCAAATCAGATCCCAAAGCTGCACTCCATTCCATGAGATCAGCTCGAGGAGGATGAACTCATGGAATTTGTGTAATCTTTACACAAGGGGATAAGAAACAAACAGATCTCAAATTTCAATTAGAAATAATATTTTTCAAAGATAGTTTTATACTCACCAAATGTCACTCTCCAGTGACATTTTTTTGTTGTTAAACTGAGATGGCTCACAGAAGAGCTCAACAGTTCCATTTGTAGTGCACCAGATGTAACAAACTACCCTTGGCTCTCCATTCATCTAATTTTGATAAGATGGAATAAAAACTTCAGTAACCTCTCTGGCCACCATCCAACCTCCAATGACAAGCAACTTCCAAGGTTATGATCTCTCTACTGCAAGAATGTCTCCTCAGTTCTTTATTTTACTCTCAAAATAATTATTTCGTGATGTGCCCCCATCATCTTGAACATGATTTATGTTTAGATCCAATTTGAATTCCCAACACTTTCAAATTTCTCAAAGGATTCCGTTGTCAGTTACAAGACTAGGTCTGGAAGAGGCCACATTTTGCTGCAAAAGAATGTCTTGAGCTGGGGAGTGAACTCTTTGCCTGTAGGACAAGTTTGAAAATAAAACAACTTTGCAACACTGGATGAAACAACATGACAACATATTTTCAAGAAAGTGAAAAAATATTCGACTTCAACCAAAATTTTATTGACAATAATCCACACAAAATTGAGCTAAAAATATTTGGCAGCTTGGGTTTAAAAAAAAACCAACACCTCATAAAATAGTATAATCACAAGTTGTAATGCAAATTATTTATAATGTAAAATATTGTGCTAGAATATACAGCCTCACGTGTTGACTAGAGACCTCCCGGGGAATGTTTAAACACTACAAACTATTCCTTTTTCAGAAAAACAAATTATCACACATTTTGACCAGAAACATCTCAGGTGACTAGAACTGATCACATAAGACTTAGTAAAGACAACAAATTCTTAAAATAAACTTTGGTAAATTGGCATTTAAACACTTGCTAATGTGCAATAAACCTTTTTTTGGGGGATTTTTCTGAAAGCAATCTTTTACCTATTGCTGCTAGACTATTCACTTATATTTACACAATTAAATGCCTTTCAATAACATGGTAAATTACGGCAGAGATTCTAAGAACCAAAAATAAACAAAAAGCTATGATATCTGGCATAAAGAAATGGAGCCAAAATATTTACCAAAAATTGAACAAAGATGTTAACCCCAGATGTGGGCGACAAGTCTGCCAAGCTAGAGGAGTGGGGAACAACACACTACATGACTTAATTAATCTCTAGGCCTGCTAATAGAGGTGAAGAAATTGCTACATCCTGGCTTCACTCAAAATACTTATGGCCTTTGTTTCTTTTTATTTATTCAGCTTTCAAGCTCTAAATTCTTTATCAGATAATTTAAATAAGATTTGTTTTGAATTTCAAAATATTTAAGATATGGGAGATTACATTTAGAAATTCAAAACAAGTGTTTAGTTTAATAAAACTCTTGTCTCTATTGTCTGATAAAAAATTTAGAACGCAAAAGCTCTAACAATTTATAACTAAAAAGAAACAAGATATTTCCTGAAAACTTCTATTGTGTTAGCAGTCAGGTCTTAAGTACTTGAAAGCACACGAGTGCAGCTTGAAACAATACTCTAGCACAAGGTAAAACATAGAGTGAATTTAAATAAAATATTTTTAAAATGCAAAACATACACAATATAATAAATGTAAAAGTAACCACTATTAAAAAGTCTTGAAATAATACTCTAAAATTTGAAACAGTGCTGTGGCTTAGGAAAAGAAGACTCTAAGTTTTTCAAGGTTTTCTGGGTTGCGGAGATGGCGATATCTGTAGGTCAACAAGATGGCTGCTACCTGCAACAACACACATTATTAAGAAAACAGCAAAAGATTTCAGGAGTTCTTCCTGATAACTTAAAATTATTATTTGTCACCTAAGGCTCTAGAGGTTGACCTCAATATTGCCATCTCCAGTAGTAAGTTGGAGCAAGTAGCCTTGTGGTGTGCATGAGTGGAGATAATTGAATGCTGCTGTGAGTTGTAAATAAGGTAAAAATTAGATTTCACAAACTGAGATAAATAGGAAATGTGTAGATTCTGTGTAACCTAAATATAGTATATGTGCATATATAAATATATCAAGTAAGCAGCAGAAAGTTTCTAGAGAGACATGTGATAGGTGGTCAGCATCATCATTAATAAAATATTTGATCCAAGATTCATTAATGAATTTCTCCTAAGGATATCTTTGCTGAAACTGGGAGGTGACAGTCACCTAAAATGTTTTCAAATATATCCATATGCCAGTATGTTCCCAAGACCCTTTAAACACACTAGGTAAAATAAATGACAAAATGTTGCTGAGATAACATAGCTGGTCCCAAGCCTGATTGAGAAAGAAGAAAAAAAAAGTTCTACTAACCAAGCTGATAACAGTCAGTAGGGCCTCATCAAATCCCATCTTCACCAAATTGCTTTATTGATGATTCACATTCTGCAAGTGAATAATAACCAAGAACTGGAGGAAAGGGAGTATGTCAACTTGGTACTCAAAACCTCGCAACTGTCCAATTAACATTTGTTTCTAATTAATTTGCAGAAATATTGACTGAACCAACCAATGATGTGGGGGTAGTGTGAAGAAACAGAGAGGAAGCAGAGGTACAGAGCCAGGTGGGAGGAGAGACTCAAGAAGAAAAAATGTTACCTGAGAAGAAGAAGAAGAGGGGTTAGAGAAAAGCGCTAACAGGCTTGGCGCGGTTGTCCTTCTGATTACGGTACCGAACAGTCAACCAGACGCCAATAAACTAGACAAACCAGTCAGTAAGTTTAGTGTTTATTGCTAAAATCAATGTTATTCTGAAGAGTGAACACTAGATATTTTTAGAAAAGAAAGATCCTTGAATAAGAAAGAATAAATGTTCCATGTGAGGGGCAATTCCTTCCTCTTCCACATGAGATTGAAAGTAGGTTTGCAAGTAAGTAATGTGTGGTTGAAGAATTTTGCAATAACTAACAACATAATCATTCTAAATATTTTACCCATCTATTTTAATTAGGAAAAAGGCACATTCATTAATTTGGCATCAAGACAAAAGTTATGTGTAAATTAAATAGAGATGTCAAATAATTGTCACAGAGGTGCTATAAAAAGGTAGTCAACTAGTTTGAATTAATATTCAATTCAGATCAAGTAAGCTCAAAGTGCAAGAAACTGTTATCTACCAAGTTTTATCTTTTAAAGATAGATAAGAAATGGTAGTGTCTACCTACCTCAGTGAAGCTGAAGAAGAGGCCGACACCTCCACTCAGTGTCAAGGTGCTTTCTATGGCCTCCTGGATCTTAACGGAGCACACGGAGCATTGGCAGCTGTCTGAGGTCAGGCAGCATTCCTGGACCTGGACATCAAGGGAGGTCAAAACTTCCAACATACAAAACTTATGTCCAGAAAACAACGAAGGTCCCTCATTTTGCCTTGCATTAAAGCCTGATTTTTTTTTTTTCATATCTGAGAAGAAATGGCCAAGCCTGTTCTTAGAAGGCTTGAGTCTACCACTGGCTGCTCAACTCTGACCATTCTCAGGTCTATCACATATATTTAAAACTTGCCAAAACCTCAGTAAAATACATTCACTAAAACCCTTGAAATAGTTTTACAACACAACAATATATAGTAATCACAAGGTAATAAGACCAAATCCAAATAAATAAATAGTGTGTGACGTTTCGGTAACAGCATTGTTACCATCTTCAGACAAAAGTACTGAATGAGAAATTTTACCACAGAATGTTTTAAATAGTTACTGTTATCAAGTGTATAAATAAGATAACAGATAAGAAGAAGATAGTTTTCTGAGAAACACAGAATATTATTCTTAGATTTAAAAGTAGAAAAAACCCACTTTTTTTTTTTATTAGATATAATTAAAAGCATATCTATAAATATCATTTATATTTCCTCTTTCTTCCATTCTATTAATTGTAGCACATTTCTTTTGAATGAAAAAGGCTTCTTTAAATTGCCTCTTAAAATAATTTTTCTCATAATCTAGTATCTTTGTTTCTTTTAGATTAAAATTATTATGCCCTGTGATTTTTCTATGTTCTACAAGTGCAGAATCCTCAATTTTATCCCATTTCAGAGCATATTCATGGTTTTTCATTCTTTCTTTTAAAGTTCTGGATGTTTGTCCTACATAGCATTGGTCACATTTTTCACATTTCATTTCATAAATTAAACCTGCTCTTTTTGGTAATTGGGTGTTCTTATGGTTGTTGATATATTGAGAGATAGGGTTACATGGTTTCCATGCAATTTTTATTTTTTCATACTTTTTGAATATATTAGTAAAATTTCTCTCTTGCAAATTTTTGGTTTATAAATGGCAATATGATAAATTTGGCTTCTTTGTTTTTGCACTTTAGATTTTGAATTAAAATATTATTCTCATATTTTTGGTTCATGTCTTCAATTATTCTATCTATCAATTTGATGGGAATATCTTCATTGATTAGTTCTTTTTTGATGTTGTTAATTTCTATATTTCTTTTAGCTGTATCATTAGTGTAAAATTCTATATATAAGAGCTTTTACTAATCCTACTTTTTGGCTGAAATGGTCTTGTGACCTATAGTTCCAATAAGTTCCTATGTTAAAACATGCTGTGGTAAAATTTCTCATTCAGTACTTTTGTCTGAAGATGGTAACAGCGCTGTTACCGAAATGTCACACACTATTTATTTATTTGGAATTGGTCTTATTAACTTATAATCCAAATTGTGCCTTATCAACATATAGTAATGTTTGAACTCCGCCTTTGCCGGTCCCAAGCCCAGATGAAAAAGGAGGAGGGGGAGCAGTAACAAGCTCACTAAAAAACCTGGGTTCAGCTGGCCCGGCTGATAGTACCCTGTAAGGGCTCCTGATCCAGGTATACAGGATGAGCAGCGTTTGTACTCCATGTTAGGAGCGGCTGCACATGGCATCTGTTCCTCATGTCAGAGGCGGCCATTTCTTTTGGAGCTAAGTCGGCCTGCCACTGAGTAATGTTCCCAGTCTTAATGACAAAGGCATTCTACTTCACCCAGTGTGGAGATAAGAAAGAAGAATTCTACACAAACCTCACAAAGAGAGCACTATAATTTATCACACATTCCTCATCAGTCTTGTGGTATCCAGGTACAAATTAAAATGATGTAGCTACAAATATCTTTGCTGGAATACTTATGCAACTAATTTTGAGAGAGAAAATGTAATCTCCAGCAGAAAATTTCTAGAACTGTATTTTAAATTTACAGTTGAAAAGATGCAAATAATTTATTTTTAGTTGTAATGTTGTAAATTTATATTTTGTTCTAATGGACAATTTCAAAATCATTTACTGAAGATCTTTTGAAGTAGCATGAAAAAAAATGTAATAATAGATCCTTCAAAAATGTCAGCTTTCTTCAATTTTCTGTATATTCCCTTTCTAATTCATAATTTCTGTAATTTAAGCCTTTATATTAAAATTACGACACTAATTCCCTTTCCTATTACATTTTCATTATATTCATATAGAACTAACTTGCTGAATCAACGGGACCAAAAAACCTCATAAATTCAAAAGTGGGGATAAGTTCTACAGAGGGAAACTGTGGGGTTGATTAGGTTCAAATAAACTGAGATAACTTGGTTTGGGAATTTTTCTGTGGCTATCTTTTCAGGGAGAAGGAAACTTTACTTCAAAAACAGCTCCTATGGATGTCACACCCTGCCACAATGTTTACAGATAATTGAGTCACAATCTAAAATTCTTGGTTTTGACAAAATTATGAAAGATATATAGATATTACAAAGGTGAAGATATGCTGGATGAAATAAAAAAATGTCATTCAAAAGTTTCCTCAAACATGGCTCAGGCAACTTTGAATGCAGAAACCTTGCAGAAAGTGAGGCAATTGTTCCAATGTGCGAGTTAATTGTCACTTCATCCTGGAAGAACTCACAAGGCAATTAACTTTTGTTGTGTTGTAAAAGCCACAACACTGGAAGTATTCCTGAGCCCGAGTCTTCAGGTCTTCGCTAGCATCATTCCAGCCACGTTCAGCCAGCTCTGCCACCTGGTCCCTGCTGAAAGCCAAACATGCGCAGGCGATGCTGAACTGGGCGACAAACAGAAGGAACATGATCACCATGTACTACAAGGATTAAGGAATTTTAAAAGGTAGGGTGTGGTAAACAACAGGTTTTAAAATTGTAGTTATATATAAGGATACAAAGAAGAGCATGACTTGGTGGTGCTTGCGGGCTCCCATGAAGCCGAGGATGGACAGCAGCAGCAAAAAAATGCCGCAAGCCAGAATGCCGCCCACAATGGCCGCACTGGTAACCACACTGGTCATCCGGCCGTAGGTTGCAACTCCAATGAGGATGAAGGCCACCACCTGCCATCAGTAACGACAATCCTGAAGTTGGGTAGAATGTAAACTTGTAGTGATCACCTAAAAACATAAGACCTTTTAATTATTGCCATACAGAAAAAAAAGTGAAAATCCCAATATCTGGAATAAAAGGCAATTATAATTATTATTATTTTTTTATTATTTTATATATTTTATATTTATTTTATGGGGGTCGATGGAAGGCTGGTTAAACCGTTTGGTTTTCGACCACTACGACCCGGGTTCGATTCCCGCATTGGACACTTTTTTCTGTTTTAAAAAAAAAAATGCTCCAATGGCCCCGGATTCTTGCAAAAGACCAACCCCACCAGCGAGTGCAAGTAACCAAACACGGCTCTGGCACATTTGTAAGTGCAAAGTCTAGCTGCTTTTCACATGTGTAGACATGTGGTGCACTTACAGTAAAAGCAGCCACCTACTTCTACCTACCATGATTATCATGGCCTGTACCATGTGTACTAGGGATAAGCAAAAAATATATATATCTTTTATTTATCTATTTATTTTTCTGCTTATACCTACACGTGGAAACAGGCCATGATAATCATGGTGGGTAGAAAGGGGGGCGACTGCTTTTACTGCAAGGGCACCACATGTCTACACATGTGAAAAGCAGTTCAACTTTGCACTTACAAAGGCAATTATTCTACCAGTTAGTGGCAACACTGTTGGAAGGGTGCACCACTGTTAAGCCAGGCCCTCAAAATACTTTCCATTGCAATCAGATATTATTTTATTTGGAAAAAGAAATAATTGTGCCAAATAGCTTCTTGCATCTGATGGCTAGAGTTTCGGTCACAATATAAAGTGGGCTAAATATGAACTTTTTTTTTTAATGTGTGATAAGTATTTCAATCCCAATGTTAGGCAGTAAACCAGTATATTAAGTCAGTCCCAGTGATGGGCGGTAAACCAGTATATTAAGTCAGTCCCAGTGATGGGCAGTAAACCAGTATATTAAGTCAGTCCCAGTGATGGGCAGTAAACCAGTATATTAAGTCAGTCCCAGTTATGGGCAGTAAACCAGTATATTAAGTCAGTCCCAGTGATGGGCAGTAAACCAGTATATTAAGTCAGTCCCAGTGATGGGCAGTAAACCAGTATATTAAGTCAGTCCCAGTTATGGGCAGTAAACCAGTATATTAAGTCAGTCCCAGTGATGGGCAGTAAACCAGTATATTAAGTCAGTCCCAGTGATGGGCAGTAAACCAGTATATTAAGTCAGTCCCAGTGATGGGCAGTAAACCAGTATATTAAGTTAGTCCCAGTGATGGGCAGTAAACCAGTATATTAAGTCAGTCCCAGTGATGGGCGGTAAACCAGTATATTAAGTCAGTCCCAGTTATGGGCAGTAAACCAGTATATTAAGTCAGTCCCAGTGATGGGTAGTAAACCAGTATATTAAATCAGTCCCAGTGATGGGCAGTAAACCAGTATATTAAGTCAGTCCCAGTGATGGGCAGTAAACCAGTATATTAAGTCAGTCCCAGTGATGGGCAGTAAACCAGTATATTAAGTCAGTCCCAGTGATGGGCAGTAAACCAGTATATTAAGTCAGTCCCAGTGATGGGCAGTAAACCAGTATATTAAGTTAGTCCCAGTGATGGGCAGTAAACCAGTATATTAAGTCAGTCCCAGTGATGGGCAGTAAACCAGTATATTAAGTCAGTCCCAGTTATGGGCAGTAAACCAGTATATTAAGTCAGTCCCAGTGATGGGCGGTAAACCAGTATATTAAGTCAGTCCCAGTGATGGGCGGTAAACCAGTATATTAAGTCAGTCCCAGTGATGGGCGGTAAACCAGTATATTAAGTCAGTCCCAGTGATGGGCGGTAAACCAGTATATTAAGTCAGTCCCAGTGATGGGCAGTAAACCAGTATATTAAGTCAGTCCCAGTGATGGGCAGTAAACCAGTATATTAAGTCAGTCCCAGTGATGGGCAGTAAACCAGTATATTAAGTCAGTCCCAGTGATGGGCAGTGAACCAGTATATTAAGTCAGTCCCAGTGATGGGCAGTAAACCAGTATATTAAATCAGTCCCAGTGATGGGCAGTGAACCAGATGATAAAGTTAGTCTCAGTGATAGGCAGTGAACCAGGTGGTAAATTCAGTTCCAGTGATGGGCAGTGTACCAGGTGGAAAGTCAGTTCCAGTGATGGGCAGTGTACCAGGTGGAAAGTCAGTTCCAGTGATGGGCAGTGTACCAGGTGGAAAGTCAGTTCCAGTGATGGGCAGTGTACCAGGTGGAAAGTCAGTCCCAGTGATGGGCAGTGAACCAGGTGGTAAATTCAGTTCCAGTGATGGGCAGTGTACCAGGTGGAAAGTCAGTTCCAGTGATGGGCAGTGTACCAGGTGGAAAGTCAGTTCCAGTGATGGGCAGTGTACCAGGTGGTAAGTCAGTTCCAGTGATGGGCAGTGTACCAGGTGGAAAGTCAGTCCCAGTGATGGGCAGTGAATCGTGTAATCCATAGATGTAAAGTAAATCACAATTTGATTTCTGAAGCTTTTAACATCCTGAAAAGTAACTTCTATAAGAATGTGGAAGTCTTTGGTTTTGGCAAGAGAGCAAATGAGATTGTAATATCAGTGGATATTTACTCTTGATAAGCTTTGCTTGATATTATCTGTAGTAGAAGCCCCCTTGTTGCTCCAGGAGTCTACCACCCATAATACAAAAAGTCTACCACCCAGAATACAACGAGTCTACCACCCAGAATACAACGAGTCTACCACCCAGAATACAAAGAGTCTACCACCCAGAATACAATGAGTCTACCACCCAGAATACAAAGTCTACCACCCAGAATACAATGAGTCTACCACCTAGAATACGAGGCTACCACCCAGAATACAATGAGTCTACCACCCATGATACAATGAGTCTACCACCCAGAATACAAAGAGTCTACCACCCAGAATACAATGAGTCTACCACCCATAATACAATGAGTCTACCACCTAGAATACAAAGAGTCTACCACCCAGAATACAAAGAGTCTACCACCCAGAATACAATGAGTCTACCACCCAGAATACAAAGAGTCTACCACCCAGAATACAACTAGTCTACCACCCAGAATACGAGTCTACCACACAAAATACAACGAGTCTACCCACCTTTGTCTACAACAAAGAAAGGATTTTTAAAAAGGCAGCTTTTTGCCAAAGCTTCCAGCTTTTTCTGATGCTCTTTGTGATGTTTCTTGGGGAAAACTAACTATGCACACCCCTGGAGCATAAAGAAGTCACCAATTGTCCAGTCTTGGGGGAATCATTTTAACCAGTGTGCTGAGGTTATTCAATAATTTGCTCTGGTTTGTCAATGAATGGTTCAGAAGATCCTCTGGGATATCATTAAATATTGATGAGACAAACGCTCAGATGGTTATTTGGTCCAGTCCAGGAAGGTCATGATGGTCTCGCCGGGCCGGTTGTAGGAGGGGATGGAGCTGTAACTGGACATTCTAATCGCCGGGTCGAAAAAAAATATATATATATAGGACAAAGATTAATTTATAATTGACACTTTGTATTTTACACATTGTCTTGCCGTGAAACGGTGGTCAATGGTCAAATACAATTTAACCCTGTCCTCTCTGTGGTGCCGTTTCTCTGATAAGTAATTAATTAAAATAAACAAAAATAATTTGTACTGCTCCCATTGGTTGGCTACTTGTTGACACACAACAATATGAAGAAATCTTGATAATTCTGAGTGTGGAGTTGTTTTCTGGATTTTTGCGAGGCAGGGAAAGTTGTGAAAATATTTCTGGTGAAATTTGGTAAGGGATTGTGTGCAGTGCAGATGACAACCTCCCATGAGGTCTCTTCTACTGGATTACTTTTTGTTGATGAAACTACAATGAGTTGTAAACAAATCAATTACAAAGTAATCAGTAATTTAAATGTAAAATATTACTGATTTGATCTTGTTACATTTTAATTTGAGAAATAATATGCTGTTATAAACACAAAGACCAAATCCAAATTGTTGTTTATGTTGTTCTTGTGTCTATTTGATCACGCAGAACGCAACTGAACTAAGTATTTATTTATTAACATCTATTTATTATAACATGGTTATATATCTAAGAGTGTTTACAAGTCGAGTCGGCAGTGTTGCCGGATCAATCATAACATGTTTCCTTTAAACAAAAATAAAAAAGGATTGCAGTTCTCCTAGTCTCTATAACGCAAAGGTTTTCTCACTGTTCTACCACTGCGGGTTCGCACACTAGGAGAAGTAGATGATTCTTCACCTTTCTTGGCAATGTCCTCCCTTGGATCATATGCTCTTCTGTTTTCGGAAGTGGGTCTTCCGTGATCTTGTATGTTGTCATCCATGGCTGTCCCTGCTTGAGATCCAGGAATGCTTGGACTTTGACTTGTTGGGGCAGAATCTTCTACACTGAACTTTCTCGGTCTAAGGTGAGACCTGTTCCTGCGGTATTCAGATCCACTTGGTGTTTTCACCATATATGAGCGTGGAGTTTCATGCTTTGCGGTCACTGTTGCCGGAACCCATTTTCTATGCCTTTCCTGCAACATGATGTTGTCTCCTACTTCCAAAGGTCTCAAAATTCTCTTTGGACTTCCTGCATACTTTTGTTGATGGTCTCTCAATTTTTGGTAATTCTTTGTTGTGTCAAACAGTGGTTTCAACTGTTGTCGGGTGTATGTCGAAAGAGTTCTCACAGATCTTCCCATAAGCATTTGGGTCGGAGATGGCAAGTCATACTTAGGTGTGTTGTTGAACTCCATCAAAGCCAGATTGGGATCTCTTCCTGACTTCACAGCTTTAATTATCAGTCCTTTGATGGTTTGAATTGTCCTCTCAACTTGTCCATTAGATCTTGGATATTTGGGACTGGAGGTTTGGTGTTTGAATTCATATTTCTGAGCAAAATTTTTGAATCCAGTAGAGTTAAAAGGGGGTCCATTATCCGAAACTAGAGTTCTTGGAATTCCATGAGTCCTGAAAATGGTTTTCAACTGCATGATGGTTTCGGTTTCTCTTTTGCTTGATAATTTCCGGATTTCAACAAACTTTGAGTGGTAATCGACAACCAAGATGGAACTGGTTCCACTCACCTCCATGAAATCTACAGCAATTTTTTCCCATGGAAATTCAGGGATTTCATGAGCTATTCTTGACTCCTCAGGATTCTTTCTTGAATATTCCTGACATGTTCTGCACTTTTCCACTTCATTTTCTACTTGTGTTATCATGCCTGGCCAGTAAAATGCTGATCTTGCTTTTTCTTTGGAAGCTGCTATGCCCTGGTGTGATGAATGAACAACCTGCAGGATTTCTTTTCGAAGAGTCGATGGCACCATGATGCAATTTCCTTTGTAAACAATTCCGTCGCTCACATGAATTTCATCTTGAAATTGCCAGTAGGGTTTTGCTTCATCACAGACCATAGTTTTATATTTCGGCCATCCATTCTTCGCATACTCTATTAGTTGTATCAAGGTGTGGTCCCCATGAGTTTCCTTTTGTAGTCTCTTTATTTTTTCATCTGTGGTAACCAGCAACATGTGCACTGATTCAGTTTGACCTTCTAAATAGCTTGTGTCCACTTCATCTTTTAATGGATCTCTAGACAGATGGTCAGCTACAAACATGTTTTTCCCTGGTGTAAACTTCAAAGATATTTGAAATCTCATGAGACGTAAGACCATTCTTTGCAGTCTTGGGGAAAGCTTTTCTAAAGGTTTCTTAACAATACTCAGGAGAGGTTTGTGGTCAGTTTCCACAATAACATCATTTCCCCAAATATAGTACTGGAAGCGTTCACATCCAAAGACTATAGCCAAAAGTTCTTTCTCTATCTGTGCGTATTTTCTTTGAGTTGCATTCAGGCTGAAGGACGCATACTCAATTGCTTGTCCCCCTTGCATGAGCACTGTACCAATACCATATTGGCTTGCATCAGATGAAATGGTGATTGGCTTGGTTGGGTCAAAAAATGTCAATATTGGAGCATTCGAAACCATATTCTTGAGTTTTTCAAAACAGTCATTTTCTTCGCCTCCAAATTTCCATTCACTCTTGTTGCTTATCAATTTCCTTAGAGGTGCAGTCTTGTCAGACAGATTAGGAATGAATTTGCCAAGGTACGTTACCATACCTAAGAATCTTTGGACTTCAGTCTTGTTCTCAGGTCTTTTCAACTTTTGTATTGCCTCTGCTCTTGAAGCTTGAATGGCTATTCCATCTCGACTGATTATATGGCCTAAGAAATTTACTTTGTCGACAGCTATCTGCTGCTTCTTAGCATTGAGCTTGACATTATTTTCTTCCAACCTTCGAAGAACTGTTTCAAGGTTTCGGTTGTGCTCTTCCATTGTGTTTCCATAGATCAAGATGTCATCCATATAGCAAGCAGTTCCCTGGAGACCTGAAAGAATATTGTTTATGCATCGCTGGAATACCTCCGATGCACTGTTCAATCCATAGGGAAGTCGCTTGAACCGGAATCTTCCAAAGGGAGTCGCAATGGTGCACAGGTTGGTGCTTTCTTTGTCTAATGGGACTTGCCAGAAAGCTGATGATGCATCAAATACAGAGAAAACTGTAGCACCTTTCAGTTCAGAAAATATTGTTTCAGCTGTTGGCAGAATATAGCGCTCTCTTTGAACATATTTGTTCAGTTCCCTGGGGTCCATGCAAATTCTGACATCCCCAGAAGGTTTTTGTACCACTACAATAGGGTGTGTCCATTCGCTTGGTTCTTCAACTTTTTCAATAATGTCAAGTTTTTCCATCCGTTCCAATTCTGCTTTAACTTTTTCTCTAATGGAAAAAGGAATTTTTCTGCTTGGAGCAATAACTGGAGTTGTATTTTCATTTAGTCTAATCTTGTGTTCAATTGGCAGTCTTCCTATGCCTTCAAATATATTTTTGTGCCTGTTCAAAATTTCCTTTGCTGAATTGTTCTGCTCTGTTTGGACAGCATCACATTTCTTAATTAGTGAAAGCTTTTCAATAGCTTCTATTCCTAAAATTGGTTGATAGTATCCATCAGCAATGAAAAATTCTAGACTTTCCGTCTTATTTTTAGTTTTGCAATTTAGTGTGGCAATTCCTTTTATCTTGATTTCATGTCCTGTATATGATATTAGCTTTCGGTTAGTCTGAAATATTTCCAAACCTTTCATTTGTCTGGTGAATGTGTATGGCAAAACATTTACTTCTGCTCCAGAGTCCAACTTGAAACATATTTCCTTTCCATTCACTATGATGGATTTTTTCCATTCCAAAGTATGGACTACTTTTGCTTCATGTATTGACCATGCAGTTTCTTCTGTTTCATCATTCAGACTTCTGATAGCTGAACTTTTACAGAAAGCTGCAAAATGATTCATCTTTTTGCATTTGGAGCATCTTTTACCCCATGCAGGACAATTTTTTGCTCTGTGAGACTTTCCACACCTTTGGCATTTGAATTCTTTTTCAGATTCTTGATTTTGTTTTGGACTGTGTTTCTTTTCATATTTTCTTATTTGACAAATGTTCTGGTTGTTCTGCATGATCTTGATCTGTTGCTTGCTTATTTCATCTGTTTTGCACATTTCAATGGCTTTTAGAAGAGTTAAATTGGGCTCTCTTAAGAGGCGTTCCTGCAAAGCCTTGTTTTGTATTCCATACACAATGCGATCCCTAATTAAACTATCCTCTTGTGATTCAAATTCACATGATGTGGATAATCCTTTTAGTTCTGTTATAAAACTATCGATGGATTCACCATCCTTCTGGGTCGCTGAAAAAAATTTGAATCTTTCAAAAATGACGTTCTTTTTAGGCTCGCAAAAATCATCAAATTTGTTTATTACAAGATCGAAATTTTCTGCTTCATCTTCTTTTAAATGAAATGTGTTGAAAACTTCCAAGGCTTCTTCGCCAATAAAATTTAATAAAATGGCAACTTTCAGTTTATCAGGCTTTGTGGCTTTTTCTGTTGCTTCAAGATAAAGCATTAATCGCTGTTTGAACCTTCGCCAATTTTCTGCTACATTTCCGTGCAGGGCGAGTTCGCTAGGCCTAACAAAGTCCATGTTTTCTTTTTTTCACTAATATTTTCCAATAATATATTTATTTGAAAAAGTACTCACTTTTCCGCTGCCACCATGTTGTTTATGTTGTTCTTGTGTCTATTTGATCACGCAGAACGCAACTGAACTAAGTATTTATTTATTAACATCTATTTATTATAACATGGTTATATATCTAAGAGTGTTTACAAGTCGAGTCGGCAGTGTTGCCGGATCAATCATAACACAAATAAATAGTATTTTGACACTCTATATCACAGCATTTATTTTTTCAGATTTGGTCTTTACCCTGTGGATCTATAATCCAAATTGTGCCTTATCAATGTGCGGTTAAAGAAATAATTATTTATTGTTGACTGGATTGACTCAGGGGAGATGTTGGGCAACCAATGTTAAAGGAACTGTCTATCTTCAAGGAACCAGCAAATGTGTGAGTTTTACCAAATTTTAATAACCTTATAAGAAAATCAAATTTTTAATTAGTTCTGTTAGTTGATTTGTAAAGGTCATTACAAGCCTTTGAAATGAAAGGCTATATTTTTTGACAATTGATGATGATTATATATATTTTTTAATAATCTATAACAAGTCCTAAAATATGAAATATACAAGGTATGATCAAAAAGTTCAGGGAATTAGTCAAAAAAAAATTTCTGAAAGAGTTTTTGAAAAATAAAAATTATCACGTTCTATAATTTTATAAGCATTTTTTAAAGAAACAAAGGCACGGCATTTTTTTACAATGGATCTTGGAAGAAGGGGGAAAGGGTTAATGCCTGCGAAGATTGGCTATTGAACATCCATGAAGATCCAAACTTCCTCGCAAAGGTGATTACTGGTGATGAAACCAGGGTTTATGGGTATGACCCAGAGACCAAATGACAATCAAGCCAGTGGCTCCCAAAAAATGCTCCAAAACCAAAAAAAGCAAAAACAAAGGTTCTCTTGGCGACTTTGGTCGATCACCAAGGCATTGTGCAATTCCTCCCACAAGGGCAATCAACACGTGTATCTAGCGGAATCAATAGGGAAGAAATGACTGGAAAAGTGGATCTCAAGCGAATGGATGCTTCATCACGATAACGCCCCAGCACACAGAGCTCTTTCCGTGGGTGCTTTTTTGACTAAAAATAGCATGTTGACAATGCCTTATCTTCCATACTCGCCTGATTTAGCACCAAATGACTTCTTTCTCTTTCTTCGAATGAAGTCAGTTCTCTAAAAGGACATTAGATTTGATACTGTTAAAGTCATAAAGGAAAAATTGCTGAGCATTTTGAGGGGCATTACTTCTGACGAATTTTCTTAGTGCTTTCGGAACTGGGAAAAAAGAATGAAACGCTGTGTTGATTCCCTCGGACAGTATTTTGAGGAATATTAACCATTTTTTTGTATATATATTCATCTAATAAATCTTCTATGACCCAATTCACCGAATTTTATGATCATACCTTGTATAAATTAAGCCTGCAACACTCTTCCGCATTGTAATGTGTTGCTATGGAAAAACATGGCTGCCACGACACTAACTTGGGCTGACACCCTACATGTTCATTGGTTACATTCCTATTACAAAGCAAAGTTCCTAGTGCAGTAAAAATTCCCATGACAGTCGATGACCCAAAACATTCCTGGTCTCTCGTGGGATGATTTTTGGGAGATTACAAAAGGTTAACAGCTCCTGGTAACCTGCAGTTACTAGAATTCCCAAGTATGGGAATATATAAATCAAAAGAAAGAAAGTTAGATGGTTAGTTTTAGCTTCCAATTTTTTTTTTTTTTTTTTTTTGTATGCGTTTTCCACTGTGCTCTTATGATGAAAACCAACTGGACAAAAAATGTTATGGGAATTTTTTCGTTTATATTCAAAAATATATAATTGTTTTATCTTCATATTAATATATATAATACTCTTATTCAACACTTATTAAAGTGTATTTTATTTGTTGAATAACAAACTGATGTTTTAAGTTAGAGATTATTTTAATAAGAAAGATAGTTGAATTAAAAGTAGGTAAACATAAGGAAAGGTTTAAAAAATGGGGAAACAAAATATCGTTTAATAAAATAAAATGATACATATGAAATATTCAATGCTTGTAATATATAAATTTAAGACTATACATTTGATAGAACACAAGCGCTTTTTAATCATTTGAAAATAACTTACGATATATAAGATGTTGAGTGCAATAAGTGCATTTTTTGAACAAGTAAAACCTCCGCACATTTTAAGTGATATGTTTCTTTTTATTTTGTCTATAGGATCTATCTCTTTAAAAATAATGTAAACAATTGCACGTTAGAGCAAATAATACGTATCCACATCAAACTTTAATATAAATATCTGGTAGCAATGTGAATTTTGGGATATTTAAATGATTTTATTTTACTTTTATTTTTATTATTATCATTTTTTTTTTTTTTTTTTTTTTGCAAGATATGAACACTTAGATTTTTGCGTAAATCTAAGTGTTCATTTCTCGCAAATAAATATATATCTCTCTATATATAAAAATGAATGTTTGTCTGTCTGTATGTCCGTATACAAATTCGCAGTAGTTCACTAATTCAAACCAAAATTTCCATACATAGGTAAAAGAATACGGGGAAGACGATAGGCTATTTTAAAAAATATATAAATCAATTATTAAAACTATATATTTTTAGTCAGAAAAAGATGATGACGATATTGCTGTATCATGTTTGATTATCAGATACAAAATTATATCGGGAAAAATTCCAAAAAGCAGAGACCACGGGTGAAACCAGTTCATTATTTTGTACGCAGGAACAAAATTCTAACAGAAAAACATTCATTCTAGCAGAAAACAAAAGCCAGATCATCTTTCTATAAAAATATCGCTTCTCAGACACAAAGTTTGGAGCGGTACGTTTCACAAGAGTGACATCCACGGCGCCAATTTATAATTGTAACGAATAGTATTTGAATAGGGTACATTTAATAGGGTAAAACCCGGGCGTTGCCCAGGTCATTCGGCTAGTAATACATATATTAAAAATAAAAAAGGCATAACCTGACCAGGAGCACATGTGCTTTTAGTTTTTCACATAATACATACATAGAAAATTTTTAAAATTCAAAAATTAATTTGAAATATTGGGCAAATAAAATAGGTCAAACAAAATATGCCTAATTTTAAATATATCCTAATATGCATTAAATTTAAATGTTGTGCTTGTATTGATCCAGCAGTAATTGAATATCTATCAATACGCTCCAGGAGCCTAGGACCCGAGATATATATATTAAAAATAAAGAGAGCATATCCTGACCACGAGCACATGTGCTTTTTAGATGGCAGAGCGCCATCTAGTGAAGTAAAAATAAACTAAACGTTTATTTAACTTGCTCAGTGATATTTGGCCAACCCAATTTCTTGATATAAATCAAGAAAAGCCATCCACGAACGCGTTTCGCGCTAATAATAAAATAATAACAACCCATTCCACCCACCTACTTTAATTCAGCACAATCCCCATCACAACTCGAGTATTGAGAAAGGGAGTCCAGTGGACTGTGCTCTTTGCTGCTTAGCAATTCCTCTGTTTGAGTTCCTTGATTTGGCTTTCTCTTCTCCAAATCTCAAATAAAAATACTACTTTTCCCAGTGATATCACCATCCCTCTTTACTTTGTGGTGAAAATATTAGAATAAAATAAATAAAAATATTAGAATATTTTGCTTAAAAATTTATCTCAATATACAGTTAAACCTGTCTATAGTACCCCCTCTCTATAGCACACTATTTTGGTGAGTCCCAAGAGGGGGCGCTATAGACAGGTTTAAGGGTATAATATATATATATATATAATACAAGGTTGGGTCAATAAGTGTAATGCACAATCACTCCTAGTGAAGGGACGGGATTTTAAACTTATTTTATTGCCTGGCTGCCTCTTTTCTTAGACTGCAGAAAGCCAACCTTTGAAGCTAGTTGCCACAATACCTATTACATTTTTGTACACCTTAGTGTCAAGGTTGTGCATTGAATAGGCTAGTATTTTTCATCTAATAAAATTTATTAATAAAATTGATGCGAGAGAGAAAAGGGGAATAAATACATATCTTCAATTTAAAAAAATAATAATATATATACACATAAATAAACCCATTGTAGGACTATCGCTGATGGCCAAAAAATAAATTTAAAGGAATAGAAAAAGGGACTTAATGTAGGGGGAAAGCCACCGACCAATGGTGGCCGGAGGTACTGTCAGCTGCTATTTCTCTTCCTGCTAGGTAGTAACTGCCACTTTTTTTTTTAATTTGGCGCCCTCTACTGGTTCAAACCATGCTGCGCCCCCTATGAGCGAACTCTGAGAGTCTTTTTAATTTAAAAAATGCTTAATATTATCAAGGTTTTATATTGAATATATATTATGTTCATTTTTTTTAAACTATAAATATTTAATTTAAAAAAAAAAAAACAGAAAGAGCAAAAGACAATTTCATGCCTGATGTCTTTGTTGGGTGATGGGTTCTGGGCCTTCCTCTCAGTTGAAGGTTGAGGCTGTTGGTGGGGGTTTACAGGCTCATCTATTGTCTGGTCATCTCCAGGCTGCCTCCATCACTGAGGGGCTCTTGGCATCTCACTGAGGGACTCTTGGCATTGGGGTGTAGCAGGTCACATGGGGTGTGTAGACCGTAGGAAAGGCAGGGAGGTCTATAGGCCTTTTTTAAAACAATTCTTCCAGCCACACTTTCCAGCTCCCACACCAGACTTGGTGTAGTCCCTCACACACACTTCCTGGTCAGTGGTGAGCTCCTGTAGCATGCCATCTCCTTGAAGATGTCCATGGGGTTCTGGACCTGGAGTAGGGTAGCCTTGGTTTGTATTCCGGGCTGCATGCTACAGCAGTCAGTTGGCTGTCAGAATTGGTCCTTGGTTACTGGAGACTCATGCCTCCCCTGCCACAACACTCTCACATACAGGTGAGCTCTTCTTTTTAAATTATTATTAACATTGTTCCCCCTACAGCAGACATCCTTTCATTCCATTTAAATTTATATAGGCCACCAGCTAGCTATTTAAAACCAATTGCATTATATTTGTCTTCGCATCCTAAACACTAGCAAAATATATAAATAATTTATTAACATAAAAAACATATTTTCTGATATATAAAACACTCTGCTTTTCATATCTGCAATCATAATTGATTTATTTTTTGTATTTTTTCAGATATGGAGCCTAATGTGAACACAAGAAACTGAGTTCCTCTTTAAGTCTGGTAACATTTCAGCCACAACAATTCACTCAAAACTTCAGCTATATGGAAATGAAACATTGGATAGAAGCACTATACAGAGATGGGTTCAATGCTTCCAGAAAGGTGTTTTGATCTTCATGACAAAGGACCAAAGGTCTGTGATAGGGAAGAGGCATTTAGTTAAATGTCCATGTTGGACTCTTTCTTGGTGCTGGTGGAGTCAAGTCAGCCACTGAAGGTGACTCGACCTAAAGGACCTTGGCATTTGAGTTTATCTCAGACTCTGGCTTGGTACTGTCAAGGCTCCATCAAAGCCTCATAGTCATCATAGCTTTGCAGCTTTGAGAGACATGGTTTGGTTAAGTTTTGGGTATTTCATGGCATAAAGCAAGGCTGAGGCAGTATGAAATATATGGATTCTAAGGTAGAAGAGAGCATTCTTGGAAGCTCTTACCACTCATCTGTTGCCATATGTCACTGTCCACCCAACATAGCTTAACTGCAAGAATAGAGCTGTCTAATACCAAGGTCATGTCTACAATTTAGGACGATACCACTAAACCATATAAGAATTTTCTGCAAGCACACTCCTGTGGCATAATTTAAACATGATGCATTAGCACGCCATCTATATTTGAATAGTTAAATTATTTATAGAATTCTTTGATAAAGCAAAATTATTTTATTTGTTTCATTTTTAAAAGAAGCAATTGCTCTATAAATAATTTATATTTCCAACTTCTGTTGTTTAACAGGATATTACTGGCAAAGTGAAAAATTGGCTTAATAGTGAAAAATAATAATTGTAACATTAGATATTCAAGTTGTAGTCTGAAAGAAAGACATAATCTGATTGGAGAGAAGGGGTATGGCAGCGCTATAGGTTTTAATACAGTTTCCCTCATTGATCTCCTTTAGGAAGGCCAATCAACTTTAAATGGTATCAAGAGGCCTGCAAGGGAGATGGCCTGGAGAGTACAAGAGCCCTCCCTCAATATACTCCTTAAAAAGGTATAATGATATCATTAGGCAATAGAGTAAGGCTGGGATCACTACTGATTGAAAAAATGTTTGTCAGCTGAAAATGAAATGACAAATTTACCTTAGATTAGGTCAGTAAGTCTTTAAATTATTGCTGGACTTATATGAGTAAGTTTGTGCATAAGAAAGTAAATATTCTGTGGATATATAAATTCAACACCCATATTGATGGTGATGATAGGCAGGCAAAGAACTCTCATCCCCAGATCTTGTTTTGGATTAACATTCTTCCAATGGAAGATCCTGTCTGGGATTCTTGTGTTCAAATGGAGGCTTTTCTCAATAGGTCAACCACCCCAAAAAATCATTATTGGCTGAGTGTATTTTAATGAGTAGGGTGAACTTATTTGCAAAAGAAACCAGCAATCAGGAAGGTTCATTGTCTCTACAATTCTGCATCAGCCCCAACATTGCGGTGTGAATTAATGCAAGAATGATTGCCATCATTATTAGTGATAACTGGGCTGGGCCAGTTGTACATATTGCTGTATAGGCAGTCAGATGCAATTATCACTTCAATTAGGTGATTGTGCATAGAGAAAATAACCATGACTTCTGCTTGAAAGGCCGAACATTAATGCTAAGAAGTATTTACACAAGGTAATAAGACCAAATCCAAATAAATAAATAATGTGTGACATTTCAGTAACAACGCTGTTACCGAAACGTCACACATTACAGTATAACCTCGTTAATTCGACACACCCCAATTCGACACTCGGCGATAATTCGACCATGTTCCGATGTCCCGACCTCCGGCCATCAAATAACAAACCGTAATTCGACATATCTATAATACGACACTTCCGATATTTCGACCATTTTAAAATTTGAATTTCGACAGTTGAATGTTTTTAACTTACTACTTTCCGTTAAAAAAGGTATTACGGCTGCGATCGGCGGGCGCCGATAGGATCGCGCGCGAGCACTTTTGGTTCCTGGTTATAGTTTAAGTTTCACTTTGCAGTGCCGTTGCGCAATGTCGCGAGTGTTATTGTTTTTTTTACGCTGGAATTTAGGCTTCATGCGCTAATAAACAATAATATTTTATTTTTAAATTTCAGCATTAAAATATTTTAGTTATTTTAAAATTTAAAAATAATTTCCTTTTAAATAAATAAATCTTTATAAAATGTAGCCAAATGATTATGATAACATTTTATTTCAATATTCCATTTCTGTTTTATTATAAAAGAATCAAACAAATCAATAATACCTGCAGCAGCAGTGGATGACTTTAATACATTAAAATTTATTTATTAAAAGACATTTCAGAGGAAGAAAGGCATGCATGTTTTTTCAAAATGACCATCTGGAATACATTCTGAATAGGATTTCAGTGCAAAAACAGACATCTATAAAGGAATTTTTTAAAAGATCTTCATGATTATTTTTAAATAATATTTTATTTTATTTTTTATTTACCATATATTTATTTCCTTTCAACTGCTATATTTTTCACACACAATTATAATAAAATATTATATAATATATTATATTTAATGTTTTAATAAGGTCTGTAGAGTTAATATTTGATTATATTACTGAAAAGAAACACATTACCAGTAATTTTATTTGTTACAATTATTTATGTTTCTAAAATATGTATTAATGCCATTTTGTCACTGATACTAAAAGTTAATCATGAAAATAAGATAAAAACACACACAATGGTTTCAATTAATATAATTAATTTATATTACAAGGCTATTTTTAAAAAATATTATTTTAGCAAGTTAGATGATTACCTAATCATCTGAATAACTTTAATTCAACACTTCCTTTAATTCAACCGAAAGCTCTGATCCCTTGGGGTGTTGAATTAAAGAGGTTTGACTGTATTTATTTATTTGGTCTTATTACCTTGTGTTTACAATCTATAATCCAAATTGTGCCTTATCATCTAAGAAGTATTTGTTAGTCTTTTTTTTTTGGATGGAAATATAATTGAATCTTGAACCCCTTTCAGATTTTAAACAATCTATATATATATAATGGGTTATGTGACCTTCTCAAACTCCAGCCTGAAAGATATTGAGCATCTGAAAAGTATAGAAGAGCAATAAGCCCAGGCTAAGATTCTAAATAACACTCATAATCTCTTTGGGGCAAGTTATTGGAGATTTAAGGTTGGGGGAAATGGCCCAGATAGTGGAGGTGAGTAGGGGGTCACTTCACAGTATGCAAAACAAAATGTAGCTGCAGACTTCTTATCTATCGGGTGAATTCTCTAGAAACATACATGACTGTCCCAGACCCACAGAGAAGCCATATTTACCCTGGATTGCATTTGTAAGATTTTTTTTTGCTTATCCCTAGTACACGTGGTACAGGCCATGATAATCATGGTGGGTAGTTAGCGACTGCTTTTACTGTAAGCGCACCACATGTCTACACATGTGAAAAGCAGTTCGACTTTGCACTTACAAATGGGCCAGAGCCCCGTTTGGTTACTTGCTCTCACTGGTGGGGTTGGACTTTTGCAAGAATCAGGGGCCATTGGAGCATTTTTTTTTTTAAACAGAAAAAAGTGTCCAATGCGGGAATCGAACCCGGGTCGTAGTGGTCAAAACCAAACGGTTTAACCAGCCTTCCACCGAATTTTTTGAAGATTTGATTCAAATTTTCTGGTTTGATCAATTCAATCCCGAATATGATGATTGATGTTCAGGCCTATTGTAATGCTGACAGAAGATTTTATAGCAACAGTCCAATTAAAGTAAACTCTTCTTCATTGATAGATATAGTCTTGCGTTTTCTTGGGGCTTAACTGGAAGTCATTTTTATTAGATTACTAGCCGGGCAACGCCTGAGTTTTACCTGATTAAATGTTTTTATTCAAATACTATTCATTACTATTATAAATTGCCGCTGTGGATATCACTCTTGTGAAACGTCCCACTCCAAACTTTGTGTCTGAGAAGCGATATTTTTATAGAGAGATGATCTGGCTTTGTATCTTCTGCTCAAATGAATATTTTTCTGTTAGAATTTTGTTCCTGCATACTAAAAATGAACTGGCTTCACCTGTGGTCTCTGCTTTTTGAAATTTTACCCGATATAATTTTGTATCTGCTAATCAAACATGATACAGCAATATTGTCATCGTTTTCTGACTAAAAACAACTATTTTTGCCCAGAAACTGTCAATTTCAATTTTTCTTGGCTAAAAATGCGACAAATATCTCTTACAGATTTTTCTCTATGTCCTGTTAAAACATGTTTTACATGTACATTAGGTCATCTTCAGTGCTAGAGGCTCTGCTTGCGAGCGAAAGGGCAAATTTGCAAAAAACTCGAAGAATATGGGATAGAGACCTGAAATTTTCACTTTATTTTTTTCCGTTCTATAAACAGATTATTAATTCCAATATTTTTCTACATAACAATTTAATCTCATCACTTCTCCTTTCTAAATAAATAGATTGATATCCTGGATTGTTGGCATTCTGCACTCCAGGCTTATTTCTAATACCTCTCTTTACATCAAAATATATCACCATGGGTCTTTCCTAATTTTTCTAGCGAGTGTCAATCAGCCAACAATAAAAATATTTGGGCACTCTACAAGAATTGTATGATCATCAGTATTCAAAATATTAATCAGCGTATAAATGCACCTTTAATTTGAAAATTAAGGAAAATCCTAGGTTAGCTATATAAATAAATTAGAAATGGGAACTTATTTGATACCTATAGAATTCCACAAAATATTTGATCAATCTGGATGAAATTCAAGCGGGGAATGGAAGGTGCAGCCATCATACCCAGGATAAGAAAATTAGCCAAATAACAGTCTAAATATCATATTTTAATGAGCAAAATGATGATAACTACAGTCGAACCTCTTTAATTCAACACCCCAAGGGAACAGAGCTTTCGGTTGAATTAAGGTTAGATGATTAGCTAATCATCTAACTCATTAAAATAATATTGTTTAAAAATTTCTTTGTAATATAAATTAATGATATTAATTGAAACCATTGTATGTACTTTTTTGTATTTATTTTTTTATTTTCATGATTAACTTTTAGTGTCAGGGACAAAATGGCAATAATACATATTTTTGAAACATAAATATTTACAAACAATATTTTATTCTAAATGAAGAATATTGCAGTTGAAAGGAAATAAATATGGAAAATAAAAAGAAAATTAAGAATAATCATTAAGATCTTTTTGAAAATTCCTTTATAAATGTCTGTTTTTGCACTGAAATCCTATTCAAGATGTATTCCAGATGGTCATTAAAAAAAAACAAGCATGTCTTTCTTCCTCCGAAATTCCTTTTAAGGCATCCACTGCCGCCGCAGGTGTTATTGATTTTGTGTTTAAATCTTTTATAATAATATGGAAATGGAATATTGAAATAAAATGTTATCATAATCATTGTGGCTACATTTTATGAAGATTTATTTATTTAAAAGGAAATTATTTGTAAATTTTAAAATAACTAAAATATTTCAATGCTGAAAATTTGAAAGAAAATAATATTATTAATTAGCGCACGATGCCTAAATTCCTGCGTAAAAAAAAAAGACAAAAACAATAACACTCGCGACATTGCGCAACGGCACTGCAAAGTGAAACTTAAACTAACAGAAACCAAAAGTGTGCAAGCACGATTCTATCGGCACCCGGCGATCGTCGCCGATTGCAACCGCGGTAATACCTTTTTAGCGGTAAAGTTGTATGTAAAAAAACATTCAACTGTCGAAATTCAAATTTTAAAATGGTCGAACTATCGGAACTGTTGTATTATCGATACTGTCGAATTACGGTTTGTTATTTGATAGGCCGGAGGTCGGGACATCAGAATATGGTCGAATTAAGGTAGAGTGTCGAATTAACGAGGTTATACTGTTATTATACCTTATAACATTCAAAAAACAAAACTCACTTTAAAAAAATGTATAACTCTTGTTACATTGGAATGCTCCTCAAGCAGTACCTTTCAAATAAGGTGAATTTTTTCTTTCCTTGCCTCCCATTTTGCTTATAGATTCTACCAAGAAGTCACATGACAATGCCTTATACACTTGCCACACCTGAACTTTATACCATGTTTTTAATCAATCAATTAAGTTATATAGACCTAGTATTTTAATTAGAATTTATGATTTTGGGACCTAAAATAAGGTTTGTTATATGGCTAGTTCATTATTTAAAAACTCAAAATTAATTTTATAACCATAGTATTTCTCAATGGAAAGGAATCATAGGTTCATTCCGAGAAAAGGTTTACTACATCCACGGTTTGTTACAATGAGGTTTTATATGGTATTACTTTCCAAATGGCGGCCTTGGCTTCTTCAGTGCTTTACTATGGGACTATTTTTAAGGCACTCACATTCCAGACCACCCAAAGGAATTCTCAGATTAGTGTGACAATTTATTCCTGTTGAGCTTTGAGATATTTATTTTTACTAATCCCAAATACACATGCATTGGCACATCTTCCTTTTACTCAAAGTACACCACAAATGTAGAGAACAATTCAACTTTGCACTTACTGACAGAGAAACTAATGCAAAAACTGGTGACCATTAAAACAATTTTTTCAAAAGTGCTCAAAACAGATTTCGAAACCAAAATTGACAGTTTATACTCCTTGCCTCAGAATATTTTATTTGCATGATCAGAGATGCTTTCTTCATTTGGTTCCAATGAACTTGTTACTTCTACCATTGTCCTTGCTGAATAAATTCCCAGCGGTGGTCGGCTTAGCTACATCGCAGCAGTATGGTGCTATACGGTGATTCCATCACTTCTAAATGTGGGCTAACATATGTATCGAATAATATCTCCTCCCTGGTCTATGAACTCGCCATGTGATAATGCCTTCTGATGATGTGGAACATCAAAATATAATCTTGTTACCTACCTTACCAATGATATGTAACATATTCAGTAGAACAAACTCTCTATAAAGGACAACACCTAGTTACAGAGCCAAAGTGTCTTTTAGGGAGAGGTGTCTTCTTACTGGGGAGAGTCTTTATTTTTCATGTTAAAACTAAAAAAAAACTCTTCATATGAGCATATTATATTTATTTATTATTATAGCATATTATATCCTTGTTTAACACTTAGTTATAGTAAACTAGGTAAATATCATTAAACACATTGAAAATGAATTTTATTTAAAAAAATTATATTTTCTTTGTTCTCTCTCAACTGAAATGTCCGCTAGTAGGAATGTCTATTATATGTAAAATCATTAAATAATGAATTGAGAAAGTGTCCGTCATTTGTGCTAGCGAGAATGCCCACTAGCACAAACATATTTTCAATGGGTGGGCAATTATGGCAAAGAAAACTGTCTGTTGTTTCGAGGTGTCTGCTAAGGGGAGGTTCAACTGATTATAGTTCCTCTCTCTTTCTATATATATTCAGTCTTCAAAGTAAGCCTGTTGAAGGGCATTTAACTTAAAAGCTATCCTTTAAAGTGTAAAATAACGCAAGCATATTTTAATGACTCAAGAGAGATAGGCAACAAGCAGCTCAGTGCTGACAAGTTTCAGGAGGAGTTGGTGCTCGCTAAGTGGTAGCATCATGCTATGGACATGTGTTGTGAGGATACTTGAATGATAATTGCTATTTTTGGGAAGTTATTTCTTCTTTAAATGTGTGTGAATATTCAATCTGAATATTGAGGAAATTTATTACAAAAAAGAATAATAACATAGTTTTTTCTTTATCCTTTGTACTTTTATGAATCATGCATTTTAATCCAGGTCAGTATTTTTATTCAGTTCTATAAGAGAAGTTTTTAAAAGGAAATTATATTTAAATAAATAAATAAATAAATATTTAAAATATATATTATTTATTTGCATATATATATCTCTCTCTACATATAGGTGTCTATATATAAACTCTAAAAGAAACAAGTCTCCTACTTGCTTGAGGCTGACAGCAAAATGTTGATTTGCTCAAGTGAGGGGCAAGCAATGATGAGCTGATCCTCTTCACTATAATTGGTTCGAATAATCTGAATGGTCTGTTCGAAGGCTGTCTGGACTCGGGCCTTGATGGGCCGGAAGAGGATGTACTGAGTGTCCATGTTGGCAAGGTAGAGCGAGAGCTGCCGGTGGAAGTTTGGCAAGGTGGACTTGATGTTCCTGTAAACCTTCGAGATGAGGGTGGCCAGAATCTGAGGGGTGGCGAATGGCTGGTTGCTCAGGGTCACATTGCGAGCTGGCTCATCCTTCTGGACCTGGAGGATGATCTGGGCTCTGGCCAGGAAGTCGAGCAGCTTGCCAACCAGAGAGGTGGTGGTGTGGGAGATGAAGTCCTCACAAACCAGCTTCAATTGGGTGTCGATGGCCTTCTTAGAGTCCACTAACTGCTCAATAATCTGTGGCGTCCCTTGCACCAGGAACTCAAGGATAGCATTATTGGAGCTGAGAGATAGGAGCCGTTGCTTCTTTGAGAAGAGGTTGTATGCTGCATCTTTTATTTTGGAAAAATCAATTGTTGCCTCCTTTAGAGAAAAATCTATCTGGAATGGGGCGATTTGCTCACGCAGTATCAAAAGATGTTTGATTTGAAAGAGCTGCCCGTCTAAAATAGTTTTTCTGCTGGAGATAGCATTGGAAGCTTGCACCAAGGATTCTATGCATAGGTCTAGTGCCTCTTGACAGATACCTTGGAAGATTACCTTGTCAAGGCAGCGATAGAGCTTGGAGAGACATACGAGTGTTCTTCTGACTGTTGGGTACCACATGCCATGCATGTCGGCTGGAGAATTGGAGATTCGCCTGGGACGGATAGATTCTGAAACCACAGAGGAGGCCTGACTAGCTGGTGTGACATTCAGGATGGCAGGGTTAGAGTTCTCTGCAGAGAACTGGGAGTGCAACTCTAGAGCAGGAATGGAAGTTAATGAACTTATGGAGCTGGACCGACTACGCTGCTCCTGAACCATTGACTGTGCAATACTCTCCATCATCTCTAGTTTCTCAGGATAGGCCAGGTCGCCTGGTGCAGGTGTGTATCCCATAATGTCACTGCGGATATACTCATATGCACGGTACACCAACTTTTCCTGAACATCCTGGAGGAGCTGCCGAGTCACCTTGTCAAATGCAACTAACTCCTTAGTGCCTGTGTTCACATGCTCATCCAGCATCTCAACTTTCAAAATGGAGCAGAGCTCAGCAAGGGTCTCTAAGTGGGCAATTTGCACGATGACTGATCTCAGAATATCATAAAACCTTCCACAGATCTTAATGAGGAATTCATTCAGCTCATTGCTGGTCTGAGAAAAGAATTGGTGGTAGAGGGCGTACTCATCCTGGCACAAGTGGATCAAAAAGACACAACTGCTTCTCATTAAAGCACATCGATCTTTTTGATGTTTTGTCACCAAATCTTTGAATGTTGACTCAACACTTGGATTCAGCATGGCTTCCCGCTGTACAAAGTAACATTGGTGACAATCTGAAAGGAGTTGCTCATAATCCTTGTTAGTTTCTACTCTCTGTTCAATTTGTTTCATTAGGGACAGGATCCGTGGAGCTTGAGTGCAAAACTTGCTGTAATACAAAGTATATGCATTCTCTGAAGGCCCCAAGTCAGTGTATTGGCCTAGGATCTGTTGTCTTGTAGTTTGCAGAACATTCATCACATAAGTGCGAATCATCCCCAAGGCATTGGTTTGCAGATGTCTGAATCTTGCAGAGTATATACCTGCTTCTTTGTATTGGCTATGATTCTCTAAAAATATGAGGCATTCATCAATTTTGGTTAGAATTGGTATGAATGACTCACTTAGAACTGTAATAGTGGGTGATCCAAGTTTTTGAGAAAGAGTTTCAAAACTAGTAAAGTAGTTGAGATTTTGTGTTATTGCCTCACATGAACTCACCAACTTGGATTGTTCCTCCATTAAATTTTCACAAGCCTGATGAAGTGCTGTAGTTTTGTCTGATACAAATTTATATTGAGACTTCAAAGTGTCAATATTTGACAGAGCTGTATCAATTCCATTTACCATTTTGTTACATTCGTTATAAAGGTGTAATAAGTGGCTTTTATACTCATTGTATTTTTGAATTTCATTTTCTAACTTTTCATTTTCGATTTGGGAATATAATCTTCTAAACGTACCAATATTATTAATTACCTGTTCATGCATCATAGTATTGATGAATAATATATTGGAAGTATAAATATCTTTTTTTCCAGACTTTTTTAAAATTCGGAACTTTGGTTGTGCTACATTTTTTAAATGTCTAATACCTTCAAGTTGATTATTCGATAATGGTGCAAGCGAAAACTCCCAATCTTCCAATTTGTTTACAACACACTTATCCAAAGAGAGGCTAGACATGTTTGTTATGATACCTTTACAGCGTGGCTTTTAGGTTGTAGAAAAAAAAAAGAAGATATTTATTGAATTTTATAAAATATATATTCTTTTTCTTTACCTTTTCGCTTTTTTCCTGTATATTAAATTATAATTTTAAAGAATATTTTGGATCAAAATAAAATGAAGCATTCATTATTTTTAAAATCCAATACTTTGAAAGGCTATACGCTTCTCTTCAAAATGTTTTTTTTTTTTTTTTTGTGTGTGTCTGAAATTAGTATTTTAAATTATAATTTTATATATGAATTGTGTGTGCTCAATATTCAAAGATATAAATGGGGTTGTATACAGTTATTTGATAAAGAGAACGCTATTAATACTGATGCACTCACTTTTATACTATGTTTGGTCAATAAAGTAAGTATCAAAGTAAAAGGGAAACACACATACACAGAACTTGGCCTTAATGCAGAAATATATAAATAGAGATAATTATCAGATAAGGTAGCATTTAGGTAACCCAGGCTCCTGGAGAATATCCATAGATCATAAGAAAATAAATGTAAAACGAGAATACTTCTTAGCAATAATTATTTATATATTTGAAATTAATACCTATTATATTATTTTAGATAAGTCTATGATGCATTTTGTGTTAAAATAGAACAATTTTAATTAATATATTGATGAATAGAAGTTTATTTTGGATTGAACATTTTTGGTTTAGAAAAATTATTTATACAAGATAAGCTCATTTCTTGCATCCATGTATTTCTTGACTCAACACGGACTACTTGAAAACTTATTGGAAATAAATATTTCAAAATAATAATATATATATATATAAAAATCTACACACACACTCGCTCACAAACACATGCCTTAATATAAGTCAATAAAAATCATTAAAATAAATTTATTATTTACAATTGTTTTACCGATATATATATTTTTTCTATCAGTTCATTTTTCATTTCTTAAACGAAGGTTATAGAAGGATATTTTAAATATATATATAGAAAAACAGAAATGAATCGTATTTTTTTAACAAAGATATTGGGAAATAACTTCTGTAAAATTAATCCTCTATTTTATTATCCTCAAACCAAAAGATTAATTCCCATAATATGCACGCGAAACGTTTCATTTGTTTTAAATAATTTACACAAAGATAATTGGAAAGAATACAAAGGTCATTGTACACTTATTCATAGATATAAAGGTCACAGCAAGTGGCAAAACATAGCACACACAAAAAACGCAAATGATGCGAAAAAATCAAAAATGTTTTCTAAACTTTGCAATAATATCCGAAAAGCAGTTAAGGGTGAGTTTTCATTTTAATGCCGTTTCTAAATGTATATTTAATATCAACCGTGTTTTGTCCAAAATATATTAATTCTTTTGGATTGCTTGGCATAAAAAAAGGTATATGTGATGTATTGATAAAGTGTTTAGGGAAATTTCAAATAAAACAAATTTCTAATGGCCTTACTGTAATGATAAAATGATGGGATGGTGGTGAACCGGAGTTTCAGCATCTACCATACCACTGTAATATGGTAAATTAAACTGGGGAACCACTGTTCAACACTAATGGCCCTCCCATCATTTTTATCATTGCAGTAAGGGCAGTAGAAAGTCATTTAGATTCTAATGAAACTAAGCTACTGTGTATCTTCTGGTCAATGGCTCATTCCTTGATTATTGAAACATTTGGGGCTGGCCGCACCAGCACCTCTCAAATTGCACATTTCCTTGTTCCAACAATCTCTGCCATAGCTGGTGGAATATATATATATACTATTATTGTGCCTTCTACATGCTTAGGAAAAGCATTTTAAGGCATAACTCATAGTTAGGAGTCTCCAAGCGCCCGTCGCGAGGGAGGGCCAAGGAGAGGGCTGGAGAGGCGACGGCGAGGCTGTGGGCACCCCGGGGGAGAGGAGGGCTAGTGCACGCCATTTTGAGGGAACCAAGAGCCATATCTGGTGCACATGTTGATGTACGGACCTGAGTGAGCACAACCACCTCTTGTGACTGTCTGCCTTCACTAATATTTATTTCAAATGTCAGAGGTGCGAATATTGGGAAATTATCAAGTTTCTTATATTTCAATCAACATGCACCGGATAGCTGGGCAATTTCAACACTTTCTTAGTGTTGCAGATTCATATTTATGACAACTATCAGGTACAAATGTTTCCTTTAAATACAGTAGGCATCAGTGATGTGTGATAGATGCCTTCCTATATCAACACTGAATTAAAGTAAGCATTCACTGAGCGTCTTGTTAAATCAACCATTGATAATTTGACATAATTCAATCATTTCTCGACCTCCAGCCTATCAAATAACCAATTCCACCATTTCTTAAATCAAATTTCTACACAAGCGTCAGAAATTCTGGTTTAAATATAATTTTTATTGCTAAAAATGCAATACAAGTGTAGTTGCACATGCTTCAAAGTGCTTGCAATGAGGCGCCATTAAAGTCACGCAATTTTCTTGTGGATGATTAGGCGCCATTGGTTCAATAACCAAGGCTGAGGAGAGTAATGTGGTGTTTGAGAGAGGAGGAAAGACACATCAGCACAGTGAAATGGGTTCTAACCCAAAAGTAAACAACCATAAAGTATTTATTGAAAAAAAAATTAAATAAAATTTAGATTTTTCTTTATTTCCAAAATTTATTAACTTTTTCCCACTGCAATTATTCACTTATATAAAAATAGTATTTGTAATTTTTCATGTTTAAAAATGTGTATTAAGGTGATTTTGTCCCTCATTAAAAGTTTATCAGAAACATTTTAAATAAATACTAGGTAATAAGACCAAATCTAAATAAATAAATGGTGTGTGACGTTTCAGTAACAGCGTTGTTACCATCTTCAGACAATTTATTTTGTCTGAATTTGTCTATTAATATTAATTTTTCTGAAGATGGTAACAATGCTGTTACCGAAACGTCACACACTATTTATTTATTTGGATTTGGTCTTATTACCTTGTGTTTATAATCTACTAGCCGAATGACCCGGGCAACGCCCGTGTTTTACCCGATTGAATGTTTTGATTCAAATACTACACGGAAAGAAAAATACTCTTCTCTAAGATAGGCCATACACACTTCACATTATATTCTTTATTATCCAACTTTATAGACAATAGTTCAGTAGCTCTAAATCTATATAACTTCCATAAAAATGCTGTAAAAAAGAAAGACTTAACCGAACATTCAAACATACCAAAAATTTCTGTTTGATGAGAAAGACAGAACCAACATCCAATTATTTGTTTAGGCAGATACGATAAGTTAACCCCCTCACTGATAAAACGGTGTTTACCTTACAACCCTGAACACGCGGATTTTCCTGGGAAATCTCTTAAAGATTTCTTAAAAAATACATGGCCCACCTGTGCTGTGTGAGAGCTTAAATTGTCTTGTTCCATATGTAAATACCTGTTTTCTTTCCTCTTTTCGCTCTCCACTTCTCCCATCCATATTTCCAAAAATTTTTTTTTTGCTTTTTTTGATTTTTTTTATTCTTCTTATTTTTTTTATTCTTTCTTATAATCTGTATATATTTACCAAATGTATATAATCTTTCTCCATTTTTTATTTCCCACTTTCATAGGTTTCTCCGTTTTGTAACCCCAAGGAGAATCCTCTGTAAGACCTGTGTGTCTTAATAAAGGCTTTTGTGTGTGTGTGTGATTCAAATACTATTTGTTACAATTATAAATTGGCGCCTTAAATAAATGCATATTTTAGTTAATAACTATAGCCTATGTGCTTTATCTGTCTATGTACTGTTGGCTTCCGTAGGCGTCTCTTACTGGGAAAAAGAAAGAGAGGATTCCATTTGGTTATTAACTAATATATGCATTTATTTAAGGAGCGACCCGCTCCAACACAATAGTTACAGAAATGGGGGGGGGGGCAAAGGCAAAGGTGGCGTGATCGTAGCCGACCAATAGGAGGGCGCCATTCCAAAAAAAAAGCAAACCATGACAGAGGCCACGCATGACACTCGTAACTGTATATAGAATAATCCAAATTGTGCCTTATCATTTTAAATAAATGAAGGGGGCCCAATGGTATCACAATATTCATTTAATTAATTAAAATATATTACAAGAGTATTTTGATTTTCGCAAAAGAAAATTCATTTATTGTGAGAAATCTGAGAAAATTTTAAAAATTATGTCAGCATATCTTAAACCTTTGGTCTTATTACCTTGTGATTCTTATCTATAATTCAAATTGTGCCTCATCAAATATTTATCTGTTGAGCTTTCATAGCAAACAAACTTATGCTGTTAAATTTTCCCATACTTTGTCAGAACAACACTGTTACAGAAATGTCGAATCTACTCAACTTACTTTGTTGTGAGATTCTCCACTCCGTCAAGGAGATGCCTGCTCCCTCCACCTTCATTCTGAATTGAAATAGTGGCTTCAATAAGTATTCAGGTTCAGAAAAATATATTTTAAAATATAGATTACACTCCAAATGGTGCAAGTTCTTAAAAGGAGAATTATCAGCCCAGTTGGTGATGGTGGTGTGCAGAGGGAGGCCCGGACAAGAAGATCAACACCAAGCTGAATGTACTGTGGGAGCGAGCCATGGAAATCAACATGCCCACAGCAACCTACAACCGCTCTGTGGAGAGAGCTTTGGTGAGCTTTATTGGAGAGATCTGTAGGAAGTTACTTGAAGAGAGAGGTCTGGGTTCCACTCTATTCTGTCAAGAGACAGTGTTAAGAATAATGTGCATTTTTTTTTCGAAATTAAGAAATGCTGTATGCAAAAATTGGAGTTCTTGGCGCAATATGGGGCAATTTCACCAGATAGGCTCAGGAAACACCATCATTTGTTGGCGCAGTATGGGGCAATTTCACCAGATCAAGAAACATTTGTTGGCAGTTTCAGACATTTTAATGACTGTGCAATCATTTGTTGAACTGCAAACATTGAAACTAGTCTCTTGCTAAACTTGATATCAAAGGTATCGTATAACCTTCTAGCATAGAAAATTATAAAAGTACTTTGTTTTTAAATATAAATTAATGAGGTGCAATTTGGATTATAGATGTCATATATAATGCTCAAGCTTTCAGCCCTTCATAACCTAGTGGTGTTGCCCTCTAGTAGGGCATCAAGGTCTGAAAGATTGTTTCTTATCTCCTTGTGCAAATATTACACGAGTCCATGCTCCTCAAACTGTTGAAAGCTCAAGTATGATATTAAAATATCTTCAAGGAACTCATCCCTGGATTGTGGAGAGAGACATCTTTTTGGGGTCAATTCTACTTTTAAAAGTTAGAAGTAAAAATACTTGTGATAACCCTCTTTCTAAATCTTGGAATGAGTTTTTGCCATGTGAAATAAACTATAGCATTCGGATCTTTGTGTTTATGGCCCATACATCCAGTGGATTGACATCTGGTGAGCTGGGGTGGTGTGACATTGATGATGATCTTCTCGTCTAAGTAAAAACAGATGATTCCTGGCTCCTCAGGATGTTTGAGCTTGTTCGAAGGCGCTTGGCTCTCGTCAAGTGGTTCACCATAGTTCTTTCGTACATGAACTATCCTCTACGCATCACGTATGATTTGTTTTGATTTGCTCGAGGAGAATGAACTCATGGAATTCATGCAATATTTACACAAGGGGATAAGAAACAACAACATATGATTTGTAATGAAAGTCCTCATGGACATGCTCATGAAGTTTCTCGGCCATCCATTCTTGGGTTGATCTGACTGTATGAGATGGTTGAAAAACATACGACCTCCCATGTAGCGATCCATGGCTTGACAACTAACACCTCGTTGTAAGCAACAGCATTGACTGGCACCTGGAGTAAAAAATGTGAAGGCATCACATCACCTTCACTGCTAACAACAACCATCAATGATGCTGGAAATTTGGTATGCATGACTCTAGATATGATGCACTAGCGCGCGTTATCAAAAAATCAAAACTATTTTAAACATGTAAGATTCTTTTTGAAATTAAACAATTTCTACTGTCCTTACTGCAATGGAAAATTTAATGGGAGGGACTGGCTCATCAGTGGTGAACCCTCCCACCACTGATGGCCCTCCCATTAATTTTTCCATTGCAGTAAGGACAGTAGAAATTGTTTAATTTCAAAAAGAATTTTACATGTTCAAAATAGTTTCAAATTTTGATGACTCTAGATACTTCATCAGGGCTTTTAGACAGCCACCGATCTTTTTCCGATTAACCTTCTGTTCCTGAACAAAGTTTTTCTGAGAAAAATTAAATCACATTTGTAGCTCTCCTCAGGATGTTTGAGCTTGTTCAGAAGGCACTTTGCTCTGGTCAAGCCATTCACCTTGATTATTTCGGACATGAACTGTCTTCTCCGCATCATGTATGATTTTTAATAGAGGTCCTCATGAACCACACGTCAGATGGTAGCCTCATCAACCTGCAGCTCTCTGGCGAGTGCCCTCATCAACTTCCCTGGGTCTTCATCGATGGCAGCTTGGATATGCCTTATAAAGTCTGCCGTCCTGATACTGTCAGAACGTTGACAATGCCATTTCCTTTGGGAAATTTCTGCAACATCACCCTTTGCAGCTCCCAATTCTCTCCAAACTTTGAAAACAAATAATCGGGGGACTTTCAAGAGTGCAGCAGTTTCTGAATCGGTGTGTCCTGCAACCAAGGAGACAATAACTGCATGCTCTTCATTTCTTGTGTAAGAGTAATTCTGCCATGTCTACCTGCAACAGAAAAATACTATGATAATACACAATTTGGATTATTAAAATATACAAGTATCAGAGTCCTCAACAATCAATTCTGTCATCGTTTGCTTTTGTGAATGGAGTATGTCGCGTTCAGCGGCGCAGCGCCCAGGCTCTATTTTGCCCAGACGCCCGAAGTCTCTTATTCTGGTCCCGGGGAGGAAAAAATCCGTGGAATCTCAAAGGTAGAGAAGAGCGATTCCGAAGAAGTCAAATCCGCGGAAGTGTCTAAGGCAGGTATCAACCAAGGCGTAGACCTCTCGAGAGCGGGCCGAGAAACCACACGACTCTAACCAGTCAACTACTTTATTTTTGTCACGAATATATATACATATAAATATTTACATATGGCAAATATGTTTCTTATAATGGATTAAATTTACATATATTTAAAAAAATATAAATCTATAAGAAAAATAACATTCTTTTCCCAACAGAGTAAATACCCAAATATGGCCATTTCTTATAAGCATCGGTGGTTCAGTGGTAGAATGCTTGCCTGCCATGCGGGCGGCCCGGGTTCGATTCCCGGCCGAAGCATTTTTTTTTTAAAACTCATTTATATATTTTTTATTCTATATACAAGTATCAGAGTCATCAATTCTGTCATCGTTTGCTTTTGTGAATGTATGTAAATAATGGATTTCATATTTTTTATTAATTTTTGTTCTGGCCTTTATTTGTTTAAATCTCTTTTTAAAAATCGTTTAAAATGCAGTCGCAATCATTAGTGAACACATATGTTTGCCTAATATTTCCATATGCTCTTTTATTTTTTTACAGAAAAATATTTACATGCCGGTATTTTGGATTAATTTTTTTTATAAACCTTTTTTTTTTTTTATTCTTACTGAGAAGATGGGCATCGCAGTCAGGATTCTTTGCAGTCAGTCACTCAACTCAGGCAATTTCAAAGGTTAATGGGGTTTTGGTGGAAAAGCTGCCGTCTATTTAAACTATATTAATTTTGAAACAACTAAATGGATTGCAAAAAATAATTAAATCAAATACCTAAACACTAATATAATACAATTTTTGCCATTACACACTTTTTTTCCTGTAGTTTATGTGTTTATTCTGTATTGCTATTCTATGGCACTTCTACTATTTATTATTGATGTACTTTCAGTATGAAGGATACTTCACTCGGGGGATTTCTCGGGCGAAGCCAGGTCATTCTTCTAGTAAATTATAAACACAAGGTAATATGACCAAATCCAAATAAATAAATAATGTGTGAGGTTTCGGTAAAAGCGTTGTTACCAAAACGTCACACACTATTTATTTATTTAGATTTGGTCTTATTACCTTGTGAAAAAAACCATGTTACTATAACACAGAGGAAAGTGTGCCACCTATATTGTGTGTTCTCAAATATCTGCTGCCCCATGTATATTGGTGTCATATATAAGTCATTTTTTGACTGAACAGAACTAAAAATTACTGGAATATTCACACTCTTTCTCTTCTACTGGCAGTCTAGGGTGACAAGACCTCCTTGTAGATTGAGGTGTTCTAATCTAGCTTCTGGATTTGTTCTAACTTGTACCCTGGTGTTAATACGCCTAATGTTGTTGCAGAACATTGAGTACAAGGCCTTCACCATGGAGGTGCTGGGGCCTGGAGGCAGCATGTTCATTGTGGAGGGGGAGGCGGAGACTAAGGGAAGTTTTGCCTATGTGGTGAAAAAGGCTTTTAAGAAAGCTCAATGGTAAGCTGCAATGCTCTCTGGAACCAGACTACAATTTTGATATCATGACCCACCTCCAATGGGAGACTAGGAGTAGCTCGGTACAAACCTTCACTCCATGATCTGCCAGTGATCTGAAGCCTATACTGTGTCAGTTGAACCTAGCTTCAGATGAGATTGTTCTGGATTCAGACACAGCTTTTGCTTAGTAAGGGCTACTCTTAGTGGCAACACCTAATTTTATCATTCATCCAGTATCGTTGAATTTTTATAGGTCTAGCTCCACCACACTGTTGATGGCTCTTGTTTCCAGACTTTATTAGATACTGGCAGCTAACTTCCACATCTGATGGCTGTAGGTCCGGGACTGTTTACTATATATTGGCAGCTAACTTCCACATCTGATGGCTGTTGGTAAGGGACTGTTTACTATATATTGGCAGCTAACTTCCACATCTGATGGCTGTTGGTAAGGGACTGTTTACTATATATTGGCAGCTAAGTTCCACATCTGACGAGTGTTCCGCTACCTAGGGATCAAGCTCCATCCACCCCAGGTGAACACAATCAGTGCCAACTCAGCAGTACAACTTCCACATCAGATGTAACAAAATTTTTCCTTATTTGTACCACAGGTTATTGGTGACCTAGAGAACACCCTGCCTTAAATCCTGGTTAAGTTTCTAAGTGTAAATAAATTGTGTGTTAACTTCAAGCGGTGGGAGAAGTGTTCTGCTCCTCCAATACCTGCCATGTTTGGGATGATTAGAACCAAAGGCGTATTGGAATATAAATATTACATTTCATTCTAAATAATTATCTGATACATCTGATGATAATCATGTTAGGTAAAGGGTTGCAACCACTTTTATTCTGTTTGTTCTACACACATAGCGGTGGCAGGTTTCTACCTACAGCTCAAGGAGCTTGAACTCATTCGTGTAATCTTTACACAAGGGGATAAGAAACAACAACAACAAGTTTCAACCTTCCTCATGTGGGATGTTTGGCCAGGTATTTCTTGAGGAGAGAACATTTGTCATCAACTTAATAGTGTTATAGTATATTGTTTACAGTTCTCTATTTTGTTTTTTCTAACAAGGGGACAAAAGTCAAAATGTAAAAAAATTATACAGAAAAATGTCTCTCTACTTAAAAACAAACCTACTTTTATATAAAATATTTGCAGTTTCTTTTGTGGGTTGACTTGTTTTTATAGTTAATTAATAATTTCCCCAGAAATTTTCATTGTGGATGTTGGGGTGACCTTTATTGAAGTTTCTTTCTACACTCTATAACAAAAAAAAAAGACGCACCAAGAAATAGTTGTCAGATTGGAACAAAATATGGTGTTTATGAAGATGTATAGGCAGAAAAAAATGATGAAAGTTTCAGAACCCACACAATTATTTTATTCCAGAGTTTGATCGTCACAAATTGAGAAAGTCAATATGTCGTTGGACCCCCACCTGCTTGAATTCAGGCTGCCACCTGCCGTATCATGGACTGATTCTGGATGGTGCGCTGCAGAATTTCTCTCCAAATTTTCTCCACCTATCAGACTAAATAGCCAACATTCCGGGATGGTTGCAATCACCTTCCCATCACAACACAAATTTGTTCTATAGGTTAGAGATCAGGTGCTGGCCATAAAAAAGTTAGGCAAGATTGAAGACAATCCATAGTAACACGTGCCGTGTGTGGCCGGGCATTATCTTGTTGAAAAGTAAACCCGGAATGATGTGAGAGGAAAGGCAACAAAATAGGCCATAGAATGTCATCTACGTTGTGCCAGGAATGACTACCAATGAGGTTCTACTATCAAACAAAATGGCACCTCAGACCATAACGCCCTGTTGTTGGCCTATGTGGTGTTTGAAGCTAAGGCCAGGATCCACTACTGCCCAAGATGTCTTTAGTCACATTTGCAACAGTAGTCAGGACATAGTAAAAAAGGGAACTCATCACTAAAAACTATACGTCCCCAGTCAGCGCAGTTCCAACTTGATCGCTTCCAACATCACTGTAGTTGGACTTGTCTGTGTGAGGGGTATTAGGCATTGTAACTGTTGGTGAGCTCTTAAACTCCGCTCTAAGTTGTCTGTTGATGGTCATTTTGGACAATTCTCTGTTCGTCACACGTTGGATGGTAGATAACTTTGAATCTGATGCTGCGACAGCCATTCTGACAATCGCCCCATCCTCCTGTTCTATTGTCTCTTGGTCAACTGTTGCCATTCTGAAATTACATTCTTCCCTTGTTAACACACTCTTGCCAATATCGTCTAAAAGTTGCATCATTTCGACACAGGTTATGGCCTCACTATCATTACAGGGGCTGAATGACCTAGTTTATGGTAGTCATGAAATCTGTCAAAAATAAGTGTTGGTAGCGCTGGTCTCGAGTACATTCTCCAGAGAAGGATGGCTATTTATCAGTTCATGATAATCACCCTTGTGAATTGGAATCTTCCAGAGTTGGTCTAAATCTGTGTAGAGAGTAACCAAACACACCCTGTACTCATCTTGGAGAGCACACCCTATACTCATTTTATCTTGGAGAGCACACCCTATACTCATTTTATCTTGGAGAGCACACCCTATACTCATTTTATCTTGGAGAGCACACCCTATACTCATTTTATCTTGGAGAGCACACCCTATACTCATTTTATCTTGGAGAGCACACCCTATACTCATTTTATCTTGGAGAGCACACACTATACTCATTTTATCTTGGAGAGCACACCCTATACTCATTTTATCTTGGAGAGCACACCCTATACTCATTTTATCTTGGAGAGCACACACTATACTCATTTTATCTTGGAGAGCACACCCTATACTCATTTTATCTTGGAGAGCACACCCTATACTCATTTTATCTTGGAGAGCACACCCTATACTCATTTTATCTTGGAGAGCACACACTATACTCATTTTATCTTGGAGAGCACACCCTATACTCATTTTATCTTGGAGAGCACACACTATACTCATTTTATCTTGGAGAGCACACCCTATACTCATTTTATGATAAGGCACAATTTGGATTATAGATTATAAACACAAGGTAATAAGACCAAATCCAAATAAATAATTAGTGTATGACATTTCAGTAACAGCATTATTACCATCTTCAGACAAAAGTACTGAATCTCAGTACTTTTCAATTATTATTATTTTTTTAAATCAATTTATCATTTAAAAAATTCAATCATTCAGTACTTTTTTCTGAAGATGGTAACAACGCTGTTACCAAAATGTCACACACTATTTATTTGGATTTGGTCTTAATACCTTGTGTTTATAATTTATAATTCGGATTCAGTACTTTTGTCTGAAGATGGTAACAATGCTGTTACTGAAATGTCACACACTAATTATTTATTTGGATTTGGTCTAATTACCTTGTGTTTATACTCATTTTAGTTCAGAGAGAGCACAGCTGTACTCACTTTAGTTCAGAGAGCACACACTGTACTCACTTTATCTTGGAGAGCACATTCTGTACTCATTTTATCTTGGAGAGCACATTCTGTACTCACTTTATCTTGGAGAGCACATTCTGTACTCACTTTATCTTGGAGAGCACATTCTGTACTCACTTTATCTTGGAGAGCACATTCTGTACTCATTTTATCTTGGAGAGCACATTCTGTACTCACTTTATCTTGGAGAGCACATTCTGTACTCACTTTATCTTGGAGAGCACATTCTGTACTCACTTTATCTTGGAGAGCACATTCTGTACTCACTTTATCTTGGAGAGCACATTCTGTACTCACTTTATCTTGGAGAGCACATTCTGTACTCATTTTATCTTGGAGAGCACATTCTGTACTCACTTTATCTTGGAGAGCACATTCTGTACTCATTTTATCTTGGAGAGCACATTCTGTACTCATTTTATCTTGGAGAGCACATTCTGTACTCATTTTATCTTGGAGAGCACATTCTGTACTCACTTTATCTTGGAGAGCACATTCTGTACTCACTTTATCTTGGAGAGCACATTCTGTACTCATTTTATCTTGGAGAGCACATTCTGTACTCACTTTATCTTGGAGAGCACATTCTGTACTCACTTTATCTTGGAGAGCACATTCTGTACTCACTTTATCTTGGAGAGCACATTCTGTACTCATTTTATCTTGGAGAGCACATTCTGTACTCACTTTATCTTGGAGAGCACATTCTGTACTCATTTTATCTTGGAGAGCACATTCTGTACTCATTTTATCTTGGAGAGCACATTCTGTACTCACTTTATCTTGGAGAGCACATTCTGTACTCACTTTATCTTGGAGAGCACATTCTGTACTCACTTTATCTTGGAGAGCACATTCTGTACTCACTTTATCTTGGAGAGCACATTCTGTACTCACTTTATCTTGGAGAGCACATTCTGTACTCACTTTATCTTGGAGAGCACATTCTGTACTCACTTTATCTTGGAGAGCACATTCTGTACTCACTTTATCTTGGAGAGCACATTCTGTACTCATTTTATCTTGGAGAGCACATTCTGTACTCACTTTATCTTGGAGAGCACATTCTGTACTCACTTTATCTTGGAGAGCACATTCTGTACTCACTTTATCTTGGAGAGCACATTCTGTACTCACTTTATCTTGGAGAGCACATTCTGTACTCACTTTATCTTGGAGAGCACATTCTGTACTCACTTTATCTTGGAGAGCACATTCTGTACTCACTTTATCTTGGAGAGCACATTCTGTACTCACTTTATCTTGGAGAGCACATTCTGTACTCACTTTATCTTGGAGAGCACATTCTGTACTCACTTTATCTTGGAGAGCACACGCTGAACCACCCCGAATTGAACATGGACAGAATAAAATTGCTATCATTAGTCAACTTTTAAATAAGGAACAAAAAGTTTTGTTTTGTCACATTTCCAAAATTTTATAGGAAAATTTATATTTTAAAATATCATATATGTGAATTATGGCCTCCTTTTATAAATTTTAAGAGAATAAACTCATAATATTTTCTTTGAAAAGTTTGTGTTAATAGGCAAATGCAGAAAAATTAATACTTCCCTCATTTTCCATTTATTATCATTGGTCTTGTTACCTTATATACTTAAATTGCATTTATAATAGACAAAAGAAGCAATGGCCCAAATTTGACTTCCCCAAAAAGGGATTTTCAGTAAAAGTGCTGCAGCTTGAAGGGCTAAAAACTTTTTTACCTTTCCATTTCTAAATGTTGGTATAAATGTCTAATCATCTTCCTGCAACCTGCTGCAGCCCCTTCCAGCAAGTGGAGAGCCGGACCAGGATGAACTTCACGGTGAAAGGAATCATTGTGGTGAATGAGCGGGAGGACAACCAGCCGCTGGATATGGAATATGCATTGGATGTCGCTGTTGAGTCCGGAGCCGAGGAGGTGGAGCAAGATAAGGAGACCTCCAAGATAACAGTGAGATCCTTTGTTGTGCCACTGAGACATCTTTTGTCGCACTGCTCAGAGATATCTAACTACTCTATGTGAAATGTTATGTCAGCTTGATAGCCAGTCAGCTCTACGCTACTTACCAACAACATCTGAAAACCAGAAAGAGTAACTTCAATGTGACCACAGAAAAGGTGTTTCTACCAATATACTACTTTGGTTGGGAAACATGCACATGCTGCACTGCATGTTATGGAACATACACATTCCACACTAAATGCTATGGAACTAATACACACCACACTACATACTATGGAACTTACACACGCCACACTATATGATATGGAACTTACACATGTCACACTATATGATATGGAACTTACACACGCCACACTATATGCTATGGAACTTACACATGCCACACTATATGCTATGGAACTAATACACACCACACTATATGCTATGGAACTTACACATGTCACACTATATGATATGGAACTTACACATGTCACACTATATGCTATGGAACTTACACATGCCACACTATATGCTATGGAACTTACACATGTCACACTATATGATATGGAACTTACACATGCCACACTACATACTATGGAACTTACACACTCCACACTAAATTTGGTATGGGCGGATAGCCCATTCAACGCCGAAGAAATACCTGCAAGGTACGGCTTAATACCTGAAACCAGCGCAGAATTATCTGCGGAAAACCAATTGCAGATTGAAAATTCAATCGAAATGCAAGAATCGGCCAGTAATGCAAATCTGCCTACTAGCGAACGATATGCAAAATCTGCCGTGTCGCACGAATTTGCCGCTACAATGCCTTCGTCTGGCGCGCTTCCAAGCCGACAGAACTGGGCGGAAATATCCGAGGATCAAGGTCCTGTTTCTGGAGACGACTTTACCGTCGTTCAAAACAAAAGAAAACGCCGCAACACGGGAGCGCCGGGCGTTACGGCCGTACAGTCCAACGGCGCTGGATCGGCTACTGGGCGACGGAGATCCTCGCCTACATGGGTGCGGCAGGTCCAGGAGATCAGGACCACGAGGGCGCACATCGTGGAAGCCAGAGCTCGCCAGGCGTCCTGCAACGAGGAGCAGTGCCTCTACCTGGAGTACTGCCCGGACTATCAGACATATCAATACCTAAAAGCCATTGAAAGAGTCGTCGGTGGATCCAAGAACGTTGTCCAATTTGCCAAGGTAAATGGGCACTACTTGCTTGGACTCACCAGCAGATCCCTGGCGGAACGGCTGATCCGGGAGGGCCTCGAGGTCGAGTGAACCCTCATCAGAACCTTCCCCTTTAGGAAGCGCTCCATCAAAATCACAATAGGGAACCTACCCTTCTTTGTGGAGGACGCCGCCGTGATCAATGCCCTCTCCCGATTTGGACGAATCACCTCGATCGCCCCCAAACTGCTAAGGGCTGGCGAATTTGACTTCACTGACGGCCGTCGGGAGGCTTTTATTCTCCTCCACGACGGCGTTACCGTTGACAAGCTTCCCACCCGCTTTGAAATTAAAATTAAAGGTGAGGCCTGGCCGGCCTACCTTACATATGGCATCAAATGCTCTAGATGCCACGGACAGGGACACAGAAGAGCCAACTGCCCCCTTCTCCACGGGCAGTCCACCACCTCCAGACGGGCTCCACCGCTCTCTCCCACCAAACTCCAACCACTGACCGCGCTTGGACTGCCTAAACGGTTCTCGGCCGCGCCTGCGCCAGCACCTCCCAGTTCAGCTGTCGAGGATTCTGGCGCTTCTCCTGCGGCCCGAGCTGTGACTCCATCTACAGCACTTCGGCCATCTCCACCAGCGGCCCCGACCTTACCTATGGAGGAGGTCTCTCCTGCCCCTCCACCTGTGACCCCTGCTCCGTCCCTGCGGGCACCTGTGAGTCACGTGCCTGCAGCCCCAACACCGGACGTTGAGATGTCCATCATCGAGGAGATTTCTACATCCTCCACGTCTTCGACAAAAACATCAACGAGAGAAGGCCTCGTGATTTTCATCGAGAGGAACCCGGGCATCTCCTTTGCCCAGACGGACGCCCTTGGCCTCGGGCGGGAGGAGGTCTTGGACATCCTCTCCTCGAAGACCAAGGCTCGGAAGCGGGGACCCCTCCTGTCACCCTCGCAGGGCGGCGCTCTCGCCGGCCTAATCCATCAACTCTTGGGCCAGAGGCCCGGAGGGGATAGTAACATCTATAAAGTCCTGCGACAGGTCTTGTCAGAGCTGAGGACCGCCCCTACCGCAGTGCCTTCAACACCCCCACTGCCTGCGCCTCGGCCTTCTGGGCCTACGCCGCCTACTTCCCACAGCGAAGAACTGATGCTTGCTGTGATGACACCTCCGCCGCCCGCCCCGACGGAGATGGAGGAGGACAATCCGATGACGGTAAAAGAGCGTTGTGCACCCCCACCGCCTGCGCCTCGGTTCGCTGAGCCGACACCCCCCACTCCCCATGGGGAAGAGCTATCACCGGCCATGGCGACACCTCCGCCTCCACTGCCATTCCTGGCCCAGGTGGAGCTGGAGACTAAGTGCGTAGACCGGATATTTGACCTGTTCAAAGAGCAGAACTATCAACAGGCCTTGGGGCCCCTACTCAAGAAGGGGCTAGATATTGACAACCTCTCACATTCGATCGTGTGGCTCAAGAGTAGGGAGTACCTCCTCAAGTCTCTCAGATCTAGACCCAGACACAAAGCCACTCTCGCCGAGTTTCTCGGCACTGTCGCCGAACATGCTCACGATGACCACCCCTTAATTCAAAGGGGAATATACGAGCTCAGGCTGGTTCTGCGCTCCTAACAGAATCAAGATTGTAGTTTCTCCCATTGACTTTGGGTGTAATCATTGACTAAAAGTCAATAAAATTATTTAATTGTCACTCCACACTATATGCTATGGAACTTACACATGTCACACTATATGATATGGAACTTACACATGCCACACTATATGCTATGGAACTTACACATGCCACACTATATGCTATGGAACTTACACATGTCACACTATATGCTATGGAACTTACACATGCCACACTATATGCTATGGAACTTACACATGTCACACTATATGATATGGAACTTACACATGCCACACTATATGCTATGGAACTTACACATGCCACACTATATGCTATGGAACTTACACATGTCACACTATATGATATGGAACTTACACATGCCACACTATATGCTATGGAACTTACACATGCCACACTATATGCTATGGAACTTACACATGCCACACTATATGATATGGAACTTACACATGCCACACTATATGCTATGGAACTTACACATGTCACACTATATGCTATGGAACTTACACATGCCACACTACATACTATGGAACTTACACATGTCACACTATATGATATGGAACTTACACATGCCACACTATATGCTATGGAACTTACACATGCCACACTATATGCTATGGAACTTACACATGCCACACTATATGATATGGAACTTACACATGCCACACTATATGCTATGGAACTTACACATGTCACACTATATGATATGGAACTTACACACGCCACACTATATGCTATGGAACTTACACACGCCACACTATATGCTATGGAACTTACACACGCCACACTATATGCTATGGAACTTACACACGCCACACTATATGCTATGGAACTTACACATGCCACACTATATGCTATGGAACTTACACATGTCACACTATATGATATGGAACTTACACATGCCACACTATATGCTATGGAACTTACACATGCCACACTATATGCTATGGAACTTACACATGCCACACTATATGATATGGAACTTACACATGCCACACTATATGCTATGGAACTTACACATGTCACACTATATGCTATGGAACTTACACATGCCACACTACATACTATGGAACTTACACATGTCACACTATATGATATGGAACTTACACATGCCACACTATATGCTATGGAACTTACACATGCCACACTATATGCTATGGAACTTACACATGCCACACTATATGATATGGAACTTACACATGTCACACTATATGATATGGAACTTACACACGCCACACTATATGCTATGGAACTTACACACGCCACACTATATGCTATGGAACTTACACACGCCACACTATATGCTATGGAACTTACACACGCCACACTATATGCTATGGAACTTACACATGCCACACTATATGCTATGGAACTTACACATGTCACACTATATGCTATGGAACTTACACATGCCACACTACATACTATGGAACTTACACATGTCACACTATATGCTATGGAACTTACACATGCCACACTATATGATATGGAACTTACACATGTCACACTATATGCTATGGAACTTACACACGCCACACTATATGCTATGGAACTTACACACGCCACACTATATGCTATGGAACTTACACACGCCACACTATATGCTATGGAACTTACACACTCCACACTATATGCTATGGAACTTACACATGCCACACTATATGCTATGGAACTTACACAAGCCGTACTATATGCTATGGAACTTACACAAGCCGAACTATATGCTATGGAACTTACACAAGCCGCACTATATGTTATGGAACTTACACACGCCACACTATATGCTATGGAACTTACACATGCCACACTATATGCTATGGAACTTACACAAGCCGTACTATATGCTATGGAACTTACACACTCCACACTATATGCTATGGAACTTACACAAGCCGAACTATATGCTATGGAACTTACACATGCCACACTATATGCTATGGAACTTACACACGCCACACTACATGCTATGGAACTAATACACACCACACTATATGCTATGGAACTTACACAAGCCACACTACATGCTATGGAACTTACACACGCCACACTACATGCTATGGAACTTACACATGCCACACTATATGCTATGGAACTTACACATGCCACACTATATGCTATGGAACTTACACATGCCACACTATATGATATGGAACTTACACATGTCACACTATATGATATGGAACTTACACACGCCACACTATATGCTATGGAACTTACACAAGCCGCACTATATGATATGGAACTTACACACGCCACACTATATGCTATGGAACTTACACACGCCACACTACATGCTATGGAACTTACACAAGCCACACTACATGCTATGGAACTTACACACGCCACACTACATGCTATGGAACTTACACATGCCACACTATATGCTATGGAACTTACACAAGCCGAACTATATGCTATGGAACTTACACAAGCCGTACTATATGCTATGGAACTTACACACGCCACACTACATGCTATGGAACTAATACACACCACACTATATGCTATGGAACTTACACAAGCCACACTACATGCTATGGAACTTACACATGCCACACTACATGCTATGGAACTAATACACACCACACTATATGCTATGGAACTTACACAAGCCACACTACATGCTATGGAACTTACACACGCCACACTACATGCTATGGAACTTACACATGCCACACTATGTGCTATGGAACTTACACATGCCACACTATATGCTATAATTGAATTGTTAACACAGAACATAGCAAGCCAAAATATAGATAGAATGTATGTCCCAATGCCATGTGCTAAGGTTGTGGGTTGATAGTTCATCACAGAACCCGAGGAACTCCCAGCGGTGAAGACCCAGGTGGAGAAGGCCAAGCTCAAGGTGGACACGGCAGAGGTGGTCTACACCCCAATTGCCCCCGTCACTCTGATTGGAGACGACCTCGAGGCCGTTAAACGGTTCCTCTCCTTAGTAGATGAAAATGAAGAAGTTATCAAGATTCATCATAACATTGAGGGAGATCTAGAAATGCCGAGTTCTTAGTAAAAATCTGTTGTTTATGACCTAGCTTCCTCTCTTGTCTCTACACCATGTTGTCAACAAACAATATGTTTAACACAGAAATTCCCCCAAGTTAGAGATCTCTGGTAATTGCTAATATTTCTGAAAAGTTATGTCATTCCAGGTGTAATTCAACTCTTGAAATTGTGATAAGTTTTCAATAAGTTATTTGCCTTTACATAAACAGGGTTATTTACATATCTCCACTTTGATCATAGTATCTAGATTAGATTTAGGAAAATAATTACTAAAAATACAGATGTAGAAAATGTTGAATCAATTTACATTAAGCTTGTTCAAGAACAACGTTATTCTTTCTAGGAACTAAAATATATGGGGACAATTCACACACAATTTTTTAAAAATTAAATTATTTTCAACACACATGGATTAACTCCCAACTTTCAACCCTTCCAAAAATGAGAATTGTCGAGGTCTCCAAAATACGCCTCAGTGATAACTTCCTCATTTGAGCTCCATTTCATTCTTGCTAACCATTTCTTTGGAAGGAAGTACAGTAGCAACAACTCTAGATGAATGTGCTGAAGCATTTGTCATGGTCAAAAATAAATGCTTCTTTGTCAAATGGGGCGGTTTCTCTTTTGATAAGGAATTTAATATTAAAAAAAAAAAAAGGTGATGGCATAACTTTTCCAACAGAAGGAACCATCTGGAGCGGATTCCCTGGAAGCAACCAATTGTTTTGGTTGTTTCTAGGGTACAAAAATGAACCCAGGTCTCACTGACAGCCACAACTCAATGCAAAAAATATCACTTAAACTGTGAAGTTATTGTTCACTGTGAGCCACCCATTGGACGGATAATGTTACCAACCATCCAACCTTGGATGCAATCCTTCATTGATCCATGATGTCTTCAGTAACTACATCTACTGGGTGATCCTCATCAAAATGCCAATGTCCTCCTTGACAAAACAATATCTAACTGTGTGAGTTACCCAGAAATAAGGTAAACTAGCTTTTGAGCAAAGTGTTTATTTATTTTGAGGTGTTGCATGCTTTCGAGCAAATTTTGTTCTTCAACGGCCAAAAGCAAAAGAAAAGAGTTTTGGATTTGCACGCTGAAGAGCAAAATTAGTTCGAAAGCTTGCAACACCTAAAAATTAATTTTAAAAACTCTTTGCCCAAAAGCTAGTTTTTCATATTCGAATACCTAATTGTCGTGTATGGAGAAGGGCTCCCATAAATAGCACCCAACTTTATTTCTTCGCGTTTTCCCATACAAAAGCAAAGATTCTGAACTTTCTCCATCTTAGCCCAAACAATGTGGCATGGCATGCTAAATTAAAAAAAAAAAATTATGAATCAGTGCGAAATTTGGCATGTGCACATTTAAAGAATGCTAGTGCCTGTGTGGGTAACAACAACTTGCTTTAGCACTGCCATCACGCAGGGACTCTCTCATGTACTATGGAATTACTAAGTGTTGATTGGCCAGGAGGGTGTAGATCAATCTTCACGATGTTCTCTGTCAGCCAATATTGTAATGTTTGGTGTTGCCAACCTTCTTCACATTGAGTATTGAATAGATTGTTGTTCTGTTTATTGGAGGACCTACTGAACCTTTGTACAGAGCTCCCTGGCTGAACAAAGAGAGAGCCACTTCCTTTCAAGCAGAAACTTATGTAATCCTTACTAGAACATTGGACATGTGCAAAGGAAAATTTCAAGACTATTTAAACTAATATTTTCTTATACCACACACCAAATTTCACCATTTAAGAATAAGGAATAATACAAAGGTTTATATAAAAACTAATCTCTATATGATTAATTAATAAAACCCTGGAGAATTTTTTTTAAAGTAGTAATGAAATAACTTTTAAAAAGTTTTCAACTATATATGTGTGTGTGTAAAACCCCTGGGCTAAAGTAACTTTCTCACTTTATTAGCCCCAACCTGATTGGCTAGTCAAGGTCATGTGACCGTAAAGAACCAATCAGTGGGAGAATAACCCTGACACCACCTCTCTTTCTCTCTCCCTACCTACATATAAATAAACTAATTGTAGACTAAGTTGCTTTTTCTAGTAATTATTTTCCTAAATCTGAGATTCCACAAACCAAGGGGACATGTAAATTAACCCCATTTACATCAATATTTACTTTAACATAGAGAAGAGTAAAACCAAAAAACATACTTTTTGCATACTTTCCAATTTTTTTTTTTTTTTAATGAACAACCATTTTTGTGTGAAACTCAGATTTTTTGTCAATTTAATTTACCGAGTTTAATCGATTACATTTCTCCACTTGTGTTCCCTGTCTGCTGAAGTTGGCTGCAATTCTGTGTGGATGGAAGTTCTGGCTGTTGAAGCAGAATTATTGCACAAACACCTGGACTAGAGCATACAGAAGTCACCAACTATCAATGATTGCAGAATAACCTGGATTCCTAGAGATACAGAAGTCACCAACTATCAATGATTGCAGAATAACCTGGATTCCTAGAGCATACAGAAGTCACCAACTATCAATGATTGCAGAATAACCTGGATTCCTAGAGATACAGAAGTCACCAACTATCAATGATTGCAGAATAACCTGGATTCCTAGAGATACAGAAGTCACCAACTATCAATGATTGCAGAATAACCTGGATTCCTAGAGATACAGAAGTCACCAACTATCAATGATTGCAGAATATATTCACTGGGTAAAGTCACATAATTGTAATGGTCATTGGCCAAAATAAATGTTTAAAATTAATAGAAATTTCAGGTTTGTTAAATATAAAATATTAAAACTCATTTTTCAAAGTATTGAAACTTGAGTATCGCGAATTTTATAATTTGTATATACATATATGGACCTTCATATATAGTATTTTTGTTTCCTTCATAGGTTCAACTGTTTATGTCATTTTACACAGTTTGTACTACAGAGGGAGGCATTCAGGATGAATATCCTTGCCTGCGATACTTTTCTTTATGGTATGGATTGTTGAGGCGTGGCTTCTTGTTCGGGAAAAGTTCTGCCTGTTTCTGGAACCTGGTTGTATAGGAGCAGCCCTTGCTGTGTGCACTCAAGTCTTGGAAGAATTCGTGGTGTAGAAGCTCTGAAGCAGAAACCCTCAAGTCAGGGTCCACCACGAGAATGCTCAGAATGAAATCCATCCCAGATGAGTTTACGATATTGCTGTTTGAATCTTTGACAAGGTCCTTCCAACTTTGAAACGATTTCGGTTCGACAATTGTACTGTCGAACACATCGCGACCTATTTCGTATTTTCTCAAGATGTCGTTCAAAGTATTCTTGCCCAAAATCGTGCAAATATTGGTGATGTAAGTATATGCGTCAGGAGCAAAGAAAAACGGAACCCGCTTGAAGACCAATTCTAGCGCTATGCAGGCCAGACTCCAGAGGTCGACGCTGCAGTTGTACCTTCGGTGGCTGAGAATCAGCTCGGGCGCACGATACGCCAACGTGCCCTTGTCGCAGGAATATTCCACACCGGGCGACCAGTAGGCGGCTTGTACCCAGTCTGTAACTTTGGCGTGGCCATCGTTTCGGTCCACCAAGATGTGGTGAGGATGGAGGTTGCGGTGCATAATCTTGCGGCTGTGGGCAAATTCAAGGGCGCTCAGCACGTCAAAAAGACATTTCTTTATCTCCTGAATTTCTGAAAGAGTATGGATATTCCTGGCATGAACAAAGTCTATAACTAGAGCAACCTGCCTCGTTAGCGGCATCTTGATGGCCTCGAAGTACTCCGGGATGTGCTTGCAATGTCTTAACTTCGCCAGGATGCTGATGTGCATTTTAAGATCCAGGGAATTCGGCACCACATGAAAAACTTTCGCGGCGCGAAGTTGCCTCGATTGAGAATGGATTGCTTTGAAGATCAACGAAGTGTTTCCTTTTGCGATTTGATTGAGAATTTCGTAGTCTGAGTAGCGCCCCCACTTGGTATTGAGGCCGCCCACGGTCCTCAGGGTCTCCTCGGAGCCCGAGCAGGTGGAACAGGCAGAGTACTGCACGGGCACGACCTCGTAGCGCGCCTCCACAGTCGGGTTGCGGTGGTGGGCCGGCCTGGTCTCACTCTCCCTTCCTGGGTGATGCGACCTCGGTGAGGTGAGTAAATAGGCCATTTCCATGCTCCACATGCGGTTGGCAATGTCCCTCGACTGGTCCAAGTAGGAATATGTTATTTGAGGAATAAAATCCCTCAATAGTTCATAGCTAGGTTCTTCACTTGGCGGCCCGTATTTCGTTCTTGTACGCTCTTTCTCCGTGACGTTTCTCGCAGCGGCCCCGTAGGCCATGGCGGCGAACCACTTCGTCCTCTGCGAAGGGTATCTGAGTTATAATTATATATGAGAAGGATGTGATTGTTCATGTTTTATTGTTAATATCTATAGAAGATTGACTCGATCTCTCTAAAAAAAAATCTAGTAAATAAAAAATGTACCTAATTTATAGGAAAAAAAAAAAGTCGTACCTGGATCTGTGAAACAAGAACATTTTTGAAAAAAATATTTCGGGGATTGCTTGAATTATTACTTTTCAGTTTTTTTTTTTTTTTTTGCTGCAATAGGGATCACCAACCTAAGTACAGCATCCCTAGAAAATCTTCCAAGGAAGAAAGCTGCCTGGCGCCAACTCATGAATTGGACTTCCACTGGCATTTTAAATAAAGCCAAGAAGACATAGGTCAGAAGGACAGCCCGGGGAATTGGCGACGTCTGTACGCTCCAGGAACCTGGGTTAACTAAATAAATAAATAATAGATTCAACGAACCAATCATCTGGGGGATTCCATAACTCTATATATCTATTGCCAAAAATATGTCATCTTTTGGTGTTGTGACTTTTGACGTCCGGCAACAGGTCTTCTGGAGACATTCTCTGTATCTTGAAACTGTTTCCAGAGGCGTGAGGCCACCATTCTTGAAATTTGCATCAGCTTGGCTTAATCCCATTTCCATCCATCCAATTGAAGAATCAGCCAAGCGATGCCTAAAAGCCATTGAAGTTAAAAAGCATAAAAAGAAACGATTCAAAATGTTTAGACAAAAAAAAATCAGCAGAGAGAGACAGGCGAGTGACCTAGCCAGAGAAACAATACATGTTCGAGTGGCCGTATCTAATTTGCACATCGAGAAACTTTGCATATTTTCTTACGCATCATGTCATTTTAAATACAAGGCTGCTGTTTTGTGCTTTTAAGTGTCTTATTTTTAAAGTTATGGAGCAAAAACCAGGTGTAACTTAACTTTTGGCCATCAGTGTTATTTGCACCGCCTAACCACGCATATATATCTACTACCCACTTAGTTCTATATTTAAGCGCAATTAAAAAAAAAACATTTTTAAAATCTATTTCTATGAATGAAATCCATTCTAATCAATGATTAAAAATTGAAAGATGGGGGCATGGCTCATCTGTGGTGAAATTGTTTTCAATTTTTAATCATTGCAGTATATATAAGGACTGTATTTTAAATATATACCATGTATGTTAAAACAATAGCGTCTAAAATATTTCTAATTTCAATGATAGAGGCACTAAGTTGCTATCGTAAATGTTGCCTAGCGGGCTTTTTTTTATTTTATGTTTTGAGGAAGAGTAAATCTTCAATTTCGAGTTACATTTCTGCAGTCCTAGAAGCATATTCCTGTAATTCTTTAAAAACATCAACTTACTGTATTCAATAGAAAATTCTGGGTATATAACAATTCAGTTTAATGCAATATTGAAGCGGTCTGGAGATTAAAACCGCTGGGAGGGTTCACCACTGATGAGCCATGCCCTCCCTCTTTCACTTTTTAAATTATTGTTGTATAATTTCCAATGATAGAGGGCGATAAGTTGATATTTTACATTTGGGTCTATCAAGGTGAGAGACTCGATAGCCATTGACGCAAGTCGTAAATTTCTAAAAATGTGGGTTTCTAGGTTGGTTTGTTCGCAATGTTCCAGCTTACTCTTGTTCTCTCCTTGCAATGGCCGCTTGGATCGTGCACAACGTTTTCGCTGACCTTTAATCAATTAAATAAATAAAATGTATCGGGGAATAGAAGAGAGGGAATCGTAAAAAAATCTTTATTACTAAGGAACGTTTCAGATTTAAAATTAAAATGACGTCATTTATTTCTCGGCCAGTTCTTCCCCACGTTCTTTGTGCTCGGGTGAGTCGGTGGGGTCCGGGGCCAGCAGAGAGTCCTGAACACAGACAGACTTCCTCTCGCTAGGTGAAGCAATGGATAGGCAAATACTATGCTGACCATCCAGTAGTGGGTTGGGCAAAGAAAGAAATTTGGGCTAAGATAGCAATAATTAAGGTAGTTGTAGTGATTGAATAATCTGGAGAGACTTGGGAGAAACACACATTAAGTGGCGTGAATTCCCAGTAATCAAATGCGATCCTTGCGCCACCAAGACGGATGGATAGAGGCGAAGAGATAGCGCTCCAAACTGAAGTGAAAGATTCTTGTCCTTTAGGATATTGGGCTGCTTAATGGGAAAAGAAGTGAAATATGTAAGGATACTTTCTATATAACTGAAACTTTAAATATATTTTAAATGTATAGCTTTCAAATTTGCATCTATTTTCAGATTGAAGCTTAAACAAATCAACGAAGGAATAAGGTGAGAACTTTTTGAAAGAAGTTACCGAAGGCATGAAACCCACCGGGGAGGCGCGGCGGCCGTAGATGGACCAGAAGGTCACCCGGCTGCAAGTCTGGCGGCTTGTGCGCTGGTCGAATACCGTGCACTCGGAGAACGAGGGCGAGTAGAGATGGAGGCTGACGGCGCACTCCGTGTGGTTGGGGTTCTCCATGCGGTGGAGGCCGAGACTGTCTGCGCCCAACACACAGCGGCTCTTTGTCAGACCAAGAGAAGTAGGATGTCCTGTGTCCATGGCAGATCTATTAGTGTAAACTTCATTGTTAATAAATTTTACCAATAATTTAGGATCACCGGGTGGTGTCGGGATAGAATTTAAGTTCCTTAACGAGACTCAACAACAAGCTGTTTGGCCGAGGTGATTTCGTGTTTCAAGAGACAAACGTTTGAAAGGAGGACATAGCTTTAGAACGGTGTATTTCTGCACTTTCAAAATGCGTGTCCATGGAATAGCCACTTAGTGAGATTGAGTGTAGCACCAAAATGATTCCAATAATAAATTGTATAACGATTGAAACCGATTAAATTTGACCTTCCAAAAAGAAGAGGAAAGTGTCAGAGGAAATTGTGAAATCTCTGTGATGCGAAGCGCGTGTTAAATCTAATTTTCTGCATTGAAAAGAAAAAAAAAACGCCCACGGAATTCTTAATCTACGATTCTAATTTCACGTGTTTTGATGTCGCTTGAACTGCTTTATAATGGACGACATTGTATATCAACATCCGTGTCATGTCAAATGTGTTCAGGCTACAAACACAGGACATTGTATAGATATATCCGTGTCATGTCAAATGTGTTCAGGCTACAAACACAGGACATTGTATAGATATATCCGTGTCATGTCAAATGTGTTCAGGCTACAAACACAGGACATTGTATAGATATATCCGTGTCATGTCAAATGTGTTCAGGCTACAAACACAGGACATTGTATAGAACATCCATGTTGTCATGTCAAATGTGTTCAGGCTACAAACACAGGACATTGTATAGATATATCCGTGTCATGTCAAATGTGTTCAGGTTACAAACACAGGACATTGTATAGAACATCCATGTTGTCATGTCAAATGTGTTCAGGCTACAAACACAGGACATTGTATAGAACATCCATGTTGTCATGTCAAATGTGTTCAGGTTACAAACACAGGACATTGTATAGAACATCCATGTTGTCATGTCAAATGTGTTCAGGCTATAAACACAGGACATTGTATAGATATATCCGTGTCATGTCAAATGTGTTCAGGTTACAAACACAGGACATTGTATAGAACATCCATGTTGTCATGTCAAATGTGTTCAGGCTACAAACACAGGACATTGTATAGAACATCCATGTTGTCATGTCAAATGTGTTCAGGCTACAAACACAGGACATTGTATAGAACATCCATGTTGTCATGTCAAATGTGTTCAGGCTACAAACACAGGACATTGTATAGAACATCCATGTTATCATGTCAAATGTGTTCAGGCTACAAACACAGGACATTGTATAGAACATCCATGTTATCATGTCAAATGTGTTCAGGCTACAAACACAGGACATTGTATAGAACATCCATGTTATCATGTCAAATGTGTTCAGGCTACAAACACAGGACATTGTATAGAACATCCATGTTATCGTGTCAAATGTGTTCAGGCTACAAACACAGGACATTGTATAGAACATCCATGTTGTCATGTCAAATGTGTTCAGGTTACACACAGTTTTAATGTCATTGTGTGCTCAGTTGCAGTCTGCCGTGTGGTCTGGCGAGCAATCTGATAGCATGGACGTTTCTTGTTGTTTTAGTGTTCAGTTAGGGATCGAAAGATATTTATCAGAGCCAAGACTAATACCACGTTATATTTTTCGGCATTGTGTGTCTGAATGTGCGCAACATTGGCGCTATCACTATCTGAGGGAGGACTCTGTCATAAGGAGAGCCTTCTAGGCTGCTAACTACATTACTATTATAAATATTTAAATTGATTTATATTTATTTTATATATATTCCTTGGCAATTGACTAATGCGAATAAAATTATTTCAATTCGAAAGATATTTAAAGCTTTGTTTTATATGGATTGAATATATGCGGAAAATATCGGAGAATTTCAGGAGTTATAGTATTCCAAACTCGGCGATGCGCTCACCGTTGATGTAGGCCACGTCGTTTATCTGCAACAGATTCTCCTCCCGGACCGTCATCTCGGACTGTCGCGAGGAGTCGGGCCAGTCGTATTTGAGCTCCTTCAGACTTCCGCTCAGGACCTGGACCAATGCCATGTCACCCTCGCAATTGACGGTGTAGACAACAGGCAGAATGTATAATCTAGACCCTACAAACTAAATTACGGTCTTGACAACAGGCAGAATGTATAATCTAGACCCTACAAACTAACCTACGGGGTAGAAAACAGTCAGAATGTATCATCTAGACCCAATAAACTGACCTACGGTCTAGACAACAGGCAAAATGTACCATCTAGACCCTATAAACTAACTTACGGTGTAGACAAGATCTAGACCCAATAAACTGACATGGCGCTTCAACTTGAATACACGCTTCTTGTATTTGTGTCCTGTTAATTTGGAGCCTCCAGATTCTTGCGCAAAGGCACTATGCCTCGTGTCTGCTCCACGCCGTACAGACAGAGGATTCGTTCTAAGCTTCTTATTTAAAATATCGCGTGCAGCGAAGGGTCATCTTTCCAAAGTTAAAATGTCACAATTAGAGAGCAAGAAAATTGCAAAGACATTTCTATAAAATAAATTCGTTCTATAATTCGTTTATGGCTGAGTGGTTCGTGAAAATTAACCCGAGGATGTCATCTGCTCATACTCCGCGAGATGATTGGGCGAGATATTCAAATTAGGGTTATCGCCTAACCATTACACGTCTAAAAAAACTCTGAAGCACAAAAGTACCCCCCCCCCCCCCTAAATAAATAGGGAACGTAATAGGAATTGATTAGTAAACGTTTTAGCATGAAGATGGAAGGTCGTGCCGTTGGGATATTCATTCACCTTCATGAAGCAGTGGCTCCCGGCGTGGCTGTGGATTGAGCTGGCCTGGCCCTCGGACCAGCACAGCACCATGAGGTTGTACTTGCCATTCCCTCGGCTCACTAGGTTCCTGGTGTACCTGCACATTACCAGAGTCACCAACCTGGCCGGAGGAACCAGGCTCTTCTAGGAGCTCGGTTCCAGACCAATAAACTGAGAGTCTAGTAGGCATTAAACTGCGCTGATAAAAATGTCTTCGCTTTTCACAACTGAATTTCTGAAATTTATATAAAAATTATTATTTTAGCTTATAATTAACTTTGTAAAAAACAGGTCGCAGTGTTAAGTAAATTTATAGATCTCACTCGTATTCCAAAAATGGCCATAAATGATATAGCACATAGAATTATCCCATAAAAGCAAAATAATAATAATAAGTACAAATATACAGATATAATTTATCAAACATTGCCGATTCATTTTGAAAACTACAATTATGATAAGTTGGGCGAACACAATTATATTGTCTGTAAAGAAAGCACAAACCTTATTTCTCATCTTATCCGAGTGCTGAGCCACATCATCCAACGACGCCAGCTTGGGCTCAAATGATCTGTGTTATTATAATTCCCTCATGGTTACTAACTTCCCTTATATTTACCTAGAATTTTGAATTAATTCAAAACTTGAAATCAAGACTGTGTTTACCAGATCAAAGCTATGGCGAATCAGCAATGAACTAGGGGCGTATTGTACCTGCAACTTTACACTTGAAGTTAATTTCATGGAATATAGGTGTTGCTATACGGCTGACACCGCGATAACCGCGTTGTTCCCCTGAGGGCGTGATACTTGGAGGAAAGTTTCCAATGAAGAAATATTGATCGAAATGAGATCGATGTTAGATATGACGCTAGCCTCCGCTCAACTTGTACACCAAGTCTTGTGCAGGCTTCTTTGAAGATGTCACGGGAACTACGCGTGATGACCGCAGTGCTGAAGGATTTTCAGAAACCCTCAGTCGCTGGGCTAAGGCAACAAAGTTCTGCTGTAGATGGAGAGGATTACAATCCCAAAGCCTCAAGTTGGAATTTCCAGTCAACATAATTGGGTTATGGCGAAATAAAAAAAAAATCCAGTCATATTCTTGTGCTGCATGTAGACCGCCCCTCAGGAACTCGTCCTTCTATAAATACTTTGCCCAGTTTTATCTCCAGGTTTACGTCACGGGTAGTTGGCGACTTCAGTACACTCCAGGAACCAGGGTTAACTAAATAAAATAATACGCCAAGAGGCCATTGCAGGAACTTTCCGCAGTCTTGTTTCGAGCGAAATCTAAAACCGATGGCGCCGTATGTCGCTTACAGAACATGGAGATGCCTACAATATGTTGATGCGCCTGATCAAAATATGATTTATAAATACAACCTTGAAGTAAAATTAGTTTTTTTTTAAGTACAAATAAAAAGGCTAAAAAAAAACAATAAAATAGGGAGTTTAGTTTGTTTTATTTTGGTTGTTTAACACTTCGATTCCCCAATGTAACCATTGAGCTCTAAGAAATGATGCTCGCACCTCAACGCTAATAAACCACATCTGTGTATGCTGACATCGCAATCAACTCGTGGAATATTTTTGTAGAACAAAATATTTCTTAATTTCTTATATATTTTTTAGCTATTTTATAATTTCAATTTGTGAAAAACAAAAACGCAAAATATTTTATACAATCAAATTCTCAAATTTTTCTTTACAGCAGCTACTCGAGCCCTAGTATAAATCCCGTCCTCCAATGTAGTGATTTTGTCTGTGATCTCAAGAAACTGTCGCCGCCGGATAAAAATAAAAACATTTTTTAAAAGTGGAAAAAATTCCACTTTGGCAACTTTGTAGATTCCAGATAACCAGCTTATGCAACTTGCTGATTAGTATGCAAAGTTGGTACCGGCTGCGAATTTCCCCGTCTCACTCCTCGTCATGAATTCATTTACATCAAATATTTTCGTCGAACGAATTTTTTTGGGACGTGCTGGGAACTAAACATCCGTGGAACTAAACCTATTCACGAGGACCAAACTTCGTTTAATGAAAAATGTCCTCTTTAAATAGAGAAATGAACTTGCAGAATTCCTATTAATAATCCAAGAAATTCTTAAATGTTTGTTATTTCAGAATTGAGCTCGACATTCTATCTTCACTAATCGATAGACAAACTTGTTCCGAACAGGTTAGGTGACCGACTGGCCCCGCCTGTCTCTTAGGAGAAACATTTGGACCAAATACCTATCGATAGCTTTCGGACACCCGAGGGTTCAACTCCGCGTGCAAACTCTGTGTAATGCGACAGCGAGATATGTGAGGCGACTTCGCCTAATTATTCGCAATTCCCCCGCTCCAATGAATCAGCCGTAAGCATAGCAAATTTATAAAATTTCTATGCATTCTTAATGCTAACACTCTATCTAACCAGATATGTGTGGTAGGTTTCCAGAGAGACCATCAAGAAGCATCGAGTTTTATGCACATACAGTTCGCGATGCGGACGAATATTATTCAGGATATAAAGAGGGGGGTATGCTCTCAATACTATAAATATATTATGCAGAGAAACTGCTGAAATCTCATGGAAGTAGACGCTGAGAGAGCCTCACTGTCTGAAGGAACTGTGAATTCTTCCAGATATTTTATCCCGAGATGACGTCGCAGCAAACTCCCACGTGGCCTGTGCGACCATTGAGGCGGTGACATCACCTTGTTCTTTCAATACGTGAACATCTCCGCTCACGTTGCTCGAGCCACGTTTCATCTTCCAAATATAAAACCTGCCGAGTGCTGTCCTACTTCACCGCCGAGTTGAGCAACCACGCAGAATGCCGGGATCAAACTCTGCCAGAGTTGCGCGGAAGTTTCATCTTGCAGCGGCGTTTATTGCCACGTTGGAGGGCGGATGTTCCTCGGGATGTTGTAACAAGACCATACCTGGATGTACGCGTAGAAAGCACACAAACATCCGACAATCTTGACAAACCTTGGCTAAGTACAAGTCCCACCAACAACGTTCTACTAGTTGTGGAAATGGAACAGCTCACTTCCCTCCACGTGACATCCATTTCCCCGACATTTATGAGCGACAATTGACAAAATTGTCACCAGTAAATATTTACTTCAGCCCGGAATTTCCTTGTCGCCGGTGTCTCACTCTTCCATCGTCGAGTGAAAGTATTCGCCCCTGAAGATGGCAAACAAATCAACCATCCCTCAATTCCATCGCTGGGACCCCCAAGTCTCCCTCTTAGGAAGGATGGAGAAAGAATGGGTGGGGTTCAAGGAGGGAGTGTGAGGGTTTTTTCCGCCATTTTGTTATTAGCATTTATTATTTTTTTTTCTTCAAATATTTTGATATATCTTATACTTTTGTCGCTATTGGGTATGTGAACTGGAACACTTTCCTTAGTCACAATATATTTTAGTTCAGACTCTCGGGGATTAATTAAAACTGCGAAAAGTGAGTTGTACAAAGCTGTCACGCAAGAACTGACATCAACCCCTAGTTATATTTTGAATCATTCTGGCAACGTCACATGTCTTCAGACGTCCATCGAGCGAAACATCAGGTTGTGGGAAGTGCGTTGTCTGTAAGGGGGAGAAGTTAATTCAGAAATATTTGCAATGTGTGAGCTCAAAATGGAACTTTTCAACATTTACGTTGTTGAAAAGAGCTGAAGCTATCTTCCTACGGGGGACGAAAACAACCCGAGATATCCCCAATCATCAATAAACAAAAACCTGACGTCAGGAGACTTGAAAAAAAATTGAAGATAGTTTATCTCGAGGTCGCAAACACTAGATAGCTTTCCCCCTTGTCGTCTGTCCTCCTTAGTTCTACAGCGAAAAAATAATTAAAATATTATTGTCTTGAAGGTGCATAAGAGGGAAGTGGCTTAATTAATTTTTGATGAGATATTGTAACATTAGTACATAGAACCACTAGTAATTGATATGCAAATTATATAATTCAGAGTCTAACATATCATTGATATAATACTTATGATAATAAGGATGCTTTACATTGCAACACTCATTTACTTTATTTGAATAAAATTTGAAGAAAAACTATGTAAACTAGGTTAGTACTAAATATGGTGTTGAGGCGTAATCTTCACAACCGGCCATTTCCTTACTTCTCACTAAGTCGCAATATTCTAAACCTGCCATTTCCTTACATCTCACTGGGTCGTAATCTTCACAACCGGCCATTTCCTTACACCTCACTGGGTCATAATCTTCACAACCGGCCATTTCCTTACACCTCACTGGGTCATAATCTTCACAACCGGCCATTTCCTTACACCTCACTGGGTCGTAATCTTCACAACCGGCCATTTCCTTACATCTCACTGGGTCGTAATCTTCACAACCGGCCATTTCCTTACATCTCACTGAGGTTCGCATTGAACCATCTCCTTTTCATTTAAATTTTTAAAAATGAATAATTATTCACACACACACACAACAAATATATATTCTAAGCTAAAGATGTCGCGAAATTTTAAAAAATCAGATCGGTCGTTTGATAGATTATAAAAGTAGCAACACGAGAGAGAGAAAGAAAATACTTCCCACCGCCTTCTCCAAGAAACAGGAAAGAAAAATGCCGTCAGATGGAGGAAGCGCCGCCTAAAACTTTCGATAGAAAGGACCTCCGCCGCCATTGACCCTGTTAGGGCGAAACCTGAAATGAGAAGAGGGGGCTCCCAGTGGTTGTTGCCACAGCGGATTTCTCCAGTTTTCCTCTTCCAACTGGGTCGCGGCATGTTTCCCTGGGGACCCATCTGGTGGGCAAAGATGGGAGGTTTTATTTTACCGAGAGATGGTCTATTTAGAACAGAAATCCGGTGAAGGCATTTTTAGAGAATATTTTCTTTGAATAGTTTCAGAAAAGGGGCGCGCGTATAAATCCCTCTTGTTCGGTCCACTTCCAGCAGGGATGGACTGCTATCCTATCGCATAATTATCCACAGGAAACTATAGAACCCTACTCTAGTGTGGTGAGGTATATAAAGTGTTAGCATTGCAAGAAAGGTAGCGTTTATTCCATGTCGGGGAACTTACTTGTGGGGATCAAACTTGGCATAGCAGGCCCAGTCCCGCGAGTTGCTCTTGTAGGCGGAGAGAAGTGCTGAGACGTACTCGATGTTGACGTGGTCCTCCTGGAACACCTCGTCGATGGCCGCCTGCAGCTGGCGCAGGTCGGAGACAGGGGGCACCTTGCTGCCTGAGAGCATCGCGCCGAATGGGCGGCGGTGGCGTGGCGGTGGCGTGGTTCCACCGGTCATCCCGCCCTGCGACATCTCATTCCCTGCTAACTCTTTACTTTTTGTACATTCGCGTCGCTGGGCTGACACTGCGAGATATATAAGCCTAGAAATATTGGAAATAACTGGCATCAGGAAATTGTTAAGGAATATAAATATACACAGAAAAAATAACAAAATAGTATCAGATATAATTGATAATATTTGAAAGGCTAGACCTATAATCCTAGAACCTAGACTCAAAGAGATATAAGCCACTTTCCATATAGTGAAATAAGTTCCGTTTAAATGTACACAATATTAGCCAAATAATTTGCCTTTGAAAGATCACAAATTAATCCAAGCAAATATATTCTTCATTGTCCACTCCGCGCGGTGGTGAACGCGGGGAAATGCTCTACTGGGTCGTAGTTTTCAAAATTCTGTTTTTCACGGGATTGAAGTCTGAAAATTTCGGAGCAACCGTTATATAGATGGTGCATAATTAAGACCAGGAAGTAAGCTGGCGCCGTTCTGGGATGTGAATTCATGAAGAAAAATATCAGCTTCGAGAAATGACCGGGGAGGAGAGAAGAAGAAAAACATTGTCCAGTCGTCTGGACGGCAGCAGCTAGGGGTGAGCAAGCCAATTGGCCGACAGAATGTTAGCTCTAGTGGCTATAAAACAATTCCCTCTCAACAACGAACATCTCAATGTATTGATAGAAGAAACTAAACAAACTGAGCCGTATTTGAAGCTTTTTATGTGTTATTTTTATCATTCAATTTTCATTTTATATGGCATGGCAGTTCTACACCACGAAATTGGATTTAGGACTAGTCGCACCACCTCACATGAACTCTGCAATGTCTCCGTTAGTTGGCTTGTAAAGGTTTTATGGCTTTCGTTAGAACATGGCCATTCCCATGGCCAAAAGAGAAGTATAATCAATATAGTGTTAAACACTGTAGATTATAAGTTGGGGAAAATAAAACAAAGGCAATAACAGTATCGTGTTAAGAGCGGGAGCGCTATAACGAGGTTTCACTGTATGTTCATTGCGTGGAGTCTGACTTACACAAGTCGCAAATCTCACTCTGGGGGCGCCAGTCATCTCGAGAGTTGGAGCCGTCAAAAAACCAACAATCACACAGTCAGTCATTTTCACCAATAAACTCATTCTTTAGCTGGGCAACTTTTAAACAAGTTTGATAGCGCTAACGGTTCCTCATACAAATTATTTTGGAAACAGTGCGTCCTCTTGTCCTCATGAAATCTTCGCCACTCGGGACGACCCAACATACGGACACGTCTCTCAAATCATGTCGGGCGACAGAAAGCTTGCGACTCTACAAAACGCCAACTAAAATTACGATGCGTCTGGCCATCTTTTAAAAATTCCACACAAACTGCTCTCCAAACTTGCCTGCCAGTCTCTCCACATACTGCAGGATATGCTAATCGAGGCTCCCTTCGTGTCAGTGATAGGGATTTCTTTGGTTAGTGTATGGAGGTTAAAAAAATAATTCAAAACTCATCGCCAAAGTCTAAGTCACGCAAAAGTAAAAATTCCATTCCTTCGATGGCGAAGGAGGAAAATAAGGATTGCCCCGGGTCGGTTGGCACACCAGCGGACAATTCCGACTTCCTGCCTCGAAAGAAATCACTCCTAGATGTGCCCCTCGTCGATAACATCTCGCCATGTAGTCGTTGGTTCTTATTGGATTCAAAGCTACTTGTAGTGCCCATGAGCCGCCACTTGTAGTGCCTCTCTACCCGATCAGTGTTTTTACCAAAATGCCCGGAACAGATTATTTGAAGCATACTTCCAAAGCTGCTATTTATCTATCGGTACAGCCTAAACTGGAGTTGGGGTTCCGACAAGATAGTTACTTTCTAAAAGGAGGAGATACTTGAGAAGTTATTACTTGTCGAAAGGTGTCCGTGAAATAAGAACTTCCTTGGCGTCCTCATTTCTAAAGCAATGCCGGCCAGGCAAGCTCCCTCTATCTCCAAGATAAGATAGTTCAGCAAATCTATTTAGCCACGTGGCTGGATTTAAGTTAGACCTCTAGTTATTGGTTTATATTATAATCAGATACGCTATTTTCACTGTCCTTAATAAATAAGTATTTTGATAAAGTGCCCATTTTGAACGCATTGATTTATTATAATTCCAGCCTATATCTTCCATCTACTCCGTTTTCATTATAAAATGTTTTTGTTCTCTCCTTCTTCACTCGATTCGTGGTTTCAATTTGCATTGCAAGCATCTTGACACCTCTGAGGGCACATATATTTTACTATATTTAACATTTAAAAGCAGAGTATATACTAAACTCGGACAGTATCCTCGAGTCAGTACATTTTCCTGCAGTATACCACTACAGCAACATACCTTTACCTAAATATACAACTACGTATCTCTAAAAATCATATCGCTATAGAAACATACCTACCGATAAAGAAGCATACTTCTACACAAATATATCTACAAAAACATATCTCTACAGAAACATATACCTCTACAGAAACATACATCTACAAAAACATAATCTACAGAAACAAACCGCTACAGAGAAACATATACCTCTACAGAAACATATCTACAAAAACATATCTCTACAGAAACAAACCGCTGCAGAAACATCTCTACATAAACATACATCTACAAAAACAATCTACAGAAACAAACCGCTACAGAAACATCTATCTCTACAGAAACATACATCTACAAAAACATAATCTACAGAAACAAACTGCTACAGAAACATATCTCTACAGAAACATACATCTACAGAAACAAACCGCTACAGAAACATACATCTACAAAAACATAATCTACAGAAACAAACCGCTGCAGAAACATACATCTACAAAAACATAATCTACAGAAACAAACCGCTACAGAAACATATCTCTACAGAAACATACATCTACAAAAACATAATCTACAGAAACAAACCGCTACAGAAACATATCTCTACAGAAACATAATCTACAGAAACAAACCGCTACAGAAACATATCTACAAAAACATATCTCTACAGAAACAAATCGCTACAGAAACATATCTCTACAGAAACATACATCTACAAAAACATAATCTACAGAAATAAATCGCTACAAAAACAATCTACAGAAACATACATCTACAGAAACATACATCTACAACAACATACATACCGCTACAGAAACCTCCAAACGACATCGGCCTAAAATAAATGTCTGGAGTTGAGGGAAGACAGACTCACCGGATGCAGCCTGAGCAGGTTAAGATAGAAGTTCTTTATTTTTGAGATCATCTCAGCGCGGAATGCGTACGTCGATAACGAGGTGCGAAATAAATGTTTCAGAAACATTCTTTAATTGTGCAGTTCTAAATTTGCATATATACTAAATTCAATTAATGTATAGTTTCTTTTAAACTCTTAGCAGTATATGCGTCAAAATTTTCATTTTCATAACGTAGATGTAAGGAATATCTTGTAATTTATGCTAAATGTCGTGTTCTCCTAGCCAACAACGGAACATACTTTGTTCACTTTTTTATAAATCTTCTATCATATCGTGAAGCTATAGAAAAGGCATGAGTGAATTGTCTAGATTGTAAATAAACCTCTTTCTTATCAAACAAGTAGTAAAAGCGTGTTTTATCTTTGGATTCTGAGTTCCGTCAAATGGCAACCGTTAACATAATTTCGATGCCAAGTCCTTCAAAGATTGTGAAAAAAGGTGTCTTTAAAAAGGTTCCCTGTAGAACTTCTCATGAAAGAAAACCATCTGAAGGTAAAACTAATGAATACAATAAATTAGTAGATTGTGGTGACACATACTGATCTAGAGACAGTAAAAGAGTAACACAAATAGGCAATCCGAAGGTCTTCGTGCACTCTTCTCACCTTAAAACTTGTGAAAATTTCTAAGTAGATGCCCTGGTCGTCGAGAGAATGGAGCGGGCGTCGCCATCCAGCCCTTACCCGAAGAGTCAGCCCTGTAGGTCGATAATCTTCCGGATGAGAGCTTTGAGTCAATTGCATGATCAGTACCGGTCGCCAAAACCACAGAGTGTGTAGAATTCCCGGGCAGAGGCCGGGTGGGGTAGGGCATGCAGACGGACCGTCACGTCTGCGTCGTGCCCCGAGAGCCAGCTACGCCTAATTTGACGCCAGTCGCGAAAACATTTTTGGTGGTCTGCAGGAGTAGGGCAGGGTTGTGTGAGTAGTGTAGAATGGACGTTTACTATGGCATCGGCCATGCTTGAAATGACAAATGAATGAACTAGATTTAAAATAAAATTCACCGCTCTGACACAAAGACTGGGTGAGAAGTAGAGGGGTTGCACAGCTGATATTAAATTATTCTTCTCCATCCGAACGCGGCAGCCTGCTATGACGAATCACCAGCTGATTGGTGGACAGACAGACATGGAATCAAGTTAAATAAAAGCGACTGATCTAACATGTAATCGAACAATTTCATAAAATAATGTATCGATATTGAGTTCAAATATCTCCAGGGATATTTTCAAAACCCTTTCAATCTCTAGCTTTCAGGAATGTACGCCCCTCTACAGGAGATTGTACCGCGAAGGGCGTCCGTGCCCGAAAGCTAGAGATTAAAAGGTTTTTGAAAATATACAAGTGTTTGAAGTAACGGAAATATACAAGTGTTTGAAGTAACGGAAATATACAAGTGTTTGAAAGTAACTGAAATATCCAAGTGTTTGAAAGTAACGGAAATATACAAGTGTTTGAAGTAACAGAAATATACAAGTGTTTGAAAGTAACTGAAATATCCAAGTGTTTGAAAGTAACTGAAATATCCAAGTGTTTGAAAGTAACAGAAATATACAAGTGTTTGAAGTAACGGAAATATACAAGTGTTTGAAGTAACAGAAATATACAAGTGTTTGAAAGTAACTGAAATATCCAAGTGTTTGAAAGTAACTGAAATATCCAAGTGTTTGAAAGTAACAGAAATATACAAGTGTTTGAAGTAACGGAAATATACAAGTGTTTGAAAGTAACTGAAATATCCAAGTGTTTGAAAGTAACGGAAATATACAAGTGTTTTTGAAAGTAACAGAAATATACACAAATGTCATCAATTGGTATAGATGTGCACAAATCTCTGGAACTCGCATGTGCAATGGAAGACATTGGTACTGGCGTAATCAGCTAGCCAACTTCAGTCTTCACCTCGGCGCTCCGTGATAGGATCCGAGAGGTACAACTTTTCAAAAGACGAAAATTGTAGCGAGCTAGTACCCATTGCTGCGAAGTTCAAATGAGAGTTAAGGGAAAGATTCAAATCTCCAAATCAATTATCCAGTGGCATGGTGCTGAGAGAGAATGGGGCGGTAGCTTGGCTCGGGACTCCCGCACGTCCCCGGAAGGTGCAACTCTACAAATTGGCGGGGAAAGTTAAGAAAACCAATAAGAGAAAATGACGTCAGAAAGTTAAAAATAAGACGGAGAAATCGGAGCCTTGAAGAATCATTTAGCTGACGCCAACCTTGAAACTATCGGAAAAGTTTGTTTGGAACGTCTCCCAACTAATTAGGTGCTGCTGGGGAATGTGTCGTGAGGGGCGTCGATTGATTGGGATGGCGTTTGTTGTGGCAGCTAGCCCGTCACTCTGTCCTAGTGCAGTAACTAGCCCGTCACTCTGTCCTAGTGCAGTATTAACCCGTCACTCTGTCCTAGTGCAGTAGCTAGCCCGTCACTCTGTCCTAGTGCAATAGCTAGCCCGTCACTCTGTCCTAGTGCAGTAGCTAACCCGTCACTCTGTCCTAGTGCAGTAGCTAACCCGTCACTCTGTCCTAGTGCAGTAGCTAGCCCGTCACTCTGTCCTAGTGCAGTAGCTAGCCCGTCACTCTGTCCTAGTGCAGTAGCTAGCCCGTCACTCTGTCCTAGTGCAGTAGCTAGCCCGTCACTCTGTCCTAGTGCAGTAGCTAGCCCGTCACTCTGTCCTAGTGCAGTAGCTAGCCCGTCACTCTGTCCTAGTGCAGTAGCTAGCCCGTCACTCTGTCCTAGTGCAGTAGCTAACCCGTCACTCTGTCCTAGTGCAGTAGCTAGCCCGTCACTCTGTCCTAGTGCAGTAGCTAGCCCGTCACTCTGTCCTAGTGCAGTAGCTAGCCCGTCACTCTGTCCTAGTGCAGTAGCTAGCCCGTCACTCTGTCCTAGTGCAGTAGCTAGCCCGTCACTCTGTCCTAGTGCAGTAGCTAGCCCGTCACTCTGTCCTAGTGCAGTAGCTAACCCGTCACTCTGTCCTAGTACAGTAGCTAGCCCGTCACTCTGTCCTAGTGCAGTAGCTAGCCCGTCACTCTGTCCTAGTACAGTAGCTAGCCCGTCACTCTGTCCTAGTGCAGTAGCTAGCCCGTCACTCTGTCCTAGTACAGTAGCTAGCCCGTCACTCTGTCCTAGTGCAGTAGCTAGCCCGTCACTCTGTCCTAGTGCAGTAGCTAGCCCGTCACTCTGTCCTAGTGCAGTAGCTAACCCGTCACTCTGTCCTAGTGCAGTAGCTAGCCCGTCACTCTGTCCTAGTGCAGTAGCTAGCCCGTCACTCTGTCCTAGTGCAGTAGCTAGCCCGTCACTCTGTCCTAGTGCAGTAGCTAGCCCGTCACTCTGTCCTAGTGCAGTAGCTAGCCCGTCACTCTGTCCTAGTGCAGTAGCTAGCCCGTCACTCTGTCCTAGTGCAGTAGCTAGCCCGTCACTCTGTCCTAGTACAGTAGCTAGCCCGTCACTCTGTCCTAGTTCAGTAGCTAGCCCGTCACTCTGTCCTAGTGCAGTAGCTAGCCCGTCACTCTGTCCTAGTGCAGTAGCTAGCCCGTCACTCTGTCCTAGTGCAGTAGCTAGCCCGTCACTCTGTCCTAGTGCAGTAGCTAGCCCGTCACTCTGTCCTAGTGCAGTAGCTAACCCGTCACTCTGTCCTAGTGCAGTAGCTAGCCCGTCACTCTGTCCTAGTGCAGTAGCTAGCCCGTCACTCTGTCCTAGTACAGTAGCTAGCCCGTCACTCTGTCCTAGTGCAAGTAGCTAGCCCGTCACTCTGCCCTAGTGCAGTAGCTAACCCGTCACTCTGTCCTAGTGCAGTAGCTAGCCCGTCACTCTGTCCTAGTGCAATAGCTAGCCCGTCACTCTGTCCTAGTGCAGTAGCTAACCCGTCACTCTGTCCTAGTGCAGTATTAACCCGTCACTCTGTCCTAGTACAGTAGCTAACCCGTCACTCTGTCCTAGTGCAATAGCTAGCCCGTCACTCTGCCCTAGTGCAGTAGCTAGCCCGTCACTCTGTCCTAGTGCAGTATTAACCCGTCACTCTGTCCTAGTACAGTAGCTAGCCCGTCACTCTGTCCTAGTGCAGTAGCTAGCCCGTCACTCTGTCCAGGTGCAGTAGCTAGCCCGTCACTCTGTCCTAGTGCAATAGCTAGCCCGTCACTCTGTCCTAGTGCAATAGCTAGCCCGTCACTCTGTCCTAGTGCAGTAGCTAACCCGTCAATCTGTCCTAGTGCAGTATTAACCCGTCACTCTGTCCTAGTACAGTAGCTAGCCCGTCACTCTGTCCTAGTGCAGTAGCTAGCCCGTCACTCTGCCCTAGTGCAGTAGCTAGCCCGTCACTCTGTCCTAGTGCAGTATTAACCCGTCACTCTGTCCTAGTACAGTAGCTAGCCCGTCACTCTGTCCTATTGCAGTAGCTAGCCCGTCACTCTGTCCTAGTGCAGTAGCTAACCCGTCACTCTGTCTTAGTGCAGTAGCTAGCCCGTCACTCTGCCCTAGTGCAGTAGCTAGCCCGTCACTCTGTCCTAGTGCAGTATTAACCCGTCACTCTGTCCTAGTACAGTAGCTAGCCCGTCACTCTGTCCTAGTGCAGTAGCTAGCCCGTCACTCTGTCCTAGTGCAGTAGCTAACCCGTCACTCTGTCCTAGTGCAGTAGCTAGCCCGTCACTCTGTCCTAGTGCAATAGCTAGCCCGTCACTCTGTCCTAGTGCAGTAGCTAACCCGTCACTCTGTCCTAGTGCAGTATTAACCCGTCACTCTGTCCTAGTGCAGTAGCTAACCCGTCACTCTGTCCTAGTGCAGTATTAACCCGTCACTCTGTCCTAGTGTAGTAGCTAGCCCGTCACTCTGTCCTAGTGCAGTAGCTAGCCCGTCACTCTGTCCTAGTGCAGTAGCTAGCCCGTCACTCTGTCCTAGTGCAGTAGCTAGCCCGTCACTCTGTCCTAGTGCAGTAGCTAGCCCGTCACTCTGTCCTAGTGCAGTAGCTAGCCCGTCACTCTGTCCTATTGCAGTAGCTAGCCCGTCACTCTGTCCTAGTGCAGTAGCTAACCCGTCACTCTGTCTTAGTGCAGTAGCTAGCCCGTCACTCTGTCCTAGTGCAGTAGCTAGCCCGTCACTCTGTCCTAGTACAGTAGCTAGCCCGTCATTCTGTCCTATTGCAGTAGCTAGCCCGTCACTCTGTCCTAGTGCAGTATCTAGCCCGTCACTCTGTCCTAGTGCAGTAGCTAGCCCGTCACTCTGTCCAGGTGCAGTAGCTAGCCCGTCACTCTGTCCTAGTGCAGTAGCTAGCCCGTCACTCTGTCCTAGTGCAGTAGCTAGCCCGTCACTCTGTCCTAGTGCAGTAGCTAGCCCGTCACTCTGTCCTAGTGCAGTAGCTAGCCCGTCACTCTGTCCTAGTGCAGTAGCTAGCCCGTCACTCTGTCCTAGTGCAGTAGCTAGCCCGTCACTCTGTCCTAGTGCAGTAGCTAGCCCGTCACTCTGTTCTAGTGCAGTAGCTAGCCCGTCACTCTGTCCTAGTGCAGTAGCTAGCCCGTCACTCTGTCCTAGTGCAGTAGCTAGCCCGTCACTCTGTTCTAGTGCAGTAGCTAGCCCGTCACTCTGTTCTAGTGCAGTAGCTAGCCCGTCACTCTGTCCTAGTGCAGTAGCTAGCCCGTCACTCTGTCCTAGTGCAGTAGCTAGCCCGTCACTCTGTCCTAGTGCAGTAGCTAGCCCGTCACTCTGTCCTAGTGCAGTAGTTACCCATGAATTCCTCTGCCTGAACAAGTACAATAACAATTTTTCTGGTTTTGAAATTCACCAAACTATTGCCGTAGCCGTGTTTATGAGTTCGAAGTCCGCGCAGAAAAATCCATGACCATTGCTTATACACAACTTGGTCACAGAAAATATCTAAAAGCTCATATATAATCGATTAAAAAAAATAGTCTAATGAGCAAGGCGACATTTTGAAATAAATCAAATTCCTACAAATACTGCAAAAATGACATTGTCAACTTGATATTTAATGTTTTTGTTTTATAGTTTCAATTTGAACCCCAAAATGCTCTATCTACTCGAACTATTCCATTTAAATATTTCATTGATATTTGAGAGAAAAACTTCGTGAAAAAATTCTCGTTGAATATTGGAATCACGATATTTGTGCGCGGCAACCTCAGCGCTGTGAGAAGATTTATTTGGTTCACGGTGGGCTCTCTGCAAGGTTCAGGTATTGCTGCAGCGGTTCGGAGATAGGAAGTTCGGCGATGCCATAGGGCAGTTGGAAGTTGTCGCGCAGGGCGTTGCGGACCGCGCACCTACAGAGATGCTTCAACGGGGAGACCTGCGTGGCCATGATGCGGAGCTTAGCGATAAACTCGACCGCCTTGGCGTTCCAATCAGCGTGCTTGTCGATCTGGACCATCTTTAAGAAGGTCTGCTCCACACTGGAGAACAGGTCGAGGTGGGTCGAACTAATCTCGAGGTCGCTGGGAAGGATTTGCGGAATTACTTTCAAGGCAACGTCCGCACACGACTTGATGTCTTCGAACGTCCTTCCGTTGAGGATCTCGACCAGCTCTTCCTCGTCGAAGGAGTTGGCGACGTTCCAGAGCATGCGGTTGATCTGCCCGAGACAAATGAGGCTGATGAGGTTGTCCATTTCCTCCAAATGGCGGCCGACGCCGATCCAAGTGTAGAAGATGAACTGCTTCAGAGAGAAAGAAACTTTCCAGTCGTGGCGAGGTGGCTGCGGCGAGAGCATGCCCCCGTGCTGGAGAAAAAGGTGGAGATGGCGCGACCTGAGCTGGATGAGAGAGAGGACAGCGGGAGATACGTTGAAAGGACTGGGAAGCGGAAAGTCCACGAAGCGGTTGTTGAGAAACACCGCCTTGGACTTGGTGGCGTGCTGTAAGAAGAACTCGAGCGACTGCATGGACATCTCGTCCTCGTTGCTGGCGACCTTGAAGATGTTCCCGGCCACCGTGACGACGTGAGTGAGGCCGTCGAAATGGCGCCAGTAGAGGATGGCGAAGTGGGAATCTCTGAGGAAGATACAGCTCAGCACGCGCGCCACAGCGCTGCTGTCCCGCACTCTCCAAAGCAGGCTGATCCTCGCCATCGTGTAGATGACGTTCCGGGCGAAGTTCTCATCGCGAGGCTCGTGCAGCCGCGCCTCGTCCCACTTGCCGTACAGAGACAGGACCTCGTTAAGGTTCTCCTCGTTGGAGGAAGTTTTATCCTTCTTGCTGGCTCTAAGGAGAGCAGTCAGGATTTGCGTTCGCAGTTTGAACTCCCGATCTTCGCTTTCTTCTATGGAGCTGACGATCCGCTGCTGGGCCATTGCAGAACATGCTGTTCTGGAGAACGACCGCAGACAGATTAAGCAAGTATTGCTATAATGGCCCAAGTATCAAGTCATTGTTGAGGGAAATACTAAAATGCCTCGACAGCATTTCAGGAGCTTGCTATCCCGAACACATTTGATCCAAAATTATAAAATGTTTTGCAAGAAGTCTGTGATACTTCGCGGGAAGTAGTACCTGATGCACACAGGCGTTATTGAAGCCGGCTTAGTTGCACGGACAACACAGGATTTCCGAAGACCTGAAACAACTTCCGGGGTCGTCACTCGGCACGATTTGTCTTAGATGGCACTTGAGACACTCCTGATGCAGCCATTAGCGTATATACAACGTGTGAAAAAATATTTTAAAATATAAAAATGGCCAGGTGTTGATATTAAAAACAAAATTGGCATTTCCTCATCTGAGCATTTTAGATGGCAGAGCGCCATCTAGTGGAACAAAATCAACTAAACTTTGATTTAGCCTGTTCCGATGATATTTGGCTAACCCCTTGACAAATCAAGAAAGTCAACCACGTACGTGTTTCGGGCTGTTGGCCCTCGTCAGCGTGGTGCAGGCTGTACCTCTACGTCCCAGACGCTTCCTGAGGAATCAAGAAATTGGTATTTAAGGCCAAGTTTGCGTAAAAATGCTTTTCATTTGAAAAAAATAAGAAAATAATATAAAAATGTTCAGGTGTTGATATTAAAACAAAATTGGCATTTCCTGACCGCTCACACGAGACTTTCTTGACTTATCAAGAAATTGGGATGGTCAAATATCATTGAAACAAGCTAAATCAATGTTCAGTTTCGCTCTGCCATCTAAAGTACTCATGTGACAGGTCAGAAAATGCCGTTTTGTTTTAAGTTTTGCTTTATTTTAAAGAGAGGTATTTAGCATATGATGCAGTTGATCCTGACAACTTCTACAAATTACGTCGAGAGCGTCACGTCCTGTTTGGCTGGGAGACGCCGTCGGTCACGCCACCTTGTGACGCACTCAGGTCAATTAGACCATCCCTTGACAATCTCTACATATATCCGACCTGCAGATTTCAACATTTCAGGCGATTAGTAGCAAAAAAAGGTTTTAATTACCAACGTTTCAAAAAATGTTTTCAAGGTGGAAAACAACAACACTGATAAGCTATGCACACAAACACATGAACGTATTTGCACATGTGTGAATTCTTGCGATATCCAATCAGAAAGCGACCAAACCGCAAGTTCCTGCAACATTTGTGTGGATTCTGATTTGACGATCATAAGTTGCGCGCAATGCAAAAAAAGTCAAAACAATTAAAAATTGACCAACGTAACAAACCTAAATTTGGGTTCGCCGCGGGTGCGAGTAAAGAACACACCATTCATCCGATCATTATTCCACGAAATGAATTGCTTCGACCTGTAATCATCCGTTCTTATCGAAGCAGAATCTATTGTGCCAGAGTAATTGTCAGGAGGGGGTGTGATTGGCCGCTTGATATCACGTGATATGGTATTATAGACTAATCTAACAAATTATAGAAGTTGACCAATATCTGAACCAGCGTGCATGTATAGGTGTCAGAAAATTCCTAGATTTTAAAATAATCAGGACTACAAGGTGTGTTAGAGGGCGGTATGGATTAAATATGTCTGACATAATAGATGATGACATATGATAATAGATGATGACATATATAATTGATGGATATAGTTTTTATCTAAAGTACTTGTTTCTAAAATAAATTGTGTTACTTCACCTTGCTTCCTATCGCCGCCATATTTGGAAGTTCAAGGAACTCTGTCCGGTGGCTGCGAGAGGATCTCTGACAAAAAATCCTGATACAAATAATTACTAGTTCACATCAGGGTCCGAACACTCTGTGACGTCGGTCCCGCGGGATTGGCCAGCGCTGGACTCCTCCGATCGAAGCGGCGGCAGTTCGATAGAGCCGGTCCCGCAGGTAGGTTCTCCTCACAGGGCCACCTTCAGGTGTTCTTTGGAGAGATCAGGCGACATCCACAAGTCCTGTCGTCCCGGACCTGCGATTCAATCTTAGGTGGCGATTGATTGAAAGTTTTCTGAGCGAGAGAGATGCTACAAAATATGACTCCAAGGAAGTTTAAGATAGAAAACTTCGAGGCAATTACTCCAAAAGGTCTCAACTCCCAACGGCTCCAAGCTGAAAACGTGCCTCACAGACATATATGATGATGATTCAAACGGCTCTTAATAAATAACACAACAGGTAAATTAATTACAAAACTATTTTAGAGGCGTAATATTCTTTTTAAAATAAAATAATTTCTACTGTCCTTACTGCAATGGAAAAATTAAAGGGAGGGCCTGGCTCATCGCGAAACCGCTGGGAGGGTTCACCACTGATGAGCCAGGCCCTCCCTTTAATTTTTCCATTGCAGTAAGGACAGTAGAAATTGTTTTATTTTAAAAAGAATATTACGCCTCTAAAATAGTTTTGTAATTTGATAACAGATGGCGCGCTAGTGCAAGGTAAATTAATATTTAAATTTAATTTTGGTATTATTTGTCTTGTAACTTCAAGTATGTTTAAGATATAAATTTTTGGAAACCCTGTGAGAGAGATTAAAAACAATCGCTCTAAACATCAACTGGTTCTGGATTGAAATCTTGAATTACCGACACATACATGTCATAATATATGCTCTTCCGGGATTAATAAAACAAACCAACAGCCAACGAGAGAGAGCTGGGCAGCTAAAGCGAGACACTTTAGACAACTAACTTACGACCATTTTTGGCCACATTCCTGAGGGGGGGGGGGGGGCGTCACCACCTGGCGACTATCCTGGTTAGCCCCCCGGTTGTGTACACAGGGAAAACAGTCGTTCAGCGGATAACCTCTCGCTCGCTCTCTCTCGGCTGGCTGCCTGGATGATTGCTCTAACAACTCGTCGTGTGATTATTTCTCTCCTCACCACATTTACCACTATATTGTCACATACATTTATTTTTTTTTATAAATTGATAACTCGCAAAACAATTAAATGTTTAGAATCTTCATAAAATATGATCGTGTAGCCAAGTATAGGTCTGATAATCTTGCGGGTCACAGAATGCCAAGGGGAGTCAGCTGACTGAAGAACCTGCAGATTGGGGGGGGGTGTAAGTAATAAGTGTTTTATAACCAAAAATTAAAACGCCAATAGAAAACGCAGAAAAATAAATATGTGAAGCAAAATGCTATTAAAGACGGGTTGAAATATTTGTGCCAATATTCGAATATCTTATCTGTTACATTCCATAGAAGCAAAAAACTTCCGAACTGCATTTTTCGCTTCGTTGATATTTTCGAAGTGTGCCATCGGTTAAAAGCCCAATGGAGCAAGATCCTGGGAATAAGCTGACAATTTTTTCCAAATTACGATATTATTAAGGAGTAAACGCACCTTGTGAGGCGGAGTTATTGGAGAATTTTGGTTGACCAGAGTCGAGGGAAGAGGTCCAAATATTCCTTCCGTCTGTTGAGACCTCAACGGTAATTCCCCGGCCATTGGAACCAGTTCAAAGACCTTCAAAGTTTCACCACACCCAAAGCCTCACCTTGTGTTCGTACCGTCCTCTGGAAGTTGCCTTGGGTCCAACCACTGATGCCAGAATTTCGAAGTGAATCCATTTTTCATCTTACGTAACAATTTGTTCACTGAACTGATCATTCGTGAGCGGTTCAGCAATTGACGGCGGGTCTTAACCAGATTTTAGCTTGGGAGAATGTCAATTCAAAGGGCTTCACTCTACATCCTCTATTGACTTTCACAAGCTTGTGTAGGTGTCGAATCCCAGGCTCAATTTCTGTTTTACAAGTAGTTCCTTGGATAGTCTGCGCCTTTGTGGCGAGGAGAGGCCTCGACGTTGAGGCGCAATGCTTCCCAGTTAGAGGATCGAGGTAGTGGTACCTCTGTAGTGGAAACATCTTTGTGCCTTATTTTATTTTTGAAATTCTACAGCACAAATTTTTGTGATGCAACTTCAGCTTTTAAGCATTTTCGTGAAAGTCGTAAAATTGTACAAATTAAAATTTCTTAAACACACTAAAAATATACAAAGTGCGTGCTGTCATCTGATATTTTAAACAGCGTTTAAAATAAATATCACAAAAATTTAAATCCGCTATCCAAAACAGTGATTGTGCTAATCTTCTGTAAATCCCGGTCCAATGACAGGAGCCAAAATGGTTTGTGGCTGGAGATGTCTAAATAGGAAAGCTTGCCACAATAACTCAGAGGATGTGGATCCTACTGGCCGTCCCAGGTAGGAGGACGACAAAAGAGTGTCAATGCGGGGGACGGAAAGTTCCGAGGACGCAGCCTTGAAGCAACCGCCAGTTTGCCATGAACCGCTGGTCAACTTTTACAGTTTTGTTTACTTGTTTACCAGCAACACACCTTTTTGTAGTGGTTAAAAGGAGGGCTTTTTATTTTAAAAATGTGGCATCTTCCTTAAATAATTGAACATAATTAAAAGCTCATTCAATTTCTGAGCAATCGAGTCCGACTTTGACCGAAAACGAAAGGACCGACGTGAGAGGCAATTCTCGCGGTGGAGATTGCGATCTTAACAACAGGATTCTCTTTCTTTGTGAAGCTCGACCACTTAAACGAGGTCTCTCCTGGCAGATGAGGTTACATAATCTAGCTCAAATACCAACTCTAGATGAACTTGAACAAAGCCCCTGAAGTACGACAGGCGACGTGAATTTGTAAGATCCTGTTTCCCCATGTTTGGATTGTTGACATCACCTCACAGAGAATCACGGTGAGCCCAGATACCCCGAGACAAGCGTTGAACCTCAGATGTTTTCGGTAAAACGACCCTCTCTCTCCGGGTGGTCCATAGAACCCTGCTGATCCAACCTCACAGATCAATCTCCTCCACAGACTGACCTAATGCTTTCTGCCCAACCTTACAGATCAATCTCCTCCACAGACTGACCTAATGCTTTCTGCCCAACCTCACAGATCAATCTCCTACAGGCTGACCTAATGCTTTCTGCCCAACCTCACAGATCAATCTCCTACACAGACTGACCTAATGCTTTCTGCCCAACCTCACAGATCAATCTCCTACAGGCTGACCAAAGTAATTCTAAAACACTCATTTTACTGAATTGTCTCAAAATAGTTTCGTATTGTACATGGGTATAATTCTTATTTTGTCAACAATCCACATGGGGATACGTGCCATGGTAATCTAGGGGATGCTTCTTCTGAAAGTACTTCACATAGCGGTAGAATCAGTTTTGTACTTAGAAGGGGCTAGAGCCTCGTTTTGCTACTTGCACTCACTTATGGGGTTGGAATTTTGAAGATCTTGAAGTAGTTAATTTGTAATAGAAATTTTAATATCGGATATGGAAAATATCGCAGGTGTCGTGGTTGTTTACCGCAGTGCCATTGTTCGGAACCAAGAATAATAGCCAGGTGCTGGGTATTTTTCCACAAGCTCCAGCTGTTCTGGAGCGTTCAGCTTGAACTAACTCGTAGGTAGCAAAACACTACGTCATTCAGAATCTGGCCTCGCGAAAATTTACAGACAAAATTTCGAGAAATAGCAATATTGTTTTTTTATAATACGAATAGAATCAAAAAGGATAAGTTTCTTTATGGTAAAATCGATTCGAGCTTTCGCGGGCGCAAGCAGCCCTTCTACAGGAATAATGGAAACAATTTCAAGAAGACATGTATATACACATATATATAAGCTAAATTTTGCATATCTAAGATTATTTATGAAGTTTTTATTTTATTATTTAAGAAATAATTATTGCTATGTAAATTAGTCAATTTGCTGATATTATTAGATGCAAAATTGTAAAATGGTGTGATGAAGAGAAAACGGATAATTCTATGTTGATATTGTTTTGTTTTTCTGATTTCTCCTGCTGACTATAGCAGGGAACTGACGGCTTGGTTCCGCGGTAGCTTACTGTTGGTACTTGTCCCACGTACACGTTGGTTTATATATATACTTGTTGGTACTTGTCCCACGTACACGTTGGTTTATATATATACTTGTTGGTACTTGTCCCACGTACACGTTGGTTTATATATATACTTGTTGGTACTTGTCCCACGTACACGTTGGTTTATATATATACTTGTTGGTACTTGTCCCACGTACACGTTGGTTTATATATATACTTGTTGGTACTTGTCCCACGTACACGTTGGTTTATATATATACTTGTTGGTACTTGTCCCACGTACACGTTGGTTTATATATATACTTGTTGGTACTTGTCCCACGTACACGTTGGTTTATATATATACTTGTTGGTACTTGTCCCACGTACACGTTGGTTTATATGTATACTTGTTGGTACTTGTCCCACGTACACGTTGGTTTATATATATACTTGTTGGTACTTGTCCCACGTACACGTTGGTTTATATATATACTTGTTGGTACTTGTCCCACGTACACGTTGGCCAAGTTGGTTTATATATATATATTGTTGCACCAGGTTGCGGCTTGGCAGACTCTTCAGCCATGATTCTCTCCTGTGCTGGGTCTTGCATCTTACCAGAGCGTGTTTCAACCATCCTACAAATTTATATAAGGGAATAATGGGATAAGTCTACTTTAAGTAACCTCCAGAATAATTTATTTATTTTCTCACATCAAAGAGAGCAGTGAAGTCACACGTGTACCTAAATACAAATGATGATAATCTAATCTGTTTTAAATAAATATCATAGAATATTTTATATAAAAATAAATAAATATATAATTTAAATTTCAAATATATTAAAAATAATATAAGAAATACGCCATTAATCATGATGTAACACTTCCCCCTCTCCAGAGGTCGTCACGTCCTCGTGATTGACCTCATCAATTCTTTCAAAATAGGGTTTGATTCTTGAGACATGGACAATCAATGGGTCTTGGCCAGGATTATCTTTTGGTTCAATTAAGTAATTTACGTTGGACAGCTTCTTTAATATTCTATATGGGCCAAAATATTTTCTCAGTAGTTTCTCACACTTTCCTATTTTCCTAATTGGTGTCCAAACTGCTACTAATTCTCCTGGTTCGTAGCTTCTTTCCATGTGTTTCTTGTCATAGTTCTTTTTCATTCTTTCTTGAGTCTTTATTGTGTTGTTAATAACTAATTTTCTTGTTCTGTTTATTTTGTCTAAGTGATGTTTTATGTATTCATCATAATCATCCTTGTCAATGTCCACCGAGATATTCCTGTCGTCCAAAAGAGACGTGGGTTCTCTTCCAAACATCAGGAAAAAGGGAGAATATCCTGTGGTTTCCTGAATTGTAGTATTGTAAGCGTGAGTGATGAATGGGAGTATTTCGTCCCAATTCTTCTGATCAGTGTTCACATACATACTGAGCATATTGATCAATGTTCTATTTAACCGCTCTGTCAATCCATTAGTCTGGGGATGATAGCTCGTTGTGAAGCAATGTTTAATCTTGCATGTTTTCATCACCTCTTTCATTAAATTACTGGTAAATTGAGAGCCTCTGTCACTAATAAGATATTGTGGGGCTCCGTGCCGGAGAAAAATATCCTCTACTAGAAATTTTGAAACTTCTTTCACTGTTGCTTCCGAGACTGCTTTTGTTTCTGCATATCTAGTGTAGTAGTCCGTCAGCACGATTATCCATTTTTTCCTGTTTTTCGTAGATGACAATGGACCAACAAAGTCAATTCCAATTCTTTCGAAAGGAAAGTTGGCTGGGGGAATGGGCTGTAGTAGTCCAGAAGGTAATTGGTTTGAGCCTTTTCTACTTTGGCAGAGGTGACACGTCTTAACGAACTCTGAGACATCCTTTAGCATGGATGGCCAAAAGTATTTACTCTTTATTCGGTACATGGTTCTGGCGACACCCAGATGGCCATTCGACATATGATTGTGATATTCTTTCATAATTTCTCTCTTTTTCTTCTCTGGAACCACAAGCAACCACGCCCTGCCTTCAGGGTTCGGGTTTTTCTTAAAGAGGCATCCATCTTCTACTTTAAAGTTTTGCGCAATTGATCGCCTGCTTCCATTAAGGTTTTTCTTAACACTTTCGATAAACTTATCCTCTTCGTCTGTTATTTGATTTAAAAATAGCCTTTCAAAATCCTCATCCCAATCAGTTTCTGGTAAGGGTCCCCTAGATAAGCCATCGGCGTCCAGATGCTTCTTTCCTGATTTATGTATTATATCGAAGTCATATTCTTGAATTTTCAATGCCCATCTTGCCAATCGACCTGTTGGATCCTTCAAGTTTTTGAGCCAGCATAAGGCGTGATGGTCTGTTACTATTTTAAAGTGTCTTCCATAAAGGTAGGGTCGTAATTTTGACATTGACCAGACAACGGCCAGACATTCTTTTTCAGTGGTTGAATAATTTTGCTCCGCTTTACTTAGGGTACGACTCAAATATGAGATCACCTTCTCTTCACCACCGATGTCTTGGACAAGTGTTGCACCTATGCCGATGTTGGACGCATCAGTATGAACATAAGTAGGTGCATTTGGATTGAAGTGACCTAAAATTGGTGGACTTAATAGTGCTGTTTTTAGGGTTTGAAACGCTTCCTCTTGTCTTTCTGTCCAGGTAAATGATACACTTTTTTTTATAAGGTTGGTCAAAGGGTCAGCAATTTTTGAGAAGTCTTTGATAAATTTTCTATAATATGAACACATTCCCAAAAAGGATTGTACTTCTTTGACCTTTTTGGGCCGAGGGAAATTTCTGACAGCTTTGATGTTATGTTCCGCGGGTTTTATACCATGTTTGCTCGTTATATAGCCGAGAATCTCCAATTCTTCAAAGGCAAATCGGCATTTTTTGTCGTTTAACCTTAAATTAGATTCACGAAAACATCTAAAAACAGCTTCAAGTCTTTTGAGGTGCGTTGGAAAATCCGGGCTATATATGATAACATCATCCAGATAACACAAAAAAATTTGCCATCTCAGATTTCCAAGCATATTCTCCATATTTCTCTCAAAGGTAGCAGGCGCGTTACAAAGTCCAAAAGGCATCACGTTGAATTCATATAATCCATGAGCTGTAGTGAAAGCTGTTTTCTCTTTGTCTCTTTCTTCGACTTCAACTTGCCAATATCCAGATCTGAGGTCTATTGCTGAGAAGTGTGTAGATCCTTGGAGAGTATCCATAACTTCGTCTATTCTAGGGATCGGATAGACATCTTTTACTGTTACATTATTCAGTTTTCTGTAGTCCACACAAAATCTGTATTTACCATCTCGCTCCTTGACCAATATTACTGGAAAAGACCAGGGGCTAGAAGATGGCCTAATTATGCCTTCTGTAAGCATCTCGTCAATTTGCTCTTTTATAATATCTCGTTCTTTAGCACTTACCCGGTAAGGCTTGTGTTTAATTGGCTTCGCGTCTTCTGTGTCTATCCGATGTTTTGCCAAATTGGTTCTCCCTAATCTCGACGAAAAAAGATCTCCATACCTTTCTAAAACTTGTTTTAACTCCTTCTGTTCCTTTGGTGAAAGATTTTCGTTTATTTGGAATCTAGGTTCTTAGTTCTCTTCTACCTCTCTTTCTCGACTCACATTTATTTTCGCTGGACTACTTCCAAAAGCCAATGTTTGGTTTTTCATTATTTTTAACGGTCGAGGATACGGATTAGTTATCCAGATGTGTGTTTCCCTATTTATAACATTGATCAAGCTTCTTGCTAGACGAAGTCCATTTGTTTGAAACATTTTGCTGCTCTCCTCGATAATATATTCTCCATCCTCTGTTTCTACCAATGCCTTGATCAATTTCATGGAACATTCCGGTACAATGGAATCCTTGGCACTCTTTATTTTCAACATTTCAAAATTGATTTCGTCATGATTATTCGTCAAATCGTATTTGATAGTTTCTTGCTTAAAATCTATTTTTGCGTTCATTTTCTTAAGGAAATCTCTCCCAAGAATTAATGTCCGTAAATGCGTTTTCAATATCACAAAGTTGTGTGATAATGTTTCGTCATCAATTTTTATATTTAAGAATATACTTCCTACCATGTCCAATTTTTTTCCATCGGGTCCTGCACAAATTTTTGCGAGTTTACTTATACCATGGCCTGTATCGAGGGCCGTTCTGAGGTCGACCACTGAGAGGTCAGCACCTGTATCAACCAAAGCTTCAAAAGTCCCTATCTTGTCCACATTAATTTTTAATTTGTATTTAGGGTCCAACTTCTTGATTCCGTTTATGGTCGACTTGCTTTGATTGACAGATTCAGGCGCGACGCTTAGTTTAAATCTTCCAACACGGAATATCTATTCCGGGTAGGAATATTTGTCTGTGTGTTATGACATACATCAGCATAAAGCCGAGGTCCTGATTTCTCTGATATTTCATTCATTTGGCATTTCTCTTCGACCTTCTCTTGGGTATCTGCTGGATCCTCTTCTAAGATTCTTATAAACTTGACCCTACAATAACGGGCCACGTGCCCTGGCTTGTTACATTTAAAGCAGATTGGTCTTCCATCTTCCGTCCTATTTTTGCTCACTTCTTGGCTTTTATTGTAGGTGTTTCTCTGAAGGTTTGATTTTGGCACAAAGTTAGGATTATAAGGACGACTAGGGGTAGAGGGCTGGGGAAAGTTGTTTCGATACTGTCTGGGAGTAGGAGGGGAGTCGTTCTTGTAATTATTGGAAACAGGGGCTTGGGGCCTGGAAGTGGTCTGGTAGTTTCGTGCGGCAGTCGGCGGCATGTACCTCGATTGTTGTTGGGGTCTAGAATAGCGTGGACCGTTATATAGGTTTCTGGATTTCTCCACACGTTCCCGATACTTCTTTTCAAAAGAATCCATTTTCTTGCACACGACAAGAAGGTCATCGGTCGTTTTAGGAGGGTTCAGGTAGAGCGCGAATGAGTACTCTTTTTTCAGTCCTCCAATAACATGTTCAATTTTTGTTTCTTCTTCCATTGCGGGGTCAACCTTGTTGCACAACACTAGAATGTCTTCCGCGAACCTGATTGCTGGTTCATTCCAGTGTTGCATTCTGTTGAGCTTCATTCTAAGTTCTTCTTTATTCGCGTCCAAAGAAAAATCCTGAATGAGGCGGATTTTAATATTTTCCCAGCTCGTGAAACTAGCTTTGTGTAAATTCAACCAGGTTTTAGCGCTTCCCGTCATGTTCATGGCGGCATAACGAGAGATAATGTAGTCTGCCCAATGGTACAGGAAGCCAATTTCTTCAAGAGATTCAATCCATGGGCGAGGGTCTTCCGTTCCATCATACTTGGGGATGTCGATGTTGGGATTCAGGACAACTGGGTCGGAACTAGCATCTCTACCAATTGTTGCACCAGGTTGCGGCTTGGCAGACTCTTCAGCCATGATTCTCTCCTGTGCTGGGTCTTGCATCTTACCAGAGCGTGTTTCAACCATCCTACAACTTTATAAAAGGGAATAACGAGATAAGTCTTCTTTAAGTAGCCTCCAGAATAATTTATTTATTTTCTCACATCAAAGAGAGCAGTGAAGTCACACGTGTACCTAAATACAAATGATGATAATCTAATCTGTTTTAAATAAATATCATAGAATATTTTATATAAAAATAAATAAATATATAATTTAAATTTCAAATATATTAAAAATAATATAAGAAATACGCCATTAATCATGATGTAACAATATATATAGATGGAAAATTTGCCGGGAGGAAATTAATCCATGGAAGCAATGGTCGCCTCTCCCGTCAAAATAAACGTCAGAATCCGACGCCATCTATTGACCGTCGTCGCAACTAGCGGTATCGGGTCGGTGACAAAGGCACAACACCAACTTTGGCAAACTGATAAGCGTCCACCTAGAGACCATGGTTTCGGGCTAATGGCCCTCGTCAGTCTAGGGCGGACTTTATTCCATGAGATCCACACGGGATCTAATGGAATCCTCACAATCTACCAAAGAGGTGTTTTGCTGGCATGTGTGGATCTCATGGAATAAAGTCCGCCCTAGACTGACGAGGGCCATTAGCCCGAAACCATGGTCTCTAGGTGGACGCTTATCAGTTTGCCAAAGTTGGTGTTGTGCCTTTGTCACCGACCCGATGCCGCTAGTTGCGGCGACGGTCAATAGATGGCTTCGGATTCTGACGTTTATTTTGACGGAAGAGGCGACCACATTGCTTCTATATATATATACTTTTTGATACTTACACCAAGTAAACATTGGGTAACGCTGTTTTACTCTTAGTGCTTGTCCCACGTACACGTTGGTCAAGTTATATATTGTCATAACCAAAAATGTACATAGCTTGTAACTGTAAATAATACATCGGCAGCTTGGCGAATGTTATGTACCTAAGCCCCGATAGGTGGCGCGCGCTGTCAGCTCGGCAAGTGTTATGTACCTAAGCTCCGATAGATGGCGGGCGCGCTAGGCGGCAAGTTTGTAAACAATAGTCGCCATCTTGAGGGGTGTAGCCGAACGCCAGCCGTTTGGGTCTCTGACATTACTTCCTTAATTTACCATTATTTTTATCCATTTAACTTAGTTTACCTCTATTTCTTTTTATCCCTCAAACTTATTAACTATTTAAAGTCATCTAATAAATTATTATTTTATTCTACCCAAACGACTCGTCACCTTCATTACTGTGACATCTGGTGGAGACAAGCTGGATCATCCCTTCGCTGCCCAAGCTATAAGAAGAAGTCGTAGAATCCAAGGATTAAACCCATTGGAATATTCTAAGATGCAACACGAAGGAAGAGAGACCCCACAGGGTGAGTACCACTACAAACATATTAGAAACCCTTCTATATTTTCGGGGGAACCGGGCCAAAGCCCGGAGAAATGGTTGAAAGAGTACCATCGTGTAGCTCGGTTCAACTGCTGGGACAGTTCCATGTGCCTGGCGAATGTTTACTTCTTCCTCTCAGGAACGGCCAAAGTCTGGTTCGAGAATGTAGAGGAACAAATAACCTCATGGGAACTTTTTGAGACAATGTTGTCTCAGGCCTTTGGACATCACGCCAGCGAAAAATACCAGGTTTTAGAAAAACTAAAAGCCAGGGCCCAAGGAAAGGGAGAGTCTAGTGAGGCGTATATTCAAGACGTCCTCTATTTATGTCGGCAAATTAACCACAACATGAATGAAAACGAGAAAGTTGCTCATTTAGTCAAGGGGGTCTCTGAGGAAATTTACAGGGCAATTGTCACCTTTGAAATTGCCACCACCGAGGAGTTTATAAGGTGGTGTCGAAAAATCGAACTATCTCAAAAGAAGCGTGTGAACACGCGGATAGTTTTTGATAGACTGCCGAATGCTGCCGCCATCAACCCAGCAGAATCGGAATCTATGGAGGACCTCATTAGACGTATCGTCCGAGAAGAAATCTACCATGCATTGAATCCCGAGCCAGCCACTCTCAAACCATCTTCCCTGGATCTAATTATCCGAGAGGAAGTTGAAAGGAACCTGTCTGCAATTTCGCAGCCCGTTCAAAGGTCAATGCCACGACAACAGTACTCTAACCGACCCCAAATATTCAAACAGACGCCACGACAGCAGTTCCTGAACCAAAGACCACCGGTACCCAACCAGACATCACCACAGAGAAGAACTGATGAATGGAGGACACACGAAAACGTTCCAATATGTTTCCATTGCGGTCGCCCGGGACATGTAGCCCGATATTGCCGGGACAGAAGGCGTGTTTTCGAGGAAGCCAGGGTAAGAAGGCCGACCTACTCTAATAATTACAATACCTGGTTCAATCAAAATGCCGAAGAAGTTGAGTTTGTAGATCGCCGCTTTCGAAACCCGTCGCCCTATCCTGGCCGTGGAAGATCCCCCTCAAGACGAAACGCAACGCCGTCGCCCTCTCGCCGATCCAGTCAATCTCCTCGCCGCCTAAGCCAGGGAAACTAAGAAGAGCGACCGAGACTGGAGGTAAGGCCGCTGACGATAGTAGAAATCCTCCCCCTATTATAATTGCGAACATGAAACGGAACTACGTTGTTATCACCATAAATGGACAGAATGTTGAGGCCTTAGTCGATTCTGGAGCCGATTATTCCGTAATCTCGGAAAGTTTTCGCCGATATTTGAAAATTCCGTTCTTTGCAGAAAAAGGGCCTGTACTGAGAGTCGCCAATAGGAAACACATCGAAACTCTGGGACGATGCAACTTAAAAGTGTCAATTGAAGAACTTGAGATTTATTTTACTTTTGTTGTCTTCTCTGAATGTAGCCATCACATAATACTTGGTCTTGATTTCTTTCGAGCCACAAGTGCAGTGATTGATTGCGGAAGGGGTGAAATACATTTGAAGGAAAGTGTGAACGACGGCCTAGAAGAAGATCTGCCTACACATGCGTTAGAAGACTGTTTTGTTCCAGCTCGCTCAATTAAGAAAATCACGGTTATTAACGAAGATATTCGATGTGGAAAAGATCTAATGATAGAAGGAAGCAAAGATCTCATCTTAAAAAAAGAATTGGTCATACCATCATCCATAATTAACTTCCATCACGGCAGAGGGGAGATATGGGTAACTAATGGGACTTCTCAGAATCAAATAATCCCAGCTGGTATGCTTGTAGGATACTTGAGGAAAATTGGAAGTAGCGGAATCTACAGTGTTGACACAGCTGAAGACGATAAAACTCAATCAAACATTAAGAATGAAGATAGACGCCAACAAATCTTATCTCTGGTAGACGAGAGATTAAACGAAGAACAAAAGTCAATGATTGCAGAATGTTTAGAAAAGTACTCAGAGGTTTTTGATTTTGATAGAAAATCATTCAGTACAACCTCCAATGTGAAACATAAAATCGACACTTCAGACAGCCGTCCTATTAAACAACGACCATACCGGGTGTCTCCTGTCGAAAGACGAGCTATACAAAGTGAAGTCGATAAAATGATGAAGATGGGAATTGTACAACCGTCCGAAAGTCCTTGGTCGTCCCCAGTAGTTTTGGTTAAAAAGAAAGATGGGTCCTGGAGATTTTGTGTAGACTACCGAAAGCTTAACAAGGTCACCAAAAAGGATGTGTATCCTTTACCTAGAAATGATGATGTTTTGGATAGCTTAACAGGAGCTAAATTCTTTTCCAGCATGGATCTACGTACAGGATACTGGCAGATAGAAATCGACGAGGAAGATCGGGAGAAGACAGCTTTCATCACCCCTGATGGCTTATATGAGTTCCGGGTGATGCCCTTCGGTTTATGCAACGCACCGGCAACATTCGAAAGAATGATGGACAAGCTACTAGCAGGATTGAAATGGACAATTTGTCTTTGTTATTTAGACGATATAATTGTTTATGCTACATCCTTTAAAGAACATATTGAACGCCTAGGGAAAGTTCTCAGATGCATCCAGCAAGCAGGTTTGTGTATTAATCATGAGAAGTGCCGTTTTGGGTCAAGAGAAATCAAAGTGTTAGGACATCTGGTTACAGAAAGCGGCATTCGCCCTGATCCCGACAAAATCGAAGCAATTACAAATTTCCCGACTCCAAAAACAACAACTGAAGTAAGAAGCTTCATGGGGTTGTGTTCATATTACAGGCGATTTGTGAAAGATTTTGCAAATAAAGCAAAGCCGTTGCACGACCTCCTGAGGAATAACGTGAAGTTCTTTTGGTCGAACGAACAAGAACAATCTTTCCAAATATTAAAATCAGCCCTAACTACCGATCCTGTGCTTGGCCATTTTAAAGAAGATGCTGAGACACTTGTACATACAGACGCGAGTGGATATGGCGTCGGAGCAGTGTTGACCCAACTGGTAGAAGGAAAAGAAAAGCCTATCGCCTATGCATCAAGAACACTTAACGCCGCAGAAAGAAATTATTCCACGACGGAGAGGGAATGCCTAGCTGTAGTTTGGGCCATTTACAAGTTCAGACCATATTTGTTTGGAAAACACTTCACCGTCGTCTCCGACCATCATTCCCTGTGTTGGCTAGCTAATGTAAAGGATCCATCGGGAAGGCTAGCCAGATGGGCCTTGCGACTTCAAGAGTTCGACATATCTATTGTGTATAAGAATGGTAAAAGACACCAAGATGCGGATTGCCTCTCAAGAAGTCCTCTCCCCCAATCCAACGAAGATAACATACCAGAATTGTCTTCAATTACCGACATAAGAAAAGAGCAAAGAAGCGATGTCCAGACCAAAAAAATAATTCAGGAAATTGATTCCAAAAGTGAAAGTGGATACAAAATAATCGACGGCATCCTCTACCGGAAAAACTACGATCCCATGGGCAAACCTTGGCTCTTAGTAGTACCCAAACAAATGAGGGTTGACATTTTGAGGGAAGCCCACGATGCACCAATGGCGGGACACCTGGGATTTGCCAAAACATACGACCGCGTTAGAAGAAAGTATTTCTGGCCCGGCTTGCATAGATCTGTGCGACAATATGTGGCACATTGTCGAGAATGTCAACGGCGAAAAGGTTCTACCGAACGTCCACCAGGGCAACTTGTGCCAATTCCGCCGGTATCCCGACCTTTTGAGAAAATAGGGATAGATTTGTTAGGAAGGTTCCCTACCTCGAACGATGGCAATAAATGGACCGTGGTCGCGACAGACTATCTAACAAGGTATGCTATGACCAAAGCCATACCAAATGGAAGTTCGGAAGAAGTTGGAAAATTTATAGTAGAAGACGTGATCCTCAAACATGGAGCCCCCAGAGAATTGATTTCAGACCGAGGTCGAACGTTTATATCCCACACAATACGGGATATTAACAACCTCTGTGGAACCGCACATCGCTTTACTTCTGCCTACCACCCCCAGACAAATGGCCTGACCGAGAGACTCAACAAGACACTTGGTGACATGCTGTCTATGTATGTTGATGTAGACCAAAGAAACTGGGATTCAGTTCTCCCTTACGTAACTTTTGCCTATAACACCGCCAAACAGGAAACCACCGGGTTTAGCCCTTTCTATCTTGTACACGGACGCGATGTCGAGACCCCATTGGACACCATCCTGACGTATAGAGAGGAAGCCAATCTGGAAGACTACGTGGAGAGTTTGGTCACAAATGCCGAGGACGCACGCCAGCTGGCCCGTTTAAACATCTTAAAGGCGCAAGAAAAAGACAAATCTCGATACGACAAAAGTCACAGACCTGTCCAGTACCGCACGGAAGACCTTGGGTGGGTGTACACACCTGTGCGTAAACAAGGACTGTCGGAGAAGCTACTTAAAAGATACTTCGGCCCCTATAAAGTTGTGAGACAACTGTCTGAAGTAACTTATGAAGTAGAGGCCTTGGAGAGGAGACCCAGACAACGGAATATCAAAGACATCGTCCACGTCCTGCGGATGAAACCATACAGAAGCCCAGAAGAACAAACACAGGACTGATCACATAGTGTAGATTTTTTTTTTTTTAAGCAGCGGGTCGCTGCTTATTTTTGAAAAGGGGAGTAATGTCATAACCAAAAATGTACATAGCTTGTAACTGTAAATAATACATCGGCAGCTTGGCGAATGTTATGTACCTAAGCCCCGATAGGTGGCGCGCGCTGTCAGCTCGGCAAGTGTTATGTACCTAAGCTCCGATAGATGGCGGGCGCGCTAGGCGGCAAGTTTGTAAACAATAGTCGCCATCTTGAGGGGTGTAGCCGAACGCCAGCCGTTTGGGTCTCTGACATTACTTCCTTAATTTACCATTATTTTTATCCATTTAACTTAGTTTACCTCTATTTCTTTTTATCCCTCAAACTTATTAACTATTTAAAGTCATCTAATAAATTATTATTTTATTCTACCCAAACGACTCGTCACCTTCATTACTGTGACAATATATACTGGAAGTTCTCCACATAGACACACAGGTAGAGAACAGTTCCTACAGAGTTCCTCGTTTGGATACTTGCACTCATTTGAGGGGTTGGCTTGCCAGGATCCAATGAAGCATTTCCTTTCCTAATAAAGTAAAATGGAATCATTCTGCAGTAAACTTGAAATTATCCAAAAGATCCTCCGTCCCATTTCTTTGTTGAATTGTTGACGAAACAGGATTCCATGAGATAAACACAGAGGACATACAACTCATTTAAAATATTTCCAAATAAAATAAAAAACTTTGCTAACGAGTACAACAGCTCAAATCAAAACAGCACAGAATCCCTCACTGCTACCATTACGACCATCGGGACCTCGATAGAGAGAGTATGTATTTTACAACAAATCTTTAATAAACTATACGGAGGATGAAAGAATGATTGTGTTGACCACAGAAGACAACATGGCTAGATGGACGTACAAAGGTAGCGCCAACACAGATGTGAACACAACTGTTGTATAACTCCACTCAACGTAGTTCACACTGTTTAAAACATTTTGAAGAGAAGTTACTATAAGTCTGGTACCTCTGTTCTCTCTTTGATTTAATGAAATCACGGAACCGTGTATCTTACAAATACATGTCAGTAGCCGTGTAACTTACAGATGCATGTCAGTGGCCGTGTAACTTACAGATACATGTCAGTGGCCGTGTAACTTACAGATACATCTCAGTGGCCGTGTAACTTACAGAAACATGTCAGTGGCCGTGTAACTTACAGATACATGTCAGTGGCCGTGTAACTTACAGAAACATGTCATTGGCCGTGTAACTTACAGAAACATGCCAGTGGCCGTGTAACTTACAGATACATGTCAGTGGCCGTGTAACTTACAGATACATGTCAGTGGCCGTGTAACTTACAGAAACATGCCAGTGGCCGTGTAACTTACAGAAACATGTCAGTGGCCGTGTAACTTGCAGATACATGTCAATGGCCGTGTAACTTACAGAAACATGCCAGTGGCCGTGTAACTTACAGATACATGTCAGTGGCCGTGTAACTTACAGATACATGTCAGTGGCCTCGTAACTCAGACGTACATATCAGGGTCAGTGTAACTTACAGATACATGTCAGGAACGTGTAGAAAATCACCGCTTAGGTTAAGCCAGTCGTGGTGGCCTTCTCGAACATTCGAGTTTTCGCTGTTGTCGCCATTATGGTCTCACTGTTAGATTGTCGGGGCGGGCAGCAGATACGGGAGCCGCTTCATTCTTCAGTGTCGACAGAGTTACAGTTATAGAGCAAAAAACACACACACCTTTCGGGCAAATAAATATTCTATTTCAAAATAGTTTTGGTTGGACGATTGCAATGTATAACAGGTGGGAAAATATTTGGGACTTGTTCACAGAAGAACTTCTCTCCTTCAGATTTTAGCTTTGGATCGCGAGCTGGCCACTGTGTTCCTATCGCACGCCACGCACTGTCTCCACACTATGTCTGAACATTGCATGTCTCCACTCTGTATGACTCGCACTATATGTTCTTACACTGTATGTCTCTACACTGTCATTTTCCACACTGTATATCTCCACACTGTATGTGTCACACTGTATATCTGTCACACTGTATATCTCCACAATGTATGTATCACACTGTATATCTCCACAATGTATGTGTCACACGGAAGTGTGTCACAATGTATGTGTCACACTGTATATCTCCACAATGTATGTATCACACTGTATATCTCCACAATGTATGTATCACACTGTATATCTCCACAATGTATGTGTCACACTGTATATCTCCACAATGTATGTGTCACACTGTATATCTCCACAATGTATGTGTCACACTGTATATCTCCACAATGTATGTGTCACACTGTATATCTCCACAATGTATGTGTCACACTGTATATCTCCACACTGTATGTGTCACACTGTATATCTCCACAATGTATGTGTCACACTGTATATCTCCACAATGTATGTGTCACACTGTATATCTCCACAATGTATGTGTCACACTGTATATCTCCACAATGTATGTGTCACACTGTATATCTCCACAATGTATGTGTCACACTGTATATCTCCACAATGTATCTGTCACACTGTATATCTCCACAATGTATGTGTCACACTGTATATCTCCACAATGTATGTGTCACACTGTATATCTCCACAATGTATGTGTCACACTGTATATCTCCACAATGTATGTGTCACACTGTATGTGTCACACTGTGTCTTCAGCAGATGTTCGACATGGAGGGAGGAGCGCAGGAGAACGGTGCCAGTGAACAACTCTCTGAGGTAAGCTACTCAAGAATCCTCCATTATTCAGAAAGACTGTTTTCTGCTAAATAAAAATTACAAATATTGATATATCATACGCATTGGTTCTTATTCGCTGGATATTCATATTGCTAGAGGCAAAAATCACATCTATGCCATCTTGATTCTCTCTGCAACTGCTACTATATTGTATTATTGTACCTAGCAACAGATGGTTTCCATGGCAACCGCGGGACAGATAACGATGTCGTACGATGTGCGGCAATCTGCCCGACGACTATGGCAGCAGATAAAGAAAATTCCAAGGATTTATGACGCATGCAATTACGTAATTTAAGGAAACCAAAACTGCACAAGCTGATAAGGTGCATACGTTCCTCTTCGGCCTGTATCATTATCAAGCTCTATGGGAGCAAAAGTTGGTACTCAGTGCCAAGGGGGGTGTCGCTCTGCGTGCCTCGATAGCAGTTCGATTTTCCTCGCAATATGTTTGTACTATCGGCTGTACAAGCCAGGTAAGGGATTCCCACCAGGAAGTGGGCCTCGGAATTCTTGACGGTGGATCACCAAGTAGGTCATTTAGAGATATTCAGGTTATGATCAAAATGTTCCCGCACTGGCCTAATAAAAAATACGTGGCGTAAAAAAATAATACGCCTATTAAAAATAGGAAAGAATTTATCACCAGGTGCACGTCCGGGTAGCAGGCGATTTGTGCTCCAGGAACCCGGGTTTCTCTCTAAAGTGTACGTAAATGTTTGCGCATCACATTCGGTCAAATATTTCTATTTTTAGAAGACACAGTAGTAACAGTGTGCGGCTAAATTAAAATAGACGTTAAAATGGAACAATGTGTTTTCTGAAATTCTGTTTTCGAATCGGTAAATCATCCAGTGAAAACTTTGATTTATTACAAAAAGCATTTGGAGAAGACTTTTAAAAGAAGAACAACATTTGAGTAGTTAAAAAGATTTAAAGATGGTCTAACTTCTGCTGGAGACGACACAAGGTGTGAACGACCAAATCGGCGAATGTTCCTGAAAACGTTGAAGCAATTAATGACCTGGTATTTAAAAATCGGAGAATAACACTCAGAGAAGTGTCCGAAGAGTGTAATTTAGTGTTTGCCATTATCCTTGATGATCTGGGCCTATAAGACGGCCTTGAAAGCTTATCCCTCGGATATTAACTCTGGAGCAGAACGAGACAGGGAAAAATATCTGCGAAAACTTGTTTAAATTGGCCGTACAAGACAATGGGGTAACATAAGGTGATAACAGAAGTCTCCGGCTACAATCCTGATACAAAACGCCAAGTCAACGGTTGGCAAATGACGAACCGAGATCCAAAAAGTCCAGGATGGAAAGTCCTAAATGAAGGTTCTGCTCGTCACTTTCTTCGACAGCAAAGATATCATAAATGTATACCAACTGTAACGACAATTAACAAAAATCTTTTATTTCTATTTTGAAAAGGTTACGGGAGGCTGTGCGAAAGAAACGCCCAGAAAGATGGCAGAATGGTTTCAAGATGATAACCCACGGCCACATATGGTTCTTTCGGTGCTCGCTTATTTGACAAAAAAATAACATCCTGTGCTTCCACATCCTCCCTATTCTTCCCATTTTTAATTTTTACGAAATTAAATTTGGAACATAAGGTCAACGTTTTGACACGTTACAAGCCATTAAAGAGAAATCGCTGAACGTTTTTTTACGAGGCATAAAGAAATATGAATTTTGAAAGTGTTTCAAAGTTGGAAGAAAAGATGGCAAAGGTGCATTTATGTGAGAGGGTCTTATATGAAAAAATAAATATATATATTTTTATAAATAAAGTTACAGGCTCCGCGTGGGAACTTTTGATCATGCCCTGTCTAAACGGCAGTTTAGGTAGGAACCTCGCTTGTAGTGTGTTGGGCTCCCAGTATCCGGACCTAGGGCCTGCCTAGGACCTTCCGTTCGACCCCTGGGGGAAGCCTGGAGCAGGAGCCCCGCGAGAAGTAAGGTCCCTATGTCGGTGGAGGGGCTGACGTTGGCGTGCATGCTCCAGAGCGGCGCACGGAGGCTGAAGCCGCGGCTTCTGAGCGGAGAGCCTCTGGTACGTGCTAGCTGCGTCTAGAGAAGAATGTATTTCATAACCCTTTAGAGGGGAAATTTCATTTTAGAAAAATACTAATATCTAGTTCTTTTTAAGACGCCAAACACGAAGCAATGAAACGAGCTTGTGCTGGCATGAACCTTAATAGGAACTTCACTGCAAACCAAACCGAAGGGATGTAACACGTCATTATTTTTGTAGATTTACAGAAAAATAATTTAGCTTTGAATTCAGAGATCTTATCAAGTATGTTAAACTTAATTTCAGAGACAAATTCTCTCTCAAGACTTCTTGTTAGACAAAGTGCAAGAAATAACCTCGATGAGCGTCTCTCATTAATGCACTCGATATTTGCAAGTAAACTTCACGGACGTTAGTGGAAAATACAATTTTAGAAAGGCCATTTCAAAGTTTATAAAAAAAAACTTGGCAAACACATCCTAAAGAATCGACCATTTCTCTCGTACGGAGGGTGTTTCCTTTCAAATGAAACGATTTTCGCGCGCTCGCGTTTTGCACGTGCAGGCATGCTGCACACGACACTGGTTCCAATAGATCTAGAATCTTCTGGAGAATTCATTTTCATCAGGTATCATGATTTTTGCAACATGGGGGGAGAGAGACTAACGCTCCAAGTCGAACAAACAATTCGGACCCTTTCCAAAGAAGGAAACAGTTATAGCGTCATAGTGAAAAAGCTAAAAGCAGAAGGACTAGATGTTGGCAAAGCTACAATATGTAGGGTAGTAAATGGCATCGGAAAGAAAAGGGAAGCTGAATCCAATGGGCAAAAATTTCAAGTCGATCGACCACGTCCGGTGCGGACCCCCGCCACGGTTTCCAAGGTAAAGCGGCTAGCAACTACTGAAAATCCACCATCTCAGCGCCAACTTTCCAGAATGTGTGGAACATCGCTAAAAACGATAAATAACATCATTCACAAAGATTTGGAACTGGATACCCGACGAAAAGGCAAGGTTCACAAGCTCACCCCTTTCCACATGAAAAACCGCGCAACGAATGCCCGGAAGCTCTACGAGGAACACCTGGCCGGTTCCAGATCGGAATATACTGCAACATTGGACGAAGCATGGATGTATGTGACGTATTGCAATGGAATCCGGAAGATCTGTTACATCAAAAGAGGCAATCAGGTCCCGGATAATTGGGTTCACCAATGCTCCGAAACTTTCCCTAAAGGTTTCATGGTTGTCGGGGTAATGACTGGCCGTGGAGTCCTTCCGCTCATAAAGGTTCCATCGAAGGTGAAGGTGAACTCAGAATTCTATATAGAATGCGTTCTGAAACCTGTCATCGAACAACTGAAGGACCTTTACCCAGGGGAAATGGACAAAGTTTTCCTTCATCACGACAAAGCCTCTTCCCATACCTCCAACAAAACCCAACAGTTCCTACAAGAAATGAAGGACACCCTAGGCCTAAATTTTATCAGGAACTCGGACATTCCAGTGAAGTCTCCCGACGCCAGCCCACTGGATTTTTACGGGTTCGGTATGTTGAAACAACGGCTCTTCAACCGACGTCCCAAAACTGAGGCCGGACTTTGAAAAGCCGCACAAGAGGAGTGGTCGAATGTTTCGCTCTCCAAAGTCAAGGAAGTGTTCGCAGCTTGGAAAGTCCGATGCAGGGAGATAGCCAAGAAGAAGGGGAAGCACATAGAACACATGAAAAAAATTTACGTTCGAAAAATAAAGTTCTAACGGACGTTTGAAATCGTTTCATTTGAAAGGAAACACCCTCTGTACAGCAAGCCATTTAAATATTGAGGATTTTCGATATGCAGCTTTCTGAATTGTCTCCCTCTATACCTCTTCGCTCGTGTCGCTGAAATCACATGTCCTGACACTGGCCATGGTCCTTCCATTGAACAAGGAGTAGTTTTCCTTTACTTCCCATGCTCCACCCACATCCTAGCATTATATGAACAAGGCAGTCCACACAAGCCCGCCAGTAAACCTAGCCTTTGGTGAATCATTTATAAAGCTTGGTGAAATGGCATTTACTTGTAGCGCTGGTCGTCAACAACTTGACATGTATGTTCACAGGATCAACTGCCAACTTGCTGTTAGCTATCTTGTTGGCTATTTAAATATGAAATGAGAATTTTCAAACTATCGAAAGTAGTGAACTATGAATTTGAAATTCAATAAATCAGGGTCCCGGTTGGAGCGGCGGCGACGGCTCGCCCCACGTCACCGCCAGCGGCCGGCTGCGGACCCGCCTCAAATCTACGCTGGCCCGGGATGTGGTGCTAGACCTTGGACCGCAGCAGCCTGTCCCCGCCACTCCACCACCGCGGCGACACAACGGCAGCTTCCTGGAGAAACTGGTGGCTACAATATTGCTTTCTTACCTTGGTTACATCGCATATGTTGTGCGGAGCCTTTCTATCCGGAATACATCTTTCATTAGAGAACATTCCTTGATGAAAGGGTTGTTTAACGTTCTAGAAGGACTCTACATTCAGCCGTTTTGTCCAATTTAGCAATTTACATCGAGTGTTCTCATGATATTGTTCACCCGTTCTCAGATTTTGGTTTATTAAGATACATATATCTCAGTTCGCAGAATGGTGTTTATTTGACTCGACCAACGTGTGATGGCCCAGAGCTGGCGCTACTTATCCAATGTGTTTATTTCACTGACCCAGCTGGCGATGTTTCAGGGATGGCATTACCCCCCGAAGGATACGAGGTACCTCAAGGACCTGCGTAAGTTTTCTCATGGAATTCAAATTATAATTGGCAGGTCATTAGGAGTGTGTTTAATATCAGTTCACGTGTATTTTATAGGGGGGGGGGGGTTGTTATATATAGGTGGTGTTTTTGTATGTTATATATAGGTGGTGTGTATGTTATATATAGGTGGTGTGTACGAGCATATGTGTACTGGTATGTTATATATAGGTGATACCTGTGTATTATATTTTTAGGTGGTTTTATATTTATTATCCTAAATTGGGCGCAGGTTCGGAAATTGAAGAAAGGAAACTCAGAGAACAGAGGGAGAAGGAATTCTGGAATTCTACCGTGAGTATCCAAACATTTATATCGTGTCCTATACACAGATGGTAGAATAGGGATTGTCCCATATACAGATGATAGAGTAGGGATTGTCCCATATACAGATGATAGAGTAGGGATTGTCTCATATACAGATGATAGAGTAGGGATTGTCTCATATACAGATGATAGAGTAGGGATTGTCCCATATACAGATTATAGAGTAGGGATTGTCTCATATACAGATGATAGAGTATGGATTGTCCCATATACAGATGATAGAGTAGGGATTGTCTCATATACAGATGATAGAGTAGGGATTGTCTCATATACAGATGATAGAGTAGGGATTGTCCCATATACAGATGATAGAGTAGGGATTGTCCCATATACAGATGGTAGAATAGGGATTGTCCCATATACAGATGATAGAGTAGGGATTGTCCCATATACAGATGATAGAGTAGGGATTGTCCCATATACAGATGATAGAGTAGGGATTGTCTCATATACAGATGATAGAGTAGGGATTGTCCCATATACAGATGATAGAGTAGGGATTGTCGCATATACAGATGATAGAGTAGGTATTGTCCCATATACAGGTGATAGAGTAGGGATTGTCCCATATACAGATGATAGAGTAGGGATTGTTCCATATACAGATGATAGAGTAGGGATTGTCTCATATACAGATGATAGAGTAGGGATTGTCTCATATACAGATGATAGAGTAGGGATTGTCCCATATACAGATGATAGAGTAGGGATTGTCTCATATACAGATGATAGAGTAGGGATTGTCTCATATACAGATGATAGAGTAGGGATTGTCCCATATACAGATGATAGAGTAGGGATTGTCTCATATACAGATGATAGAGTAGGTATTGTCCCATATACAGGTGATAGAGTAGGGATTGTCCCATATACAGATGATAGAGTAGGGATTGTCTCATATACAGATGATAGAGTAGGTATTGTCCCATATACAGATGATAGAGTAGGGATTGTCTCATATACAGATGAGACATTGTCTCATATACAGATGATAGAGTAGGGATTGTCTCATATACAGATGATAGAGTAGGTATTGTCCCATATACAGATGATAGAGTAGGGATTGTCTCATATACAGATGATAGAGTAGGGATTGTCACATATACAGATGATAGAGTAGGGATTGTCCCATATACAGATGATAGAGTAGGTATTGTCGCATATACAGATGATAGAGTAGGGATTGTCTCATATACAGATGATAGAGTAGGGATTGTCTCATATACAGATGATAGAGTAGGTATTGTCCCATATACAGATGATAGAGTAGGGATTGTCTCATATACAGATGAGACATTGTCTCATATACAGATGATAGAGTAGGGATTGTCTCATATACAGATGATAGAGTAGGGATTGTCCCATATACAGATGATAGAGTAGGGATTGTCTCATATACAGATGATAGAGTAGGTATTGTCCCATATACAGGTGATAGAGTAGGGATTGTCCCATATACAGATGATAGAGTAGGGATTGTTCCATAAACAGCTGATAGAGTAGGGATTGTCACACATACAGCTGATAGAGTAGGTATTGTCCCATATACAGATGATAGAGTAGGTATTGTCCCATATACAGATGATAGAGTAGGGATTGTCTCATATACAGATGATAGAGTAGGGATTTTCACATATACAGATGATAGAGTAGGGATTGTCCCATATACAGATGATAGAGTAGGTATTGTCGCATATACAGATGATAGAGTAGGAATTGTCTCATATACAGATGATAGAGTAGGGATTGTCTCATATACAGATGATAGAGTAGGTATTGTCCCATATACAGATGATAGAGTAGGGATTGTCTCATATACAGATGATAGAGTAGGAATTGTCACACATACAGCTGATAGAGTAGGTATTGTCCCATATACAGATGATAGAGTAGGTATTGTCCCATATACAGATGATAGAGTAGGTATTGTCGCATATACAGATGATAGAGTAGGGATTGTCTCATATACAGATGATAGAGTAGGGATTGTCCCATATACAGATGATAGAGTAGGTATTGTCCCATATACAGGTGATAGAGTAGGGATTGTCCTATACACAGATGATAGAGTAGGTATTGTCCCATATACAGATGATAGAGTAGGTATTGTCCCATATACAGATGATAGAGTAGGTATTGTCCCATATACAGGTGATAGAGTAGGGATTGTCCCATATACAGATGATAGAGTAGGGATTGTCCCATATACAGATGATAGAGTAGGTATTGTCGCATATACAGATGATAGAGTAGGGATTGTCCCATATACAGATGATAGAGAAGGGATTGTCCGATACACAGATGGTAGAGTAGGGATTGTCCCATATACAGATGGTAGAGTAGGGATTGTCCCATATACAGATGATAGAGTAGGTATTGTCGCATATACAGATGATAGAGTAGGGATTGTCCCATATACAGATGATAGAGTAGGGATTGTCCGATACACAGATGGTAGAGTAGGGATTGTCCCATATACAGATGGTAGAGTAGGGATTGTCCCATATACAGGTGATAGAGTAGGGATTGTCCCATATACAGATGATAGAGTAGGGATTGTCCCATATACAGATGGTAGAGTAGGGATTGTCCCATATACAGATGGTAGAATAGGGATTGTCCCATATACAGATGATAGAGTAGGGATTGTCCCATATACAGATGATAGAGTAGGGATTGTCCCATATACAGATGGTAGAATAGGGATTGTCCCATATACAGATGATAGAGTAGGGATTGTCTCATATACAGATGATAGAGTAGGGATTGTCCCATATACAGATGATAGAGTAGGGATTGTCCCATATACAGATGGTAGAATAGGGATTGTCCCATATACAGATGATAGAGTAGGGATTGTCTCATATACAGATGATAGAGTAGGGATTGTCCCATATACAGATGATAGAGTAGGGATTGTCCCATATACAGATGATAGAGTAGGTATTGTCGCATATACAGATGATAGAGTAGGGATTGTCTCATATACAGATGATAGAGTAGGTATTGTCCCATATACAGATGATAGAGTAGGTATTGTCTCATATACAGATGATAGAGTAGGAATTGTCACACATACAGCTGATAGAGTAGGTATTGTCCCATATACAGATGATAGAGTAGGTATTGTCCCATATACAGATGATAGAGTAGGGATTGTCTCATATACAGATGATAGAGTAGGAATTGTCACACATACAGCTGATAGAGTAGGTATTGTCCCATATACAGATGATAGAGTAGGTATTGTCCCATATACAGATGATAGAGTAGGTATTGTCGCATATACAGATGATAGAGTAGGGATTGTCTCATATACAGATGATAGAGTAGGGATTGTCCCATATACAGATGATAGAGTAGGTATTGTCCCATATACAGGTGATAGAGTAGGGATTGTCCTATACACAGATGATAGAGTAGGGATTGTCCCATATACAGATGATAGAGTAGGTATTGTCCCATATACAGATGATAGAGTAGGGATTGTCTCATATACAGATGATAGAGTAGGAATTGTCACACATACAGCTGATAGAGTAGGTATTGTCCCATATACAGATGATAGAGTAGGTATTGTCCCATATACAGATGATAGAGTAGGTATTGTCGCATATACAGATGATAGAGTTGGGATTGTCTCATATACAGATGATAGAGTAGGGATTGTCCCATATACAGATGATAGAGTAGGTATTGTCCCATATACAGGTGATAGAGTAGGGATTGTCCTATACACAGATGATAGAGTAGGTATTGTCCCATATACAGATGATAGAGTAGGTATTGTCCCATATACAGATGATAGAGTAGGTATTGTCCCATATACAGGTGATAGAGTAGGGATTGTCCCATATACAGATGATAGAGTAGGGATTGTCCCATATACAGATGATAGAGAAGGGATTGTCCGATACACAGATGGTAGAGTAGGGATTGTCCCATATACAGATGGTAGAGTAGGGATTGTCCCATATACAGATGATAGAGTAGGTATTGTCGCATATACAGATGATAGAGTAGGGATTGTCCCATATACAGATGATAGAGTAGGGATTGTCCGATACACAGATGGTAGAGTAGGGATTGTCCCATATACAGATGGTAGAGTAGGGATTGTCCCATATACAGATGATAGAGTAGGTATTGTCGCATATACAGATGATAGAGTAGGGATTGTCCCATATACAGATGATAGAGTAGGGATTGTCCGATACACAGATGGTAGAGTAGGGATTGTCCCATATACAGATGGTAGAGTAGGGATTGTCCCATATACAGGTGATAGAGTAGGGATTGTCCCATATACAGATGATAGAGTAGGGATTGTCCCATATACAGATGGTAGAGTAGGGATTGTCCCATATACAGATGGTAGAATAGGGATTGTCCCATATACAGATGATAGAGTAGGGATTGTCCCATATACAGATGATAGAGTAGGGATTGTCCCATATACAGATGGTAGAATAGGGATTGTCCCATATACAGATGATAGAGTAGGGATTGTCTCATATACAGATGATAGAGTAGGGATTGTCCCATATACAGATGATAGAGTAGGGATTGTCCCATATACAGATGGTAGAATAGGGATTGTCCCATATACAGATGATAGAGTAGGATTGTCTCATATACAGATGATAGAGTAGGGATTGTCCCATATACAGATGATAGAGTAGGGATTGTCCCATATACAGATGATAGAGTAGGTATTGTCGCATATACAGATGATAGAGTAGGGATTGTCTCATATACAGATGATAGAGTAGGTATTGTCCCATATACAGATGATAGAGTAGGTATTGTCCCATATACATATGATAGAGTAGGGATTGTTCCATATACAGATGATAGAGTAGGGATTGTTCCATAAACAGCTGATAGAGTAGGGATTGTCACACATACAGCTGATAGAGTAGGTATTGTTCCATATACAGATGATAGAGTAGGGATTGTCCCATATACAGATGATAGAGTAGGGATTGTCCCATATACAGATGATAGAGTAGGGATTGTCCCATATACAGATGATAGAGTAGGGATTGTCCCATATACAGATGATAGAGTAGGGATTGTCCCATATACAGATGATAGAGTAGGGATTGTCCCATATACAGATGATAGAGTAGGTATTGTCGCATATACAGATGATAGAGTAGGGATTGTCCCATATACAGATGATAGAGTAGGGATTGTCCCATATAAAGATGATAGAGTAGGGATTGTCCCATATACAGATGATAGAGTAGGGATTGTCCCATATAAAGATGATAGAGTAGGGATTGTCCCATATACAGATGATAGAGTAGGGATTGTCTCATATACAGATGATAGAGTAGGGATTGTCCCATATAAAGATGATAGAGTAGGGATTGTCCGATACACAGATGGTAGAGTAGGGATTGTCCCATATACAGATGGTAGAGTAGGGATTGTCCCATATACAGGTGATAGAGTAGGGATTGTCCCATATACAGATGATAGAGTAGGGATTGTCCCATATAAAGATGATAGAGTAGGGATTGTCCCATATACAGATGATAGAGTAGGGATTGTCCCATATAAAGATGATAGAGTAGGGATTGTCCCATATACAGATGATAGAGTAGGGATTGTCTCATATACAGATGATAGAGTAGGGATTGTCCCATATAAAGATGATAGAGTAGGGATTGTCCGATACACAGATGGTAGAGTAGGGATTGTCCCATATACAGATGGTAGAGTAGGGATTGTCCCATATACAGGTGATAGAGTAGGTATTGTCGCATATACAGATGATAGAGTAGGGATTGTCCCATATACAGATGATAGAGTAGGGATTGTCCCATATAAAGATGATAGAGTAGGGATTGTCCCATATAAAGATGATAGAGTAGGGATTGTCCCATATACAGATGATAGAGTAGGGATTGTCCCATATAAAGATGATAGAGTAGGGATTGTCCCATATACAGATGATAGAGTAGGGATTGTCCCATATACAGATGATAGAGTAGGGATTGTCCCATATAAAGATGATAGAGTAGGGATTGTCCCATATACAGATGATAGAGTAGGGATTGTCCCATATACAGATGATAGAGTAGGGATTGTCCCATATACAGATGATAGAGTAGGGATTGTCCCATATAAAGATGATAGAGTAGGGATTGTCCCATATACAGATGATAGAGTAGGGATTGTCCCATATAGAGATGATAGAGTAGGGATTGTCCTATATACAGATGGTAGAGTAGGGATTGTCCCATATACAGATGATAGAGTAGGGATTGTCCCATATACAGGTGATAGAGTAGGGATTGTCCCATATACAGATGATAGAGTAGGGATTGTCCCATATACAGATGATAGAGTAGGGATTGTCCCATATAGAGATGATAGAGTAGGGATTGTCCTATATACAGATGGTAGAGTAGGGATTGTCCTATATACAGATGGTAGAGTAGGTATTGTCCCATATACAGATGGTAGAGTAGGTATTGTCCTATATACAGATGATAGAGTAGGGATTGTCCCATATAAAGATGATAGAGTAGGGATTGTCCCATATAAAGATGATAGAGTAGGGATTGTCCCATATACAGATGATAGAGTAGGGATTGTCCCATATAAAGATGATAGAGTAGGGATTGTCCCATATACAGATGATAGAGTAGGGATTGTCCCATATACAGATGATAGAGTAGGGATTGTCCCATATAAAGATGATAGAGTAGGGATTGTCCCATATACAGATGATAGAGTAGGGATTGTCCCATATAAAGATGATAGAGTAGGGATTGTCCCATATACAGATGGTAGAGTAGGGATTGTCCTATATACAGATGGTAGAGTAGGTATTGTCCCATATACAGATGATAGAGTAGGGATTGTCCCATATAGAGATGATAGAGTAGGGATTGTCCTATATACAGATGGTAGAGTAGGGATTGTCCCATATACAGATGATAGAGTAGGGATTGTCCCATATACAGATCATAGAGTAGGGAATGTCCCATATACAGATGGTAGAGTAGGGATTGTCCCATATACAGATGGTAGAGTAGGGATTATTCCATATACAGATGGTAGAGTAGGGATTGTTCCATATACTGATGATAGAGTAGGGATTGTCCCATATACAGATGATAGAGTAGGGATTGTCCCATATACAGATGATAGAGTAGGGATTGTCCCATATACAGATGATAGAGTAGGGATTGTCCCATATACAGATGATAGAGTAGGGATTGTCCCATATACAGATGATAGAGTAGGGATTATTCCATATACAGATGGTAGAGTAGAGATTGTCCCATATACAGATGGTAGAGTAGGGATTGTCCCATATACAGATGATAGAGTAGGGATTGTCCCATATACAGATGATAGAGGAGGGATTGTCCCATATACAGATGATAGAGTAGGGATTGTCCCATATACAGATGATAGAGTAGGGATTATTCCATATACAGATGGTAGAGTAGGTATTGTCCTATATTCAGATGGTAGAGTAGGGATTGTCCCATATACAGATGATAGAGTAGGGATTGTCCCATATACAGATGATAGAGTAGGGATTGTCCCATATACAGATGATAGAGTAGGGATTGTCCCATATACAGATGATAGAGTAGGGATTGTCCCATATACAGATGGTAGAGTAGGGATTGTCCCATATACAGATGGTAGAGTAGGGATTGTCCCATATACAGATGGTAGAGTAGGTATTGTCCCATATACAGATGGTAGAGTAGGTATTGTCCCATATACAGATGGTAGAGTAGGTATTGTCCCATATACAGATGGTAGAGTAGGTATTGTCCCATATACAGATGGTAGAGTAGGTATTGTCCCATATACAGATGGTAGAGTAGGGATTGTCCCATATACAGATGGTAGAGTAGGGATTGTCCCATATACAGATGGTAGAGTAGGGATTGTCCCATATACAGATGGTAGAGTAGGGATTGTCCCATATACAGATGGTAGAGTAGGTATTGTCCTATATACAGATGGTAGAGTAGGGATTGTTCCATATACAGATGGTAGAGTAGGGATTGTCCCATATACAGATGGTAGAGTAGGTATTGTCCCATATACAGATGGTAGAGTAGGTATTGTCCTATATACAGATGGTAGAGTAGGTATTGTCCTATATACAGATGGTAGAGTAGGTATTGTCCTATATACAGATGGTAGAGTAGGGATTGTCCCATATACAGATGGTAGAGTAGGGATTGTCCCATATACAGATGGTAGAGTAGGGATTGTCCCATATACAGATGGTAGAGTAGGTATTGTCCTATATACAGATGGTAGAGTAGGGATTGTCCCATATACAGATGGTAGAGTAGGGATTGTCCCATATACAGATGGTAGAGTAGGTATTGTCCCATATACAGATGGTAGAGTAGGTATTGTCCTATATACAGATGGTAGAGTAGGTATTGTCCCATATACAGATGGTAGAGTAGGTATTGTCCTATATACAGATGGTAGAGTAGGTATTGTCCTATATACAGATGGTAGAGTAGGTATTGTCCTATATACAGATGGTAGAGTAGGTATTGTCCTATATACAGATGGTAGAGTAGGTATTGTCCTATATACAGATGGTAGAGTAGGGATTGTCCCATATACAGATGGTAGAGTAGGTATTGTCCTATATACAGATGGTAGAGTAGGTATTGTCCTATATACAGATGGTAGAGTAGGTATTGTCCTATATACAGATGGTAGAGTAGGTATTGTCCTATATACAGATGGTAGAGTAGGTATTGTCCTATATACAGATGGTAGAGTAGGTATTGTCCTATATACAGATGGTAGAGTAGGTATTGTCCTATATACAGATGGTAGAGTAGGTATTGTCCTATATACAGATGGTAGAGTAGGTATTGTCCTATATACAGATGGTAGAGTAGGTATTGTCCTAACACAGCTGAGCTGTGGGTGAACATGTAATAGCGGCGTGGCGTCTTCCGCCGCAGGTGGTCCACAGAGAATAAATAAACGCAGACGTTTATAAATGTATGTAATTCTACTGACCTCAAAGCTTATGTCCATAGTTCTTATAAAACTACCATTCCAAGAGTCTAGCAACAGTATCACTATAAAAGGAAATTCCAAAAATGTAATATAACAGCGGTATGGTAGATTAAACTGGCGAAACCGCTGGGAGGGTTCACCACTGATGAGCCAGGCCCTCCCTTAAATTTTACATTGCAGTAAGGATAGTAGAAATTGTTTAATTTCAAAAAGAATATTATGCGTTTAAAATAGTTTCGAATTTTGATAAGTCCTCCGTGTTGAGAGATTAAATAGGACAAACACGGAGACCACTGATGAAATATCAGCGCACAATTTGTTCATATTCTGGCCTGCTAGATGGTGACCACAATTTCTAAAAAAAGGTTTAGGAGATATGGAAGGTGTATAGATTCGGTTGCCTATTCTACAACTCTAAGCTATCCTACCCTAGTCTCGACCTCAATGCTAATCCGAGATCTCCCGGAGAGATTTGTGAAGAAATATTTCTTTAACCTGTGCACATCGAATGAAATGATATGTTTCATAAAAATAAGGCGCAAAATTGCCACAAACTTTTAAATTTTGTTTTGTTAAACAAGAGAGATTTTATAAATATAAAAAATTGAAATAAAATTGTCTTAAAAATCAAACCTCACTAAAACGAGGATTAGTTTCAAGAAGGTCCGAGAGATGGCGATACCGTCCCGCGGCTGCCAACACTTCTAACTAGAGCTCTCTCCACCCAAACATATCGAGTTCCTCACACCCGGGTCCTCACAGAGAATATCCGCAGACTCCAGAACCTCGCCGTACAGTAAATGTACGTTCGAATCTTGTTGGCGCCAGCGGGCTGAATGTGTAGATCCTTCACTTCTAAATGATCAAGGCAGAATAAATAACTCGAAGCCTTCTACCCCATTATAAACAATGTCCTTAGTGATTCAATATCAGACGAGGTATTGCTCACTGGGAAGGAATCCTATAAGGCTCTTCCGAGAAAACCAAAATTTCAGATGAGGACGAGCCGTGGAAAAACAATTTTGACCGCATATGTAAATAACTAAAAAAGGAAGAGATTTTTATAAAATAGACCGGAGAACTATTATTCAATGTGAACTCTCATAGCCAAATTAATAGAAAACATATTCTCTGGTAGATAAAGATTTGTCTTTATATAATTTCGAAATCTGCAAACACAAAGAAGGAACTACAGAACGCTACATATTGTAAAACGTCGACATTGTATAATTAGTTATTTCCTTTGGTCAGGCGTATCCTGTGTCCGGCAATGGGCTGGCTCCAAAGTTTAACAGGACGGAATACTTCATAACTTCACGATCTCAACGTTAGCCTAAAGTTACTCAATTCTATATTTTTAAAAATTATTATTACCTAATTATTAGCTGTTTTGGAAAATGCTCTCTGGGACCTCCAAAAGAAATCTTCACGTGAAAAATTGCGTAAATGCAACCAACCACTAAAATTTTTGTCCGAAGTTTCTGTGTAAACACTTGTTCCAAGATCCCCGACACTTGTCTGATGCGGCAGAGCGAGGAGCTGGCTGCAATGCTGGACCGCGCCCAGGTCGGCAAGCCGCGCAGGTCCCCGGACGGAGAGCTTGCGCCGCGCCAAACCCTGCCCACCTCTGATGTCACGCGCCAGGTGACAGCCCTCGTGACGTCAGAAATCTCTGAGAACTGGGATCTAAGTCATCACCAATGAGAGTTGATACGAATTTGAAGCTTCTACTAGAAATCCCCCTTCGGTTAATGAGATTTTACTTCTCCTAGCTCGCTAAAAAAAAAAAGATGGATTCTTCTTAATAGAAAAGAACAACACTTGTCGCAATGCGGCAATTCAGACCCGGGCGGTGTGGGGTGTCCAGAGACTCGGGGTGAGGCCGCCACGCGGGACGGAGGCCCAGCATTACCTCCACCACCTCGCCCGCAGCGCCGAGGACCTGCGCCTGACTCGACACAGGCAGCGGGAGGAGGAGGAGATTCAGACCTTGAAGGTTCGGTACCCTGACAATCGTAACTGCAGGAAGTAGCTGTTTTAAAATAGCTAAGGGAAAAAATCCGATCACAGATTTTTGTGGATTCACCTGTAAAACGCGATCGTTCATCGCCGCCAACGTGGGCGCAGCACATGGATACCTGGAGCAAGATGTGGGAGGACAGGACTCCGAGCTCCACGTGGAACCCCAAGAAGAACTTCCTGGCCATCTTGAACGAGTCGTACGGGAGCGAGGTGAGCATTATTTTCCATGTAGGGGATATGGACTGCTCACACTGGCGACACTGGGGAGGCCAATATTATTTTGCGCAAACTTCACTTTCCTTCACCGTGCATATTGTATCAACGGTGTGCCCCGTTCTTCAGAGATCTACAGAGCTAAAACAAACGAGATCAAACATATGGTGGTGTGCCCAGGCGGCCCCCTACAGCCGTCACTATCTCCGTCCCCTGGCTCCCAGCCGCCACTCCAACATGTACGAGCTGGGCGACTCGCCGCAGGTGAGGCGGCTACCGACTCCATTAGCTTCCACACGTCGGTCAGCTTAGAGTTCTGAAATAATTCTGGAATTTTATTTCGCTTCATCCCGACACAGTTCCTCCCTGGTCGTTTGTCTCAATGCCCTATCAAACGTCAGTTCAGACAGTTTTCCAGATAGTTCAACATTGTTCCCGGGCCAGACCGGAGATTCGCTCAGTCCGCAAATACCGTCGACGGTTCAGCCCCGGTCGTCTCCTAGCTCCAGCAGTTATTTTTAACCAATTGATGGTTTAAAAATTGGTGTTTTCGCTGATGTTACTTATTATACTTCGTTAAATCCAGATATAATCGCTAGAGTAGATTTTTTAACAAAAATAACGAGAAAATTTCGTTTTAATAAAGGATCTATCATCCTGTGTTGAGGCTGAGTGACCAGTCCGTTGTGGAGTGAGAACCTCCTATGTAGCACCGCCAGCTGGAGCCCTGCTTATCTCGGAGTGTTGAATGAAGAGAGACATTCAACCCACGCAGGCGACCGAGGAAGTCAAGATTGATTTGCTCTCGGCTTCATCGCCAGTTCTATAGTCAAATGGTGGGTTGTCTACTTACTAATCACCAGCCGGGAACTGTATTCAAAACCGGGCAGTTTTGAGAGAAATTTATAAACAAAACCTTCAATTCTCACCCAAAGGCCCCTGTAAGATTAGGTAGGCAAAAGTATAAATAAATTAAATTGAAAACATAAAATAATTTTTAAAAACTATTTTTTAAATGTACCAAAAATAAAAAGATAATTATTTTCGCCATTAATTAATTATGAATCAAATTAAAATTAATTAATTTTGAACTATACTTAACGCCATTTTATTTATTTTAGCAATATCATTGTTTAACGTGTGGTAGTAGCATTGCATTGAAAGAATTATTTTATCCTCTTAAATGCATTTTTGTTGAAATGTTTTCATTAAACACGTTTTATTATATTTTTAATATATATGTTTAGCTTTCTCTAGAGATGTTTATTTCTGCTTGCTGACTCACGATGGCGGTGCTATTTTTATTTGATGTTTATATAAATATTTCTCTGAGAATATAAATACTATATATATAATATTTTTTCCTTCTCTCTTTGTTTCAACAAGTTATTTATTTGATTTGCCAATTTCTTGTCTTCAATTCGATTTTCTGTTTTTCTTTCTGTGCGCTTCTTTAGTAAAGTTTTCTTTGATAACTGTTTCTATATTTGTTTTCACAAACACTTTTATCTTATTCAATCCAAATTTTTAAGTTCCTTCTTTTTAAAAGTAAATTTCTACATGAATGTAACATACTTCCTGAGCACCTAGAAGTCTGAAATTTGTTACAAGTATATATTGTCACCGTGGTTGGGTGATGGCACAAATTTTCAGGCTTTAAGAAGGTCTGGAAGTATGTTAAAAATTGATTACAAGATTTGAGGACATCGAGTTAAATAAAGTCTTCTAAAAACGTAAGGCGGCGGCTGCCAGGAGATCTCCACGCTCAGATCTCTCTCTGTGGCGCAGACGGTGGAGTTCGAGTTCCGGACGCCGTGGCCCGCCAGCTCCTGATCCCAAGAAATGGAAGCCTTTTGGCGCTGATTGTATTAAATGGTTTTTAAATTTACGAAAAAACAAATTCGTATGAAAATTTATCTTATATATATATAATCAAAATATTTGACATGATTCGCGCTAAAAGGTTTCCGTGTTGACTTATAGATGGCGCTGTATTTAACCAATAAATGAAATGTTTCCCTCCTAGTGGCTGCTTACAACACAGATCGCAAACACCGGGCTAGAAGCCAATGTCACTCAGGCTCCGTGCAAATCACTTCATAGCTCTCATTTCCAGCTCTCGCGATGTCGGGTGAGACGGCACATTTGAGCTCCATCCCCAGCAGTAAGGACAGTTCTAGCAAAGTCCACATCGGTGTCAAATATCTCTTTTCCTTTTGGATCTCTGACTTTATATGGATTGCAAGCTTCTTGTGTCTCTCTATTACAAAGCTTGGAATTTAAAACAAAACGTTACCTTACTATCGTTAATCACTAATGAACCTGTTTCTTGGACATCACACTCTTTATGTAATGGATTGAGAATGTTCCAGGCGTGTAAAAGTCTATGCTACAAATTGTGCAACGAAAATGTGCATTGCAAAGAAAAAATGCCTCTGAACCCAATCTATAAAAACTCGTATATTTTAACAAGAGGCAGAAATAACTATGACTGCATATTGAATTTATCTTATCTAGTTATTTAACAATTAGACAACATGTATTTTTGGTCGAGAAGGAATCAAACAAAGGAGCGGTAAGCTACGAACAGGGAGTGATGTCGTCGAGAAGAGCCGTGAGTTGGGGAGTCCAGAGTGTCCGTCAGAGGAGTATTGTGTAGTGCTGGAAGAGTGTCCGTCAGAGGAGGATTGTGTAGTGCTGGAAGAGTGTCCGTCAGAGGAGTATTGTGTAGTTCTGGAAGAGTGTCCGTCAGAGGAGTATTGTGTAGTTCTGGAAGAGTGTCCGTCAGAGGAGGATTGTGTAGTTCTGGAAGAGTGTCCGTCAGAGGAGGATTGTGTAGTTCTGGAAGAGTGTCCGTCAGAGAGGAGGATTGTGTAGTTCTGGAAGAGTGTCCGTCAGAGGAGGATTGTGTAGTTCTGGAAGAGTGTCCGTCAGAGAGGAGGATTGTGTAGTTCTGGAAGAGTGTCAGAGAGGAGGATTGTGTAGTTCTGGAATAGTGTCAGAGAGGAGGATTGTGTAGTTCTGGAAGAGTGTCCGTCAGAGGAGGATTGTGTAGTTCTGGAAGAGTGTCCGTCAGAGAGGAGGATTGTGTAGTTCTGGAAGAGTGTCCGTCAGAGGAGGATTGTGTAGTTCTGGAAGAGTGTCCGTCAGAGAGGAGGATTGTGTAGTTCTGGAAGAGTGTCAGAGAGGAGGATTGTGTAGTTCTGGAATAGTGTCAGAGAGGAGGATTGTGTAGTTCTGGAAGAGTGTCCGTCAGAGGAGGATTGTGTAGTTCTGGAATAGTGTCAGAGAGGAGGATTGTGTAGTTCTGGAAGAGTGTCCATCAGAGGAGGATTTTGTAGTTCTGGAAGAGTGTCCGTCAGAGGAGGATTTTGTAGTTCTGGAAGAGTGTCCGTCAGAGAGGAGGATTGTGTAGTTCTGGAAGAGTGTCCGTCAGAGGAGGATTGTGTAGTTCTGGAAGAGTGTCCGTCAGAGGAGGATTGTGTAGTTCTGGAAGAGTGTCCGTCAGAGAGGAGGATTGTGTAGTTCTGGAAGAGTGTCCGTCAGAGAGGAGGATTGTGTAGTTCTGGAAGAGTGTCCGTCAGAGAGGAGGATTGTGTAGTTCTGGAAGAGTGTCCGTCAGAGGAGGATTGTGTAGTTCTGGAAGAGTGTCCGTCAGAGAGGAGGATTGTGTAGTTCTGGAAGAGTGTCCGTCAGAGAGGAGGATTGTGTAGTTCTGGAAGAGTGTCCGTCAGAGAGGAGGATTGTGTAGTTCTGGAAGAGTGTCCGTCAGAGAGGAGGATTGTGTAGTTCTGGAAGAGTGTCCGTCAGAGAGGAGGATTGTGTAGTTCTGGAAGAGTGTCCGTCAGAGAGGAGGATTGTGTAGTACTGGAAGAGTGTCCGTCAGAGAGGAGGATTGTGTAGTTCTGGAAGAGTGTCCGTCAGAGAGGAGGATTGTGTAGTTCTGGAAGAGTGTCAGAGAGGAGGATTGTGTAGTTCTGGAAGAGTGTCCGTCAGAGAGGAGGATTGTGTAGTTCTGGAAGAATGTCCGTCAGAGAGGAGGATTGTGTAGTTCTGGAAGAGTGTCCGTCAGAGGAGGATTGTGTAGTTCTGTAAGAGTGTCCGTCAGAGGAGGATTGTGTAGTTCTGGAAGAGTGTCAGAGAGGAGTATTGTGTAGTTCTGGAAGAGTGTCCGTCAGAGGAGTATTGTGTAGCTCTGGAAGAGTGTCCGTCAGAGGAGGATTGTGTAGTGCTGGAAGAGTGTCGGTCAGAGGAGGATTGTGTAGTGCTGGAAGAGTGTCGATCAGAGGAGGATTGTGTAGTTCTGGAAGAGTGTCAGAGAGGAGTATTGTGTAGTTCTGGAAGAGTGTCCGTCAGAGGAGGATTGTGTAGTGCTGGAAGAGTGTCGGTCAGAGGAGGATTGTGTAGTTCTGGAAGAGTGTCAGAGAGGAGTATTGCGTAGTTCTGGAAGAGTGTCCGTCAGAGGAGTATTGTGTAGTTCTGGAAGAGTGTCCGTCAAAGGAGGATTGTGTAGTGCTGGAAGAGTGTCGGTCAGAGGAGGATTGTGTAGTTCTGGAAGAGTGTCAGAGAGGAGTATTGTGTAGTTCTGGAAGAGTGTCGGTCAGAGGAGGATTGTGTAGTTCTGGAAGAGTGTCCGTCAGAGGAGGATTGTGTAGCTCTGGAAGAGTGTCCGTCAGAGGAGGATTGTGTAGTTCTGGAAGAGTGTCCGTCAGAGGAGGATTGTGTAGTTCTGGAAGAGTGTCCGTCAGAGGAGGATTGTGTAGTGCTGGAAGAGTGTCGGTCAGAGGAGGATTGTGTAGTTCTGGAAGAGTGTCCGTCAGAGGAGGATTGTGTAGCTCTGGAAGAGTGTCCGTCAGAGGAGGATTGTGTAGCTCTGGAAGAGTGTCCGTCAGAGGAGGATTGTGTAGTTCTGGAAGAGTGTCCGTCAGAGGAGGATTGTGTAGTGCTGGAAGAGTGTCGGTCAGAGAGGATTGTGTAGTGCTGGAAGAGTGTCGGTCAGAGGAGGATTGTGTAGTGCTGGAAGAGTGTCGGTCAGAGAGGATTGTGTAGTGCTGGAAGAGTGTCCGTCAGAGGAGTATTGTGTAGTGCTGGAAGAGTGTCCGTCAGAGGAGGATTGTGTAGTTCTGGAAGAGTGTCCGTCAGAGGAGGATTGTGTAGTTCTGGAAGAGTGTCCGTCAGAGGAGGATTGTGTAGTTCTGGAAGAGTGTCCGTCAGAGGAGGATTGTGTAGTTCTGGAAGAGTGTCCGTCAGAGGAGTATTGTGTAGTGCTGGAAGAGTGTCTGTCAGAGGAGGATTGTGTAGTGCTGGAAGAGTGTCCGTCAGAGGAGGATTGTGTAGTGCTGGAAGAGTGTCCGTCAGAGGAGGATTGTGTAGTTCTGGAAGAGTGTCCGTCAGAGGAGGATTGTGTAGTTCTGGAAGAGTGTCCGTCAGAGGAGGATTGTGTAGTTCTGGAAGAGTGGCCGTCAGAGAGGAGGATTGTGTAGTTCTGGAAGAGTGTCCGTCAAAGGAGGATTGTGTAGTTCTGGAAGAGTGTCCGTCAGAGGAGGATTGTGTAGTTCTGGAAGAGTGTCCGTCAGAGGAGTATTGTGTAGCTCTGGAAGAGTGTCCGTCAGAGAGGAGGATTGTGTAGTTCTGGAAGAGTGTCCGTCAAAGGAGGATTGTGTAGTTCTGGAAGAGTGTCCGTCAGAGGAGGATTGTGTAGTTCTGGAAGAGTGTCCGTCAGAGGAGTATTGTGTAGCTCTGGAAGAGTGTCCGTCAGAGGAGGATTGTGTAGTTCTGGAAGAGTGTCCGTCAGAGGAGGATTGTGTAGTGCTGGAAGAGTGTCGGTCAGAGAGGATTGTGTAGTGCTGGAAGAGTGTCGGTCAGAGGAGGATTGTGTAGTTCTGGAAGAGTGTCCGTCAGAGGAGGATTGTGTAGTTCTGGAAGAGTGTCCGTCAGAGGAGTATTGTGTAGTGCTGGAAGAGTGTCCGTCAGAGGAGGATTGTGTAGTGCTGGAAGAGTGTCCGTCAGAGGAGGATTGTGTAGTGCTGGAAGAGTGTCCGTCAGAGGAGGATTGTGTAGTTCTGGAAGAGTGTCCGTCAGAGGAGGATTGTGTAGTTCTGGAAGAGTGTCCGTCAGAGGAGGATTGTGTAGTTCTGGAAGAGTGTCCGTCAGAGGAGTATTGTGTAGTGCTGGAAGAGTGTCCGTCAGAGGAGGATTGTGTAGTGCTGGAAGAGTGTCCGTCAGAGGAGGATTGTGTAGTGCTGGAAGAGTGTCCGTCAGAGGAGGATTGTGTAGTGCTGGAAGAGTGTCGGTCAGAGGAGGATTGTGTAGTTCTGGAAGAGTGTCCGTCAGAGGAGGATTGTGTAGTGCTGGAAGAGTGTCCGTCAGAGGAGGATTGTGTAGTTCTGCAAGAGTGTCCGTCAGAGAGGAGGATTGTCTAGTTCTGGAAGAGTGTCCGTCAGAGGAAGATTGTGTAGTTCTGGAAGAGTGTCCGTCAGAGAGGAAGGTTGAGTAGTTCTGGAAGAGTGTCCGTCAGAGAGGAAGATTGTGTAGTTCTGGAAGAGTGTCCGTCAGAGGAGGATTGTGTAGTTCTGGAATTGTGTCCGTCAGAGAGGAGGATTGTGTAGTTCTGGAAGAGTGTCCGTCAGAGGATTGTGTAGTTCTGGAAGAGTGTCCGTCAGAGGATTGTGTAGTTCTGGAAGAGTGTCCGTCAGAGGAGGATTGTGTAGTTCTGGAAGAGTGTCCGTCAGAGGAGGATTGTGTAGTTCTGGAAGAGTGTCCGTCAGAGAGGAGGATTGTGTAGTTCTGGAAGAGTGTCCGTCAGAGGAGGATTGTGTAGTTCTGGAAGAGTGTCCATCAGAGAGGAGGATTGTGTAGTTCTGGAAGAGTGTCCGTCAGAGGAGGATTGTGTAGTTCTGGAATTGTGTCCGTCAGAGAGGAGGATTGTGTAGTTCTGGAAGAATGTCCGTCAGAGGATTGTGTAGTTCTGGAAGAGTGTCCGTCAGAGGAGGATTGTGTAGTTCTGGAATAGTGTCAGAGAGGAGGATTGTGTAGTTCTGGAAGAGTGTCCGTCAGAGGAGGATTGTGTAGTTCTGGAAGAGTGTCCGTCAGAGAGGAGGATTGTGTAGTTCTGGAAGAGTGTCAGAGAGGAGGATTGTGTAGTTCTGGAAGAGTGTCCGTCAGAGAGGAAGGTTGTGTAGTTCTGGAAGAGTGTCCGTCAGAGAGGAAGATTGTGTAGTTCTGGAAGAGTGTCCGTCAGAGAGGAAGGTTGTGTAGTTCTGGAAGAGTGTCCGTCAGAGGAGGATTGTGTAGTTCTGGAAGAGTGTCCGTCAGAGGAGGATTGTGTAGTTCTGGAATAGTGTCAGAGAGGAGGATTGTGTAGTTCTGGAAGAGTGTCCGTCAGAGAGGAGGATTGTGTAGTTCTGGAAGAGTGTCCGTCAGAGAGGAAGATTGTGTAAAAGACAAGAGGGCCAGAACTGTCGAAAAGATAAATTCGTAAGAAAAGACGGCTCTGCTATGTTGTTCGTACTTTGAAAGTCCATTAGACAATAATATGTCTCTTCAGGAGATCAGGATAATTTTAACAAAGGCAGTGAGTGTTCTGTTCCTTTTGACAGAAGAGTTTCTCACAACTTGATTGTAAATTATCCGGTAACCCTGAGAGGAAGCGTTTCTTTTATTTAGTAATAATTCATCGCAAGCTTTCGTCCATCTCTCAATAGGTGTGAAGAAGAACCACTTTATTGAGCCATCCCGGCACACACGAGCTATTAGCCCTTCTTCTTGGACACTCCCACGGTGCGGCCCCGCCTGCCGGTGGTCTCTCAATAGGTGCTTAGAATTAAAGCTACACGAAAAGACTTTATATGCACAGACATGTCCGACTGCCGCTCGTGTGGAATGTCTTCTTGTTTCAGCGTTACATATCATCGGGGTGGTGATCGTCTGATCTGATTATCTGGAGGTTGATTTCCCGTTGGTTTTTATTTATCACAATTCAAAATGTCAAGAGAAAGGTAGATAGGAAATAAATACAAATAATATAAAAAGTAGAAAAGAAGCATACAAGAACTAAACAAGTAGTAAATGTATAATAAACATGAGGTATATCAGCCCAAGAATATACAAGAAGTCGATAAGAGGTTTACAAGAAATATATCAGAGGTAGCACAGAAATGAACAAGATGAATACAAGAAATATGCCAAAAGTAGCTCATAGTGCACAAGAGCATACACCATATTTTATACTCTTTCAAACGTAGTAGGCAATAATGGCAAGTAAGATAAAAAGGTATGTAAATAGAATTCGCCGGAACACGACTTAATGTCGCAGCTCCTTAAGAAAGGAATCCGTGAAGTTGCAGACAGCAGTGAGGGAGCCAAACGTACATATAAACATTTATTAGCAAAAACATGGCTAGAGAAGGCAGATGGGGTTCTTGCCGTCCAGGATCTCGTCCTGGACCTTGTCGCTGGAGGTGGAGATCTCGGCCTGGACGGAGAGCACGGCGCAGAGGAAGGTGACGAGGGTGCTGCCCGCGGCCAGGTAGTACGCCCAGCCTGCCCACACAGCGAGGATGGGCCAATGTCTTCTCTTTCCATCCATCATTTATTTAGTTAACCCTAGTTCCCCAAGAAGTCTTCTTGGTTTTATTTACAATGCCAGTAGAAGTTCAATTCGTAAGGTAACGCCATGCAGACTTATTTCTAAGGAGATGCTCTAGGGATGTTGGACCTTTCCGCCCAGGGCCAAACATGGGACGAGACAATGTAGCTGTTCTCCATAAAATAGGAAGCACCTGTTGTCCCTGAGTGGCTTATTTGCTGCATGGTAGCACCTGGAGTCGGCCTTGTTGCCAAATAAAAGAGGAGGGTCGTTCGAGGGCGTTCTCTCAGCCGACTTACCAGTCCGAGGAATGTCCATTCGGAAGGTTCCTTCCTGTGGAACATCGCTGCCTGCGCTCCAGTCTTTTTCTCAATCTAAGAGTATCTTGCACGCGCGAATATTTATTCTAACGCCCAATTTTTGCTTCTTTCAAACCAATTAACGATATCTGATTTCTATCATTGAAAATTGCTCGGTCAACACCAGGAAATTATCGTTGTTTCCTGATGGATGTGGATATGTTAATTCTGTTTATTCTTCGTTCAACGACGTTCACTTTTCGTCTCCCGATGATGAAGGAGCTCGGCCGAGGAGAAATCGATGGATAAAAAAGGCACTACACAGCGGCAAACCAATTAGTCTGGGGCAAATATTTGCTCGGCGTTTTAATAGCCGACATTTTGATGATTTACAAAATAAAAATCACTTCTCCAGTGAAAAAAAAAATTCTAAAATAAATTATTTTTCAACTCGTGATTCCTTTGCGTGGTCCATTATGTGAAAAATTAGATCTTGAAGAGCGGCGATAAAATATTCATAAAAAAAAAAAACGGAAGATTAAATTCTTAAATTTATTTTTAACGGAATTTTTTTTATTAGAGCTCGGTGGATATCGAAAATGATATCTTGTTAGGTTATATCCCGTGTTTAAAGTAAATATTTCACTCGGGCGGGTTTTGAATCCAAGATTCCATCAAGAACATCACTTGGCTAGTAGGTAGACTAGAGGTATAGTGTAGAGGTACACATAGAGGTAGTGCGCAAAAAATGAAAACTATTTTTAACGCATATATTTCTTTTTAAAATGAAACAAATTTCAAGGTGGTGTGTACTGAAGTAGTGTGAACATAGAGAGGTAGTTTGTACAGGGTTAGTGTAGTGCAGTGTGTACAGAGGTAGTGTAGTTATAGTGTGTACAAAGGTAGTGCAGTGTGTACAGAGGTAGTGTAGTTATAGTGTGTACAAAGGTAGTGCAATGTGTACAGAGGTAGTGTAGTTATAGTGTGTACAAAGGTAGTGCAGTGTGTACAAAGGTAGTGCAGTGTGTACAGAGTAGTGTAGTTATAGTGTGTACAAAGGTAGTGCAATGTGTACTGAGGTAGTGTAGTTATAGTGTGTACAAAGGTAGTGCAGTGTGTACAGAGGTAGTGTAGTTATAGTGTGTACAAAGGTAGTGCAGTGTGTACAGAGGTAGTGTAGTTATAGTGTGTACAAAGATAGTGCAATGTGTACAAAGGTAGTGCAGTGTGTAGAGAGGTCGTGTAGTTATAGTGTGTACAAAGGTAGTGCAGTGTGTACAGAGGTAGTGTAGTTATAGTGTGTACAAAGGTAGTGCAGTGTGTACAAAGTGTAGGCGCCATCCCGACCAGAGAGCCACAGATAAACAGATTATAAACGCACAGAATATAGAATCCGAGCTCCCCAGTAGAAGGAATACCCGGAAGACGACGGTACTCTCTGTTATATGTGTTGTTCACTATTATGATTTTGTTTTAATAAACGCTACTAAATTATTTCATTGGATCCTCTCTTTCTTTTTCCCAGTAAGAAACGCCTACGGAAGCCAACAGAAATTCAGAAGTGGGATAGTCCTGAAGAAAATTGAAGATTCACTGGAATAATTTGGAAACGAGAAGGACGTGGCGCGGTGACCGATCAACGTAAGAGGAGTTGCATGGTATGTACGAAATTTAATTACCTATTCCTAAAAGTATTATTACAAGTCACCTCGACAAAAGTATTATCGCAAAGTATCGCGGTAAAAGTATTATTACAAGTCACCTCGACAAAAGTATTATCGCAAAGTATCGCGGTAAAAGTATTATTGCAAGTCATCTCGATAAAAGTATTATCGCAAAGTATCGCGGTAAAAGTATTATTGCAAAATCATCTCGATAAAAAGTATTATCGCAAAGTATCGCGGTAAAAAGAAAAAAAAAAGTATTGTCTCAAAATTTCTAAAGAAAAGTTGATTTAGTTTAAAGAAATAATTGAAACAGTACGTATCTGGTTTAGTCAGTTTTATTTGTTTATTTTAAAATTTTTTGCTTTGTTTATTTTTCCTTTTGAAAAACATGACTTATTTAGCGAAAGTAAGGAAATGCGATTTGAGCAAGTTGGCGTATGAACTCGGCGAGGTAGTACCGCCAGAGAGCAGGATCGTCGACTTAAAACACCTTATTTTGAATAGCCAATCTTACGAAGAAGAGTTCGCAAAGCAACTGTTGGAGACTCTGATCGAGGATCGGGAACGAATCGAGGAGCGGGAACGAATCGAGGATCGGAAACGAATCGAGGATCGGGAACGAATCGAACGGGAACGAAAAGAACAAATGGTAATGGAATTCGAGCTTGAGAAGCTGCGCATCCAGACTACACGCGGAAACAACGATACGTCTCGAAGTACCAGCAATGACGCACATTACGAGATACGTAAACTGATGCCCAAGTACGAGTCGAAGGACAATGATTTGAGTTTTTACCTAATTCTTTTCGAAAGACAGGCAAAGCGACTAGGATTGGATGAAGACCAATGGGCGTTCAGCCTCCTAGGATTGCTACCTTACGAAATGACTCAATTAATCGCTCGGGAGACAGAAGAACAAAGCGGCGATTATAGGTTCGTGAAAAGGTTGCTCCTAAAACGGTACAAGTTGAGCCCCGAACAATTTAGACAAAAATTCGAGAAGCACGAGAGATCTCAAAAGGGTTCCTGGAGAGACTTCGCTTTCGAATTGCGAGGATATTTCAACGAATGGATCGAAGGAATGAACGTGGAAAATTTCGACGCCCTAAAGGATTTGTCCGTCACTAACCAGCTAAAGAAAAAAGTTCCAAATGTGCTGCGTAATCATCTCATTGACGATTGGACCAAGTTAAACAACCCAGATGAGTTGGCGGATAAACTGGACGAGTACGAAAATGTTCGCACCGAGATGGGACCTCCACATTGGAGTGCGAAACACCTCATACCACCGTCGTTTCAGCAGAAATCTGCGAGATTCCCCAACCAAAGCGAAGTTAAAGAGACTAAACAAGGAATGAATGTTTCGGGTCAAGACTCTGCAAGGAACGAAATCAGTGAAACGTACCCTAACACCTTGAGGAGAATGGTCAACCGTACGATCAGAAACGACAAGGGAGAACCGAAGTGCTTCAACTGCAATCAGTTTGGACACATTGCCAGAGACTGCCCAGCACCCAGGACTACGTTGACATGCCGAGGATGCGGCCAAACGGGACACAAGGAAAGGAATTGCACAAGACCCAAAGAAGGACTAAAAGTAGCCAACCTGGAAGTCGAAGGACTGGAGACTGTCCCGCCAGATGTATATTTGAAGGATGTCAAGATCGACGACAAGGAAACCGTGAAGGCAATGATAGACACCGGGAGCAGCAGTTGTCTAATGAGAGAATCGGTCGCAAGGAGGATCAGCGTCGACATCGAACCAGACTCGACTAGTCTGTACGGCATCGGTAACCAGACTGCACCAGCTGCCAGGACCGTTGGGAAGACGACAGTCGACCTGGAGATTGATGGCATCGTCGGAAGGGAAATCACTGTATTCATTGTCAACGATGATGCCCAACCCTATGACCTATTAATTGGAAGAACATGGACAGATCTGCCCTACGTATCCTTCGCCAGAATTGGTAAAAACTTGCATATTGGCTATTCATCCGAATTTCCGTTTGCTAATCTGCAAGAAGAAATCAAGTCGCGTCGCATCGAACTGAGAGCAACCGAAACTGTTCAGTTGGAGAGCGACTCCATTAACTTTACAAGTGCAATCACAGACGAGGTAAAGGACGGATATGTATTGTTCACAGGAGTAGATGACGCCTGTGTCGATTCCCTATTGGAAGTGGTCGATGGAAAGACGACCGTACCCATCATCTCAGCTGGCAAGGGCAAGTTGAGAGTAAGGAAGAACCAATGTGTAGGGCGAGTTGAACTACTGAACCTTGATGATATTGTTGTTAACCTGGACGTCGCAGAGGATTCGTTTCAGACTAAAAATGAAGAGAAGAGGGAAGGACAAGACCAAATGAAACGTAAGCGCCCCATACTGCCTGAGGACATCAACGTCAATCATTCTCTGACTTCGAAAGAGAGACAAGAAATCCTATATGTAGTAAACGAGTATAGAGACTGTTTCGCTCTTGGCATGGAGGAATTAGGGTGCACCGATGTCACCAAGATGGACATTAAGGAGGTTGATGGAAGCAAGCCAGTCTGTCTGAGACCGTATAAGACGACTGCAAGTGAACGCGAAGCAATCAGGGAGATTGTCAGAGAGTGGAAGGACAATGGAATAGTCACGGAAACTAGATCACCCTACGCTAGTCCCGTCCTACTTGTGAGGAAGAAAACTGGAGATCATCGTCTGGTGGTAGATTATAGGAGACTCAACATTCAAACAGTTAAGGACAAGTTCCCATTACCAAGGATAGACGACCTTCTGGAAGGCCTAAGGAATGCGAAATTCTTCACCACTCTGGATCTGGCGCATGGATATCTGCAGATACCACTGACCGATAAGGCAAAATTAAAGACAGCATTCATCACCCCAGATGATACAGGTCAATTCGAAAGGATGATTTTTGGACTCGCCAACGCACCAGCTGAATTCCAAAGACTGATGCACACTGTCCTAGGTCCGCTGCTGAACAAGAAGGCATTCTGCTATCTCGACGACGTGATTATCCCGGCAAAGGATTGGCGGGAGATGATCGAAAGGTTGAGGGAAGTCCTCGAAAGAATAAGATCAGCGAAGTTGACACTGAAACCCTCCAAATGTGAGTTCGGAAGGAGGGAAGTTGAGTTCTTAGGGTATGTCATCAGTACAGGCGGACTTAAGCCAGGCCCAAGAAAGATAAAGGCGATAGAAGAATTTCCAGAACCCAAGAATGTCCACGACATACGACGCTTTCTGGGACTGACGAACTTCTTCAGACGATTTGTAAAGGACTTCGCGAGGAAAGCAGAACCGCTAAGCAGACTTACGAAGAAAGGTTCACAATTTGAATGGAAGGAAGAACAGCGAAGGTCATTTGGAGGACTACGAAAGGATCTGGTCGAATATCCGGTACTAGCTCATTACAACCCTGAACTCAAGACAGAAGTACATTGCGATGCGAGTGCTGAGGGATTAGCAGGAATGGTGCTACAGATGGACGAAGACGGCAAATGGCGCTTGGTCTACTGTGTGAGCAAGAAGACAACAGAGGCCGAGAAGATGTACCACTCAAGCAAATTGGAGCTAATGGCGATAGTGTGGACCTTGGATCGACTACGTCAGTTCCTCGTAGGAATCAAGTTTACAGTGGTTACAGATTGCCAAGCACTGGTCTACATGAACGCGAAGAAGACTACAAATCCTCAGATAGCGCGATGGTACAATCTGATTCAGGAATACGATTTCGAAATTCGACATAAACCAGGGGAGAAGATGGCCCACGTAGACGGAATGAGTAGAGCTCCAGTCAACGACCCTAGAGACACGATGGAAGAAATCGTGGAGAAAAACCTTGAAGTGTGCCTCACAATCACACTGGAAGAACAAATCTTGATGATTCAGCATTCCGACCCTGAATTGAGAGACCTGATCCAGATCTTTCGAAAGGACCCGTGTGATAGGACAGTAGGAGAACAAAATAGAATTAACGACTACAGCTACAAAGGAGGCAGACTTTTCCGCATGGTGAAAAATGGAGAAGAGGAACGAGCCCTGTATGTTATACCCAAAAGTATGAGGAAAAGCTTAGTTGTCAAATTCCATGATCTAATGGGACATTTTGCGACTGATAGGACTGTCAACAAAATTAAGGAATTGTACTGGTTTCCTTCAATGAAGAGGTACGTTCGACGCCATGTGGCTATGTGTCTCGAGTGTCTATTTAGCAAAGTTCCCGGTGGAAAACAACAAGGCTTCCTACATCCCATTAAGTCAGGCAAGAGACCGTTTTCCATCGTACACATGGACCACGTAGGCCCCTTCGTGAGAAGTACAAAAGGTAACCAGGAACTTTTAGTGATTGTCGATAATCTGACAAGATTTGTCCGATTAAGCCCTGTAAGGAATACATCGACGCAGAACGTCCTGAAGGTAATGAAAAGTTTTGTGAATGATTTCGGACTACCCGACAAGATCATCAGCGACAGAGGGTCATGCTTTACCTCAAGGCAATTTGAAGAATTCTGTCGAGGAAATGGAATACATCATACTCTGAACTCTACGAAACATCCGCAAGGGAACGGGATGGTCGAAAGAGTGAACCGAACAGTATTGTCCACTATAGCAACCAGTATCGAGGATCCGCGACGGAAGGATTGGGACCTGAAGATCAAGGAGGTAGAGCGAGACCTGAACAATGCGGTGAACAAGACGACGAATAAAACACCGTTCGAAACACTCCACGGCTATTCCCCTCGATTCCACGATGGGATACTTAGAAGATTAGCCGACGAAGACGTGGACCCATGGACCGAGCCGGATAGAATTCAAGAGAGTGTGAGAACCCAAATTGAGAATAAACAAGAAATTATGAAGACATACTACGATAAGAATAAGTGCCGTACAATCCAATTCGAAGTAGGAGAAATTGTAGTGATGAGGCATGTACCCAAAACGACGGGTGAACCAACCAAGGCACAAACCAAATATCGAGGACCTTTGATAATTACCGAGGTTCTGCCAAGCGACACGTATAGAGTGACTCAGTTAAGCGAAAGAACCAGTGGACGGTTCTACACGACAACGGCCCATATCAGTCAACTGAAGTCTTGGCACAGTGAAGAAGATGATTCAGCTACAGAAGAAAGTCCGGACGAGGAGCCAGAAGTAGAAGATACCCCCCGACGCAACCCACGACGTTCCTGCAACGCAAGGTTCAATCGAGGACGATTGAAATCCAGGAATGGCCGAATGTAGGCGCCATCCCGACCAGAGAGCCACAGATAAACAGATTATAAACGCACAGAATATAGAATCCGAGCTCCCCAGTAGAAGGAATACCCGGAAGACGACGGTACTCTCTGTTATATGTGTTGTTCACTATTATGATTTTGTTTTAATAAACGCTACTAAATTATTTCATTGGATCCTCTCTTTCTTTTTCCCAGTAAGAAACGCCTACGGAAGCCAACAAAAGGTAGTGCAGTGTGTACAGAGGTAGTGTAGTTATAGTGTGTACAAAGGTAGTGCAGTGTGTACAAAGGTAGTGTAGTTATAGTGTGTACAAAGGTAGTGCGGTGTGTACAGAGGTAGTGCAGTGTGTACTGAGGTAGTGTAGTTATAGTGTGTACAAAGGTAGTGCAGTGTGTACAGAGGTAGTGCAGTGTGTACTGAGGTAGTGTAGTTATAGTGTGTACAAAGGTAGTGCAGTGTACACTACGTACCGACAGAGCAGGACCCCAAGTGGAAGACATCGGCAGTGTCGCCACACACCAGACGAACCCTCCTGCTAGCCCAGCCTGCTGGGTACAAGAACAGGCCTAGGATGAACATTAGACCTGCGACAGCACAGCCCTGGTTCACTACTTAGCAAGGTACAAGGTTGGTAACATGTGTGCAGAAATTATTCAGAAAATATAAAACGAGGCATGTGTGAAATACACTGTCGCCATGACAGCCCTGGTCAGCGCCCCGCACAATCGATTGCAAGATTCAATCTGCCGCAAGTGTTCCCGAGGGACAGGTGCAAGGCCGTGTGCAGAAAATCTCAATGTTTTAGCTTCAATAAATTTTAAACCAAGAACATCCCAACACATCAACGGAGTTAGCATAGGCAATGGATTTCAATTCTTCCATGTCGAATTTACAGTTACCCCTTTGCATATAATACTTCAAATTTTTAAGAATTTTGTCAACGCGTGGCCTAAAACCGTTGATTTGGGAGAATTGGCTCCAACGCTGGGGATGTGTGGCCGCCAGATCCCATCCACCTCCAAAGTTCTTGAGCATGATACCAGAGCTAAATAAGATTTGTTATAGCAAGCAACCAAATATCAGCTGTACATGATTGTGTGGATTGCACAAAATTAATTCCAGCCCTCACATTATTTTTTATATTCCCTAAATACATGTGGTCCAGGCCATGATAATTATGGTGGGTATTAGTTAGCGACTATATTTCTGTTTGAGCACCATATATCTACACGCGAAAAACAGTTAGACTGCAGTGTGCCAGAGCACGATGGGGTTGGACCTTTGCAATAATCAGTGACTCCGACCCTCTCCCATTATACCTGGAGGAACCTACGATATATCTCTTGCACATCAGTAGAAGAAGGACAACAGATGAAATTGTAGCAAATAGCACAAACAGCAACCACGTTAGTATTTTCAAGGATAAAAACATTTCAGGCCAAAATTTCTTACTCGAAAATTTTTCCCCAAGAAAACACTTGGAAAGTAAGCGACAAAATCCTTCTTTTACTGAGGTAGGGCTCCTCTCCACATGGGTAGATCCTTGTGTGTTCATTGCTTGGTTTCCGTCATTTCTTGGATATATATCACAATTCCTCGTCAATTGATTCTCCAAAAGAACAGGACCTACCTAGCTACCGCCCTACCTGCGATGGCCTGGACGCTGCCCGAGATGGTGAAGATGCTCTTGCGGACGATGCTGCGGATGCAGCAGCCCATGAGGGAGGTGAAAATGGTGACGACCATCAGCGCCACGCCGCATGAGAAGAACACGAGTGAGGCTTTCCAGAAGTTGGGGAACTCCTCCGTCGGCATCCCGAAGCCTGTGATGAAGGGAGCGCAGCTGTCGGGGAAGAGCTGGTCGATCTCATGTAGCTTGGTGCAGCGGTTGTAGATTCCTGCACGCAAGCAGTCGACATTGGCACTTCCTATTATTGTAACGTTTAAACTCCAAAACCAAACACCACTTGCTGAGGCTGAATTACAAAATTTCAGAGTCTTGACGGATTTCTACTATTGAAAACGTTAAACGGGAACGCAAGAGTCCATACAGTAGCGTGAGACCCCCCCCCCCAAGTCCGGTCCATATCACAGACAAATTTGTAGTATCAACTTTCACAGGACAGTGGTCCAACTATCACAGGACAGTGGTCCAACTATCACAGGACAGTGGTCCAACTATCACAGGACAGTGGTCCAACTATCACAGGACAGTGGTCCAACTATCACAGGACAGTGGTCCAACTATCACAGGACAGTGGTCCAACTTTCACAGGACAGTGGTCCAACTATCACAGGACAGTGGTCCAACTATCACAGGACAGTGGTCCAACTTTCACAGGACAGTGGTCCAACTATCACAGGACAGTGGTCCAACTATCACAGGACAGTGGTCCAACTTTCACAGGACAGTGGTCCAACTATCACAGGACAGTGGTCCAACTATCACAGGACAGTGGTCCAACTATCACAGGACAGTGGTCCAACTTTCACAGGACAGTGGTCCAACTATCACAGGACAGTGGTCCAACTTTCACAGAACAGTGGTCCAACTTTCACAAGACAGTGGTCCAACTATCACAGGACAGTGGTCCAACTTTCACAGGACAGTGGTCCAACTATCACAGGAAAGTGGTCCAACTATCACAGGAAAGTGGTCCAACTATCACAGGACAGTGGTCCAACTATCACAGGACAGTGGTCCAACTATCACAGGACAGTGGTCCAACTTTCACAGGACAGTGGTCCAACTATCACAGGACATGGTCCAACTATCACAGGACAGTGGTCCAACTTTCACAGGACAGGGTCCAACTTTCACAGGACAGGGTCCAACTTTCACAGGACAGGGTCCAACTTTCACAGGACAGTGGTCCAACTTTCACAGGACAGGGTCCAACTTTCACAGGACAGGGTCCAACTTTCACAGGACAGGGTCCAACTTTCACAGGACAGGGTCCAACTTTCACAGGACAGTGGTCCAACTTTCACAGGACAGTGGTCCAACTTTCACAGGACAGTGGTCCAACTTTCACAGGATAGGGTCCAACTATACGCAGAAGAGACTTGTACGTATATCTTTATAGACCTCTCATGTAAATATCTTTATAGACCCCTCATGTAAATATCTGTATGAAATGCGGTCACCTCCAAGTTCGCCTGTGAGATTTACAATAGAAAAAAATCCCCAGAAGATAATTCTATTTGACTCCCAACAAATCTTCTGATAATACAAGTATAATTTCGGCTGCCATCCCAGACGGAGGAAAATCGAGAAAGGAAATTGTCACACTCTCTGAGCGTCATTGATCTTGAAAGCTGGCGTTGTAATAACTCGGTACAACTTTGATGCTGCCAACCCGGGCAGCAAATAAGGTGGAGTAATCTAGATATAACATTAGCTCTCGTGCTGAGTCAGGGTGGATCTCGCACGAAGCCCTAGAAGACAGGGGAAAGGTTACCTAGAGACGGGGAGTAGAGTTCTCCCGGCGTGCCCGCGGGCCCGGAGCGCCGCAGTCCGGGGCGACGCGGAGCTCCCACCAGCCAGCTCGGGGTGATGACGGCGGCCACGATGGACAGCGTAGTGGCGATGGTCAACAGCGTCCAGAGCAGCGAGCGGGCCGTCACAATCACGTAGCACATCTTGGCCCAGTTACATGGCACTCTGGACACTTGTCTCATTTCATATAATCCCACCTACATTTTTTAAACTTTCAGGTTTACTACAAAGCAACCTTAGGCTGCGACATATTGTTTACGTCGTCCATTCACAGTTAGACACGTCGTCCCTTCAGTTCACTCGCTCCGAGAACTTCATTCACTCTTGTGCGATATATGTTTCAAAATAACATCTTGGTGTTCCAATTATATCCTAAACAAACACTGCACTCACCGCCACGCGTACAGACGATGTGAAACGAGAGAGTGTGTCCCCAATAAATAGATGAGTAGCCTCCAGAAAGTTAAACTCCAATTTGGTCGCCTGGATTTTATTTGCGCCGGTCGATGGCGCTAACGAGCGTGTTAATGGAGCCCTTAATTATTTGCCAGCCGAGACTTTTCATTAAACTCTGCGCCCGGACAAATCTGAACCCGGAATTTGTTGGAAAAGAAAAAGTCTTTGTGTGCGAGGGGAGATTAAAATTCTCCGGTTATTCGCAAGGAACATAAGGAGCAGGGATTGCGAAGGGTTGTTTCAGAAAGCTGCCGACAAAACTGCAGAATTCTCAGAACATTTCTAAAAATTCGACAAATCCAATTGTATTTATAATTTTAAAAATCGCCAGGGCTGGCCTCGCCTGCTCCCCCATCAACTCTATATGTGCATATATTTTCCATATAATTTGTATTTTCGATTTTTTTTCTTTATCCTTTTTATACTCACAATTCCCGAAGCTCTCGGGAGATGCTGTATATATAAGTCGAATATAAAGGTACATATTGATTGGTTATTAAAGTTGCTAAACATTTTCGAATTAAAAATCCACGAAATAATCCCTGCTGTACAAGAGGTTCGAACAAGCTGCTAGAGCCCTGTTTGGTTGACTACACTTGTGGAGTTGGATTTATGCATGAATCAAGGGAATATTCATTATTTGAAAATTACCTCAATGGGGTTTGTCGAACCTGTATGTCATGGTTGTGCTGTAAAAGATGCGCCGCCCTGACTGTTCCTTGGATGTTCATCTCCAAATATGGAAGTTGTGAAGTCAAAATAAAGAAGCAAATATATTTATTTAAGACAAGTCTTGTCTGGAGACCGAAAATGTCTCATCTGAAGGATGAGGCCCCGTCAGAGACCCGGTGGTGTATCAATCCTTGTTTGGGACTTGGAGCAGCGCGCCCCGTTCAAATCCAAATAAATGGCCGTTGCCATGGCGACCTCGTCCGTCATCGGTAGCATCGATCAGCAATCAGCTTCTCGAGGCGCTCCGTTTATCTGGAGTCAGGTCAGGTCAATTCTGTCTTGTTTCACTTAACATCCATACATGACGCCATATTGGCTTGGCTAGAGCTATTCCTCGAGCATAAGTTGTGAGAGATCTTGCCAGCTGGCTGTACCACCTGCAGGAGCACTTGTCATTGCTGCAGTCCAATCAAGATTAAGACAAACTATTTAATGTGGCCACGAGGCTAAAGCAGCCTCAGGGAAACCACAGTGATGGAAATGTCCCCGAGGGGCGTCCTGACAACTCAAGTTGACGACAGTCATTCCTGTCAAATTGAGACGTTGTGTAAATTGAGCCAGCTTTGGCCGTTTCTTCTTCCCGATCTCGGAACTGTGACAGCAGATGGCCTGCGTTAGCTCATCGGCCATCTGGCGGATAAGTGTCCCAAGTGTTCTCGCCTGCGTCTTTTTAGAAATTTTTCTTCTACCCAGCCTCTCGCGCTGTTCGTACAGGGGCATTTCTAGATCTCTGTTGTTTACATCAGCACAATCAACTCTCCACAAGAGAATCAAATCCAACCGTCACACGGAGCTAACTTTCGACACGTTTGTGTGTTCTATCGCCACCTTATATTTCACTAACTATAAATATAGGGACGTAATGGCGAATTATCACGAAACACCCAAGTTGGCAGTCTGCCATCTTATCACACATTCATGGCTCCAATCCGGCGGGAGTTGGTCATGGCACTTGTCCACTCCGGCAGGAGTTGGTCATGGCACTTGTCCACTCAGGCAACAGTTGGTCATGGCACTTGTCCACTCAGGCAACAGTTGGTCATGGCACTTGTCCACTCAGGCAACAGTTGGTCATGGCACTTGTCCAACTTGGCGGGAGTTGGTCATGGCACTTGTCCACTCCGGCAGGAGTTGGTCATGGCACTTGTCCACTCAGGCAACAGTTGGTCATGGCACTTGTCCACTCAGGCAACAGTTGGTCATGGCACTTGTCCACTCCGGCAACAGTTGGTCATGGCACTTGTCCACTCAGGCAACAGTTGGTCATGGCACTTGTCCACTCCGGCGGGAGTTGGTCATGGCACTTGTCCACTCCGGCGGGAGTTGTCATGGCACTTGTCCACTCCGGCGGCAGTTGGTCATTACACTTGTCCACTCCGGCGGCAGTTGGTCATTACACTTGTCCACTCCGGCGGGAGTTGGTCATGACACTTGTCCACTCCGGCGGGAGTTGGTGATGGCACTTGTCCACTCCGGCAACAGTTGGTCATGGCACTTGTCCACTCCGGCGGGAGTTGGTGATGGCACTTGTCCACTCCGGCAACAGTTGGTCATGGCACTTGTCCACTCCGGCGGGAGTTGGTCATGGCACTTGTCCACTCCGGCGGGAGTTGGTAATGTCACTTGTCCAACTTGGCGGGAGTTGGTCATGGCACTTGTCCACTCCGGCGGGAGTTGGTCATGGCACTTGTCCAACTTGGCGGGAGTTGGTCATGGCACTTGTCCACTCCGGCGGGAGTTGGTCATGGCACTTGTCCACTCCGGCGGGAGTTGGTAATGGCACTTGTTCACTACGGCAGTAGTTGGTCATGGCACTTGTCCACTCCGGCAGGAGTTGGTGATGGCACTTGTCCACTCCGGCGGGAGTTGGTCATGGCACTTGTCCACTCCGGCGGGAGTTGGTGATGGCACTTGTCCACTCCGGCGGGAGTTGGTGATGGCACTTGTCCACTCCGGCGGGAGTTGGTCATGGCACTTGTCCACTCCGGCGGGAGTTGGTGATGGCACTTGTCCACTCCGGCGGGAGTTGGTCATGGCACTTGTCCACTCCGGCGGGAGTTGGTCATGGCACTTGTCCACTCCGGCGGGAGTTGGTGATGGCACTTGTCCACTCCGGCGGGAGCTGGTCATGGCACTTGTCCACTCCGGCGGGAGTTGGTCATGGCACTTGTCCACTCCGGCGGGAGTTGGTCATGGCACTTGTCCACTCCGGCGGGAGTTGGTCATGGCACTTGTCCACTCCGGCGGGAGTTGGTGATGGCACTTGTCCACTCCGGCGGGAGTTGGTGATGGCACTTGTCCACTCCGGCGGGAGTTGGTCATGGCACTTGTCCACTCCGGCGGGAGTTGGTGATGGCACTTGTCCACTCCGCCATCTCAGATTAGCGACCATTTCCCTTAGCAATCAATTGTGTTAAATCCAAACCGACCTGATCTAATCAAACCTCCAATGAGCATCCACCTCCAGGAGCAGCTATTTTCTCAGGGCTCGAGCCGAGTTTCAGAAAAAAAAAAAAAAATCGCATCAGAAGAAACAGGAACTGCACGGCGATAGCTCAGCTTCGAGGATAAATTGTAAAATCTACGAGAATCTATAAAAAGGGTCATTAAGTCCAAAGTCAGGTTTTGACCACAACGGTTTCAGTGAGATGGCTGGTTCTCTCCATTTGAGAATAAATATCGGTGTTTGAAGTGATTTGGTAAAACTGTGGATTGTTGCTATTTTTATGCAAAGTACTTGTTTCAAGACATCCCACACATCAAATAAACCAGAATGTTTCTTTTTCAAACAAAACACATTTTGTACTGTCCTCACTGCAATGGAAAATATCAGGAAAGCTTGGCTCATCGGCAGTGAACCTTCCCAGCAGTTGTGCCAATTTAATTCATTTTAAGAGCTCTAACACTGTATTGGACAACTCTGCTTACTCGTATATATGGGTCGATGGTATCCTGGTTGTGGTATTTTAGCTAACTATGGAACAATAGAATTAAATATTTGCATCGAGCAATTCCGCAAACAAAAAAGATGAGGTCAGATACATTAATTAAAAGGCAATAAAACGCGCCATCTGTATATAACGAACAATTCCATTTAAGAGAAAGAATGTTTAATCTATATATTATACATCTATATAGACTCCCGCACAGGAAGAAGTTACATATTTATAAAAAATATATAACAAAAGTTATCTCGGGATTTGACCCCGGGGATCGATGTCACCTGGCCACAGGTGTCCGGCCAAGTCTCCAGGCAACGGTCGCCATGGCAACTCCCGCTCTCAGCACAAATGTAATTTATCAGGTCATAAGATGTTTGTCTTTAATTTCTGGACCTAGTGATGGCGATTCTTTCGTTGCCTTTCTCTGGAGAGGCTGTTTCCCTTGCTGGCGCGGAGGACGGGAATCGAAACACCTGGCACCCATCATCCAGTGGTCCAACACCTGAACTCCGGGGAAATGTGAAATGAGAGTATTCAAAATAACATGATGTGACTTGGCGCGAATGGGAGGTTGTTTTCCATTTTAAAATATACTTCCTTGCAGAGGCGCGCTTGGGAGTTAGTTGTTTGCGGAGATATAATGCTCGGTCATATTTGTTATGTTCCCCAGTTTCTAAGACCTTCATTTCTATAAACACCTTCACGTCCCTCCAAAGTGTCGGCTCGCCGAACAACTCAATACAAGAGTAGGTTGAACATGACAACACGTCGGCAGATTTTAAATTTACATCGGGCAATCCTGGGTCCCAATATTTCACCAGACGACTTAATTATATGGCAGATGATACCATTGCTCCTTGTGAGCCGCGCTAGGACGCCGTCTGCTGCTCCACGTCTGTATTTTCGTGGACAAAGTGGGGGTTAGAAGCTGTTCAATCAGATAGGCTATTGCTGCCGTTGACACGTTGCATTTTAAAACAACTCTCTGTTGTTGGAAACTCTTTTTATCTAGTTTGTTTTCTTTTTAATAGAACAAACTGCCCCCTTACTGCAATGAAATGTTTACATTTAAAAACATACGCTCTGCTGTAAAAGGTTTGCATTGCAGTTTGTTGCATGGATGTTGCCTGTACATGAACTCCCGCAACCCCATGCTATATATAATACATATTTAAAACAAACGAGACATATCCTGCCGGCCACATATTAGATAACAGAGCTCCACCTAGTAGAACAAAAATAAACTAGACTTGATTCAGGATCGTTCAATAATATTTGGCCAACCCATTTCTTGATAAATAAAAAAAGCCAACCAAGAACGCGTTTCGGGCTGTTGGCAGTAGTCAATGTGGCGCAGGCGGTACATCAACAACCAACATTTGGTCCAGGAGGATTCCTGAGAAATCAAGAACGAGGACCAACAGCCCGAAAAGCGTTCTTAGTTGACTTTTCCCGATTTATCAAGAAATAGACTGGCCAAATATTATGGAACAAGCCTAAATCAAAGTTTAGTTGATTGTTGTTTCACTAGATGGCGCTCTGCCGTCTAAAATGGCAGTGGAACGCTTCACGATTTTGCGTGTCATCCTTGCGCAGTGGCCATGCTAATCTTCTCTGTATCGTTCCAATTTTAGTTTATGTACCGCCGAACAAGCGTCTAAAATGGCAGTGGTGTGGATACCGCTCATGTGAGCAGTCAGGCTATGCCTCTTTTGTGTGTTTTCTGGGAGAAATTTATTATTTATAATAAATAAAATTATTTTTATTAAATATATATATATATTCTAATGTACACAATATGTATAATTTATAGTTGTATATTTATAGCAAATTACAATAGAATACACAAGCAGACATCGTACACAGAAACAGATTATCCATCGCCTGTTCAATAATTCCAGCCAATCACAATGCAGCTTAATTATGAAGCAACTTCCAGAATACCTTTCATGCCCCGGGGCACACGAACTCATCAAAAAGTAATCAAAAGACGGACGAACTTTACGGCCGATTGCTCCTCAAGTTTCTTTAGAAATGTCGTCTGATCCAAATAAATTTGATTAATCCAACTACAGGGTTGCCAGAGATAAATTGGAAATCTTCCTTACAGAGATAAATTTATTCAATTATATTAGTGAAAGAATGAAATATTTTATATCTCTGGTACACTATATGGCTGGAGAGTATCCAAATATTTTATAAGAAAAAAGAGAGATAGAGTTAAATATAATTTCATTTGTGAGAGACATTTAAAGGGATAGATTTTAAAAATTAACTTTGACCCTGGTATCACCCGATGCGCGTGGGCGGACTGAAGGCCGCAGCTGGGATGAAAGAAGAATGCCACCATGTGCTGACGTCTTTCTAACAAAGACTGAGCGTTCTCCAAATTTCTTGTTGTGCTCCAATGTCAGCGATACGGTGCTGAGGATTTTGTAGACCTCGCCATGTAATTGTGGAGGAAACACTCCCAGGTATTTTATTGGTAACTGATGCTTCACGGATGAATCTTTCCATCTAAATTTTTCAAGGAGCCTGAGGGCATTCTATGAAGTGAATTTGCAGAACATGTCTTGAGACAGAATGTTCAACCTAGATCTGCTGTTATATGTCACATTTAAGGGAGCAAACGTCTTCTAAATCCACTCCACAGGTTAAGCACTTGCGAAGAAGTGCGCACAATGTATGACTGGCAATTGATAAATATGAAATAAAAGCTTTCCTACTGTTCTGTGAACCAGAAAAGACCATCTTCCTTCACCTTTCTATCTTGAAGGCAGCCGAGACCTACGTCACCTGATCTTGTTTCCGACCTGAGAAATGAATATCAACCTGCTGCGAGGCGGAACTTTGGACCTGAGGCGGTTTGAACGTTCGAGTGAAAAATACGTTTTAAAATGGAGGAAAGCTCGCAGTCGATATCTACAATGTTCCATGAATATTAAACAGCCCGGCTGAGATGAGTTCCAGCCATCCCTACAACAGATGTTAATCAAAACTTGGTGCACCGCATTCCCGGTTTATTTGTTTCGCTCTTGTTCCAACCACCCTCGCCAGCCTGCGTGCGGATGACTCACAAAACGCCCCGTTATCTTGCCGTCGTTTCCTGCCGCCCTTAATTTAGCGCGGTTGTTGAACTTGGAGTTTGTTTACGCTCTCCGCGTTACACGACGTGTTTGACACGGAACTGTCGTGTTCGTACACTGGAGTTCATCAAGATGTAAGGGGAACTTCAGCGAGCACGGCCGTACATGCGAACACGGTAGTTCCGTGTAAAAGACGTCAATATAACACGGCGAGCGTAAACAACTTTGACTTTCAGGAAAGAATGACGTCAGAAGAACCACTCGGATAACTATCGGCTGCCCTGACCAACAGCAGCATTGAGGACCTTCCACTAAAACTCTCCTTCGCGAGACTATAAATGGAATGGTCAAAAACGCAGAAATCCTTATTTCTTCTAAAATAATAGGAGCAAACGCTCTTTTAAATACATCTAGTGGACACCTACAGGACACCATTAGATAAAATGACAAAAGATACTTTTATGGGTTACGCACAAAAATAAAAAGTACTAGGTCCGAAAATAAAAGTAGCTTAACACACAGAAATGCGTACACTCAAAAGTAGAAAAAATAATAAAAGACTAAAAAAACACGATTAGTTATTTAAAAAAAAAAAAACTAGTACTTATCTTTTTTATTGCAGCGCTGATAAGGAGCGAACACACAGGCAAGATCACCAGACAAGCACACAGAGAACACTTTAAGCGTCTCCACATTATAACCCCTGAGCAGAATCCTCGCATTCCCTTTTTATATACAAACATGAGAGGTCAGTTCACTGAGCAAATAAACAACATTATTCCCACATAACTGAGAAGCTTAAAATTGCTTATGTTTGTCAAATAATTTGACAGAAGATTCAAAGTACCCTTTGAGAAATTGAGCTCTAGTCCAGGGGTGGCCGTGGAGTTATTTTGGACTTTCCACGGACAATTTCTTGGGCACAAGTAGGTTAGTTGGTCGAGCCAAGTCAGGTTTGCTGCCGAGGATTTACTTGCGAGGTTTGAAATAGCAACCTCAAATTTAAGACTTAGAAAGTTTCACGATGTTTCCGTTCTAAAACAGCGAGATCCTTCCTAAAATCTTACGTCAACCTGAAGATTTGGAATCTCATATTTTTTCAAACCTATCAACAGCTGGTCTTTGCTACCGAGATACGTCGCAGAGACCGTGCACAGAAATGAGCTAGCACATGTCAGGGCACGATGTCCCATCGGATTACGCTAAATATTTTATGCCAAAGGAGAACACAAAAAAACACGAACTTGAAACAAAGAAAAAATATATTCTAAAATAGAAGGAAGGGCTCATAGGTCTTCCACCGATAACCTTGTTGAATCTTAAGCACCAGCAAGGCCAGAACTGCAGAAAATTAAGGTCTTGTAACAAGTATTTGCCGCTGAGCGGGTAGAGAACTTGTACTAAAAAAATTGGAAAGTTTAACATTGTCAACATTCTGCAAGTATTTGTCGAGCAACAAGGGACAGAACTTTACCGAATTGGAAAGTCCAACACAGAGTTGTCAGCCTGGCTGTTCCTCTAATTGGCCGGAAGTGCCGCCACTCAACACCGCGCGAGGATCAGATGTCACCGGCTTCTTCCCCGAATTTGTGCCGCCCCGCTTCTTGGACACATGGTCGGGAATTTCAGAGCGACGGAGGCCGACAATATCGATCTGAAGACCTGGATGTAGCAAGTTCGAGCCACAAATTGATTATTTTTTACATAAAGCAAAGTGTGTGTGGCCCGTCTGTTTACATGGCTTTCAAATTACAACCACGTTACTTATAACGTTTTGGGACATTTATAGAACTCGAGTGCATTTCCCCAGTCCCTTCAAAATTCATATGCTCGGCCGGCCGCATGGATTTTAATAAAACAAATATTGTTTGATCACTGATTTTATAAATTGGTAGAGCTCCAACCTTGTGCCACAACTACTGTGTCATGAATTCTATATACAGTTACGAGCGTCATTCCTCATCTCCTAATCAACAATCAGTCATCAGTTTTCATCTCTGTCACCGTTTGTTTTTTTTTTTATGGAATGGCGCCCTCCCATTGGTTGGCTACGAACACGCCACCTTTGCCCCCCCCCCCCCCCCACTCGCTATTTCGTATTTGTAATTATTGTGTTTTGGATCGGGTCGCTCCTTAAATAAATGCATATATTAGATAATAACCAAATGGAATCCTCTCTTTCTTTTTCCCAGTAAGAGACGCCTACGGAAACCAACAGTACATAGACAGATAAAGCACATAGGCTATAGTTATTAACTAACATATGCAATTATTTAAGGCGCCAATTTATAATTGTAACAAATAGTATTTGAATCAAAACATTCAATCGGGTAAAACACGGGCGTTGCCCGGGTCATTCGGCTAGTTTATATATAATGTTGAGAACCAGAATATAAATAGTACTATGGTTCGTGAGGAATGCTTGGTTCAAGAAGGAGTCCATTATCAGTAGGTGAAGGAGCTGGCGTGGAGGGAGATAAATGCCACCTAGTGGGGTTTCCAACACCCCCATCAAACCATGGAAGACCGCGGTCCTCAACAATTAGCAGAAGACAACTACGCCATCAATGGTTTTGGAATTGACATGAGAAACAATTATCTGTTAGGCCTAAAATTTAAATTGTCGAAGATTTCCTTCCTCCGATTGCACTTCGAGTTTTCCGCCACGGACTTCCTCATTTTGCGGTTTAAACCTTGGGACGCCATTGCACTCGCCCAGATATCTTCCACTGGCCGGGGCAATGATTGAATAGAACCTGATTCTAGTGTTTTAAAGACATAATAAAAAATATTCGCTATATAACTATAAAAATACGAACCCAAATATTACATTAGATGCGTACAAAGTAGAGAAAAGAATCGCGTCTGCAGTAATCGTTTGATTCGTCTTTGAGCGATTTCCTAGGGACACAATTGGCAGGAGGGACGTCATCAGCTTACACCCCCCGCATGCAACTTTTTTTTCCTGAGAGTTCTCTCCAAGAAGCAGTTAAATTTAGCCCTGGTAAGGGGCGGACGTGAACCCTGCAGGCCGGGATATTCCTGGATCATTCTTGCACCGCGATTCAATTTCAGGATCGCAGAGATATTTCGAAATGGAAGACTTCCGTTCACTGAGGGAATGTTGAGGAACTGATCTTTGCATCAAAGTGCAATCAGTCTACACGAGGACAGCGCAGGTTCTCTAGTACTTTGACTTCTTTCAACGAGCACTCCAGGCTGTACACTACTCCCTTATTGGTCACGACAGATGTCCGGCCTGCTACCCGCGTGTTCTTCCGCTTGTCCTACCCAGCTAATCAATCAATGTTTAAAGATTGTTTTACAATATTGGGTTTTAACATTGTAAAATAAGATGGAACAAAACTTTTTTATTATTATTATTTTTTTTTACAATTGTAATCAATTTTGATCTAACCCCACGTACATGGTAATTATTTCGACAATTACATTTCACATTCTGAGACGTCTTATAAAGGACAGTTCGACAAATCTTGAATCAGCGACGATCCCTTCGCGAGGCCAAATAAAAACCTGCGAGGCAGAAAACTATTTCCAGCAGAATCAAGGTAATAAAATAGGCCCACCAAATTTTATAGAATTATTTTCTATTATTTGAAACTCTTAGAAAGAGATTTCACAAGATTTATTAAATGACATAAATTGTTTTCCCTTTGACGTCGAAAGGTAATTTCCTTTTGTTGTGAGGCGCTCAAGTAGTGCGGCGAAAGGAAGTTATTAAATTCTTGCACACGCGCAGTCAGCTTCACTTGCTTCCGATGATTGCCACCCTCCCGCGCGACAAATAAATTGTAAAAACAAATCAAAGAGACTAAATGGGTGGTTACACCCACGGAAGCCGGTTATAGATCACAAATAGATTTTTAAAAATATGTTTGAGAAAGGTCAAAATCTTTCAAAGGTTTAAGGCACTACCACCTTCGCCAATTATCGCCCCAGGTCCTAGCCACCGGGCCACAGAGAGGTAAGGACTATCTACTGAGGTTTGTTTCGGTCGACCTGAGGCAAGTCAAACGCGACCTTAGGCAAAATCCCGTTTAAATAAATGTTGTTTATGCAAAGAAACTTCGACCCTGGCTGGATCAAAGCCCGACCTCACCATCGTCAGCGGGGAGGAGACTTCACGTTCCGGGGTAATCCCCACATCTCCTGCCGCCCCTCATGCACGGGGTTATAAATTTAGAAACGTGTGTCTGAACTTTTCTAAAATTTTATATTTTTAAATAACCAAATAAAACTGGATTAAAAATCAATCGACCCTGTGTTTGGTGTTTTCTATTTTAATGCGTCACTTTTGTTTTCCTCTCAAATCTGCACTTCAAACGTCTCTTTTTTCAAAAGACAAAAAAAAAAAAGTGAATGAACTGTTCTTGGGAGATTCCTTGTTAAAACTGGGGACGCCACATAGGTTTGATATTTCGGAAGATGTGATGAATAAAGTCATTTCTATCATCTCCACTTTATACGCGCTAAATATTGGGTAAAGCATTACTAAATGGAAGGATTAATTCATGTTCCACTTTGCAAAATAGCTTCTTCCATAGGTCCCAGACATCCTTTGGCGATGGTCGGTGTAGTGAAGATGTCATCAAAGATCCACATGAAATGAATCGGTGAAATCGCTATATGCAATCACTGTCAATTTATGGGATTAACCGCTAGGAGGTGTCCAGTCCGCGTTTAAGAAATTAACGTTATTTTATGTGGTTAAATTCTGTAATCGCGTTGTACAGAAGACAGCTAGAACTGCGCATTCGAGGGAAAGGTAATTTTAGAGATCCTTCAAATGAGTTAAATTCAAATTACGTTTTTTTTTTTTTTTCAAATGCTATGTTTCTGACCATCGTGTCTGGCAGGGCTAACTGACCTTGACGGCTGACTCCAAGGTCGCGCTCATGGACTTCATCAAGACTGACTCAGCCGTGGCGTAACATCGTTTGACTTAATTAGGTGAGGGCGGTTTTGGCATTCTTTAATGAGCCGTCGCTTGATGCAAGCTCCCGTTTTTGGAGAATGTTCTAGAGTAAAACAGGGCTTCGGGATTTTAAAGTTTCTATTAGCATTTTTAACAGCAATATATACCAGCCAGAATAAACTTTCAATTTCTGGCATGTCTCATGGACCATTCTAGAAGTTCAACAATTCGACCAGAATTGATCCAGAGATAACCGTAGATACCGCGGACAAATACAGAGGGTGTTCACACTTATAGGAAACGAGCGCCCGGTGTAAAAAAGTAACTATTACTTTATTTTTAAAAATCAACAACGTGGAATTCGAAAAGGCTTAAGCTAATTCTAACACGCAATACGTATCTTTTGTTATTTAAAAAAAATGCCCTTCAAATACAATAATTTCATAAGAGGTTATATTTTAGGACTTTCCAGAGCTAATCTTACCTATTTGGACATAATTAAAATAGGCAAACAAGATGATATCAACATTTCTAAAAAAGGTATTTATAATATTCACGACAAAAATATCAAGTTTTTATTCAAAGCACCTACGGAGAAATGGACAAAAGATTATCACCCTATATCTGTGAGAACTCCTGAAACTGTCAAAAAAGTGAAAAATATATTACAAAAGAAAATTCTATGCCACAAAGAGATATAGCCAAATTAATAGGAACATCAGTGTCAACAATAAATAAAATAATAAATAAAGATTTAGGCCTAAAGGCTACAAAATCATGCGGTTCACAAATTGTTTCAGAGCCATATTCGTCAGCGACACACTATCAGCAGATATTTTTATGAAAATTTATTGGCTGCTGATAGATGGAAATTTATTGTTACATATGACGAAGCATGGGTATATTTAACCGATTGCGACAGAAAAAGAACTATATACTATCAAAAAAGGGTGGAAAATCTAGGCCAATTTGGTTGAAGGAATGTGCCGAAAGTTACCCCAAAGGATTTATGGTGGCATGCGGTATATCATATGAAGGAAAATTAAAAATAAGAAAAGTTGAAAGAAATGCCAAAATAAACTCGGAGTACTATCAAAACAACATTTTAGAACCTATATTTTTAAATGATATTCCCTCTATCTATGGAAAACAGAGCAACAAAGTCTGGTTTCACCATGATAACGCCACAAGTCATACCTCATCTTCAACCCAAGCTTATTTGGAAGATCTAAGGCAAAGAACAGGAATCAACACTATTCCAAAGAACAGAACCCCTGTAAAATCTCCTGATTTAGCCCCGATGGATTTTTGCATTTTTGGATGCCTTAAAAGAGCACTTGGAAAGAGACACCCTAGGACAATTGAAGGTCTCTGGAAAGTGGTAAAGGGAGAATGGGATCTTTTGAGTATGACCATGATCAGAAAGTGTCTGCTATCGTGGAAAATCAGGTGCCGTTCTGTAAATAAACAAAAAGGCTTTCAAATAGAACATTTTAAAATTTTCAAATATGGTGTTAATTTTTAATATTTTATGATAAAACTTGTTTCCCCTATAAGTGTGAACACCCTCTGTACTTCGACGTAGGGGGAAACTGGCGCTCCTTGCCAACTACACAGGCTCCTCTGTTGGTGAGTTCTGAAAATTATTATCTATTAATTTGCTTTTGTTAAAACCATCCGTGAATTGCTATTTCTGAATCTCATAATTTATCTCGCCAACAGACTTGTGTGGGTGGATGCTCTTACATGCGGCGCTGAGTGCTGTGCAAATGTCCCACAGAGTAAACCATCGACTCTACGGGTAATAAAATGGCGGGGCCTGAGAGAGGGTTGCGTCGTTAGAGGATGACGTGAGTCAGTTACGCAGAGGTCCATCGAGTGCTCATAAGTGCGGTGAAGGAGAAGTCAAGAACGATAAGGAAGAAGTGTGCGATGATCAGAGAATAAATCCCACAGCAGAAAGAAGTGTGCGGTGATCACAGAAGAGAGCCCAGCAGAAAGAAGTGTGCGGTGATCACAGAAGAAAGTCCAGCAGAAAGAAGTGTGCGGTGATCACAGAAGAAAGTCCAGCAGAAAGAAGTGTGCGGTGATCACAGAAGAAAGTCCAGCAGAAAGAAGTGTGCGATGATCACAGAAGAAAGTCCAGCAGAAAGAAGTGTGCGGTGATCACAGAAGAAAGTCCAGCAGAAAGAAGTGTGCGGTGATCACAGAAGAAAGTCCAGCAGAAAGAAGTGTGCGGTGATCACAGAAGAAAGTCCAGCAGAAAGAAGTGGGCGATGATCACAGAAGAAAGTCCAGCAGGAAGAAGTGTGCGATGATCACAGAAGAAAGTCCAGCAGAAAGAAGTGTGCGGTGATCACAGAAGAAAGTCCAGCAGAAAGAAGTGTGCGGTGATCACAGAAGAAAGTCCAGCAGAAAGAAGTGTGCGGTGATCACAGAAGAAAGTCCAGCAAGAAGAAGTGGGCGATGATCACAGAAGAAAGTCCAGCAGAAAGAAGTGTGCGATGATCACAGAAGAAAGTCCAGCAGGAAAAAGTGGGCGATGATCACAGAAGAAAGTCCAGCAGAAAGAAGTGTGCGATGATCACAGAAGAAAGTCCAGCAGAAAGAAGTGTGCGGTGATCACAGAAGAAAGTCCAGCAGAAAGAAGTGTGCGGTGATCACAGAAGAAAGTCCAGCAGAAAGAAGTGTGCGATGATCACAGAAGAAAGTCCAGCAGGAAGAAGTGTGCGGTGATCACAGAAGAAAGTCCAGCAGAAAGAAGTGTGCGGTGATCACAGAAGAAAGTCCAGCAGAAAGAAGTGTGCGATGATCACAGAAGAAAGTCCAGCAGGAAGAAGTGTGCGGTGATCACAGAAGAAAGTCCAGCAGAAAGAAGTGTGCGGTGATCACAGAAGAAAGTCCAGCAGAAAGAAGTGTGCGATGATCACAGAAGAAAGTCCAGCAGAAAGAAGTGTGCGATGATCACAGAAGAAAGTCCAGCAGGAAGAAGTATGCGATGATCACAGAAGAAAGTCCAGCAGAAAGAAGTGTGCGGTGATCACAGAAGAAAGTCCAGCAGAAAGAAGTGTGCGGTGATCACAGAAGAAAGTCCAGCAGAAAGAAGTGTGCGGTGATCACAGAAGAAAGTCCAGCAGAAAGAAGTGTGCGATGATCACAGAAGAAAGTCCAGCAGGAAGAAGTGTGCGGTGATCACAGAAGAAAGTCCAGCAGAAAGAAGTGTGCGGTGATCACAGAAGAAAGTCCAGCAGAAAGAAGTGTGCGATGATCACAGAAGAAAGTCCAGCAGGAAGAAGTGTGCGGTGATCACAGAAGAAAGTCCAGCAGAAAGAAGTGTGCGGTGATCACAGAAGAAAGTCCAGCAGAAAGAAGTGTGCGATGATCACAGAAGAAAGTCCAGCAGAAAGAAGTGTGCGATGATCACAGAAGAAAGTCCAGCAGGAAGAAGTATGCGATGATCACAGAAGAAAGTCCAGCAGAAAGAAGTGTGCGGTGATCACAGAAGAAAGTCCAGCAGAAAGAAGTGTGCGGTGATCACAGAAGAAAGTCCAGCAGGAAGAAGTGGGCGATGATCACAGAAGAAAGTCCAGCAGGAAGAAGTGGGCGATGATCACAGAAGAAAGTCCAGCAGAAAGAAGTGTGCGATGATCACAGAAGAAAGTCCAGCAGAAAGAAGTGTGCGGTGATCACAGAAGAAAGTCCAGCAGGAAGAAGTGTGCGGTGATCACAGAAGAAAGTCCAGTAGGAAGAAGTGTGCGATGATCACAGAAGAAAGTCCAGCAGAAAGAAGTGTGCGATGATCACAGAAGAAAGTCCAGCAGAAAGAAGTGTGCGGTGATCACAGAAGAAAGTCCAGCAGAAAGAAGTGTGCGGTGATCACAGAAGAAAGTCCAGCAGGAAGAAGTGTGCGGTGATCACAGAAGAAAGTCCAGTAGGAAGAAGTGTGCGATGATCACAGAAGAAAGTCCAGCAGAAAGAAGTGTGCGATGATCACAGAAGAAAGTCCAGCAGAAAGAAGTGTGCGGTGATCACAGAAGAAAGTCCAGCAGAAAGAAGTGTGCGGTGATCACAGAAGAAAGTCCAGTAGGAAGAAGTGTGCGATGATCACAGAAGAAAGTCCAGCAGAAAGAAGTGTGCGATGATCACAGAAGAAAGTCCAGCAGAAAGAAGTGTGCGATGATCACAGAAGAAAGTCCAGCAGAAAGAAGTGTGCGATGATCACAGAAGAAAGTCCAGCAGGAAGAAGTGGGCGATGATCACAGAAGAAAGTCCAGCAGGAAGAAGTGTGCGATGATCACAGAAGAAAGTCCAGCAGAAAGAAGTGTGCGATGATCACAGAAGAAAGTCCAGCAAGAAGAAGTGGGCGATGATCACAGAAGAAAGTCCAGCAAGAAGAAGTGTGCGATGATCACAGAAGAAAGTCCAGCAGAAAGAAGTGTGCGATGATCACAGAAGAAAGTCCAGCAGGGAGGAACATGCCAGAGAGGGGAAAGGTGAACTAAGCGGCTTGAAGAGAATCCAAGAAAAGAACTTTGAAGAATTAGAAAAAAGTGTAAGACTGATATATGTATATAACCTGGTATATATTGGTTTGCAAAAAAGGATACAAATAAAAGTTATCTTGAGATTTTAAAATATTTTGAGGCCCAGTTTTCTTCTCTTTGGATTTCACAAACCAATAGATTTGACTGGGAGCCAAGACAAGTTATTAAGATTTAACGGAGACAATGCTCTCAGCACACCTAGACGTTCTCTAGAAGTCAGATAGCTTCCTTGGGATTATCTCCGTATAATTCGTGCCGTTAAACGACGTGAGGAAACAAGGAGACCGTGGCGGAAATAGATCGGCTTCCGTATAGGCAGGAACAGGCTGACTCACTGCACGGCGTCCTTGCTGGACCTAATGAAATAAAGAGAGTATTAATGGCGTAAAACTTCACTTTCTAGAGGAAACAGGAATTGACAATTGTCACTTAGTTGGTAACTTGGTGGATTTCTAAATGTTTGAAAGTAATCGGAGCTTCCGTTGTTGGAGTCTCGGACAACAGCGAGTGGTCACCAAACCAAATTTGTAGGCCCACAGTACTGGGGTCACGGTGAATTAAAGACGCCATGTTGGAAACGGTATGTTTTACGAGCAGACGAGCCCCTGGGGTCCCGGATACACCAGGGGACCAATCAGAAACAACTGGCATCGCAGATTGACTGCCGACATGACCAGATAGCTTTCTGAAGCAGTTTTCTCCGACGTTATTCAATAACTCTGTTCACAATTTATCAGCCCAATGGAAGATCGTCAGGTTCTCGATTCAACAGTTCAATTCCATCTCTGCTTCTCTATAAAGGTAGAGCGGTCACAATACCAATTTCCTTCAAGTGCTGCAGCCGGAGCTGCCGCTGTTGAGCGGTTGTCGGCATTCAAGAAAGAGTTCTGGAGTCCGCCTATATACTCTCACCGCAAACTTCAACGCTGCTTGAGATACAAATTAATACAATAGGCTACATGCATCAACATAGGGACTTGTTAAAACCAGCGTCCAAAAGTTATCCAAGTTCACAGAAACATAGCGTTTTTTTTACACAATAAACAATAGCGCGGCATCAATATAGAATAAACTATTATACACACGATTTTTTCGGATAAGAAGTTTGTTTCATTTGAGAAACTAAAACGTGCTTAACTTTTACATATGGCGAGAGCGCTTAATATTTGATGGATCGGCTGCTGAGAGTAGAAATATCCGTCGTGTACTTGATGTCATCAGAGAACAACTTATTGACGGCACCGCGATGTTGTTTACGCTGTGGTAAATCTCGGCTCCTATTGGTCAGTGGGGGCCATACCACGTGACGCATACTATTTGTGTCATCATCTTTGTTGTTTCAAAAGTAACGTGAGCTGTCAGACAACAAGTGGCGGTCACGTGGCCAACTGTCCTGTCCTACAGATCCAGTAGTTGGGTAGCACAGACAGCAAAGTGGGACCTACATTGTTCCCCGAGGATTTCCTCGAATCACCCGCAGCAAAATCAATTTCAACTACTCGGAGCGAACTTGTCCCTGAGACTACGCCATGTGTGTAACAAGGGCGGGCGGATAGTTACCTCCGGAGCGGCGGCGCGGCCAGGCAGATGCCAAGTGTCGGCAGCGAAGGTGGCGCCACCAGCGCCTCGCCGTACTTTGTCCCGACGTCCCTCTATGGGCAGTTTCACTTTGCATGTTCTTCCACTTTTTAAAAATATGAATTAATCTTATTCCACACAAAGTTGATTGGAGCCACCAGTTAATAAACCTATGGTGACTTCAACCAAGGCAACAACGGTCCACACAACTCTAGGGGATGTGACTGACATGATTGCGCAACTAGTGTCCGCTTCCTTAATTACGACGGTCTTATCAAATTCTCGCCTTTAAAGCAGCCAAACGTATTAATTACACAGGGATTGTCTAACGTGGCTCCAATATGACGGTAATATTCCCATTTGATGATCACTGTAATTCATTGAAGACGATCATTGTAATTCTTCTGTTTATGAATACTTAAACGATTCGTTTTTAAATAGAAAATTTTGGTTAATTTTATATACGGGATTATAGGGTGAGTGGGCGATTTTAAATATCAATAATCACACATATATGATTTTATTTATTCATCATATATGTACCAAACCGCTTTCCCCTACTTCATTCATTAAATACGCGCCACCAAAGTGAGTTGGATAAAGGCACAATTGTGGGAGCTGGCCGATTTCCTCCCAGAGGGCGACCGACCACGCATGGATTAGCTTTGACAATATTCAGTGTGGGTGAGTCAGGGCATGCCAAGACAATGGAATCTTGCTTGTCCCACTGCCAAGAACAAACCATTATCTCTTTGCTCCTACCCAGCATGTTATTCGACCTAGAAATAAATAGTTTATTTCTCTCGGAAATGTGACGCCATCTAAATGGCACAATAGATTCACGCCCCAGAAATGGGAGCAGTTAATGGAGATTCATAGAGATTTGTACATTGGGGAAGATTCTCGCTGCGGGAGATTTGGTGACAAGCCACGTTGGAACCAGACTAAGTGACAATGTCAGAGGTGAAATCTATAACATCATAGCGCACTTTCAGAAAAGGAAAAGATTCTCAAGTGGCTCTAAACATTGTGTGTATAAAGTGTGAAGGGAAATTCCAAGAGAAAAATGTCTCTCTATCAGAAATGTCACAACTTCTGTCATTGATGTCTGACAAGGTTGGACACGGAAGTTGCGATGGCCTGATGTAATTGGACCATTTCACTAGGAAGCACAAGTGTTTTTGGTTGTCTTTAATGAATTTATAGTAAATTGCAAAAGGCATTTCACGCGTCTGAAAAATATATGGTAATTGAGATGAGAATCCTTCCCGTTGTATATTTGACTTTAGGTAATAGCTACAAAAAAAGCCTGAAAATCTCCTGACAAAGGTATGCCTTAAACCTGGCCAGCAGGTCCTTACCAAAAGAGCAACCAGCGAAAATCCACGGCTTGAAATATCTAGAAACCCGAATAATGATATACAAGTATTCCTTTTATTCAAGAAGTTTTAGAACACAAAAAATCACTTTAGTCACTTCCTTGAGAAAAGTTACAAGAAGATATCCAAAAAGATTTTTTTCAAAACCTAGTCAACATCCACAGCATGGAAATCTCCAGAAGAGGTACATTGCCTCGAATGTTTACTTCAAAGCTGAAGGCAAATAAAGGAAACTACAGCATGCAGCTGTTTTGACACCTAATGATCAAAGGCAATAAAATAAAAAACACAAGATGTAAAGCCTACAAGATGGCCACATGCAATTAATCATTTAGCAGAAACTTTCTCTGTCAAACATCCCACTGTCCTCACTGTGGTGAAAAAATATAGGAGCTACAACTGCTGGGAGGGTTCTCCACTGATGAGCCAGGCCCTCATCACAGTAGGAGGTTTATTCTATTTGAAAAAATAAAAAAAGCTCAACATTTCTTGTACAGAGAAGGAATATATAGAAGCAGGAAACATTCAACAAGCATCAGCAGACATTTAGAGAAAGAAATGAAACTGGGGGTCTGGGAGAACTTCCTGACCATCTCAAGGGAGGACTGGTGCAATCTAGACAATCCCACACATACATTTTACAATTTTTCTGTTATGTCTTGTAAACAGTCGGCCCCATCTAATTTGTTATTGCTTCCTATCCCCTTGTGCACAGATTACACAAATTCCATAAGTCTATGCTCCTCAAGCTGGGATGTATGGGTACAGCTTTTGTTGACCATGATCCAGGTGCACTTTGGTGAAAGTCGGGTACTTTGAGGCCGTTCCTAACATGGAAGCCTTTGCTGCCGACTCTAACATGAATACAGACCTCCGTATCCCTGGAGAGGGACCCTTGCTGAGGTCTGTTAACTGGGTCAGTTAAACTCAGGATTTTTAAAGAGGTCTTTCTTCTCTTCTAACAATGCTGCTGTTGGTCAGCGACTGCTTATTCGTCAGAGTTATTCTGCTTGTTTCACAGCTGGCCTTCATATCTGAAGGTCATTCCCCTATCCACCACCTAATTTGTTTCAACACCAAGTATTTCTAAATGGTGAATTATGGTGTAGCTCCCAGCACATCCAAGTCAACCTTGAGAGTCCCAGTCTGCTGCTGTGCACAAATTGTGGAAATTATAGAGTGGATCAGCTCATGGTGCCCTATGGCTCTTTTATTTTCAATACATAGTGAGACTAAATCCCAAGGTAGTTTTAAATAGCCTAAAGGAGATGAACAATATCTATAAACTGCACCAATGTGGAATTTATTAATTGATTCATTTTGGTGGAGAAATAGAACAAACACATTTTTATTTAAATTGTAACATTTGTTATATTATGAAAAGTTTAATATTTCCTACAATGGATACTTCTATCATTGCTACTCAAGTTTGAAGTTGTCTAAAATGCCAAACTGAGGTGTATGACAATAAAGGGGGACAGAACCAAGGTTTGGTAGCTGGCAAGAGGAAGGAAACCATCCCGAGCTGTCCCCACAGTGTTACCAGCTTGCAATTCCATCACTTGTTCTATGATCATCACTATTAACATTTTTAACCCACTTCTCCGACAAAGTAACATTCCAGGTCGGCCTGCTGCAGCCCTAATTGTGAAAGAGCATGGAGATAAAATGATCTTCCAAGATGGAAAAAATAGCAAATAAATGGTAAACCTCCCATTAAACAGCCCACACTGTAAGTTACAACACAACCTATTTAACAGAATATAATTAATTTCAAAGATTTTTCAATTGTGTGTTTTAAAATATACAAGTTTCTACCAATACCAAAAGGAAGACAAAAATATTGGGAGGGCCTGGCTCATCAGTGGTGAACCCTCCCAGCAGTTTCCCCAGACCACTGGGGCAGAATCTTGGTTGGGAGATTGGTGAAGTCTTCACATGGTGGTCCAGTGATCCAAAATCACATGTAAACAATCCAAAGAAAAATGAATTTCTAAAAAGAGCACACACACATTTTCTTTTAAATGTTATTTAATTATATTAACAGGGATCTAGCAATGTCAACAAAATAAACAACATGGTGCCGTGACACAGCGGCTTCACAAAGTAAATAGATTCCTTAAACCATCCCCATAAACCAAGTGTGACTAGATCTAGGTCCCTTCTTTGAAAAAGTCCATCGGCTAGATGGCAGCACAAGGTTGGTAGAAGCTTTGGGGATTCATGGCTCTGGTTCACAGAGTTAGGGGGTTCGGTTTCACGGAAGTGTGCAGTGGATCTTGGGTCTTGAGATGGCTCGGTGTCTTGGCTGGGGGTGTGGGTGCCTTGGTGGAGACAGGGGTAGTGGGGGGGGCCGTGGTGGTGGTGGTGGCTTCAGTCTTCTTTGAAATTTCTTTGGGCTTCTCTGACGGAGGAATGGCTTTAGGAGGTTTGGGTTCAGTGGGTTCTTCCGGCTTCTCCGACTTGGATGTGGGATCAGGAGATGGAGCTTGGCTCACAACCTCCTTGCCTGGAGGCTCATCCTTGCCTGGAGGCTTATCTTGCTGGCCAGAGGGCGGCAGCTTCTTTTCAGGCTGATCATTTCCATCAATGGGAACAGCAGGGACATCAGGAATAGACCCTGCAACCTCAGGGAGAGACCCGGGGATCTCTGGGAGAGATAGAGATTCTCCATAGTGAGGGGCAGGCTTGAAGAAGTAAAGCTGCACATAGAGAGTTGAGTGAGGGAGGCGGGGACAGAGGGCCGGACTTACCACAAAGCTGGCGGCGAGCAGAGTGTGAAATGTCAGGATCAGGACCAGGACCAGGGCTCCTACCTGCCACACCACAACTGTCAGCAAGGAACCACAGTTGTACATCCATGCCAAGCTGTCAGCAAGGAACCACAGTTGTACATCCATGCCACAGCTGTCAGCAAGGAACCACAGTTGTACATCCATGTCACAACTGTCAGCAAGGAACCACAGTTGTACATCCATGCCACAACTGTCAGCAAGGAACCACAGTTGTACATCCATGTCACAACTGTCAGCAAGGAACCACAGTTGTACATCCATGCCACAGCTGTCAGCAAGGAACCACGGTTGTACATCCATGTCACAACTGTCAGCAAGGAACCACAGTTGTACATCCATGCCACAGCTGTCAGCAAGGAACCACGGTTGTACATCAGTGCCACAACTGTCAGCAAGGAACCACAGTTGTACATCCATGCCACAACTGTCAGCAAGAACCACAGTTGTACATCCATGCCACAACTGTCAGCAAGGAACCACGGTTGTACATCCACGCCACAGCTGTCAGCAAGGAACCACGGTTGTACATCCATGCCACAACTGTCAGCAAGGAACCACAGTTGTACATCCACGTCACAACTGTCAGCAAGGAACCACGGTTGTACATCCACGCCACAACTGTCAGCAAGGAACCACGGTTGTACATCCACGCCACAGCTGTCAGCAAGAACCACAGTTGTACATCCACGCCACAGCTGTCAGCAAGGAACCACAGTTGTACATCCACGCCACAGCTGTCAGCAAGGAACCACAGTTGTACATCCATGCCTCAGCTGTTAGCAAGGAACCACAGTTGTACATCCATGCCTCAGCTGTCAGCAAGGAACCACAGTTGTACATCCATGCCTCAGCTGTCAGCAAGGAACCACAGTTGTACATCCATGCCTCAGCTGTCAGCAAGGAACCACAGTTGTACATCCACGCCACAGCTGTCAGCAAGGAACCATAGTTGTACATCCATGCCACAACTGTCAGCAAGGAACCACCGTTGTACATCCATGCCACAACTATCAGCAAGGAACCACAGTTGTACATCCATGCCTCAGCTGTCAGCAAGGAACCACAGTTGTACATACGCGCCACAGCTGTCAGCAAAGAACCACAGTTGTACATCCATGCCTCAGCTGTCAGCAAGGAACCACAGTTGTACATACACGCCACAGCTGTCAGCAAAGAACCACGGTTGTACATCTGTGCCACAACTGTCAGCAAGGAACCATAGTTGTACATCCATGTCACAACTGTCAGCAAGGAACCACAGTTGTACATCCATGCCACAGCTGTCAGCAAGGAACCACAGTTGTACATCCATGCCTCAGCTGTCAGCAAGGAACCACAGTTGTACATCCATGCCTCAGCTGTCAGCAAGGAACCACAGTTGTACATCCATGCCTCAGCTGTCAGCAAGGAACCACAGTTGTACATCCATGCCACAATTGTCAGCAAGGAACCACAGTTGTACATCCATGCCTCAGCTGTCAGCAAGGAACCACAGTTGTACATACACCTGGGCAAAAATCTTCAAAGTGAGTGAAGTTAAACAATTCTACCAGGGATATTTTTTGGCCTTCAGAAATGGCCCAGAGTTTGCAGACTGGAATTAACTACAACCTGCTGATGCACAAAAATGCAAACTTATTTCTACATATTTAGACATGCTGTGCACTCACAGTAAAAAGCAGTCACTAACCACGATAATTATCATGACCTGTACCATGAGTAGTGGAAAAATTAAAAAAAAAAAAGGACAGGCCTTGATGACATGTGAACAACAAGACAGGAGGACTGACCTTGATGTTGGTATGCCTGAGGACAGGCCAGAAGTTCTTGACCAATACGCTGCCAGAGAGGAGAGCTCCCACAATGACCAGTGTCCACTGGAGGGCAGGCACTTGGATGACCCACAAGATCTGCCCACAACACACTTTTGTAGGAGCAACACACAGGTTCTGCCCACAACACACTTCTGTAGGAGCAACACACAGGTTCTGCCCACAACACACTTCTGTAGGAGCAACACACAGGTTCTGCCCACAACACACTTCTGTAGGAGCAACACACAGGATCTGCCCACAACACACTTCTGTAGGAGCAATACACAGGATCTGCCCACAACACACTTCTGTAGGAGCAACACACAGGATCTGCCCACAACACACTTCTGTAGGAGCAATACACAGGATCTGCCCACAACACACTTCTGTAGGAGCAACACACAGGATCTGCCCACAACACACTTCTGTAGGAACAACACACAGGTTCTGCCCACAACACACTTCTGTAGAAGCAACACACAGGTTCTGCCCACAACACACTTTTGTAGGAGCAACATACAGGATCTGCCCACAACACACTTCTGTAGGAGCAACATACAAAATCTGCCCACAACACACTTCTGTAGGAACAACATACAAAATCTGCCCACAACACACTTCTGTAGGAGCAACACACAGGTTCTGCCCACAACACACTTCTGTAGAAGCAACACACAGGATCTGCCCACAACACACTTTTGTAGGAGCAACACACAAAATCTGCCCACAACACACTTCTGTAGGAGCAACACACAGGATCTGCCCACAACACACTTCTGTAGGAACAACACACAGGATCTACCCACAACACACTTCTGTAGGAGCAATACACAGGATCTGCCCACAACACACTTCTGTAGGAACAACACACAGGTTCTGCCCACAACACACTTCTGTAGGAGCAATACACAGGATCTGCCCACAACACACTTCTGTAGGAACAACATACAAAATCTGCCCACAACACACTTCTGTAGAAGCAACACACAGGTTCTGCCCACAACACACTTTTGTAGGAGCAACACACAAAATCTGCCCACAACACACTTCTGTAGGAGCAACACACAGGATCTGCCCACAACACACTTCTGTAGGAACAACACACAGGATCTACCCACAACACACTTCTGTAGGAGCAATACACAGGATCTGCCCACAACACACTTCTGTAGGAACAACACACAGGTTCTGCCCACAACACACTTCTGTAGGAGCAATACACAGGATCTGCCCACAACACACTTCTGTAGGAACAACATACAAAATCTGCCCACAACACACTTCTGTAGGAACAACATACAAAATCTGCCCACAACACACTTCTGTAGGAACAACACACAGGTTCTGCCCACAACACACTTCTGTAGGAACAACACACAGGTTCTGCCCACAACACACTTCTGTAGAAGCAACACACAGGTTCTGCCCACAACACACTTTTGTAGGAACAACACACAGGTTCTGCCCACAACACACTTCTGTAGGAACAACACACAGGTTCTGCCCACAACACACTTCTGTAGAAGCAACACACAGGTTCTGCCCACAACACACTTTTGTAGGAACAACACACAGGATCTGCCCACAACACACTTCTGTAGAAGCAACACACAGGATCTGCCCACAACACACTTCTGTAGGAGCAACACACAGGTTCTGCCCACAACACACTTCTGTAGAAGCAACACACAGGATCTGCCCACAACACACTTCTGTAGAAGCAACACACAGGATCTGCCCACAACACACTTCTGTAGAAGCAACACACAGGTTCTGCCCACAACACACTTTTGTAGGAACAACACACAGGTTCTGCCCACAACACACTTCTGTAGGAACAACACACAGGTTCTGCCCACAACACACTTCTGTAGAAGCAACACACAGGTTCTGCCCACAACACACTTCTGTAGAAGCAACACACAGGTTCTGCCCACAACACACTTTTGTAGGAACAACACACAGGATCTGCCCACAACACACTTCTGTAGAAGCAACACACAGGATCTGCCCACAACACACTTCTGTAGAAGCAACACACAGGTTCTGCCCACAACACACTTCTGTAGAAGCAACACACAGGTTCTGCCCACAACACACTTTTGTAGGAACAACACACAGGTTCTGCCCACAACACACTTCTGTAGGAACAACACACAGGTTCTGCCCACAACACACTTCTGTAGAAGCAACACACAGGTTCTGCCCACAACACACTTCTGTAGAAGCAACACACAGGTTCTGCCCACAACACACTTTTGTAGGAACAACACACAGGTTCTGCCCACAACACACTTCTGTAGGAACAACACACAGGTTCTGCCCACAACACACTTCTGTAGAAGCAACACACAGGTTCTGCCCACAACACACTTTTGTAGGAACAACACACAGGTTCTGCCCACAACACACTTCTGTAGGAACAACACACAGGATCTGCCCACAACACACTTCTGTAGGAACAACACACAGGTTCTGCCCACAACACACTTCTGTAGGAGCAACACACAAGATCTGCCCAAAACACACTTCTGTAGGAACAACACACAGGATCTGCCCACAACACACTTCTGTAGGAACAACACACAAGATCTGCCCACAACACACTTCTGTAGGAACAACATACAGGATCTGCCCACAACACACTTCTGTAGGAACAACACACAAGATCTGCCCACAACACACTTCTGTAGGAACAACACACAGGATCTGCCCACAACACACTTCTGTAGGAACAACACACAAAATAATAAATTTTAAGGAAAATTCTATAAGCCCTAAAATTATTAAAAGGCTTAAAATTTTAATTAATAGATTTTTTTAGATAGTCTTAATTTTGAGAATGTTTCAGCTCACAGATAGCAATTTCAAAATAAATCTAGCACCATTATATATTTGTTTACATCTCTATATTTAATTAAAAAGGCATATATTGGATCAAAATATCATATATTTTACCAATATTTCAGTTGGCTGAACGCTACCCTTTATCAAGGTATTATATGGTAAAATAAATGTATAATACCTTGATAAAGGTTGGCGTTCAGCCAACTGAAATATCGGTAAAATAAAAGATATTTTGATCCAATATATGCTTTTTTAATTAAAGATTTATTTATGGATTGGTCTATTTTCAAAACATCTCTATATATGTTCCATTTTCTCACAAGTCATATAAATTTTATATCTCATCCTTTTTATTTAATATCTTTGCATTATATAAAATTTTAAATAGAAAAATGCAAATGACATCCAAAATCAGGGAAAAAAAACAAAGAAAGGGTGTTCTTAACAAACTAAAACTAGAAAAAAGGCCTTTATCAAAGCTTTCAAGGTCAAACAACGCAAGCCAAACTTCAAAGCAAATTGAAAATTTAACAGTTCTACTATAAGTGATAAATATATTAAAAATTACTACAAAGAGGAATCAACAATTTGCTGAGATCGTACGTGTTCAGAAGTGTTTGTCATCTAGCTAGTGTAGGCTAGAAACATTTGAATAAAGACATCAAATGAAACAAAAGGTTGGTTTTATATGGCCTTAATGAGGGTGATTTTGAAGCCAGCAATGATTTGCACCAATTGTGGCACTGAGTGCTTTGACAAGGAACAACTTTGTACTTTACAATATGATGAATTTATTTTAAAATAATTTCATATCTTTCATATATAATTGATAAAACCCTGGTATTTTTAACTTAGACATAGATATGCTAATGATAAGAACCTATCATCAAAATATTTCACAAGATATTTTGTGGCCATTTTGATTCACATTAATGGAAATAGGTCAATTTAGGGAATTAAAACGAAATGTCCATTAATAAGAGGTAGCCTTTTTCTGTGTGTGCACAACATTATATGATCTAAAAATTTAGAAAAATAGCAAATTGTGGCTATGGTAAACCAAAAGTTGGGTTGTTCACTATAGAGGTTTTACTGTATGTCAAATATAATTGAAATTGTGGCAATCTAAAGGAGACTTCCAGTTGGATCTTCTTCTAGACTGAGGTCTGGAGCCAGTACTACTGTAGTCATAGCACCCAGCATCACATTGTGCTCACAGAGATGGGGATGTAGATGAAGATGGAGTAGCCATAAGCACAGAGAATCTCCAACAGGGTGTAGCGCACGCCGCGCATGGTGTTGTACTTGAGAAGGCTGAACAGCACCAGGGGCAGCAGGAAGATGTAGGAGAAGATGGTGATGGCTGCGATGGTTACTGCACACACAAGCAATGGTGGATTACTGCACACACAAGCCATGGTGGATTACTGCACACACAAGCAATGGTGGATTACTGCACACACAAGCAATGGTGGATTACTGCACACACAAGCAATGGTGGATTACTGCACACACAAGCCATGGTGGATTACTGCACACACAAGCAATGGTGGATTACTGCACACACAAGCCATGGTGGATTACTGCACACACAAGCCATGGTGGATTACTGCACACACAAGCCATGGTGGATTACTGCACACACAAGCCATGGTTGCCATACCTGCCTTTAAAAAATTACCATCCTGTAGAGCGTAGTTGAGATATTAACTCCCGGAAGGATTTATTTAATTGAGCACACACAGGGGATTATATAGAAGGAGGCTTTGAACTATATCATCTCCATTGTAAAGGATTCCAATTGATGCTAACTGCCTTTGTTTGGACTCTGTGCTAGACTTGGATAAAAAATATTTTTATAAATGGAAAGTCAAACACAATTTACCATTTTCTGAGTGAAGTGCTGAAACCAACTAGAGTTGTTCCTCCTGTTTGACATGTAAGCAGATATTGGATTATCATCCACAAACTGTGTGCATCAATGTGGTTTTGATTTTTACCAGACATCCAAAATTAGATATTTTTTTACAGCTTGGCCCTTGGTAAGTCTGCAGGTACTGCAGTAACTTCACCTTTGTGGAAGTCGTAGTGCCAGATGTGGTTGGTCTTCCCAGCGGAGCTGAGGTAGTCCGCGATGTTGGAACTTATTGCGATGGAGAGGATCAGAGTGATGCTAATCCAGAAGGGACCTGGACATCACATATATGCATTTTATCTTCAGGAGTTTTGAACCAGCCAAGGTCTGTCAATCAAATGTTGCCTGTGTGTCCTTGCTTCAACACTGCCTGGTACATTAAGTGCATCACAAGTACCGTAGAGGTCAGGATTGTTCTTGATGTGCAGGTTGAGGAAGGAGTTGCGGCCGGACACGGGCACCATGGACCACATGATCCTCTGCAGCACCTGGGACGTGTCCACATTGCAGAAGCTCTGGTAGTAGGCGAATTCCACAAAGGAAGGCTTGCCCACACCGCCGCCATTCTCTTCCTTCAGGAGCTGAGCACACAGCTGCCATCTTGAAATAGAGTTATAGAGAGGTCGTCTATAAGAAAAACTAAATCTAAAATGGCAGCCTTCCAAACCCCCTCCACAAACACACTTCTTCCTCTCTATCAGTGCTGCTGGAAACTAGACTAAGGGAAGCATCCGTGTGGTTGGATAAATACCTCCTCCTGCTCCTCCGTGTCCTCAAAGTCCCCCAGGTGGCCCCGGGAGGTCCTGCGGGGAGGGTCCAGCGGGAACTCTACAACATCCAGAGACTGTCTGCAAATTTTCAGCAACATCATTTTGTCATCCAGAATTAGCTTTTGGCCCTCCTACTTTGTACCATTTACAATAGGGATGAAACAATCTGCCACTCCCATGGGCCATTGAGACAAGAAAAAGTTCTACAAAAGTTCAATTATACAGGTTTCAATAAATCCGTGAAAAACATCTGAGCTAACATTGTTTGGTACATCCTCTTCACCAATTTACACAACCAATGTTGCACAGATGGCAAGATTGTGCAACACCACTTCCTACCTCCCCATATTGCACCTAGTCCAAAGAAAGATACTTGCTGCCACCAAACAAAAGATTTTGCCCCCAGTTGAGTGAATATAATCAAACTTTTGTTTATTTGTAGAAATGTTGGAATTCATTTTCACAATATTTTCTTTAAATTTGGATTTGGTCTTATTACCTTGCGTTTCTAATCTATAATCCAAATTGTACCTAATAATTTTTGAAAAAAGGAAAAATTAAAAATAATATTTTAACCCAAGTGAATAAATGCATTGGGAAAAAATTCAAATAAATTTAGAATTTTTTTTTTTTATGTTATTTAAAAAATCATCTTTTAAAGAAATCCTTTATGGTTGTTTACTTTTAGGCTAGAACCCTACTTAGTGCACATTTTAGCTGATTGATCTTGTTATTTCACATAGATTACTCTCAAAGAATCCATTGTTTACTAGGGGCAGCCACTTTAGTTAGGCCTAAATCATCCCAGAGTAAACAATATCGCTGGCGACATTTTGCCGCATGTTGTAACACTTTTAAACACAGAACGCCTACACTAACTTCGGCCACTGTGTACCCAAGTATTGAATTGTTAACAATATTTTTGTATATAAACAAGAAATTTCTAATTTTGTCAAAATTTTATTTTAAAATAGTTTGAATTATCGCGCTTGGTCAAATTAACACTTATTATTTGATGGGCTGGAGGTTGAGACATGGTGGAATTATCGGATGTCAAATTAACAAGGTTATATAAATCTCAAACTTTACAAGCTTGATACCTTAGTGTGATTGAGTAGAGATAAGAAAGAAGAAGAAGACAAGGTTATATTTGCGTTTTCCACCTTCAATATTGAATGCACCAATTAACACAAGTTCTCAGATGATGGCCTGTGATGACACCACTCCTTTGCTTGGCACATGAGAGCCTGAGAGCCACAATGTTGCAAACATTTTCCACTTGAGCCAAATCCAATGCACATGCCATTATGCAGCAGACACTTTCACAAAGATTTCACATTTTTACGTTTACCTCACAGGAAGGATTGGTTCCCACAGGAATGAAGAACCCACCTGTGCAGTGTATACACAGAATGTGGCCTGAAAAAAATTGACAAAAAATATCCAACTTGGAATTGTGTTGTTGTTTATCTCTTACATATATATTTAAACAAAGAGATGTTTAAATAGAGCAAAATATAAAGGATGAATAAATTGTAAATATTTAATTAAAACATTGTGTGAGAACAAAACACAGTTACATAAACATAAGGTAATAAGAACAAATCCAAATAAATAAATTGTGTGTGACATTTCAGTAACAGCGTTGTTACCATCTTCAGACAAAAAAAGTACTGAATAAGAAATTTTACATAGTTACTGTTATCAAGTGTGTAAACATGCTGGGGTAAAATTTCTAATTCGGTACTTTTGTCTGAAGATGGTAACAACGCTGTTACCGAAATGTCACACACTATTTATTTATTTGGTCTTATTACCTTGTGTTTATAATCCACAGTTACATAAAGTACACCAGGAACCAAGTCATACAGCTGAGTATCTCCAACCAGCTGTACTTGGCTGTGATGTTCACCATGTTCTTAGTTTATTCCTTGTGGGAGAGAAAGTTGTTTCTCTTATCTCCACTCAATCATATTATCAATCCTGCGGAGCTGTTTGACATTGTCTGTGCTGGGGATGAGTAGAGCTCATCAATGGATACAGTTGGGGAGAGAAGTGAATCTAGTATCTACAAGCCAACTTCAATGAGCTGCCAAACAAGGGTCTGATACATGTCTACATCTCTAGAAGTTTGTCCCACTGTGGGAATCCATTCACTTAATTCCACTTCCTGGCAGGGTTTTAAATAAGAATTTGTAGCTACTGAGACAATTTATTATTGTTTTCAAATTACATTTTTAAAACTCTAATTGTAGTTTAAAAAATTTCAACTGTTTAAGCTATAAAACTCATGTAAAAAAAAAATAAAAGTTGAAGTACACTTTTAAAAGTTGCACTTGTATGAAAGGAATTACTGCATGATCTCAAGTCCAGACATGCTGATGGAGATTAATTGAACTGGGAATTGATAAAGAAATATTCTTACCTTGAAATGTGAGTTCTTCATCTTCATGGTCCTGCAACACATTTGTTTCAATACAATTTTATATAGGTTGAATTATAGTAAGTTAAATTGAAGTAGGTTATTTGTTGCTATACTTTTATGTGTAATTTTCAATATTTTTATAAGAGAAATAATAAATAGTCATGATCACAGATAATTGCCTATTATTATTGTTGTTAAAATATTGTAATAGCTTTTTTTTCTAACCGTTTAGCATATGAAAACATATATAGATAAAATATTTAAAAACCGGTATTTTTAATATGGAAAAATAAGGCAAAAAAAGTCAGTTCTAATACTGAAAAATAAAACATATAGCTTACGCTTATATTAATTGTTGTTGACATGGTCTATACAATTTTTTTGGGGAAAAAATATAGGGTCATTCCTTAAGAAAATAAAAAAAACTTGTTTTACTTATATTCCCAACTACACCATACGTTATTTAAATAACGTAGACGCAATAACGAAATAAGTACTAAACAAAATTTCCAAGCTGGAAAACAAAAAAAAATAAATAACAATAAATAACACGAATCACAACACTTACTGCGAAGGAAATTCATAGATAAATTTTTTACTTCTAGAAATTATTATAGTAATTGTGCCTCTAAAAGATAGTAAAAATTTTAATTAAAATATATATAAACATGAATTTACTTTTAATAACAATGAAAATGTATATATTTGAAATTTTTTATTAAAATATAAATATATATCAATGATTTAATTTTATTTCGAAAGGACTAAATACTTCGAATATTTACACCGAGAATAAGGTGTTTATTATGATTTTTTTCCAAAAGAGAATCATATTGTCATATAACTAGAAAAAAAATGTCAAGACTATTATTAAGAGTAAAAAATATCGGAGTAGTCAAGAAATCTGGTATACATCTTTTGTTGCTTCGTTTATTTTACAGTTTTCAATTTATTTTTTAGCAAAAGTTCTCGCATGTTAAAAAAAGTCGGATGTTGTATACAAAATGCTATAATTTTAAGTATTGTTTACAAAATGCTATATTGATCATTTTTACAAAACATCATTCTCTAAAAGCAATCTACACAATGGTAGGAACACCTTCCTTATTCACATATAGATTTATAAATAGGATATTATATAAATTCAAGAATCCCAAAGATTCATACAAGCCGATATAAAAAGCATGTTATGTATGGAAACTTGTCAGCTAGGATGAACCCCCAGTAAAAAAATCTACCCCCCCCCCCCCCCCCCCCCCCACACACATCTTTTTTTTTTTCTCAGGGGGTCCACAGATAATGTGCCAGCCTTGTTTGCCCACTTGCTAGCTAAGCAGGCATGTAATCTAGAAACCTTTCTCTAATGCCATTTTTTTATGTGTTAGGAATACAGAGTTTACTCGGAAATTTTTGTTATGTGTAAGGTCTCACACAGGCGTAAAAATTACTTAATTTTATAAACATAAATGATGGGTACAATTTGGATTATAGATTAGAAATACAGTCTAACCTCTTTATTTCGATACCCCAGGGGATTAGAGCTCTGAGTTGAATTAAAGTAAGTGTTGAAGTAAGTCAGATGATTGCATCACAATACTGACTGCTAGCAGACTAGGATACCCAAATATATAATTAAAATAATATTTTTATAAGTAAATTGATACCATATATTGGGAGTTTTTTTATTCAGCATGTTTCATGATCAATTTTAAATGATGGATAAAATTCATTAATGCATTTTGAACAAAGGAATATTACAAATAATATGATAAGACACAATTTGGATTATAGATTATAAGCACAAGGTAATAAGACCAAATCCAAATAAATAAATATTGTGTGAGGTTTCTGTAACAGCGTTGCTACCGAAATGTCGCACACTATTTATTTATTTGGATTTGGTCTTATTAACTTGTGATTACAATACTACTTTAATCTAAATGAATAAATTTGTATTTAAACAAGAATTATCTAATGTTGTGGAACTTTAATTTTTAAAATCAGTTGAATTATTGATGGTATCAAATTATCGTTTGGTCAAATTAACTTTGGTTATTTGATAGGTTGAAGGTATTACAAGTGTTGAAGTAACAATGTGAATGGTGACAACATCCCAAACTGTGATGTTTTGGTGACAACACTGTTTCATTCTTTGGATGTGGTCTTGTTACCTTTATAGGATATAAATAAACTTTTATTATAAGATGTCCCAACCTGTTCCTTGTCAAGTTTTGTCTGATTAAAATGGCCACCTCTCAAAAGCAATCTTGATAATGAATTTTTGGAATTATAAAAGTAGATACACAAGGCAATGGGACCAAATAAATAAATAGTGTGCGACATTTTGGTAACAGCATTGTTGCCATCGTCAGACAAAAGAGCTGAATTGAGTAATTTTGTCTGATGATGGTAAATACATTGTTATCGAAACATCACACACTATTTATATTTTAAAAATAAGGCTTATTTTGGATTTAAATATGATTATTTATTTACCGATATTTCGATGGATCAATCTTCCATCTTTTACGAGGTGTTTTGCAGTGAAGCACGCAGCAGGTCGCGCGCCCCAGGTGAGCCACTAGACGTCTTCTAAGCTTATTGGGCGATGAACCATCTAATATATACAATCTAAACAGAGTAAATTTAATCAAAATAAAAGTGATATATGTAAATGACTATTGAAATTAAGAGATATCAAATTAATTAAAGAAAAAGTGATATATGTAATTTCTTTAATTAATTTGATATCTCTTAATTTCAATAGTCATTTACATATATCACTTTTATTTTGATTATATTTACTCTGTTTAGATTGTATATATTAGATGGTTCATCGCCCAATAAGCTTAGAAGACGTCTAGTGGCTCACCTGGGGCGCGCGACCTGCTGCGTGCTTCACTGCAAAACACCTCGTAAAAGATGGAAGATTGATCCATCGAAATATCGGTAAATAAATAATCATATTTAAATCCAAAATAAGCCTTATTTTTAAAATATAAATGTATTATGGATTGCTCTATATTCAGAACTATTTATATTGTTACGCAGAATTTTAAAAATATATAAAAAAGCACATTCCAGAATAAAATAATGTAGAACAACCGGAGAAAAACTGATTGGCCAATTTAAAACGATTATGCAAGGCTTAGTGCTGGCTGCTTTCTGATTGGCTGACCAATCTTGAGCGTTGTGGAAAGATCTATTCTGGGATATACAGTCGAACCTCTTTAATTCAACACCCCAAGGGATCAGAGCTTTCGGTTGAATTAAAGGAAGTGTTGAATTAAAGTTAGATGATTAGCTAATCATCTAACTCACTAAAATAACATTTTTAAAAAATTGCTTTGTAATATAAATTAATGATATGAATTGAAACCATTGTATGTACTTTTTTGTATTTATTCTTTTATTTCGATGATTAACTTTTAGTATCAGGGACAAAATGGCAATAATACATATTTTTGAAGCATAAATAATTACAAATAAAATTTATTCTAATTGAAGAATATAGCAGTTGAAAGGAAATAAATATGGAAAATAAAAAGAAAATTTAAAAATAATATTTTAAAATAATCATGAATATCTTTTTTAAAAATCCTTTATAGATGTCTGCTTTTTCACTGAAATCCTATTCAAAATGTATTCCAGATGGCCTATTTAAAAAAAAAAAACATGCGTGTCTTTCTTCCTCTGGAATGTGTTTTAAATAACAAAGAGCTTTTATTGTATTAAAGGCATCCACTGCTGCTGCAGGTGTTATTGATTTTGTGTTTAAATATTTTATAATAACATGGAAATGGAATATTGAAATAAAATGTTATGATAATAATTGTGGCTACATTTTATGAAGGTTTATTTATTTAAAAAGAAATTATTTGCAAATTTTAAAATAACTAAAATATTTCAATGCTGAAAATTAAAAAGAAAATAATATTAATAATTAGCGCACAAAGCCTAAATTCCCGTATAAAAAAAAAACAATAATACTCGCGACATTGCGCAATGGCACTGCAAAGTGAAACTTAAACTAACAGAAACCAAAAGTGCGCAGGCGCGATCCTATCGGCGCCCGCCGATGCCGATCGTCGCCGCCGTAATACTGTTTAGCGGTAAAGTTGTATGTAAAAAACATTCAACTGTTGAAATTCGAATTTTTAAATGGTCGAACTATCGGAAGTGTCGTATTATCGATACTGTCGAATTACGGTTTGTTATTTGATAGGCCGGAGGTCGGGACATCAGAATATGGTCGAATTAAGGTAGAGTGTCGAATTTGCGTGTGTCGAATTAACGAGGTTATACTGTATAGAGATGCAGAGAACTTGTGCTTAGAGAAGAAGAAGGAAGCTACGTGGCATGATTGAAGCAAGCGCGAGCTGCTGTCTCAAGAGGTCGGCTTACAGCTGAAGCCGGTGTACTTCGTGGAAGATTCTACCAACCTGTTCTGCTGCTGTTTTCCTCAACTGTGCTGCAGTTTGTAGCTGTTGGTTTATTTTACATTCTTCTGTAATTCTTTTATTGATTAGGCTTAAGTAGCTTCACATTGTCTCTTAGGAAGAACTTCACCATGGTGGCCATATCTGTGCAGGGAGGGGAACAACTGCCTGAATTTTATTGATTGGGTTCTTCATTTATTTATTTATCAAATCAGACGCGATATCCCTACAAGGGATGCTTGTGTGTCAATAACAACACTAAATTCAGATACTATATTACATAAAAAAAAAATTAAATAATTACAAGATTTGAAAAGATAAGAAAGAGGACATTGATATCATTCTTGATTTTACATCACAACCAACAAAATAAACAAACCAAAAAATACATATATACAAATAGGTAATAATTAAGGTTTTTTTAACCAAGAGAGGAAATCATAGATATATTTACAGAATTTTCTAAATTTAAAATAAGAGTCCTTACTATTTACAAACATAAAAATATCCTTGTATTCGATGTTTTCCCGGTTTCTGTAGTTCTGGAAGATTGGGCACTCAAGAAGCAGATGACTGGAATCCTGCTTTCTCTTTCCACATAAACATCCCGGATCGTCTATAGCTCCTATTCGAAACAGAAAATCTCCGAAATTTCCATGACCAGTAACGAATTGCACATTGTAAAAGTCAGGGCGGAAATATTTTGGAATGCCCAAAGGGAAAAAAGAGACGAAAGTGATCACTTGTATTAGAAAACATATCTTCCATTCTTGTTCTCAAAAATCCTTTTATAATTGAAGGAGAATGTGGACTGAACGTTCGTTGGTCTTCCTCGCTTAGTTGGTCCAATTCATATTTAATCAATCTTGATTCGATAAAATCAGTCAGGAATGGGATCTCTGCCAGACAGTGGACACAATTTGAGGACGATGTTTTAAACGATCTAGTAGCCCAAAGAACAATTTGGTATTGCATCAAATTTAATTTCTGTTTACAGCGGTTATTTATTTGGTAAAACCAAATTTCAGCTCCATATGTTAGTATAGGTCTAATTAGCGTCTTATACAAAATTAACCTTTTATTAGAGTTTATACCCCATATTTTGCCGCTGAGGGAAAAAAGCAGATTTTTCATGCGATGCGCCTTATGCAAAATCTCATTGATGTGCGGGGTGAAATTTATTTTTGTTTTGAACCTATGATTAGATAATTTCATTCCCAAAATTTTGATTTCATTTGAAGGCTTTATGACGGTTTTTTGAAATTCCAGCTGGAACCTATGGAAATTGTGAAAGTGAATCAAGTTTGTTTTTTCTGGATTTATTTTTAACTTGTTTGAGCGACACCATTGAGTGACATAGTTTAGGGTGTTCACTAACTCAGTTTTTAGACCCTCTAAAGTATAATGCCAACATACAATAGAGATGTCGTCCGCGTAGCAAATAATTTCAGCTTTTGTAGATTTAAAATTCATTAAAATATCGTTTAGCAAGATGTTCCATAATAACGGTGACAGTGGACTACCCTGAGGACATCCCTTAGTAAGGTTTTTGGAGACCGTTTTGCCACCGTATGACAGACAAACTGTCCTTTTATTATTCAAATAGGATTGGATGATTTGAATCAGAGAGCTGGGAACGTTGTCTAAATCCATTCTTTTTATTATAGCTGGCCACCATGCATTATCAAAAGCCCCTGATAAGTCCACTGCGATCAACGCCGTCAGTTCTCTTTGCTTGTGTTCCAGAATAGTTTCAGTCAGCTCTTTCATAGCAGTAATTGTTGATTTATGCCTGGAGAAGCCATGTTGTCTATGACTCATCAAATTGTTTTCGTCATAAAAGGTAGTAAGTTTATTTTTAATTACGTTTTCGAAAATTTTTGAAATGTTAGATAGCAAGGAAATTGGTCTGTAGCTTTTACTAACATCATAACTAGTTTTATCTCCTTTAGGAATGATTTTCACAAAAGAGTTTTTCCAATAATCTGGGAAATATCCCAAACTTATACTTCTTCATGGTTAGCCATAGTTTTCCCAGCTGCCATTACATTTCTGAAGTGGTATGGTTCTATCTTCACACCACCTTCCACCAGGATGTTGCCCAGACCTTCCTCAACACTTCTCTCACCAATTGAAAGCATCTAATCCATGTGGCATGCTCTCCAACCAGTTTGATTGTGAACTGCGGCGTAGAGTACCAGCCACTGCCATACAAGCAGCTGTTATTGGATCCATAGGTTGCTCCCCAGAGTACTGATTTCTGTCTGCTACATTAGAAATTTACCCCGCAAATTCAATCCATATTTTCTCACATTTTACACTGTGTTCAATAAATAGGATTTACATTGAACACTCAATTAGCCATGTTGCAGGGGATTTTGTGAAGAGGGTGATACTGGACTACCGGGACGTTGCTGTGGAGACGGCCAAGGACGCCCGACAACGTCCCATCAAGACCATCAGCATTCTGTCATGTGAGTAACAATCTGCTCTAGCCCATCTGTGCTGGTAAACAATATTTTTATTTCAAATGTATATAGTTGATAAAAACTTAGATTGTGTTAAATAAAAAATGTAAGCACAAAAGTGAGGTGTCCTTTAGAGAGGTTTTACTCTATAACTAACACTTGCTGCAAGATTATTTTATTTTATTGGAAGCTTAATAGTCCAACTACAGGAATGGCTGACTCTAAAGCTACCATTAAAATAGTTTATAAAAATCTTGCGATGAGTTATTTATATAATTTTTGTCAACAAAGTATCTACTTATATAATTGCCTTATTCTGTCTGTGTGAAGTTCACTGTGTGAAGTTCACGGATAGATTTTGGTCAGAATGGATAAAATAAAAAAAGTGTCAAGGGATGGGAATCGAACCCACGAACTTCCGCTTACCGGGCAGATGCCATGGCCACTAGGCTACATATGCAATGAAAATAACAATTAAAAATTGCTTTAGTAAATTTTAATTGTTATTTTCATTGCATATTTATGATATGGGTTCATTCAAAAAACTTTTGCGGCAGTTTAGAATATATATCTATATATTTATCTATTTACTTATATATTCACTGGCCGTGTGACCATTTAGAACCTTGCGGAAAGTTATAGGGTCATTTTTTTGTGAATTTTTTTTTGTTTCGATTTTATTGAAAAAAAAAAACGATATGGTGCCTTTAAAAAATGATCTTTATTACTATGCAGTTTTCTATTTAGTCAATATACCTAAGTTCATGTTGCAAATGTAATTATCTCTATCGATTTAGTAGGTGAAATGCAAAAAAAAAAATCAACATGATGAAATCTTTATGAAAATTCACATTTTTATATTTTCAAGACACACACAGTTTGGAACGGGACGTTTCACAAGAGTGACATCCATGGTGCCAATTTATAATTGTGACGAATAGTATTTGAATTAAAACGTTTTTAAAATATATACGCACTCGGGTAAAACCCGGGCGTTGCCCGGGCCATTCGTCTAGTGTATTTATATTTCCTGCAATTGCCAAAATTTCAAATAAGCATAGTTTTAAGATTTTTTTTCACAAAATTTCACCTTGTTTTAAACAAATGCTTTGTTGTAGCAACAACGGAAGAATTCTGTGTACCAACAACTAGGATAGAGTATGTATGTGTATAACCTACAAAGGCAGGTCAATAAGTAACGCACGATGACCTATAGAAAAATATTTAAACATAATAATCATAAAAATTATGTTTTATTTTTTAATAAACATTCCCCTTTTCATATCTGCAATAGATTTAAGGTTTCTTTTGTATTTTTTTTATATGCAGCCTGAAGTAAACACAAGAATTGGTCAGCGGTGGTGATGAAGTTTAATTCCGGAGATATTTCAGCCACTGTAATTTACTCAAAGCTAAAGTCAGTGTATGGATAGAAGAACAATACAAAGATGGATTCAGCAGACTGGTGAAGTTGATAAAGAAAGACCTCTGTAGTGACGGACCACAATTTGGCTCTTATGGAGGAATTGATCAATAATAACCAGACACAATGACAACTTATCAAATAACAAAAAAACTTGACCTCTCTAAAGGAAATGTTCTTAAACGTATTAATGATCTTGGATATTGAAGATTTTGCTCTAAATGGGTTCCATAACTTCTAACACGAGAAATGATTCTAATTTGGAAAGATATTTGTTCAGACTTAATGGAGACTTTTTCTGGAGAACCTTCTCAGGTGTTTGAAGGTGTGATAACATGTGGTGACTTTTCATTATAATCCTTCTTCAAAGCACCAATCAACGCAATGGACCCATAAAACATCGCCAGTTAAAATAAAAGAAAATAAGACCTAATCTGGATTAGGTCTTATTTTCTTGTAGCTATAATCTATAATCCAAATTGTGCTTTATCATTTTTGATAGATTTCAATGGACCTAAGAAGTTATTCTTCCTATGAGCTTGGATTAGGTCTCATTTTCTTTTATTATAATCTATAATCCAAATTGTGCTTTATCATAGCCAGTTAAAAAAAAAAACAAAATCAAGGCTTTCCCAGGACAAAATCTCTTTCTTTTAGGACCAAGAAGGACTTGGTGTTCATGGACACTCTTGAAAGAAGTTATTCTCCAACAAGTTTGTAAATAATTAGAAAATATAAAAAGAGCAATTGAAACATCAGTATAATACGAGACCTGACTTTGGTGAAGTGGACTTTGACCCTGTGTACCCTCAGACTTGTTTGGAAGTTTTTTTTACAGGATAAAACATTTGAAAGTGATTTTACTCCAAGCTGTTAGAGAGTGGGGCAGAGAGTTATTTTAACAAAGTGCTTTTGAAAGTTGGCAAAAATGTGGATCAAATGTGTACAGAAGGAAGGGAGAGGACATATTGAATGATTGTAATATAGAGAGGACTGTTAGGGGTTGTTATATTCAGAGTTGTCAATAGAATGTTATTGATTGATTGACCTTGTAGAAGGTTATATTCAGAGTTGTCAATAGAAAGTTATTGATTGATTGACCTTGTAGAAGGTTATATTCAGAGTTGTCAATAGAAAGTTATTGATTGATTGACCTTGTAGAAGGTTATATTCAGAGTTGTCAATAGAAAGTTATTGATTGATTGACCTTGTAGAAGGTTATATTCAGAGTTGTCAATAGAAAGTTATTGATTGATTGACCTTGTAGAAGGTTATATTCAGAGTTGTCAATAGAAAGTTATTGATTGATTGACCTTGTAGAAGGTTATATTCAGAGTTGTCAATAGAAAGTTATTGATTGATTGACCTTGTAGAAGGTTATATTCAGAGTTGTCAATAGAAAGTTATTGATTGATTGACCTTGTAGAAGGTTATATTCAGAGTTGTCAATAGAAAGTTATTGATTGATTGACCTTGTAGAAGGTTATATTCAGAGTTGTCAATAGAAAGTTATTGATTGATTGACCTTGTAGAAGGTTATATTCAGAGTTGTCAATGGAAAGTTATTGATTGATTGACCTTGTAGAAGGTTATATTCAGAGTTGTCAATAGAAAGTTATTGATTGATTGACCTTGTAGAAGGTTATATTCAGAGTTGTCAATAGAAAGTTATTGATTGATTGACCTTGTAGAAGGTTATATTCAGAGTTGTCAATAGAAAGTTATTGATTGATTGACCTTGTAGAAGGTTATATTCAGAGTTGTCAATAGAAAGTTATTGATTGATTGACCTTGTAGAAGGTTATATTCAGAGTTGTCAATAGAAAGTTATTGATTGATTGACCTTGTAGAAGGTTATATTCAGAGTTGTCAATAGAAAGTTATTGATTGATTGACCTTGTAGAAGGTTATATTCAGGTGGAGGAACAATATAATAAAGAAACCTTTCACAACTCATTGAGATTTTTGTTCTCTTAATTTCAATTTTATCTGAAAGCAATTGAATACTCTTGGTCTCTCTTGAGGGTAATTTTTCATTGGAAGTTTTACCCCACTTCAACTGGACACCACCAGACTGTGTTGGCTGTGTTATCAGTGCTGGGAGCCGGGAGTTATGCCGTGGTCAACAATCCCAATGAGCAGTCCTACCACCGATGTCTGCTGGAATGTGACAACAATCTGGTCGTCCTCTCCAAGGACGTGCGCAACAAGAGATCCAACAGCCACATCAAGGAGAAGCTATCAGACTGGAACAATGAAATGGTCCACAGGGTGAACCTGGTCCTGTTTTCCCTGATGGTCCGCGATCCATACTCGGCGCCATGCAAACTCTACAAGGCCCAGTGTTCCTATCTCAAACCCAGCTACAGTGCCTACCTCAGCCGCGTGGTGGACATCGGGCTGTGCAACCGCTGGCTCCTCACAGAGCAGGCCATGGTGGACTACGACATAGACGAGGAGAGCCTGCAGCATCTGCCTGACTGATAATATAGCAATTCTGGAGTCCCTTTGTCTTTTGAACACTCTTTGTTTATCTTGCCACAGGGATAGCACTCCTCTGCTCCCCACCAGCTGTTTGTTGGCAGGATCCTCCTCAATATTTAACTTTGAAATAACATCTTCTAGGTTTCTATAGAAATATTTCTTCTATTTTATATTCAGGTTTGTAATGCCTAATATATGATAGTCATCATCTAATCTTTTGTCTTCATCTGGAAAGGAATCATTCAGCAAACTCTTTTTATTATTATTATTATTTTTAGGAAAAATGAAACAATTATTTCATATGTTATAATGGAATGGTCCCACTGTGGTGGGGGCTTCACCGCAGGTTTATTTAATGAAAAGTGTATTTAACACCCAAAGCTGCTATAACTTGCTCTGTCAAAAAGTTGAAAGAAGATTTAGAAAACTGATGGAGGATGTCAGGGTTGGTTTACTCAAGAGTTAAGGAAATGGGATAGATTATGGAAATCAGAGTTACCCTCTCTATATATTTCAATATTATGAAATTATTGATTTAATTTTGAATATAAAAGCACAATTTGGATTATAGCTACAAGAAAATAAAACCTAATCCAAATAATTTAATAGTGTGTGACGGCAACAGCATTGTTACAGAAATATCTTTATTTACGGGGCTGCTAACCAAAATAAAAGGATTTTTGGAGCATTGTTACCATCATCAGACAAAATATCTCTGCAAGTTCTTAAATAGTACTGTTATCAAGTGTGTAAACAAGGTAACAGATAAGAAAAAAGGTTTTTTAATTCTAAGAAGAATATTTATCTTTAAAAAAACTATTTTTTCTTATCTATTATCTTGATAGCAGTACTATTTAAGAACTTGCTGTGATATTTTTTCTCATTTATTCTCAAGGTAATAAGACCAAATAAATAAAGAGTGTGTGACGTTTATTGTTATTATAATCTATAATCCAAATTGTGCCTTATCATTCTCAAATATACTTTTGTCTGATGGTAACAATGCTGTTGCCGAAACGTCACACACTATTTGAATTATGTCTTATTTTCTTGTATCTTTGAATAGAAAACTATCAAAATTCTGCACACACACTGGTCAACATTTTTTCCCCTGAATGGTGTTTCTAGTGTAACTTTTCATCTTGAACTCAAAAATCTAATTAAAAATTTTCCATCACCCATGGTTTTTGCGTGTCCTTTTTATTATTATTTTTATTGGGATTAAGCAGTAATAAAAGCAAACAATGCTATGTAAACATTTTTGCATAAATCTTATGTTGTAATAGTTAAGTGTTATCAGAATAAGACTCGTTCCAGCCTTACAAGTTGAACTGAATGTTTATTTCATCCAGTAATCTCCTTTTATACAAAATAGAAAAATAGAGGTAAAATGGAAATTACATAAAGTTAAAATAATTGACAAATGCCATGATTTTGCATAGTCAATAATAAATACACTACATTGTTGTTTCTTATCCCCTTGTGTAAATATTACACGAATTCCATGAGTTCATGCTCCTCGAAAATACACTATGTTGTTGTTGTTGTTGTTTCTTATCCCCTTGTGTAAAGATTACACGAATTCCATGAGTTCATGCTCCTCGAGCCAAATCAACATCTGATCTCATGGAATGGGGTGCAGCTTTCGTTGATCATGGCACCATGATCCAGGCACACTTTGGTGAAAGTCTGACTTTGCCTGTAGTTTAAGGCCGTTCCTAACATGGAAGCAGACGCCTTTGCTGCCGACTCTAACATGAGTACAGACGCAGCTTCTCCGTATCCCTGGAGTGGGACCCTTGCTGAGGTCTATCAACTGGGTCAGTCGAAGTCAGGATTTTTAAAGAGGTCTACTCCTCTTCTAACAATGCTGCTGTTGGTCCGCGACTGCTTATTCGTCAGTTATTCTGCTTGTTTCGCAGCTGGCCTTCATATCTGAAGGTCGTTCCCCTATCCGCCACCTGGGGACGCGCCCTATAGCTGTCAGCTCTGCCAAGGGATACACTACGTAACATTATTATAGGTTATTTAACATATCACTTATTACATTACACTGGTTAAATATTTTCATTGTCCCAAAAAAACAGCATTTTATCTAAATGTAAATTTTTGTGCCGATTCTTTAGATATATCATTCCTATCACATAAGAGACACACTTGAGAAACTACTTGAAATATTCTTTCTAGGCCTATATGTGTGAAATATATTTCTTTTATTGAAAAGTGGTGACAGTTATGCCATGAATATGGGATAAATTGAGAATTCTGCACTTGTAGAACATAGAAAAATTATAGGACATAATAATTTTAATCTAAAAGAAACAAAGATACTAGATTATGAGAAAAATTATTTTAAGAGACAATTAAAGAAGCCTTTTTCATTCAAACAAAGTGTGCTAAAATTAACAGAATGGAAGAAAGAGGAAATATCAATGATATTTACAGATATGCTTTTTATTATATCTAAAAAAGAAGGGTTTTTCCACCTCTAATTTTAAGAATAATATTTTAAGGTTCTTAGAAACTATATTCTATCTGCTGTGGAATATTCTCTCTTTGTAACAATACACTATTTATTACTTTGTTTTGTTATCCAAATTGTGCCCTATCTTCATTGCAGTACACATTTTCTTGTCATTTTTTTGTGAAGTCTAAAATTCCAACTTGTTGTTTGCGAAAAAGTGTTCACTCTGTTTTTTGGATAAATGCAAATCACATACGAGGTCATTCAAATCTCTTTTAGTCAATAAATAAGGTTCAGATGAAACCTATGCTTTTAAATTTGTGTCATCCTGCTCATGACTATTTGAATCACTAAATGTCACATTTCCAGGCTCAGGTAAATCATCACTATGAGGAACTGGTCTCGTAGCAAATGGCAAATCTGGATATTTCATGATTAGATGTAATACCTGTTGTCAAACATGGTCTGAATAAGTCTTTTGTTTCCCTCCAATATGACATTTGGCCTTTAATCCACCCTGTAAGAGGCCAAGCTTGACAACAATGTTGAGGGGCCAAGTGGTTTACATCCAAAGTAATCATGTAATCTTTACACAAGGGGATAACAACACATTTCATAGAGCACTTTTTTATAAGCTGTGTAAATTTGAGTCTCCACAAATGTAACAGAAAGTATCTGGATTATTCACCTTGGCACCATCTTGTGTCCACGATCTGTAAAAACAATTTGATAGAATACAAAAAGAGAAATAAAACTATTCAGTGTTGCAAAATGTTTTTTAAGTCTGCCATCTCCACTGCAATGCTACTAATCAAATTGTTAGTTTACATGTCAACTTGTGCAAACAAGACTAAACCAGCAAATCTATCATCCCCAGTAGGTAATGTAATGAGGTTTAAGCAAAAAGCTTTTGTTTACATTTATTACTGTGTTTATCCCAATATGAAAGAAGGTTGTCACTCAGAAACCTTGTGTGATAGAAAAACTAATGATTTTGGAATCAGCACAAAAAGTCACATTAAGATCAAATTGTTTCTTTTGGGGGAAATAAAAACTTTCTTTTTGTAGACCAATGAAATTATCAATTTTATTCCTTTTTTATTAATCACAAGGTAATAAGACCAAATAAATAAATAGTGTGACGTTTCGGTAACAGTGTTGTTACCTTACCCTCCTTTTTTAATCATAATAAATATACTTTTTTTCCATTTAATAAGTTATTCATATTCATGTAAATCTGTATTATAGATTAGAAACAAGACCACACCCAAACAAATAAATTAAACATGACTTTAGTCTGAAGATAACGCTGTTGCGGAAACATCACACATAATTTATTCATTAGGATGTGGCCTGGTGCCTTTCATATAAATAAAAATATTTCCAACTTTTGATAAAGGTTGGCTTGCTGTCAGCCAAAATTTTTTTGAATATTCTATAAATTAAACAATAACCCTTCGTAAAAAAATTGAATTCATTCAAATTTAAAAAAATTGTAAAAGATTGGACACCAGGACCCATGCCACTATGGTGACTTGTGCTTACCACTCAGCTAAGGATTTTGCTACCACAAATGGTGATTAAGGTCATGTGACATTTTGGCCATGTAGATTGTCATCAGTTGTCCTCAGTAACAAAAAGTATTATAGCTTTCAAACTACTTGTCATTATTAATAGATACAGGAGGTTTTTTTTTATGATTTGTAATAATGATAGTTTTAAAAACCATTTCTACTTGAACATATGAAAATAAAATTGTGGTTTAAAAAAAGGCTATAGCCATCTCATTGTTTCTTCTTCTTTCTTATCTCAAAGCCATGATAATCATGGTGGGTAGTTAGCGACTGCTTTTACTGTAAGTGCACCACATGTCTACACACATGAAAAGCAGTTCGACTTTGCACTTACAAATTTTCCAGAGCCCCATTTGGTTACTTGCACTCGCTGGTGGGGTTGGACTTTTGCAAGAATCGAGGGCCATTGGAGAATTTTTTTTTTTTTTAAACAGAAAAAAAGTGTCCAATGCGGGAATCGAACCCAGGTCGTAGTGGTCGAAAACCAAACGGTTTAACCAGCCTTCCACCGACCCCAATCTCATTGTTTGATAAGGCACAATTTGGATTATAGATTACACACACAAGGTAATAAGACCAAATAACCAGTTATTACCATCTTCAGACAAAAGTACTGATTCAGTTTGTTTAAAAAGGATTACCTAGGATAGTCATTTTGTGATAGTTCAACTTAAATTTTGGAAATAAAATTGAAATTTAAAAATTTGTTCTGAAAAGGCTTTAAACCATCCCAAGGTTCAAAAGTGTGGAAAGTTTGGTAAGAATGCCATGTAAAAATGAACATTTTCTGGATTAAAATATACAAATCACCAAGATCATTCAATACTCCTTGTATCCCTGCTTTCATTGTGTGGTTTGGATGCTGCAAGTGGAATTACAGAATTTGCAACAAAATCTGGTAACAGCAAATCTGCCACAGTTGCACACAGTATACAAACTATATGCTGTGACATTTCTCTCATTCAGTTGTCTATTGATGGCAACAACGCTGTTACAAAACATCACAAACATTTCAACAATTACCTTTTGTTCCTGGTACAGGAACCTTGTGTTGGTAATCCGGTCTCTTTTAAATTGTAATAGAAAGTTTGGCTTGTTACTCTATCCCAGGATTTATTTACAACTTCAGCAACAGAGAGAGAAAAAAAGGAAACTGAAATATGTTTCAGTTTGGATAAAGTGTCAAAAAAATTTATCCAAATCCAAAGGTTGAATTTAGATGAATTAGTTTTGTCAGACTGCTTCACGCACTGTTTATTTCTTGTAATTTGTAAGGAATTTGTGGTAAAATTTAGAAAAATTTTGCATGTTATGAATTGATAAATGTGCATCACAAATAAGCCTTTTATGCATAAATAGAATATCAAGTCTCCATGACCTTGCACTATACACAATGGGATAATAATTTAAAAGATAAAAATCAAAACACTGAAATTGCTTAAAGTGTGGAAGAAGGGAGGAGACTGGGATAGAAAAAAAAAGTGTTTATTTGTAAAAGATGAGCTGCTACAAAAAAAAATTTGGCCAACATGGAGAGGGTGTAAACCAGGCTTACTCGGGGGAAAGCACAGAGCTTGTGCGCTTATTGCTCAGCTATGATTTGTCTGTCTGCCATCTTGTGAAATCAAAATTGAGCCGTCGGTGGCACCATATGTACACCAGATGTGGTGGCTATGTACAAAAATGATTGAGGCTGCTGCCAATATCACTCTCTTCTGTAAAATAAAACAATCAATTTTGACTATTTTATAAGTAAGATTTATATTTTCTTTGCTTTAAAATTTCCAATTATTTTTAATAACAAGAAATTTACATTTATATTAACAGGTATTTGTTTATTTATATATATGCATGTGTAAAGGGAAATGTGATTTTTAAAAATATTTACTTTTTAAACTTTATATATATATATATGTGATAATTTTTTCATAAAAGATTTACTTAAACAGTCTATGAGATGAGTATTTAAAAAAATGATTTCAGCTTGATGGAGCAAATAATACTGCAACATATTAAGTAGATTTGTTTCAAATAAAATTTGTGACCAAAAAAATTGAATAAAAAGCTCAAATAGGCAAAAATATATTTTAATATACAAATTTGCTCACAAAAATCTCAAGTAAGATCTCTCCTAAATTAAAAAGTAGATAGAAGGAGCCTTGGTTTACAGCCTGCAGTTGGAGGGCAGCAATGAGGAAATAAATAAAAGTGACCAAGTAACAACGTGGCGCGGGAGTAACAAGGTAACAGCCTCCCTGCCAGGACACTGCGGCCAATTTTGATTGGTTTGGCACAAACAAAACTGAGGAGGCGACTAGCACGCAGCAAACAAACAAAATATAATTTCTTCCATAAAAAAAAAAGTTTGCCGTGCTGTGAATATGTACAGAGATATACAGCTATTTACAGGGTGTGTGATTGTGCTATTTGGGGTTACCAAAGAAGGAGGAGTTCATTTGACTCCGTGTGTTTGTTGCATACAGTTGCTGTTGAAAGTTATGAAACTGTACTGCGTAGTTAGGGTCGGCTGTTGTTGGGCCGTAGAAAGGTTTGTAGTGGCCCCCAGCTGGCCCCCCGCCTACCGTGGGTGGCAGTGGCTGTGAGGCCGTGGGGTCCAGGCCCATGACTTTGTTAGGGGGCGGGTAGCCCGCTGCAGGGGCAGGGGGGTAACCTCGGAAGCGCGGTCCCTCAGTAGGGAAGTACTGTAAGTTCTGAGTGGGGACTTTGGCTTCCAGGTTGGCGAGGGAGTTAAACCTCTGCATGAACTCTGGAGGACGGGGCCCTGGGGCCTGCGGAGGACCCCCGCGTGGCGGGGCAGGCAGGTACTGGATGGTGTTGGGAGCGGTGACTTTCACCTGGATGGAGTTGTAAGGAGTTCTGGGCGGCCGTGCCATGTAGGCTGCACGAGGAGGTTTGGGAGATGGGGCAGAGTGCATCACAGAATGGCTCACTGCTGTCGTGGTCTGAACAGCATTCTGTACAGGTGGGAGTCCATAACCCGTGTTTGGTGCCATGTTCTGTATGTTGAGGTTGTGTATGGACATGGTGGCGTTGACATAGGTGTTGTTGACAGTCTGGGGACTGCCGCCCATGGGGCTGAAGCCACCGTTCACTCCTTGCACCGTAGAGTTGAAGTTCACCATGTTGGCTCGGCCTGGAGGTGGCACCATCTCCGGTGGTCCACCAGTCATGGCAGCCATAGAGGCTATGGGGTCGAAGTGGCTCAGCCTCTGGCCCGCTGGGTTGTGGGGTGGCATGCCATGGTCAAGTGCCGTTGGGTCGTGGTGGGGAGGGGCTTCAGCTGGGCCCATCCTTGAAGTTGGGGGATTGTAGTCGAATGGTGGTGCCATCTTCTGGAGGTTGTGCAGGTGTGTTGACTCCCCACCACCTGCGGCAGCTGGCTCAAAACCTCGTGAACTGCCATAGTGGTCTGGTGGCATGTTGAAAGGAGCTCCTTCCATGGCAGGGATTCTCATATGCTCCGACTTGAACCTCGGACCTTCCATGCCACTCGCTAGAAACCTTGGACCTTCCAAGCCACCAGTTGTAAACCTTGGACCTTCCATGGCAGGATGTCGGAACCTCATGTCACATGATGCCATGCGGGGATTGAACCTGGCCTCCATAGGGGCCCCATAGGCCCCAGGGTTGGGATACCGGGGAACTCCCTGCTCCATCACCCCAGGAAACCTCTCCCCTGCCGCCACAAAGTGGGGCGGAGGTTGTGGCTGAGGTTCTGTAGGGAAGGGGGAGGATGAAGCTGCCACTGGGGGAGCATTCTCCAGACTGGAGTTGAGGCTGTGCACAAAGTTATGGTCAGCACACAATGATGGGCAACAATTGTGACCATCATACCTGGCATTGGTGTCCGAGTCCAGTGAGGTGTTGGGCTGTTTCTGGATGGTGAGCTCTTGGCCGTCAAAGGTGTTGAGGTACTGGATGTGCTGGGGAGATGGCACTGGCATCAAGCTGGGCTCCTGCCCTGGCTTGGGCTGCTGCTGCTGGCAGAAGCCAAACAGGTTGCTGTCCCCTGCAGCCACCACCCTCACTATAACTTCTTTATTAACACCTCAAGTTGTATTAGAGTTGGTGCTGAATTATGGTTAGTGTTAGTAGTGGAATTCAGTGTTTACCAGTGTTGCTGTTGATGTCGCTGGGCGGAGTGGAGGGGGGCAGGGAAGCCGGGGTGAGAGGCTGCTTGCCCCTGCTGCTGCTGGGGGAGGGCAGGAATGGTGTGGGGGTGGAGGTGGGAGTGGACTTGGGGGAGTTAAGGGGAGTGGAGCCTGAGGGCCGGATGTGGGCCATGGCAGGGGACATTGAGGGGGAAGGGGGCAGGGAAGTGCTGCGTGGTGTGGTGTGGTAGGGGGGGCGGGGGCCGTGGCGTTGAGGCTGCCAGAGGACTGGACATGGAGGGAGGCGTCGGCTTGCGGCCCACTGGGTCAAAGAACTGCTGCTGCTGCACCATGGGCTGGTGCGACTGCTGCCAATCCAGCTGCTGTGGGGAGAAACCCTGAAACATCCCTTCCTGCGGTGCCACTGGCTCACCACTTTGATCTCGGAACAACATCTGTTTCATCTTCCTCAGTGCTGCCAGCCGATCTTCCCGATGTAGAAGCTGTTGTGGTGTCAAGTTCTCATTTGGAACTTTGACTCCTGAACACACTGTCAGTTTCAGAACATTCCAGCTGAGGGTGGCACTCACCTGTGGCCAGCTGACTGTGGTTGTCAAACTGGGGACCAGGTGGGGGGTAGCCTCCGGGGGTCGGAGGTGTGACCATAGGATGGGAGGGGGGACCCCCGCGGCAGGGGTGGGTCAATCGGGGGCCAGAGTAATGTTGCTGTTGCATCTCCCAGGGTTCCTTGGGGGCTTGTGGTGGCCAAGGCTGGCAATGGTGGGCATGGCAGGGTCCCCCCACACACGGCCCCTGGGGCGGGGCATACTGGCCTCCCATCATGGCTGGGGGAGGGCCTTTCATTGCCCTGGCCGCATTACTGCCACCGGCCTGCTGTTGCTTCATTTGGGCCAGGGAGTTGAGCCAGGCCGCTGGATTCTGCCGGTTGAATTGTTGCACCTTCAGTGGATGTTTCTGCACCACAGCATAATAATTCAAGTGACTAGTGGCCAAATAAAGATGTGGGGCAAACTTGGCCTTGCTCAAAACTTTCAGGTCTAAAAGCCAAATTCAAAGGATTGTGTTAGACACAACCCTGAGGATCAAAATTGGTTACAAACCTATTTGTTCTAAGATGTTTTCTACATCACAATAAACAGAGCAGAAGGGGATAAACCAACCTCCAAAATGCGTTTGGTTCCCGGTTGGACACAGTGGAATCCAATGATGGAGGAAAACTGCCCAGACAGCACACTCTCTGCAGCCTTGTTGGCCAGCGCTGTGCAGAAGACAAAGATCTGGCTCTGCTGCTGCATGTACTGAGCTTCGGACGTGGCCGCCGTCTGGGCTGGAGGCTTTATGCCACCAGGGGGCTGGGGGGGCACCATGTTGGTCATAGCAGATACGGGGGGCAGCTCAGGGGGCAAGCCTGCACATACCTCACTTAGTGAACATTTTGGTTGGTTGCAGTTATAGAGAAGCTTGGTCCAAAACAAACAATAAAACTCAGAGAATGTCAGGTTGGCTAAACCATAGTGACTTGTGTCTGAATCAAGTCTGGAATCCCCCAAAGATACGATCCAATCCCATGAGACTCACTGGAGGGGGCAGAGGTAGGGGTGAGGTGGGGAGCTGCCCCCATGTGCGGGGAGGGCTGCGAGACGATGGCAGCCGAGGGCGGAGCATTCTCCTTGTTGCTGCAGACGGAGCCTTCGTTGCTCGGCGGATCACACAGCACCCCACCTGCCACATCTAGACAGATGAAACTCTCTCTATGTAAATATATTTTAGAAATTTTAAAAGATATATAATTAAAATCTTATTAAAAATAACCAGGGATAGAGAAAATTTTCTCTTGAAGATCCCTTGAAATATAGAAAATTGTGCAAAATAAATAAACATTTTATCTAAAAAGGAGAGACAAGTTTATATTATTAAAATGTATCATTAGGGATGAGTAGAGAGGTTTGACTGAGTGTCCCTGAGCACCTATATTGAATTGGATCTTTGTGACCAATGTGTTGTGTGGCAGACACTTTCTACACAATCCTACTTTATTTCTTCAATACGTCCAAATTTATTGGCATCACTTTGCACATTCCTTTTTTATTTGATTCATAATTTATAGGGGAAAACTTATTTCCATATTTAAGGTTGCTGCCAATCATGTATGTTTACTAATACTAATAATTAGAATGTGTTTAAACTAACCAAATAATTGCTAGCCTCAGCAGAGAATTGGATTAAGGTCATGTGCAAGTTTGATTTGCATAGTCTGGTCATTTCAACAAAACCAATGGTGGAGGAACAAGAATATAATTGCCCAATTTGCATAGATAGATTTCCCAATGTTGAAGAGTGCTGTGGCCAAGAAGATGAAATAGAACAATAACTTGGGTGTAATTCTCTGCCAACTATTAACACAAGTTGAAAAAGGTTTCACACAAGGGAGGATTTTACCTTCTAAAATATTTGTGTTGGGTTTGATAATATGTCGTGGTATTTTCACCTCTTAAGTATTTAATAAAGGTTTTTTTTATTATTATAGTATAAAAAACTTCCATGAAAAGACACACTCGCTAGTGGATACCTCTCTAGCAAGGACGGTTTCACCACCCAAATTACCAAATAGCTCTCTGAAGGATGACTCTGCCGCAACTAGCAGTTGAGAGAGAGGTTCTATTGTATATTATTATTAAAATGATTTTTTTAATAAAAACTATTCTCTTTAGAATAACTATTTTAGCAACATTATTTCAGATATAAAATAATCTGTGAAAAAAATTGATGTTGGCAAATAGAAGAGTTATTGTGTTGTAAGACCAAATGAATAAATAGTGTGTGATGTTTCAGTGATGATGGTAACAATGCTGTTATCGAAATGTTGCACACTATTTATTTATTTGGATTTGGTCTTATTACTATAATCTATAATCCAAATTGTGCCTTATCATTGTGTTGTATTCCTTATTACAATTTTTTTTTACTTCAGAATTTCAAGGTAGAAAAAAAAACCCTAATTAGCAAATTTGTTTGTGTCATTTGGTTTGACTTTTTGCGCTGCCAATACATAGTTGAAACTTTGGCATGTGACCCGATGACATTTTTATCTTTAATTGTGTGCAATCTCTCTGCATCACTTCTGGAGAGAAATTGTCCTGCCCAGAGAAGCACCTGCTTCCGCAAGCTGTTTGGTGTCAAGGATGCTGGAGGCTTCCCAATTGATACCTTGCCAACTTGCCGGGATGACAACAGAGGTGTCAATAAGTAAAATTTTCACCCATTTAGGAGGTGATGTGACACATTGGCTGGGGAGGGCTCTCAGAATTGGCAACTACAGAATTGTACAACTTTAAATTTTGAAAATTTTTTACAAACGTATTTAACTAGAATGCAACTGTAGAAAATGGCTAAAATTTCATTTTTAGATTTAAAGAAAAATAAGCTTAGTTACACACATTTATTGGCCTCCTTCTCTCCGTTTGTAAATCTTTCTTTTGGAAACCAACGTCTGTGAGGCAGATTGTCAAATGAAGCACCTCTCCCTTATAATTACGCATTACAACAATGAATTAATAAGGCATAATTTGGATTATAAACACAAGGTAATAAGACCAAATTCAAATAAATTAAGTGTGCGACATTTCAATAACAGCACTGTTACCATCTTCAGACAAAAGTACTGAAAGTTCATTTGTCCATTTCAATGAACATTCAGTACTTTTGTCTGAAGATGGTAACAACGCTGTTACCGAAATGTCACACACTATTTATTTATTTGGATTTAGTCTTATCACCTTGTGAGAATTAATTGTTTATCACACTAAACTTCACTGTTATGTGCCCCAACGCCAGTTTTGGAAAATTCAGACAAAAGCCAACAACCTTGGCTTCAGGCTATGGCCCTCATCTATACATGGTGATAAACTTTATGCATTGTTAAACACAGGGTAATAAGACCAAATCTGAATAAATAAATAGTGTAACGTTTCAGTAACAGTGTTGTTACCGAAATGTCACACACTATTTATTTACAGTAAAACCCCTCTATAGTGAACCCCAATGGGACAGAGCTTTTGGTTCACTATAGCAACGGTTTGGCTATTTTTTTTTTACTTTTCAAAATGTTCAGACCGTATAATTAAAGGACAGCCATACACACAAGAACAGGCTTCCTCTTAATAGTGGTCACTTTGTTTTAATTCCCTTAATTGACCAATTTCCTATATTAATACTGAATAATAATAGAAATCATTAGATGATAGGTTCTTCTTATCATTAACATACATGTACCTCTATGTCTAATTTAAAAATCAAGACAAATCCTAGGCAAAGTTTTATTAAATACTAGCGGACGTACCCGGCTTCGCCCGAGGTTTTACCCGAGTAAAGGTTTGTCTAACGAACATTTGTTAAAACAATTCTCTATAAACTTGAAAAAAAAAAGATATATTTTGATAATTTGAAACTCGTAAATTTGAATCTCTCGATAAAGTGAACATTTTTTCCCGGTCCCTGTGTGCTGTGTCATCCTGAATTTTGTCTTTCATAATTTTCTACATTACAAAATCATCGTTTTATCTAGTGAACATATTTTCCCGGTCCCTTGAAAAATACTTGATAAGTTGAATAAAATCATGGTCGTGAATCTCTCGATAAAGTGATTATTTTTTCCCGGTCCCTGTGTGCCGTGTCATCCTGAATTTTGTCTTTCCTAATTTTCTACATTACAAAATCATCGTTTTATCCAGTGAACATTTTTTCCCGGTCCCTTGAAAAATACTCGATAAGGTTGAATAAATTCATGGTCGTTTATGGAAGATGGACGAAGTTCCCGGAGGTCATCTTGGGCAAGCTCCCGCGAGGCTTTTTTTCTTGTCTACTTGGCATAGCTGTGTTGCCAACTCTGCCCTGATTGGTCGGTGGGTACTTTGACTGTCGGCCGGCGGCCGGGCGAATCCATTCTCGCACGGGGTCTGCCCCACTCCAAACTTTTGGCAAAGCACTTTCTAATATTAAAGATTATTGTCTTAAATAATCTTTAAGAACAAAAAATATAATAATTGAACGATAGGAAATTATAGTAAATAATTATACTAAACTAAATGATGTAAAAATAATTATACATGAAATTTGATATAAGTTTTAGAAAAGTTATCGTTAAGTCCACGGGAAAAGATGTAGCCAAACAAATAGGTTTTTAACAGTGACACGTGAGCACCCGCCTCGAGACGCGCTCCTCTCTCCTAACATTACTCCCCCTCTTGAAAAAGCCTATCTCCGTCTCAATGGTGGCGCTGCTTGCGAGTTAAAGCTACAAATCTGCAAATAACTCTAAGGATATTAAAGATATTATTTTTCGTAAACCTTTCCGGGGATATGCCTAATAATATCCCAAAATTTCACGGCGATTGGATGTATGGTTTTCGAATCCATAGAGGACACACACACACACAGACAGACAGACACACAGACATTCAATTTTATATATATAGATATATTCAAAGATATAAAATGATTTTAAAACATCATTATCACATTATATAATACATTGTTTACTTGGAAAAATGGCTCTAACACCTTGTTTTTCAAAGCATTCTTCAAGCATTGCACCATTCAAATAAAGTTAGTGTTTTTCTTCCATTTCATTTTCCCACATATTCTTCTAGGTCTAGATTTCGTTTTTTTTTTTTTAACCTGTCATGCAAAACATTGCTGACTTTAAAATCACCATAGTTAATGGCATAAAAATAGTTTTTGTTTCATCACGGGACCATTTATTTGGATTTTTTTTTTTTAGTCCTAAAACGTACGATCGCGATCGCTGCAAAAGTTGAGGTTGATTCCGCTTTGTAACAATTTTTAATAGCTTTATATTTTATCTTTTATAATAGAAAAGTTATATTCTCTTATATCAATATGTTCTTAACATTTTGCCTGTGTTGTTACACTTTGAAAAGTTCAGAAAATGGCCTTTTTTTTAAAAGAAATAACGCTTTTGTTTTTAAAATGCCTTTGTTTTCTCCATTTTGGAAGCCATTTGTATTTTTATATTTTAAATTTAATGGATGCAAATATATTCTATTTAATAAAATGTATAATGTGTTAAAATTTATACAACATACAGCAAAAATAAAGTGCAAAATTCAAAACAAACAATGCCGCTAAATTTATTGTTTTGAAATCGCGATCCGCGAGCTGAAACATGCTCAAAATTTGATTGTTTTAATTTTTTTTAAATTACAATTCTAAGTTCGTTATAAGCATAGTATTTTAAATAGATTTTATTATTTTGGGACCGAAAATAGGTTCGTTATAGGGGTAGTTCGTTATTCTAAAAATCGCAAAGTTCGTTATAATGATGGTATTTTCAATGGAATGGAATTGGGAATCGGCGTGGGTTCATTATAAGGGAAGGTACGTTATATCCAGGGTTCATATTAGCGGGGTTTTACTGTATTTGGTGTTATTACCTTGTGTTTATAATCTGTAATCCAAATTGTGACTTGTTCTAATGTACAATTAAAGGGAGAGGTTGGCACATCATCCTCCAGCAACTTTGGCTTATCCCTAGTACACGTGGTACAGGCCATGATGATAATCATGGTGGGTAGAAGTAGGAGACTACTTTTATTGTAAGTGCACCACTTGTCTAAACATGTGAAAAGCAGTTTGACTTTGCACTTACAAATGTGCCAGAGCCCCGTTTGGTTACTTGGACTTGCTGGTGGGGTTGGATTTTTGCAATTGGGGGCCATTGGAGCATTTTTTTTTTAAATTAGAAAAAAGTGCCCAATGAGGGAATCGAACCCGGGTCGTAGCGGTCGAAAAACCAACGGTTTAGACCATCCTTCCACCGACCCCCAATCCTCCAGCAACTTTGGTTGTTATATAGGACTATTTCATCAAATACATGACAAAGTTAGACAGTGTGTAATATATGAACAACTGTGCAAGTAGTTTGTTGTCTGTTCTGATGTAAGAGCTGGTTGTCAAAACACACCTTCTACAGCTGCAGCCAGAACATAATTAAAGCATGAAATTTTGGCAAGCCCATTATCATCAGGCCAATATAAGTTGTGATAAAATAATATTTTAAATAATGCTAGTTGTTATAAATATCAAATATGATTAATGCACATTCTGCAAAATTATCTTTTTTTACGGTAGAACTTCAATAAATAAGTACTCAGTCTGGGTAATTCAACTGTTTTTTAAAATCCCAATGGGTTGGTAGAATCCACATGTAATTATATATACAATGGGGATAATCTCATTATAACATCCAGTAACATATATCAGCAACTTAGACATAACTTAGTCCCAATACTGTTGCTATAGTCAACTTGCCTGTTCCATCAGCCGCCAGCATACTCCTGTTGGACTGTGGTGGGGTCATCTGGCACATTAGAGGCTGAGAAGGGACGGATGAACACAGTTCTGGAGTTTGAGGAGGCCCATTGCCGGGCGAAGAGACGGGGGGACAGAGTTCTAGCACATGGGGCTTGATATCTTCGAGGGCAGGCCCTCCACAATGGGCCTTGGTGTCCTCTGGAAATTCACGCTTGATTTCCCCGCTATTGGAGCCAACACTGTTGGGGTTGCTGGTGCGGGAGGCATCCTCAGGCGTGCTGCCCCCATTCACCATGCCTCCATTGCAGTCCAAGGAGGGGGGAAGTTTTTCAAGCATGATGCCCAGGTCCCTCCGCTCTTTTTGAAGAAGCACCGAGTTATCCAGTTGGATTCTTTTCTCCGCTCTGTTGGCTTCTTCCTGCGCCAAACAATTTACTAAGCTCCTTTAATTGGCAAGAATGGGTGTAAAATTACAAAGTTATTTCAAACTTTATTAAGGAATGGTAATAATTCAATTTTGTAAAATGCATTTGTGTCAACAACTTACCCGAAGTTGTCCCTCTATGAGGGGAAGGAGCTGATTCACCAAATAATTATAAAGTTCTCTCTCTTGGAAGTTGGTCGTCTTGCGAAATTGCTTTAAAAATAAGCACCAATCAGAGAGGGTGAGGCAGACACACTCCCACTCTTTCTTGTTTTTCTTCAAAGAATTTTCTCTGTAGAGGCGTAAGTCTAGGACAGTCACAAAATGCTGATGTCAATACACTCAAATATCTATTTATATGGTCAAATATAATGTATATAAAAATGTTAACACTAAAGGTCTTTATTTAAATTTCACTTATAATTTTAGCCATATATATTGCAGATATTCTCATTATAGCTATCTATATCTGCATGTAATTTGTAATTATGTAAAATAGAAGTTATTAAAAATAGGTATTTTCTCAATAATATAAAAAAATATAATTCAATTTTATATGGAACATTTTTGTTTTTTAATTGAAACTTTTGAAATTTTGTAAATGTTGATATTATTTTATATAAATATATTAAATACTAGCGGATGTACCCGGCTTCGCCCGGGTTTTACCCGAGTAAAGGTTTGTCTAATGAACATTTGTTAAAACAATTCTCTATAAACTTATAAAAAAAAAAAAAGATATATTTTGATAATTTGAAACTCATAAAATTGAATCTCTCGATAAGGTGACCATTTTTTCCCGGCCCCTTGAAAAATACTTGATAAGTTGAATAAAATCAATATTAATTGGTTCCCTCGGTAATTGGAATTTAAAGGAATAGTATCTTGCCTTGGAATTGTATCATTATTCTTGTCTCAAATAAATTGCTGTGTCCTCCTGAATTTTGTCTTTCCTAATTTTCTACATTACAAAATCATCATTTTATCTATTCTCCCAATATATATGTTGTCGATAAATGATAAAACTAACTTTGACTTGTGCGCAATTAATAGGTAGAAATCTTACTTTTGATAAATAATCTTTAAGATAGTAAACTTAGTGATAATAAAACTTATAGATAAAAAAACTTGTTATCATCGTTGCAATGGGGGCCCTGCTTGCGAGTTAAATCTACAAATCTGTGAATAACTCTAAGGATATTCAAGAAATTATTTTTCAAAAACCTTCCCGGGGATATAGCTATAATATCCCAAAATTTCACGGCGATTGGATGTATGGTTTTTGAATCTATAGAGTACAGACAGACAGACATTCAATTTTATATATATAGATATAATATAAATGAGTTTTAAAAATTGTAAATAAAAATGCATCGGCCGGGAATCGAACCCGGGCCGCCCGCATGGCAGGCGAGCATTCTACCACTGAACCACCGATGCTTTTAAAAAATGGCCATATTTAGTTATTCATTCCATTCCGGATTAGTCTGCATGAAAAAAAGTTCTTCAAATGAAAAAAAAAATAGCCAAAAATACTAATCAAAATGCAGCCGAAAATTTTCCTCAGGTTTATAAAAAGCGACATGCAAAATTTGGTACCAATTGGTTCAGTAGTTTTTGAGTTTATCGCGAAACAGACAGACAGACATTGACTTTTATATATATAGAGATAGATTAAATAATTTAAATATATATGTGCATTTTTTTTATAGTTTTAGCATTTTCAGGTCATTTTCAAATTTAAAACTATATCATTTTAATGGCAAGTTTTTTTATTTTGTTCAGCAATTGTTCATGGCCTAATAGGAGAAGGAAATCCCAAAAATTCTGGTTTCTATCACAAACCTCACTGGAATTACAGCAAAAACTGGCAAAAATCAAGATAAATATTAATATATCTGCTTCAAATATCATCGTGCCTATTTTTAAATTCATTATTTCATCTATAATTATCTAAAATATTTACAAGTCTTCAAAAATCAGGTTTTATTGTTTTAAAATAAGCTTGATACACATTAAGTAATTATACATATTTTAATCAAATTGGTTATGGTTCTATTTTCAAATATCATCCAATTTAAAAATGATGAAATGAGTTGAATTTATATAAAATATACTTTTATATTAAATAAAAGGATTTAAAAGCGCGAATGTTTCTTTTATACATAAAACGAACTTCTACTGTCCTTACTGCGATGAAAAAATATATTGGGAGGGCTTGGCTCATCAGTGGTGAACCCTCCCAGCGGTTTGGCCAATTTAATCCACCAGACCGCTTCTCAGAGCTCTAATACTGTATTGGATCATTCTGCTTTTATATGCTACACTGAAGGATGGAATCTTAGAAATGGTTTTCAAGTAAACTATGGACATAAGCTTATAGGACAGTAGAATTACATTCAAATATTTGCTTCGAGCAATGCTCTTCAGCAAACTATAAAGACAAGGCCAGTTAGGAATAAATTAACACAAAGCAATAACGCGCCATCTATACATATAAAATAAAAGGATTTAAAAGCGCGAATGTTTCTTTTATACAAGCTTATGTCCATAGTTTACTTGAAAACCATTTCTAAGATTCCATCCTTCAGTGTAGCATATAAAAGCAGAATGATCCAATACAGTATTAGAGCTCTGAGAAGCGGTCTGGTGGATTAAATTGGCGAAACCGCTGGGAGGGTTCACCACTGATGAGCCAAGCCCTCCCAATAAATTTTTTCATCGCAGTAAGGACAGTAGAAGTTCGTTTTATGTATAAAAGAAACATTCGCGCTTTTAAATCCTCTTATTTTATATGTATAGATGGCGCGTTATTGCTTTGTGATACTTTTATATTATTTAAATAAAAATAAGCGTGTAGGATGGCTATATTATCATATAAATTGATAGAATAGATAAAAGAATATGAAACACTATTTTAATCAAACAAAACAAAATATTTCATGACAAAATGTATACATATTTTAATTCATAAATAAGATTTATAATTGGAATACAAGATTTGATAGATTTAATTCGATTATGTTGGGTGGCTTTTCAAAAGTAAAATTTAAACAAAGCATCTAACAAAAATAATATGTTGTCCTAAAAAATTAAAGCCTATATCAAGTTGGAAAATATGCCTAATATATTACAATTAATACTTATTAATTTTAAATAAATATCTAATAATTGGCATTAAGTTAATAGATATCAATATGGGTATCAAAACCTCAAAAATTAAAATGATACAATTAAAATGTAAATGGTTGTAATTAAAACTACATATTTTGAGTTTAAATGCCATATATAAAAATAGGAGTATGTGGTAATTCAGTATTTTACTTATATTGAATTATACTAATAATATGTCATCTATTTAATTATTTTAATTTAGATATAATTTTATACAAATAAATTTATAACTAATTATAAAATTATTTTTTTTTATTAAATGGATTTGAAAATATATAATTAATATAAATACATTTGACCCTTAACTAAAAAGAATTATAAACAGTAAGCAATCTTTTGGTTTTTTTTTTAAAGCATTTTTGTAAACAAGCATCAACTTGTAAAAAGTATATTATTGAATTTGGTGAGTTAGTTTTTATTTTTTTTATTTCACCTATAAAATTGCCATATTAAAAAAAAATTGGATTTTATATATGATTTAAATTAATTAAAAACTTTCAATTGAACTCTCTTTAAAAGCTCCAAGTTTCCATTACCTATTGAATTCAGAAGTACTTGATGCATTTAACATATAGATTTTTAAAATAATTTAAAAGAAAAAATTCAACTTTTGGAAAATATGAATTGTAAAGAAAATCTTAATTTTTAAATTGACTTGTCTATCTAAACAATATCAAGAAAATATAATTTTTTTAAATGGAGATGTATAAATTTACTTAAAAAGTGGCCTCTAAATCATCTGCACTTTGGTAATTTGGATTAGCTAGATAAAAATGCAGCAATGTCACAAATATATTTCATTTGGTCTTGTTACCAAAGTATGTTGTATCGTGATCAGGGTGCACTGACTGATGCTCCATGGACAAGACACCACCACCAAGTATGTTTTTTATCTGATCTTTATAAAATATTTCTGATGAGGCACAATTTGGATTGTAGATTATAAACACAAGGTAATAATACCAAATCCAAATAAATAAATAGTGTGTGACGTTTCGGTAACAGCGTTGTTACCATCTTCAGACAAAAGTACTGAAGCCTTTGTCTGAAGATGGTAACAACGCTGTTACCGAAACGTCACACACTATTTATTTATTTGGATTTGGTCTTATTACCTTGTGTTTATAAAATATTTCTACATATAAACATTATGATGTTTTAAGTGCACATGATCAGATGTTCTTTAATTATGTTACCACCCTGAGCTTTGAGCATTCACAAGGTATAAATGAGGTGAGATGGTGTACAATTTTATGTTAAGAATAATGTTTTTACCTCAAGAATTTATTTCTAGTAGCTTGATTGTAACAATTTCAAAATGCACACACAGACGATACATAAAATACAATCCCCAGAAAATATTATTTAAATGCTACAAGTAGCTACTGCTTCATTTCTGTTGTTCTTTTTTTTTTTTCAGAAATTATTTTTTCTAATGTGGGTTTTCCTGTTCTACAATCTGATCCAGTGATGCTGACTTTCAAATCTCTGGAAGATTTCTGCTTCTAAATCCAGCCAAACTTCCAACATCCTAAAGTATCAGATGAATTGGTTTAAATTTTATTAAAGAGAAGCTATGTTGTATTTTAATCCAACTTGGCTTGCACAAGACCATTTGACTTGGATTGGAGCTTTCGTTATAAGAGCTTCATTTTCAACCTGTATATCCATCAGCATATATGCAAAGACCAAGGGTGCAACAAAATAGATGACATTTCAAATATCATCATTAAAATTTAAGAAAAACTTGAGATAATAAAAATTAAATGTGAGAGCATTCAATGGTGAATTCTCCCAGTTTTTTATTATATAGAAAGAGGTGACATTAAAATTTGCCTCATTTTCCATAGATGACATTGCAGACACATGTGCACTTACCGTTTAGATACCAGTAGAAATTGTTCAGAGCATCCTGGCCACAACAGAGGCCTCTCTGCACCCACCATTGCCGGCAAACTCAACAACATTTGTAGTGCATCCTTGTAGATAGCAATTGACAAGTCTGAGTAGATGTAGTCATTTGTTAGTTGTTTTGCCATGCAAATAACTACAAAGTATCACATTTCCTTTTGGGGGATTTAAAATTTACATTAAGTGAAGCAACAACTTTCATCATTAAATGCCCAGGTTTGAAAAGACGGCAGATATTGTGATTTATCGGGTCTTTTCTACAAAATAATTAGAATTGGGATTGGAGACCAATAAGTCATCTGTATATGCAGCAAATAGGTTGTTGTAGGGACCGATGCTTTGCTGAGTTAACTTTGTAACTCCTAAGTGAAAGCTAAAAGAGGGCAAATATTTTCTTTATCAATAACAGTTGCGAAACCTGGAGAAGCAGACCCACCAGATCATCAGCATCAAAATGGTCGTCCAGATAATCAACTAATTCCTCCTCCTTCTCCTCAAAGACATAGTCCACGAGCCACTTGAGGATGATGAGCTGCACACAACTCCGTGGTGTCACCGCTGCACGGACCACTTTACCACGGTCTGTACCTTGTCTAAAGGGCTGGCTTGGGGCCACGACCAGTCTGGGCCGGCTTTGATGTCGTCTGGAAGATGCTGCCAGAGAGTTTCTTCGAAGTTTGTAATACTGCATCACACATGTTGTTGTTAGCGTCTCTGTATAGTACGATATCCTGATGTATACAATCAGACTGGCAGTAGAGCAGAGTCCCTGGATGAGGCAAGTTTGCCAGAAAATTGCCATGGTTGAGGCAATATCACTTCTACTGTGTTCATGAAACCTTTTCAATGAAAAATTGAATAACTTCAAATAATGTGATGGAGTAGTTATATTATTATCCCTAGTGTACACATGGCCATGATAATCATAGTGGGCGACTGCTTTTATTGTAAGTGCACCACATGTGAAAAGCAGTTCAACTTCACTTACAAAGTGCTACCTGGGCAATAACATTAAAATTGTAGGTTAGAAATGCATTATACCTAACAGCTTTGTAAGGGGCTGTCATTGAAACACTGTGTTATCCCCATAAGGTTGGTATGTTATGATATTAATGTTACAGCATAATTTGGATTATAGATTAGAAACACAAGGTAATAAGACCAAATAAATAAATATGATATTTAATTCTTAAGAGAGTATGAAATAACTGAGATGTTAACCTGGGTCTCAGAATGGTTTTGTAACCATATTCTTCAAATTGTGGTTTCAAGACAGAAATCTCATCTGTGTGCACACAACTGAAAACCAGAAGCTGAAAAAATTAGGCTGGTCACAAATATATATATTTTTTAAATACTGAGAAGAAGTGTGCCACCAAAAAGCTGTGGCCTCAATTACCTCAATCAGCTTCAAATCATCTTTCAGTAGCTTGAAATATTGAGGCCTGGTGGATTCAATCTGGTGATCCAATGTCAAAAATAGTGATTACAAATATTTTCATCATTTGTGGCATTAATTGAAGGTGTTTCAAAATTAAATTGTGAGAAGTTGTTAATGTGGTGGCTTGAACTTGGGTCAAATTTTATATGAGAGAGTTAAGGTATAATAATATTGGAGGGAATTTTGTTAAGCATTAAAAATAATAACAAACATTTTTTTAGTTTGACAGTGAGAGCGAAATTGAAGCTTCACTTGGAGACAACACAACTTGGCAAGCCACGATTTCAACATAGCAGTCGAGTGAAAAATGAAAGACGACTGAAAAGGCGGGAATACGTTTTTTTTTTTTTTTTTTTTTTTTTTTGGGGGGGGGGGGGGGGGGGAAGGGGAAGGGGGGGGTAGGTTACAACACGGAATGTCCCTTCACGCTTAATTTAAAGTCCTGATAGACCAAACATGTCTGGCCCCATATCGCCGCCAGTTTGTTTATCTTCTGATAGAACGCAGACACCGTGTTGGCAGAGAACGTATGATTCCTCAAGGTAAATACTTCCAAGTTATATAACCCCAGAATTCCCCGCTATAAGATATTGGTTACTGAAAGGTGATATGAGCTCGTCCAAAATAAAAACCTGACGTATTGAAACGTGCTAGAAAACTGCCAACAACGAGGTGGAAGACCGCGGGCGACCTGGCATGTTGCAAGACTGGCGGTTACAACAGCACAATTAGGCCTCCGCTGACCTCCGCATGATTCGCCGCAGAAATGAGGGCGCCGCCCGAGTAAATAACATCCGATCGCCGCTCAATCGAGCCACGACATCTAGTGGCCGAGATTTTCGCTCTTTATAAAAGTTTAAAATGAATTAACAATAAGTAGCTTGCTTGCTCTGCGACCGGTACAATCCTGTCAACATCACATAAACTCCGCCGTGAGGTAATGGAAGTAGTCCGACGGCTTGATCCCCAACAAAATCTTCTATTGCATTGGCGGATGTGACGTCAAGGCACTTCCGGAAGTGAAGCTACCGGAAGCCAGCGGCAGCCTATCATTTTTCAACACAAAGGATTTGGTCCTTCATGACGGCGACATTGAGGCTACCATTGGTTCACGTGATCAGAACGGGACTGTGTAGGAAAATAACCGGCCACAATGTTTGATGTTGACGCCATTGTCGGCCGTTTTCCTCCTAGACACCCCGGCTCCACCACGGTCAGGTCAAGATGTGTTTCAATCCAAGTTGATTTGAGTCAAGGACAAAGTCTAACGAACGCTACTAATGTTTGCTGGGAGGATTTGCAGATATCAGCAGTAACTTGGGAATGATAATTTCAAGAATTTAGTTCGAAGGAAGAAATTATTAATTGGAAAATCGAAGCTTTTTCTTGTGTTAATGGTAATTTTTAACCCTTTTCACTATCGAAGTTAGATTAATCTCTCATCTGATATAGTGGGGTTAAGAGCAGAGCAAAATCTGTCGGTGGTTGAAGAGCTGTCGACAAGCCTGGCGTGGGGTAAATACACTCGAGAAAACAGCGGGGAAGATATCGGTCACCTACCTGTCTGGGGATGTAAACAACACTGGTTCCTCGTACTGTACAGTCACGTGACTTGGGGGTGGGGCGGTGGGATAGTTTCCCTGTCACGGGGTTGTGTTTGACAGACGTCTTTACACATTCAACAAAATCAACGATTTTCTGCAAAAACTTGACTACTGGATCAAGCTGAATATCGCGGCACATGGATGGACAAGATCTAAGATTTCTTTCTCGAAGCCGTCACACCCAGCCACAAATCCTTCCGGAACGGTTGTTTTGGAAGTGAACGTCTTTTTACCTTATGAATCAAATACGAAACGTTTTGGAGTAGAAAACCTGTTTGTTTTGTTTTATTATTATTATTATTCCTAATTTTTTTGAGCCAAATTTTCTCTTTTTTTAGGGAGGAAAGGCGGGAGAGGGGGTAAAGGAAAGTCAGCTGAGGGGGAGATTGCGTGTGAGCCACCAACTGCGCGAGTCACGCAATGTTGGTCAAATTTAAAATTTTATTTTCATTGACTGTAGTTAGGTAAAACAGGTCGAAACATCCTGGAGCTGGAATATTGCGTGTATGTGGAGGTCTGGTTATTGTTTGGTATTCGGGTTGTTTTATTGAGGCACTCACCGTAGCAGCTTGGTTTGGACAAACTCAAGGCTTCCACAACTTTTACCAGGATCTTCAATCTCATTGTATTTAAAAGTGCTCACGTCCTGGTGTGCTGAACCGTTGCTACTAATCCAAAAACTACCTCTACATAGAAACTCGATAGAATGACTTATGGATTCCGCTGTGCGAGTAAATGAAGATCGTCTTAATGGCGACAGTACCAGCGGTTTATTACTTGTGAAAACAACGTGGATGAAGCGTGGCTGGTACCAACGCTATTGTTGATCCGATAGTCGCAGGAATCCAATGATGTGTTACCGCCGGGCTCGGCCACTAGCCATTGAGGGGAACGCCCAAGAAACTATTGTCTCGCCTGTGGCAACTTTCTATTACTCGCCCCAGGAACTTGTTTAGGGGTGATGCCAAGGTCAGGACTGCGATGTCAAGGAATACGATTTGTTTTTGTAAGAGTGTAGGAACGTACATGTTACACTTTGTTAATGTCACAGGATAGATTTTTCATTAGATTATTCGATTATAATTTAGTTGTTTTTTGTTGTTGTTTAAAATCCAAGTTAGCCGAGGCTATTCGCCGCCGACCAATGATAGCTTCTGCAACCCAGACTTCAAAGCAGAGAGGCGCTGGTTGAGAGCACACAGATAAATCCGAAAAATTAAAAACTGAATAAATAAATAGTGGCAAAACGTTAGTTAAAACAAAAATATATAAAATGGAAGGTGGCGTTGTTTATGGTGAGGGAGAGGAAATCATCAGCCGACGACAATATGGGTTGCGGGAGGGGGGGGGGGGGGGGGAGAACAAAGAGAAATGGAGGAGGGGACAAAGCATCAGATGAAAAAAAGAAAGAAATTAGGTGCGCGCGCAAGGGGCCACGTTCAATCAAGGAAGGGGGCCAATCACGTGGTCCGCTCACGCATGCGTGATCGATAACCAATCGACCTATAGGTGGCACTTGAACCGAGACAATGGGACGTGTTGATTGGCTGGAGACGATCAAACAAAAGATTTCTCGGCCACACGATAAGCCTATTAGTCCCGTTGGGCAGCTTGTTGTATCTCGCTTGGCAAAATTTGCATAGATTTGTAGGCCGGAACAAAACTAGTTTTGTTTTAGTGATGGCTGTGGGTCTTATATTTCCAACAAACGTCCGGTATTGGGTTGAGTTGAGAATGCTAGCATCAAACACTTACCTGCAGCAGCCTTCTAAGGCGTCGACTCTGATTTGGAATCTAATTTAGGCTCCCTACCAATTCTCATCTATATTTGTGAAATACCAAAAATGTAAAAAATAAAAGTGTGTTTATAAAACCCGAACCAGGTTTAAATAAGTAACGACAGTTGGGCGAAACGTCAAAGTAACAATCAAATTATTGAAATCCTGTTAAAATTTGGAGACAGTTGGTTGACAATATTCCAACCTGACTGAAAATGATATTTTCAACGTGAACAGTCTGCCCAACCTAGGATTTGATGAGCCCTTCTATCCTAAGTTTCTGGAGTGGGGCATTGTGGGACCCCGGGGAGGGGGACAAGCCGGAAGTCTTCAAAGAAACCGGAAGTGTGCCTTTCTTCGTTTTGAAAGGCGTGAGACACGAGGTGGCAGCCAGCAGCACATATGTATAAACGCCTGAAACATGTTTGGCTTTTCTTAAGCTTTCAATAAAGGGTATTTTTATTCAGATAGATGGCGCAAGCCTTCAGCATCAGGAGATGTCTTAATTTACCGAATATCGTTCCTAGATGCGAGGAGTCGCAGAAGACGCGCACAGATGTCGGGAACCACGAGGCTGAGAGGGTCGCCGATAGCCTCCTCGAGTTCCTGTCACACACAGAGAGCCGGTCATATTTCTGATAGTCTCAAATTGTCACACACACACCCGGTCATATTTCTGACAGTCTCAAATTGTCATACACACACACCCGGTCATATTTCTGACAGTCTCAAATTGTCACACACAGACCCGGTCATATTTCTGAGTCTCAAATTGTCACACACAGACCCGGTCATATTTCTGACAGTCTCAAATTGTCACACACACACCCGGTCATATTTCTGACAGTCTCAAATTGTCACACACTCACACCCGGTCATATTTCTGACAGTCTCAAATTGTCACACACAGACCCGGTCATATTTCTGACAGTCTCAAATTGTCACACACAGACCCGGTCATATTTCTGACAGTCTCAAATTGTCACACACAGAGACCCGGTCATATTTCTGACAGTCTCAAATTGTCACACACACACCCGGTCATATTTCTGACAGTCTCAAATTGTCACACACACACCCGGTCGTATTTCTGAGAGTCTCAAATTGTCACACACAGACCCGGTCATATTTCTGACAGTCTCAAATTGTCACACACACCCGGTCGTATTTCTGACAGTCTCAAATTGTCACACACAGAGCCGGTCATATTTCTGACAGTCTCAAATTGTCACACACACACCCGGTCGTATTTCTGACAGTCTCAAATTGTCACACACACACCCGGTCATATTTCTGACAGTCTCAAATTGTCACACACAGAGCCGGTCATATTTCTGACAGTCTCAAATTGTCACACACACACCCGGTCATATTTCTAATAGTCTCAAATTGTCACACACAGACCCGGTCATATTTCTGACAGTCTCAAATTGTCACACACAGACCCGGTCATATTTCTAATAGTCTCAAATTGTCACACACAGACCCGGTCATATTTCTCCACGGAGTTGCGTTCAACGACTGCATGATGCATGACCCCGCTCGTTCACGACATGGGCAAGATGAGGGGACGTGAGATGACGGAAGGAACATTCCAGGGAGTGGAATGACCAGCTGAGGAACCAGTTCAAACAATTCGACGACTGGTTTAGCCCTGCTTTGTTTCCTGGGACACCTGACTTTTTTTCTAATCAGGCGCGATCAAGGCCTGCGGATCCCCGTGCAGGTCAGCGGATGTTCCCGGGAAATCAATGTGCGCCAAACAAACTGTTGCCTGGGGATCGATCATACCTGGCGTGTCACTGAACTTTGCTTTTTGTGTTCAATCGCCTTTCCCAGAATTATTTCAAATCATTATTTTACACGGATAAATGGAAATTTATGTTGAACAGTTTTTTTTTTTTCAATTTCTCTAGAAATTATTTTTATTATTGTTGTTTGTAGTTTTGAAATATTCTGTATTTGTACTGTCCTCGCAGCGCCAAGATTTTCTGTCAAAATATGATTTACTAAATGGTGTTCTTCTTCTCTTCGTCTTTATTATTATTATTATTCCTGTTATTATTATTTAAAGACGTTTTTATTAAAGCGAGAGTGTACGTCTGCCTTCGTTCCCGCCAGCCGCTTTGTAACCTAAAATTTCTTGGAATTCCGAAGATCATTATTTCTTGGCAAAGTTTGTTGGAAGAAATTCCCCAGTGCTCCGTGCGGCTGTAGAAATGAAGGTAGAAATAAAAACCCGATCTATTTCCAGCCCGACCATCTACAAAAAGATTTGGTTGTGGTTCTTCGAACCGGCTGGCACCATCCGGGGCTCGAGTTTCGCGGGAATGTAAAAATAGAATAAAAAACTCACTAGCTCCCTCTGGCGTCAAGAAAAGTCGCCACTTGTTTCCCAACAGGTTTCGTCTCCCACAACGGCCCGATGTCAAGTTTCACAGACAGAATGGACTGCGGCGGCAAATTGCTTCCGTTCTTGTACAACTTCACCGGTGGGTGAGTGCAAAACACCTAAAGTGTTTTTGCAAGTTGAAAAAAAAACTTATTTTTTTACCTATGTATATATATGTGGTGAATTGTAGTCAAAGTAAGCAACAACAAAAATATACGGAAATATTCTATATTAAAGAGAACATGGCAAGGAAAGAACCATAAGGGTGCAGAACAAAAGGAGTAGGACCAAATGAATGATTTTAAAAGTAAATAGGTATTTACCATGTATGGTCTGAATACACCCATGGCTCTACAGACCCCTCTTTATTTGTTTTCGACGTGTTATTATTGGAAAGAGAACTTTGGAATATTTGGAAAAGTCAAATTGTCACATTATGTTCTCAAATTTTAAGCCTAAATTCTAAATGAAAAGTAGCCAGAAAGCCGCTAACTACTGCAGCATTGATTCACCACATTCCCAGATTTAACTTTATTTCCAAAATTGAAGTTCCCTGCTAAATAGAACGCGCGATTCTATAAAATATGCTTCATTGGAGAAGGTTTATCCAACTTGGGGGAATGGATATACACGCCGGCTGGAAGGTCTCGCCACAGAGTAAAATAATAAACCCTGCGAAGAAAATATGCTTCGGCGCCATTTAGAGAGCTGTGAGAAAACAAAACAAATTTTAGGAATTGAACCTTGACCTTTCCACGGGCCACTTGTGGGGCAGCCCTCCGACCGACGACAGCTAAGGACGTAAGGGGATCAAGATGGCGCAATATTAATTTGGACCGTGCCGTGCCACACGCGAGCCCCGCCCGCGATCAATGCGACCTTTGTCCCGCGGTACTTTATATACCGGGTGGTCCATGCCAGGGGATTCTGGTCAAAAAAAGGAAATGATCGCTTTAAAATGTACTCGTCCTGAATACGTCAAAATCTGTAACACCATACGACTTGCTAGAGGGCAGTAGAGAGAAGCTCTGCCAAGAATAGATTGGAGGGTGTCCAGCCTGATCCCACCCTGTAGTTCCTCCTTTACATCCTCTAATAAACTTACCACGAGACAACTAGAATCAATCGTCCCGCGGCACAATAAATTATTCTCTAGTTCGCCCAATAGCTTATATGTCGGGTGTACGACGTGGACGTTAAAACGTCGGGTGTACGACGTGGACGTTAAAACGTCGGGTGTACGACGTGGACGTTAAAACGGCGGGTGTACGACGTGGACGTTAAAACGGCGGGTGTACGACGTGGACGTTAAAACGTCGGTTGTACGACGTGGACGTTAAAACGGCGGGTGTACGACGTGGACGTTAAAACGGCGGGTGTACGACGTGGACGTTAAAACGTCGGTTGTACGACGTGGACGTTAAAACGGCGGGTGTACGACGTGGACGTTAAAACGTCGGTTGTGCGACGTGGACGTTAAAACGGCGGGTGTACGACGTGGACGTTAAAACGTCGGTTGTACGACGTGGACGTTAAAACGGCGGGTGTACGACGTGGACGTTAAAACGGCGGGTGTACGACGTGGACGTTAAAACGTCGGTTGTACGACGTGGACGTTAAAACGGCGGGTGTACGACGTGGACGATCCTAGAGATTGTGCACCGCAGAGGTCCCATCTGTACTTTTTTTAAAACCAAAATCGCCTTGTGGTTGATATAGATAAATATATGTATGGAGGGAGTGTATGAAGAGTATGTCCAGTGGGAAGCCCGCCGTGACCCCAGGTGACCTCGGGACAAAGGCCGGAAGTGTAACCTCGTCATTACAGCGGCTGACCAGTAGTACTGCCATCGTCTGATTGATTCTGTTGGTTTTTTCATTCTAATCATTGAGTACTTGGTTTAATTTTATTATTCATTTCTTTTGATATATTAATTGTTTTTTTTTTCTCCGGGTAAACGTTCTTTTTAATCTACTTTTAAAATGATCTATTCAGTGTAAATATATAGGCGGACATAGTTGCGTTCAAATACACCTCTGTGTGGCACTTGTGATAAATATTGTGTGTTGGGGTTTTGTGTAAATGTTTTCTGGGAATATAAGGCGACGAACAATGTTTATTATATGTGAAAAACTGGATTGAAAACACGGAAGAGAAAATCTGTTAGTAATCGTTGTAATGGAAGAAGTAAGAAGCTTATTTGTAGCGTCCCCTAGGTGTAATGGTTTCTCTTTCTGTGGTCTTATGTGGGTTCTGGCGGAAAACATGTTCACGGATGGTTACTCTGAGATAAACCAGAAGAGAACATAGCTGGTTACTCGGACATAAGTCAGAAGAGACCAAGGCTGGTTACTCGGAGATAAACCAGAAGAGAACATGGCTGGTTACTCGGACATAAGTCAGAAGAGACCAGGGCTGGTTACTCGGAGATAAACCAGAAGAGACCGGGGCTGGTTACTCGGAGATAAACCAGAAGAGACTGGGGCTGGTTACTCGGAGATAAACCAGAAGAGAACATGGCTGGTTACTCGGAGATAAACCAGAAGAGACCAGGGCTGGTTACTCGGAGATAAACCAGAAGAGACCGGGGCTGGTTACTCGGAGATAAACCAGAAGAGACTGGGGCTGGTTACTCGGAGATAAACCAGAAGATAATGGGGCTGGTTACTCGGAGATAAACCAGAAGAGACTGGGGCTGGTTACTCGGAGATAAGTCAGAAGAGACCGGGGCTGGTTACTAGGAGATAAACCAGAAGAGACCGGGGCTGGTTACTCGGAGATAAACCAGAAGAGACCAGGGCTGGTTACTCGGAGATAAACCAGAAGAGAACATGGCTGGTTACTCGGAGATAAACCAGAAGAGAACATGGCTGGTTACTCGGAGATAAACCAGAAGAGAACATGGCTGGTTACTCTGAGATAAACCAGAAGAGAACATGGCTGGTTACTCGGAGATAAGCCAGAAGAGACCAGGGCTGGTTACTCGGAGATAAGCCAGAAGAGAACAGGACTGGTTACTCGGACATGTCAGAAGAGACCAGGGCTGGTTACTCAGAGATAAACCAGAAGAGACTGGGGCTGGTTACTCGGAGATAAGCCAGAAGAGACTGGGGCTGGTTACTCGGAGATAAACCAGAAGATAATGGGGCTGGTTTCTCTGAGATAAACCTGAAGAGACTGGGGCTGGTTACTCGGAGATAAACCAGAAGAGAACAGGGCTGGTTACTCGGAGATAAGCCAGAAGAGACCAGGGCTGGTTACTCGGAGATAAGCCAGAAGAGACGGGGGCTGGTTACTCGGAGATAAACCAGAAGAGACTGGGGCTGGTTACTCGGAGATAAACAGAAGAGACTGGGGCTGGTTACTCGGAGATAAGTCAGAAGAGACCGGGGCTGGTTACTCGGAGATAAACCAGAAGAGACCGGGGCTGGTTACTCGGACATGTCAGAAGAGACCAGGGCTGGTTACTTGGAGATAAACCAGAAGAGACTGGGGCTGGTTACTCGGAGATAAGCCAGAAGAGACTGGGGCTGGTTACTCGGAGATAAGCCAGAAGAGACCGGGGCTGGTTACTCGGACATGTCAGAAGAGACCAGGGCTGGTTACTTGGAGATAAACCAGAAGAGACTGGGGCTGGTTACTCGGAGATAAGCCAGAAGAGACTGGGGCTGGTTACTTGGAGATAAACCAGAAGAGACTGGGGCTGGTTACTCGGAGATAAGCCAGAAGAGACTGGGGCTGGTTACTCGGAGATAAGCCAGAAGAGACTGGGGCTGGTTACTCGGAGATAAGCCAGAAGAGACCGGGGCTGGCCACCTGAAGGTGGCGGCGCCGAGTGGATCGACCGGTTCTCCTACCGGACCCAGGCGTTCCCTTGTGTAGGGCCGCGGCCTTCGCGCTAGTGAGGTAATTGTAGCTCGAGACAACTCTGCGCCAGCTGGTGGCACAACTCTCGGGTAGATTTAAACTTTGCACAGCACTGCAAATATAAAGTATTCATATTGTGACCACTATCCTGAGGAAAACCACACCTTTAATGGCATAGAAGATATTGCAGTAATAACTCAAAAATATAAAAGAGGAAGATACCTTTGCTATATATGTTATTGATCTTCCAGAGTCCACTGAAGGCTGGGGTTCAATAGAGGATTTTTAAATAAGAATCAATAATCCCAGAGAGGTGTAGAGCAACGAAACAAAATGGAAATCAACGCAGAGAAAATAAAGATAGTCTCGGCAGATATTAGCTGATAATTAATTGATTAAAATATAGTTTTATAACAATTATTTTATTTATTAAAATGGAGAAAATAAATACTTCCACCATTATATTGCCACGTGGGAAGGCCAACTTCGGGATGAGACAGCAATTTATTTAAGGCAAGTACAGACTATGAATGATAAACAAAAGATAAGCAATGAGAGAAGTTTACAGAGTAGTGAAATATAAAAAATGATCCTCTGTTAATAAATTATTTGTTACAATATTTATATGAGTCGGCGATATTGAGGTTACTGAAACTATCAGCTGCTCTGTACAACTTGGAAATTCCTGATGTTAAATGGCGGAAGCAGAAATATTTATTTTCTCCTCTTTAGTGCAGTAAAAGTTATTTTAAAACTATTTTTAATATATTAATTATTTATTTGATATTAAGTCCGGAATTCTAAATGTAAAAATGTATCTTTATATTTCTAAATTTTGTATTATATATTTATTCTTTTGAAAATAGAGCAAGCCATACTTAAATCATTAGATAGTAAAAAGCCATATTGGATTGAATAAAAGATTTATTTGCCAATATTTCGGCTGGCTGAACGCCAACCTTTATCGAGGCATTACATTTTTGTATACACAACTCAGCGCCGCATAGCGTTGTGTATACAAAAATGTAATGCCTCGATAAAGGTTGGCGTTCAGCCAGCCGAAATATTGGCAAATAAATCTTTTATTCTCTCTCTCAATCCAATATATGTCTTTTTACTATCTAATGTTTATAGTTTTGATTCGTTTTTATGGTAGGTCACCGCTCATTACGCCACAAACTGTTTTCTCCTTTCGATACATACAAATTCTATTCTATAGAGTCTATTTCAAAACACACATCGCCTGATAGTTGTAGACTGGAGGCGAGCGAGTGTACAAAATTGTATAATTCTACGTGGTCTGAAATTACCAGTCTGTATCAAAAGTTCGTTCCCAAAGCGGAAGTCCAATTAAAAATCAAATCTTTTAAATATATACCATAAAGTTTTAAATAAATAAGTAAAGGTTCGGTCGATGCCCACGTGATTGAAATAACATAATAGGGTTTAGAATAACATTTCAGTATTCTAGGAGAGTGATGTGGAATAGTCAATAGAAGAACAGCTTCAAAATGGTCCAAGAGAGAAGGAGACATCAGCCTTGAGGACAAACCTCGAATAGGACGACCATTGACGACTATGTGGCGAATATTGAGACTCTGGTGATGGACAACGCCAGACTTGGAACATCCAAAGATACGATTAACCGAACTCTGCAAACGCCCAAGACCTGACTATAGACCGAGTCGATATCTGTAAAGGATTGTTAGAAAATCCACACGATCTTCGGTTTTAGAAGCGGATTGTAACTGGGGATGAAAAGTGGATCTATCTTCGTAACCCCGACACAAGAAGACAATGGGTACCCTGTTACCAAGAGGCTAAACCTGTAGTTAAACAGAATCGCGTTGGCCATAAAGTGATGTATGGTGGAACATCGATGGTATTGTGCACTACGAATTGTTCCTGGTGGTCGTGCAGTTAATGTCGTCCTCTACTCAGAACAACTCAGCCGAGTATATGAAGTTTTGAATACCCTGCTTTGATCAACCGAAAGAGAGTACTCCTGAAACATGACAACGCTCCAGCTCATCGAGCTAGGTTAACAACGAATAGAATAAAGGGTTTGGAGGGTATTGAGTGTTATGATATGTTAATATTCTACCCCACCCTGCTTATAGCCAGGATATTGCGCCATCTGATTATGAATTATTTCGGCGTCCATGGCTACACTTATCTTATTTATGGGAACGGACTTTTGATATACATCATTGGCATATTAAAACTTAATCACAAGAATTGAACTAATGTTCAGCTATTGAGGGTGCTATGTTAGTGAAGATTGACATGTGTGACTAAGTCAAAACTTATCCCAAAAGATTAATGGGAATTCACAAGTCAAGCACCGTCTGCTATGCGATAATATCTGCAAACATTAAACTTGCTATAAAGGAAGAATCTAAAACACAGAGTTACTTGATAACGTTATTTCGAACATAATAATGTAATAAACTTTATGCTCTAATATTGATTTTTATATAAAAGCACAAACACATTAAACCTATAAATATAAAACTATAACAGCTGAACATCCTTTGATGCATTATATTAGAAGGGTACAGGAAAAAAATCGCAACCTAAAGATGAAAAGTACTTGCCACGGATTCCATTGCAGGATTTGATAGAATTGCGACGTCCCCAACTAGGCACATTGATTATTTAGCTGTGGTCTTTTTGACGTATGTCACGGAAATAAATGGAACTGCGGGTCATCACTGATTAGTGTCGTCCATGTCGTTTAGGATTTTGAAACCAAAATCTTGGAATAACGGCAAGTAAGATGGTCTGGAACCATGTTCGCGCGAAGGAACGTCGCTCCGGTTGTGCCTTAACCGTATATGCGTTGGGTCTGAAGACCATCCTAAATATGTCAAGGAGTGTGTTAAACCTCCCCCCCCCCCCCAAATCTCAAAGTAGAGGAAAGGTTACGTTATTCGAGGGCCTTAGTCGGAGGCTTCAATTTGCAAGTTTTAAACTTGTTAGGTTGAATTTCATAACAGATGAAATTGTGTTCGCTCAGGGCATTTTTAAAAATACGAGACGCCGTCCGTGGTGGGGGAATCCCAGATCAATGAATGGATGACGTGTCCGAATTCCCTCGCTGCGGCGTTTCGAAGCCCTCGTAGTTGGACAGATGGGGCGGGCGTTGTTGGACTCGCGCGATGTTTGACTGTGTGCGTCGGTTTGATCTCTCAAAGCTCCCAATACCCTCCAGTGATTAACTCGAGCGTTTTCTACAGGTTCTGACGAGAGACAACTTAGAGATCCTGATTTATCAACCCTCTCAAACCGCCGCTCTGTCTATTGAACATCGTTTGGTTTTTGTTCGCATATAGATTGAAATATTGGTTTCCGAACTGTTGGTGAACTCGTATCAAAGTTCAGAAAACAAAGTTGAGGACACTAGGCAAGAGGAGGGCAATAGAAGAATTGTAGACGAAAGTGGCATCCGTTCAGTATGCTTCTGTAAGTTAGGTGGTTTGTGATATCTGGCTAGTAGGAAAGCCTTTTTGTTTGAAAAGCTTTGTCGTTTGCAAAATGTGGACGCATTCAAAGAGGATCGAAACAAAAGCCCAATTTGGTCAGCCGACAGTTGTCACGCCACATCAGGAAGACCTTGAGCAGTTCACCTGCCTCCCGACATCTGCGGCGTCCGCAGCTGTCCTCCAGCCGGGTCTTACAACCCGTGAATACTTTGTTTTACAGAAAGTGGAAGTCGCTCCTAAAAATAAGCAAAGTGCACCAGGGTTTAGAAATAATGGGCAAAGTTTGTCTACTGATAGAAAGGTTTGTGTTTCTATTTCTTCGTAAAACGCACGTAGCATGGTGTAGCACGAGCAAACCAAGATATCAGACAGAGCAAGTTTCCTACAAGGTCATTCTGAAGTTGTGAAAATTGACGGCCTTTGTTCAGCGTCCCCTTGAAAGAATGAAACACGAACAGATAAAATTTTACCCAGATTTAGTACCTTTCCCTTAAAGCACGGGAAGTCAACATACTTGTATTTCTTTCTAAATGGACCACAATAGTGATCGTCCAGTTGGGATGGTCGTGTTGCCCCGAGGCTAAAACGTTTCTCGCAGATCCCACGGACCTAAGTGCGTATTTTGCCGCCCGGAAGACAAGCTCAATTAGCCCCCAGATTAATTACCTGCGGCGGCGGTGACTTGATGCGGCGGGGAACCAGTCGGCCGGGGCAATTAGAAGAAAATGGCTGCGAGTTTTTTCCACACGTCTACTCCTTCCAGCTTTTTTGTTCCAACGTAATGTTTGGCCTTCTAACAGGTCCCGTGCCCTCTTGTTGACCCCCGGTGGGCTTGCCTTGAGATGGACGAAAGATATATAAAAATGGACTGTCACAACGAGACTTTTTAGTATCTCTGGAAGTGAGTTTGCCAGTGCCGCAGCGTTCGGTCTGGTCACGCTGAATTTGTCGTTTAGATTTCCTCTACAATTTAGCTCATTATAGAAATGCTATACTTCCTCCCAATATTTAAATTTGGAATCTCTGTCGCTTTGAGAGAGTGCTTCGGACGTCAGGTTACTGCACCGTCTTTCCACTTATTTTTCAAAAACTATTCGGCAACTGTGTATCAAACTCGCTATTATATTCAGTTTTTGACTCCATCAGCACATAACGTCTGGAGCACTAAACATCCAACAGGGTTTTAACGGCTCTAGGTGGCCGGGTTTACGATGGTCGTAAAAGTTTTAGGGTGTAAATATTTTAATTAATTAGCCTCATCAAATCCCGCCGGGCTTCTGGACACCCAAAACCGGTCGTCCGTCCTGGAGACTTCGCTGTAGAGACTGGCGGTGGTGGTTACTTGCTTGGGAGAGAGAAATTCGGTAAAGTTGAGGAATTCTCTTGTTTTGGATTCAAAGCTAGATCATATTTAGAAAAAATTGTCTTTTTTTTTTTTTCATTGAAAAAGATTGAAAACCCCAGAGTGTTCCCGGAAAGGGTCATCGTAGTCCTCACCCGTTCTACACTTCTGGTCATTACGTTGGGATGTTTAGAAAAACAGCTTGCTGTGTAGTCTGCGGAAACCGGGAAAGTGACCCACGCGAAGTCAATCAAAATGTAAGAAGCCGCTTAATTGACCCGCGCGATCAAATGAACAACTTGGCGACGCTGTGTTGCTATAAATACCGCAGGGTGGCCGGTTCCTTTGTTCGACCGCCGGCAGGCACTTCAGAGCGCACGATAATCAACTCGATCTGCTGCGAGGATTTAAACCAATCGCCGCAACCCGCCAACTGGGGTGTTGTGGTCTACGTTAGTCTGTCTAAGCTCGAGGTAGGACCCTTGGTTACCAGGGGGTGATATCAGCTATTTACTCCATCCACACCACAAAGCAATCTTTATTAGTCTCGTGAAACCTGACTGTACAACACTTGGCATATATTCAAGCTGCCGCTAAACTATCCCAGTCCTCGGTCTCTACACGTGGTAGATTCAAGCTGCCGCTAAACTATCCCAGTCCTCGGTCTCTACACGTGGTAGATTCAAGCTGCCGCTAAACTATCCCAGTCCTCGGTCTCTACACGTGGTAGATTCAAGCTGCCGCTAAACTATCCCAGTCCTCGGTCTCTACACGTGGTAGTTTCAAGCTGCCGCTAAACTATCCCAGTCCTCGGTCTCTACACGTGGTAGATTCAAGCTGCCGCTAAACTATCCCAGTCCTCGGTCTCTACACGTGGTAGATTCAAGCTGCCGCTAAACTATCCCAGTCCTCGGTCTCTACACGTGGTAGATTCAAGCTGCCACTAAACTACCCCTTCTTGTCCCACGATCTACCTCCATAAGTAAATAACATCCTTGAAACCGAGGCTTTCGAATTCTGCATATGTTGTTTATCAAGAAGGTTCTACGGGCAGACGTACTAAACTAAGTGAACCTTGGAATGAAATGGCCTCATCTTCACGAAACATTTCGCCGAAGTCCAGTGATTCACCGCACGGCGAAAATGGTGAAACCTTCTGGGGGAGGAGGTGGCGCCGGTGACGAACCCGCCAAGTATTCCTTTCTTTCTCCCCGCTGTATACGTCCCTTCCTCCCAACCTCGGATCTACACTCCTCCACACAAGTCCCTGATTACCTATCTCCCAACCTAGGATCTACAGACCTTCTTCGTCGTCTCTTAGACTTACCAAACTTCACACCAGGATATATTCTCAGAAGAGAATGTGGAAGAATATCAACTGAACTTAATGCTGTAAAACTCACATTAAAGTTTTAGGTCAGGATCTTAAAAATGGAGACGAGCAGATTACCACATGCTTGCTTAAACTATCTCTGGAAAGTCACCGCGAAAAAGGAAATAGAAAACAGTTTTACTCAAAATTTAATAAAGATTTTAGACTCTAAGGGATATTCCTTTCTTAAGGGCTGCGAAGACTACATAGCCATACAGAAAGAATTGCCAGGCATAATTAGAACCACCACAGACCAACTAATTCAAAACGATCAGATGATAATCATTGATTCAACCCACTTTGCTCACTACAAATTTTTGAGTGAATCATTCTGACAGAGGAGTACCTACGATTAAATATCTCGCTTCCCAACAAAAGACTAGTTTCACAACATAGAGTTTTATGGCAATTTTTCAGGGAAGAAAGAAAAGACTTCTGGAAAGAAAATGGCCGGAACTGTTTACCTTTTTCCCAAGCCCTAACTTTGGTCAATTTGGATACCATCGCATATGTCAACTTCTCTCTTCAGCTCTGGATGATGAATTACTGATTGTTAGATACTTTAGGTTCTGCACAGAACCTGGGCGCATGAGAAAGAATGCAGGGCAAAGGATACTGGAGGATGACCTATCTGTAAATAGGTAACTGAATGTGAGACAAACTTTATTTTGTTGTAAATGTTTCCTCTTCCCTCTCCTCTTGTTGTGGTGTAAATACGGCGAATCCTATATGGGGCGGAATGCCCTAAATAAAGGCTTTTGTTGTTGTTGTTTTTGTTGGATCTACAGACCTACACTCCTCCGCACAAGTCCTGGATCGCCTTTCTCCCAACCTCGGATCTACAGACCTACACTCCTCCACACAAGTCCCTGATTACCTATCTCCCAACCTAGGATCTACAGACCTACACTCCTCCGCACAAGTCCTGGCTCGCCTTTCTCCCAACCTCGGATCTACAGACCTACACTCCTCCACACAAGTCCTGGCTCGCCTTTCTCCCAACCTCGGATCTACAGACCTACACTCCTCCACACAAGTCCTGGCTCGCCTTTCTCCCAACCTCGGATCTACAGACCTACACTCCTCCGCACAAGTCCTGGGTCGCCTTCCTCCCAACCTCGAATCTATAGACCTACACTCCTCCGCACAAGTCCCTGATCACCTTCCTCCCAACCTAGGATCTACAGACCTACACTCCTCCACACAAGTCCCTGATTATCTTTCTCCCAACCTCGAATCTACAGACCTACACTCCTCCGCACAAGTCCCTGATCACCTTCCTCCCAACCTAGGATCTACAGACCTACACTCCTCCGCACAAGTCCCTAATCACCTTCCTCCCAACCTAGGATATACAGACCTACACTCCTCCACACAAGTCCTGGGTCGCCTTCCTCCCAACCTCGGATCTACAGACCTACACTCCTCCACACAAGTCCCTGATTATCTTTCTCCCAACCTAGGATCTACAGACCTACACTCCTCCACACAAGTCCCTGATCACCTAGGATCTACAGACCTACACTCCTCCACACAAGTCCCTGATCACCTTCCTCCCAACCTCGGATCTACAGACCTACACTCCTCCACACAAGTTCTGGGTCGCCTTTCTCCCAACTTCGTATCTACAGACCTTTCATCAACCAAGTCAGTCCAAGTGGTCTGTTTATATAGTGACCCTCCTTCGCTAAATACATTAGGGCGGTGACTTGTTTCTACCTCGCGGGGTGTTGCAGGACTTGTGATGGAACCAGTTCACGGCGTCCTTGGCTCTGCACCGAGATGTGCTGATAATTACGACAAAGGCCATCAAGACATTGTTCCCAGGGCGTGGTCTCGTTGTTACGTGGAAATATCGGTTTACTTATTGTACTCTATCCGTCAAATATCTAGCAACCCAATCCTCAACCAACTTGGTTAGTCACATCTTGTACTCTATCCGTCAAATATCTAGCAACCCAATCCTAAACCAACTTGGTTAGTCACATCTTGTACTCTATCCGTCAAATATCTAGCAACCCAATCCTCAACCAACTTGGTTAGTCCCATCTTGTACTCTATCCTTCACATATCTAGCAACCCAATCCTCAACCAACTTGGTTAGTCCCATCTTGTACTCTATCCTTCACATATCTAGCAACCCAATCCTCAACCAACTTGGTTAGTCCCATCTTGTACTCTATCTGTCAAATATCTAGCAACCCAATCCTCAACCAACTTGGTTAATCACATCTTGTACTCTATCCTTCAAATATCTAGCAACCCAATCCCCTAAACCAACTTGGTTAGTCACATATTGTACTCTATCTGTCAAATATCTAGCAACCCAATCCTAAACCAACTTGGTTAGTCACATATTGTACTCTATCTGTCAAATATCTAGCAACCCAATCCTCAACCAACTTGGTTAGTCCCATCTTGTACTCTATCTGTCAAATATCTAGCAACCCAATCCTCAACCAACTTGGTTAATCACATCTTGTACTCTATCCTTCAAATATCTAGCAACCCAATCCCCTAAACCAACTTGGTTAGTCACATATTGTACTCTATCTGTCAAATATCTAGCAACCCAATCCTAAACCAACTTGGTTAGTCACATCTTGTACTCTATCCGTCAAATATCTAGCAACCCAATCCTCAACCAACTTGGTTCAGCAGGCTGAACCTGATCCGCCAATTATCTAGCGAGAGAATTAATCTTGCAACCAACTTCGTTAACCAAACCATGCTCAACCAGCCGCAAAGAATTGATTATGGCGCGTGCCCACAAAGCAAACACGGCGGTGGCAGGTAATGGTGGGGTGTCGCAGATGTCGTAATGTCCTTTGTCAAGTCGGAGGAGACATCCTTAATGGAGTGCCTCCGGACCGCCCCCCTTTGTCCCCACCTGGCCAACAAAATAATTAACGAGTTTTGCTGATTCTTCTGGAAATGCACCTTTAGGGAATGCTGGTTTAAAGAATCTGTTAAGTTTATGTAGATTGACTATGTTTTTTCACTTAACAAAACGAAATGCAAGTTTTATGCAATTTAGCAAATTATAAGCCACGAGAAGAAGTCACGTGTTTCTGGAAGTAGTGCTGAGTTTCAGCTACGAGGAGAAGTCACGTGTTTCTGGAAGTAGTGCTGAGTTTCAGCTACGAGGAGAAGTCACGTGTTTCTGGGAGTAGTGCTGAGTTTCAGCTACGAGGAGAAGTCACGTGTTTCTGGGAGTAGTGCTGAGTTTCAGCTACGAGGAGAAGTCACGTGTTTCTGGAAGTAGTGCTGAGTTTCAGCTACGAGGAGAAGTCACGTGTTTCTGGGAGTAGTGCTGAGTTTCAGCTACGAGGAGAAGTCACGTGTTTCTGGGAGTAGTGCTGAGTTTCAGCTACGAGGAGAAGTCACGTGTTTCTGGAGTAGTGCTGAGTTTCAGCTACGAGGAGAAGTCACGTGTTTCTGGAGTAGTGCTGAGTTTCAGCTACGAGGAGAAGTCACGTGTTTCTGGGAGTAGTGCTGAGTTTCAGCTACGAGGAGAAGTCACGTGTTTCTGGGAGTAGTGCTGAGTTTCAGCTACGAGGAGAAGTCACGTCTTTCTGGAGTAGTGCTGAGTTTCAGCTACGAGGAGAAGTCACGTGTTTCTGGGAGTAGTGCTGAGTTTCAGCTACGAGGAGAAGTCACGTGTTTCTGGAGTAGTGCTGAGTTTCAGCTACGAGGAGAAGTCACGTGTTTCTGGGAGTAGTGCTGAGTTTCAGCTACGAGGAGAAGTCACGTGTTTCTGGGAGTAGTGCTGAGTTTCAGCTACGAGGAGAAGTCACGTGTTTCTGGGAGTAGTGCTGAGTTTCAGCTACGAGGAGAAGTCACGTGTTTCTGGAGGTAGTGCTGTGTTTCAGCCACGAGGAGAAGTCACGTGTTTCTGGAGGTAGTGCCGAGTTTCAGCCACGAGAAGTCACGTGTTTCTGGTAGTAGTGCTGAGTTTCAGCTACGAGGAGAAGTCACGTGTTTCTGGGAGTAGTGCTGAGTTTCAGCTACGAGGAGAAGTCACGTGTTTCTGGAGGTAGTGTCGAGTTTCAGCCACGAGGAGAAGTCACGTGTTTCTGGCAGTAGTGCTGAGTTTCAGCTACGAGGAGAAGTCACGTGTTTCTGGAAGTAGTGCTGAGTTTCAGCCACACAGGAGGAGATACGTGGTTAGGTAAGGATGGAAGATCTCGGGGAGGTTTGCATTAATAGAGGCGGCCTTGGGGAGGGGAGGGGGGTGTGAAGGGGGCGCGTCGACTTCCGCTTGGGGGCCGCGGAGGCTGAAGGAAAGTTAATCCCCTTGAAAAACAACTCTCCCTCCTTCCAGTCAGGGATTGAAAGTTTGCGGTCATGATAGCAGCCGGGGAATTTCCAAATATTTGCCATCCGTAGTAGGAAGGAAAGCTGGCGCCACGTACTAACTAACGAAGCGTAGGAAGTTTTGAGGTACAATGCAACTGTGCAAAATAATTGAATGGGTTTTAAATAATTATCCAAGACCACAAATACGCTCATTCACTCTCGGTTCTTATTCCCACAATATATATATCGGCCCAACTTCACAAGTTGAGGCTAAGTTAATTTTTCCTGGGTTGTTTTAAAGAGCCTGTTCTGTGACCTGGATATAATATCAAATATATGTTGGGAACCAGCATTATCTTTTTTACCTTTGGTGAACTTTAGAAATGTCCTTACGTTGCTTTACTTTGCCTGAAGTTTCCGGCCTTGGATGTGAAACTTGTTGAGTGTTCATCTTTTTTCTTTTTTGTAACCGTCACTGCTAATTCCTTTCCACCTGGGGGTGAGCGAGGGAATGATTTCTAAGATAGTTTTGTTTAAAATTTCTCCCCGTGGAGGTCAGTAGAGAATTAGATAGGTCTCAGACTACAAACTTTTTTAGCTAATTTATCTGCTGCATCATTTCCATAAAAACCTATATGGGACCTTTGCAAGCAGACCTCTCTTTTATATGTAATACTTTCAGGACATTATTCGGATAGTTGTGTTTCGGCTGTGTGGCATTACAGATAGCCTGTATGACTTTCTTTAGAAAGACCTTTAGACCATTTGGTCGCCTAATATCCGGATATGTTGTCTTTGATAGACTCCCTGCAATATTACATGTAAGCAAACGCGCCCCAAATGCCAGGACAACAGGTGTCGCCACGGCGTGGTCGGTTGACAACGGTTGCCATAGTGACGCGCATGCGCGGAAGCAGGACCAATATAGTTGGCGGTGGAGTGCGCCACATCACTAGGAGTGGTCCTCCCGGCGACCCAAAGTCTGTTAGGATGGTAGAGCAGACATGTTGTAAGGAACTGCCACGGAAATATGCACAGGTATATAAATGGATTAAGAAAATTCAATTCTACAGAATAATGCGAGTGTCCGCTCAGACTAAACAAACATACTGAGGGGATGTTGCCGATAAATCTTGTATTGGAGATCATTTTTTGGCTGATATGTAATTTGGCTCTAGACAAGAAAACCTTTTTCCCAGAATGGAAACACCCGAGTATGAACGTCATTTTTTAAAATAGAACAGACGACATAGTTGCCACACAGTTAACAAAAACATGGCAGGAGACCATTTCTATATATTGGATCTGTCGGCGAGAACTTGTTCCTTTTTGTCCGTGTACCAACCAACCTAGAGTGGCAAACATACCGAGCTACAACCACCAAGCTTTCCAAAATAAAATGGATAATCGCCCGTGAATGGCAGTTCAACTTCGTCCAATAGAGGGGGTTTACACGAGCAGAGGGTCCGACATCAAAACGAGAGGGTTTACACGAGCAGAGGGACCGACATCAAAACGAGTGGGTTTACACGAGCAGAGGGTCCGACATCAAAACGAGAGGGTTTACACGAGCAGAGGGACCGACATCAAAACTAGTGGGTTTACACGAGCAGAGGGACCGACATCAAAACTAGTGGGTTTACACGAGCAGAGGGTCCGACATCAAAACGAGAGGGTTTACACGAGCAGAGGGTCCGACATCAAAACGAGAGGGTTTACACGAGCAGAGGGTCCGACATCAAAACTAGTGGGTTTACACGAGCAGAGGGTCCGACATCAAAACTAGTGGGTTTACACGAGCAGAGGGTCCGACATCAAAACGAGAGGGTTTACACGAGCAGAGGGTCCGACATCAAAACGAGAGGGTTTACACGAGCAGAGGGTCCGACATCAAAACGAGAGGGAGTTTACAAATAGCGCGCCACCCAGCGCGAACGAAAGAAGTGTGCAGCCGTCAGTTAACCAAATAAATAGCTTCCTTCCTTCGGGGAGTTTTTTCCCTGGGCGTTGCAGGAGTTATTCCCGGCACGCTAAATCTGCTACACCCCGCCATTGGTCGCCACCGCCGCCGGCTAAATAAAGGTAGCGCTGCACAATGGGCGCGCGCGGTGAGGAATGCGGTACATTGCCCCCGAGCGAGCGTCAGCGTTTCTAACATGTTTCATCGTATCCGAAGAGAGCCCAGTCAAAAAAAGAGCGTAATGCACTCGAGATCGTAAACGTGTTCCACCGCCTTCTGACTCGCGGGGGCACAGGTGAGCTGCGGCGGTGGCGGGTGAGGCGATCGATCCGTGCCGGAGAAAAATGGGAAAACGGGCGAAGACAAAAAAAAAAGGACCCTCATCACCGAAGCCTACTCCACTGTGTTTATCGCCATGGCAACTTCTGGGGGATTTTTCATTGAAGAAAATCTGCAGTTGCTATGACAACCGCTAGTCTTCAATTCCACCCTCTTTCTCTTTTGTGAGCGCCTCGCCGTCCGTCGTTTTTCTCTTTTTCTTTTTTTTATTGCCTCCATCTCGTTTTGTTTCTGGCGCGACCTCTGCTGGCGGTGCGCAGCAACAGTTGCCTCCGATCGCTCTTTTTCCTCCTTTTTGATCTTTTTTTTTTTTTCTTTTTGTTTAATTATCGAGACGTCCTATTGATTTACCCCCTCCCCCTCTCTCATATTTTTACTTTTTTCCTTAAACTTGTCCTCCTTTCCAGCGCCAAGAGTTTGGTTCAAAATAAATATCCGCCGAGATGTTGTGTCGCCACATTCTGGAGAAATTGAGAGTTTGGCTTTTGTAATCTTCGGAACCTCACCGAGCGGAACAAAAGGAAATGTGTGTGGCTGACAAAACTAACAAAGATAATAATTTTATCTACTCCAAACCATGGTACTTGATATACCTATGCTGTGTGTCCAAATATAAAAACGTTTACATAGACTATGATGGGCAGAACCCAGGCGACCGACACCAATGTGTCCGGTGATGAGAAAGAACCATTTTTGTTAGAATTTGATACAAGATTTTTCTTAATTTTGAGTTCTTTGAGGATAAAAATCTTAGCCAGAGAGAAGACAGCACCTAATGGCGTAAGAAGGGAAGCCACACTGTATAGAGACAACCAGAAAGCGGTAGGGATGTCCCACGGGTGTTTGTTGAATGTCTTGGGCAAGAGTCACTGGACCGCAGTCTGTGGAGTTGTTGCATCATCAAATTACGGCGCGTTGCGTGCGCCGATAAGATCCGCCAGGAGTGAACAAAGGCTTTGTGCCCCGCGAGAGATCTTCCCAGAGGCGTGTTACGTACACTGGAAGCTGTTTAGATGGAGCGCCTTAAAAACGAAAGGACATCTTTCAATATGTCCCAAAATGGACTAACAAAAATTCCTTATCCTGTTGATTAAAAAAAAAAACGGAAACCACGAACTACTAAATTTTGGATTTTAAGACCACCAAAATAGAGAGCAACGCTAATTAAAACAGAAACGCAGGACTATAGTTCCTGAAAGATTGCTTAAATCCCAGTTTTTCTCTTATTGGGATGGCTTCTAGCTAAAAGGTTTTTGTACATCATTACATGATGATGTTATTTAGCGCTAGTGTGGTCCGAAGGAAGGTTAGCATACTGTGGCCACCACAATCAATATGTCGATGGTGTGATGCAACCAACTGGTTGGGCCGGTCACCGCCACTTTGACATTCGCGGATTGTTTTCTTCTTATTTCTTTTAAATGGAAAATTCTCGAAAATGATTCTTGTCGCTCCATATTTCTAAAATTGCTAATCGAAACTGATGTATTCTATGTAATCGCGTATCATCCTCACCCCCCATGTGGTCAGCCGAACTGAATGTGGAGACATATGGAGGAACTTACCTGAGTGCTCACACTCGTGAAGCCGAATTTGCCTTGAAACAATCGCAGAAACTGAGCGACATAGGCACCTTCCCACAAGCCCCGTATGGCCTCGCGCGGGTTTCCATCTGCACACGCACACGTGTTAGCACATTCTACGCCAGACGACGCCCCCAATTTCCCATCATTCCTCGTCACCCAATTAAAGTCTTTTGTCAACCAGATGCGCTTAAGCCAAAAAAAAAAGAATACTTGTAGACAATCATACCTTTTGTTCGGCGATCTTCCTCCTCTCATATTTATACTCTTTCAATAAAGAACATAATAACTCTGCAGACGGACATTGACGTGAGCTGAGGTCAGAGCCCAAATTAGCAATCATTGCGCGTTTTGAATTTCACAAAAATTATTTCCTCCTTCTTTTAATAGAAATGTTTTTATCGAGTTGTGTGTGGTCTTCTCAACAACATATAAACTGTCTGTTAACTGCTTCAATCCCGGGTACTCCAGGGCTCCGTCGCTACATCATGACTGGTTTAACAACAAGGTAGAGTGGACATTTCGACTGCTGTGATAGAGATGCATGGGGACATCTGAAGCTCTTCATTGGACACGACAACAACAACCAGGAAGATAAGAACCACATTCAACTTTTTTTTTTTTCATATACCAAAATTGTATAATCGAAAACGAGCCTAACTTTATTTAATATTAAAAAATAAAAAAATAAAGCTACACCTCTAAAAGGGGACAGAATTGGCCGCAGTTTGGGAGGCGATTGACTCATCATCATCATCCTGGGAAAGTCCCCTGGGGCAGGTGGGGTGGGGGGGCACAATGGGACTTTTGTCGCCTGCTCACCTAGGCCGCCGCACCACACGACGGATGTTCTAATGTTCGATGTCGGCTAAAACCCCGTGGTGATGTTTCGCGAGTTTTCTGTCGCTCGATGCACTGATATGAGCAACAAGTTGCACAACGTACACCTCCTTCTTGCGTAGGCCGAGCTGGTTGAAGTCCGTTGAGGTTGTGGCTAAATATATAAGTTTTCTAGTTTTAAAGAAAGTCTGCTATATATCGCCACTAAATTTTCAACTATAAAAGCCGAGCACTGCCCGGCGGCATCTGTGGGATCAGTGCAGTGATCGCAGCAGCTCTTTCTTGGAGCATTACATAGGAACTCTCAGCCTAAATGTGCTCTAAGTTTTATTTTCGAATTCCATGTAATGCATATCTATAAGATTTTGGATGAATGAACAATTTGGAAATATAGGTTTATAATGGAAGGTGTAAATCTCCAAGTTATGCTGAAACAAACGTCCTGATGGTTGCCGGGATGGCTGCGGGAATGTTGACGGCCAATAACGTCCCATTAGGGCGAAGGATTCCTGCACCTGCCCTAGTTACGTCTTGTCTGTGACAACGAGAAAAGTTCTGTTTGGACCTAGAATCATGTCGCAATTACAGCACTTGTTTTTATAGTTCTCGGCTCGGCACATGTACCACAACGATGAAATAAATCTCTTTCGTTGAAGCTTGGTTGTTGATATAACAAGGCAGCAAGTGACACAGATCCCGTCGTTCTTGTTTTGTGGAAGCCTCGTCCCTCTAGCGATTCACCAAACAATAACTGCCTTTACAAGAGACATTTTCAATTCCCAGCGGCCCTAGAAATGTAAGGAGAACATAGTTATTCACCGTCTTGAAAGACAGTGCGATAGGCCGTTGAAGAGAGAGAAAAAAAGAGAATGTTTCCAAAAATAGTCTGGAACTTTATCTTGGAGGCGAGCCATGGCACAAGCTAATTGGGGTTCGTGTGACAGAGGGAGGAGGCGTGGGGAAACAATGGAAGAAGTGTGGAACCTCGCCAGCGCTCATCTCGGAGCGACGGTTGGGTATGATGAAATTGGAAGACTGAAACTGACATTGCAGAACGACTTTTGGACAATGTTGAGATTGAAAGGCAAAAAGTACTGGAGTCGCTGTGATGCTAGTAAACCGATGGTTCCTTTAACTAATTGCAAATATTTTGCAACAGGACTGTTGCAGCCTTCAGAGTTAGTGCGAGTATGTTCCTTCGGGAGGAGCAGTCTCTAAGAATTTTTTTTGTTATTAAATAATAAAAGTCCCTAATTTAATCTTTACTTTGCCTTAATTGGATCTGATCAGCAGCAGCAAGGATCTGATCAACATCAGCTAGAATCTGATCAACAGCAGCTACGATCTGATCAACAGCAGCTACGATCTGATCAACAGCAACTATGATCTGATCAACAGCAGATAAGATCTGATCAACAACAGATAAGATCTGATCAACAGCAGCTAGGATCTGATCAACAGCAGATAGGATCTGATCAACAGCAGCTACGATCTGATCAACAGCAGCTACGATCTGATCAACAGCAGCTACGATCTGATCAACAGCAGATAAGATCTGATCAACAGCAGATAAGATCTGATTACAGCAGATAAGATCTGATCTACAGCAGCTAGGATCTGATCAACAGCAGATAAGATCTGATCAACAGCAGCTATGATCTGATCATCAAATATCCCATCATCTTATCAGTTAGTATCCCAGCAGCAAGGATCCCATCAGCAGCTAGTAGAACAACCAGACGAGACCTGTCCCGAGAAACTTATGCTGTAAATTCGGCTTTCAAGCCAATGACATAACCATTAGGACGCCACTCCCCTTTCCTACCAAAATGATGATGATGATGAGGTACTCAATGACACAAAGGAAAAAATGAGAGAAACCGCTAATTTCGCCATTGTTCTTGATTTGTCACTGTGTCGTTACAGCTGTCAGATTTTCCATCTTTATTTTTTAACAAGGCTTGTGTGTGCCTCAGGTGTCGCTACATTTATTTTTATTTTCCCTCTCCTTACAGACAAGTGGGGCTTTGTGGGCAGGACTTTGGTCCTAACAACGCTCCGTGTATCTCCGTTGTGGTCCTAACAACGCTCCGTGTATCTCCGTTGTGGTCCTAACAACGCTCCGTGTATCTCCGTTGTGGTCCTAACAACGTTCCGTGTATCTCCGTTGTGGTCCTAACAACGTTCCGTGTATCTCCGTTGTGGTCCTAACAACGCTCCGTGTATCTCCGTTGTGGTCCTAACAACGTTCCGTGTATCTCCGTTGTGGTCCTAACAACGCTCCGTGTATCTCCGTTGTGGTCCTAACAACGTTCCGTGTATCTCCGTTGTGGTCCTAACAACGCTCCGTGTATCTCCGTTGTGGTCCTAACAACGTTCCGTGTATCTCCACCGTCGTCCTAACAACGCTCCGTGTATATCCGGCAGTGTTCTAGCAACGCTCCGTGTATCTGCACCGTCGTCCTAACAACGCTCCGTGTATATCCGGCAGTGTTCTAGCAACGCTCCGTGTATATCCGGCAGTGTTCTAGCAACGCTCCGTGTATCTGCACCGTCGTCCTAACAACACGTCGTTTCCCAGCGAAAGGTTGAGATGAACAGCAAAATTCTCCCTTACCTCAGCTTATTAATCAAAATTAGGTTTCTCTGATGTTATTGTAATCTTTGTCGTAACATTTTATACAGTTGGTTGTGGTCTTACCTGTACATATAACCGTTGGAATTAAACAGTTTGGTTTCTGGATTTGTTTATCTGGGGCCCCAATATGATATATACCCGAGATTCCTTCACGTCTACACAAGAGTTGCTAGAGGTTTTTGTTGAACATGCAGTTCGTGCCACAGTGGCGTTACATTCCTGAGATGTTTGCTACATTGACCAGAAGAATAGATGTTCTTTGAAGTTGGCAAACATCACTTTTAAAATAAATTAAGGACAACAAGGCCACCTTTATTATACCATTCTACGTGATATGAGCTTTTATTTTGCATAAAAATTTTAAAATTTTTATGCAAATTTAGGTGCCTGGCACGCCTGCGAAACATCTGGGAATTGCCGTCGAAAGCTCGGCGCAAGTAATGCTATTGAGCTCTCTACACCTGGTACAACAGAGGACGACACAGGTGAGCCAATTTAACTTTATTTAAAATCTTTGGGCAATCTTGGTGTATACAGGCTGTGACAACTTCTGTCTTGTGCCTCGGATTTGTGTACTGCCGGTGTCGAGACGAAGGCGTGAGTCACGCCGCTTTATGGAGCGGTCACGCGGGGGGGGGGGGGGGGGGGATGCGCGTGATTATTTAAAACAGGTCCCCCCACACCGAGTTGGCTCACCCCAGGCCGTGACAAATAAAACTTCCATTTGACCGGTTTTTATTGGCGGAGTTGGAAATATGTAATAAGTGACAAAGTAAACGCAATGATTGATCTAGGCAATGGAGGAGTTTTAAATAAAACGTTTTGGGTGTGACACCGCGGAATACGCGACAAACTTATATTAAAAGAAATATATCACACACACTATATACACATGCTAACTACGATCTCTAATTTTACAGACGAACTCCTGGGCATCCCGCTTAGTTTGATAAGAATAGCTTATGTAAGTTTCCCATACGGATGTCGCTCGTACACTGTGGTTAGTAGCCCGTAAAACCATGTGTGGGTTCGGAATGTCGCCAGACGAACTTCTTGGCTAAACATCACCGATTGCGCTTCATTAAAAATAGTCAATCAATTTATCAAGATGTAATAGATGCCTGTGAAATACACAGAATATTATTAATAATGCATCATTCTGCTTTATTATTTAATATATATATAACGTATAGAAATTGTAAATTGGAAGTTTCAAAACAAAAAAAAAAAAGAGGGCGGGAGACGTGTGTGTAAAATAATAAGGGGAAGAAGGTGGGCAAATATCGATGGAAGCCGCAATTTCCTGGAGGAACAAATCAAGATGCTAAATATAAAGATGGCCGACGGTCTCCTAAATATAAATGCAAAGTTTGTAATTTTTCCGCCTAATTGGGGAGCAGAGTTAAAAATAAATGGCGAGGCTCCGGGCGACATCCTCAGAATTACACCTTCACACCGCCGTTGAGCTTTTGCAGTTTTCTTTCTTTTTGGACCTTTGAATATTTCATCCTACATAAAATACATATACCAGTCAGAAATCGATGCAGCCTTTGTTTTTATTCCAAATATCATCTGCTCCGCGTTCTGTCTTAAGTCCAACAAATATTTTATTTGACCCAGAGTACAGTAACATTTTCTGCTTCACCCTTCAGCTTTTATTTGAGCATCACTAAATGAACAAAAGAGTTTGACGATAATAAAAAAATATAAAGATTTTTTTTTTTTTTTTTGGAAATCAAAATTTGAACTATTGAAGTATTAAGGAGTATCTCACACAACTGACACCACTTCCTACAGAGAACCTACAAGCCTACTCGATCGATAAACTAGAAAATGTTTTCCATAAACATCCGGAAAATGATACTTGAAGATTTTATAATCACATGAATTTCTCCCTGCTGACCACCACGTGTCTCCAGGATCCTATAGTTACTTTTCCCGCAATACTCTTCCCATCCACACATGTCTTTCACTCACTAACTCCAACCCATTCACGACTACATCAAGAGTATTGAGTTTTAAAAAATCATTAATATTCAATCTCAATAAAATTTAGCAAAAAATCTTTAGTGTGTCACCTGACAAAGCCAACCAGATTTTGCGAGGTGTATTTTTAAACTGAGGGCAGAAAAGAAGAAGTGCGTGCTGGGAAGTCTTGAGATCAAACTGCCCCAGGGCAGTCGGGGGAATCAAAAAAGAAAGAAAGGAGTAGGGCCGCAAGCTAATGAACGTGTCACCCTCCCGCTCGACAACATTCCCTGCCCGCGGGTGCCGCCTCTCCACAACTGGCCTGCCGACCTTTTCTCCGTATATTTTTAAGTAAATTCAATAGAAATGCTACTATAGGGTCTTCCCTCTTTTGCAAGAGTCCTACTTACTCCAAAATTTCAAATAACAAAGGTGCCCATTCACTTTGAGATCCATTCTGCAAAAGTGAACACGTGCAGTGTAATCTCAGTACCACAGTCTTTTCGCGGCCTGGCACGTCTCGAGAGATTTTTCCAAAAGATAGTGAAGTACATATATTAACTTGGTAACACAGGATTTCTTTGTTAGATTTTGGATGCTATACAGGAGTAGAAGCGAACTGGCGACATTTCTACACACTCAACATTTGGGAGTTTCAAACCAGCAAATTATGTCTTTTGTTAATTCGTATTAAGTATTTTATATTTAAAACACTCTTTTAAAACGTTATATGAGTATTTGTTTATAAAAATTTATATTTTTATTCGAACAAGGTTCAATGTTCCAATCGACGGAAAGATGTCTGCAGAAATACAAGGTTTTTAGAAATGTGAAGGACCACAAAAATTTGTTTTGAAAAATAAAATATACATCAAAATTACATAATTCTTTTTAAAAGAAAATCCTGTCGAAAAGGCTCCCTACACGCCCTAAAGAGAAAGGCGGTGAAAAAAAAATTCTCCAGGGTGACCAGGGGAGAATGTCATTTTTCCCGCCCAGGCGTGTCGCAATCGTCGGCGAAGATTAACGAGGGGTCGGCTGCCGGGCGGTCAGTAGTCCAATTGCGACATACACGTTCATAGAAGCCCGCTCCCCAGACTCTTCGTTTGTTCTGGTGTCTTTTACCTGTAGCTTCTGTGTGAGTTTATATAAGAAATGCCCTCAACCAAATAAGGTTCAGCAACACGACTTTTTATGACTGCTAAAAATAAATACCCGTGAAAGGTGCTAAATAGGGTACGGAGTGCACAGGTATGCCGCCAAAGTTATTTTTAATTCAACATTCCTTTCACGTATCCACATACAAGCTCTCCTCAGCTAGCAGTTTCAATAAGTTATAACTAAAATTGATTTAAGACCACTTATGGTTCGCACAAAATGTTCTGACATATGGAATTAGAAGCCTTGCAAAATTTACATAGTAACTTCATAAAACATTTCTTAAAGAACGTGAATTTCAATAGATAAAATATAATGACTGTGGTGTAAGGAATCGATATATGCAACGGTGTTTTGAAGACGGTGTCTTTACTTTGCATGTATAAATTGAATAGCTCGCGAGAAGCACAAGGATAAACAAACGCCGCTCTGGCTCTCCCTCCTAATTCCGCCTCCACCCACCGCGCCAACAAAACCTGTTGGTGAGGGGAGGGGATCGACCTGTCGCTGGGCGCCTTCGTTAAATCCCTCCATTCCGAACATAGGGTTCGGTCAAAATTTTTGGATTTTTCATCCCATATGTTTTGAGTAAAGACAGACACTACTATCATGATCTTATCAGAGCTAAAAGAGAGTTAGTTGGAGCTGTGATATCTAAATAGGTTTGCCTCCCTTCGCTGTTAGCGTCTAGAATGGGAGTGACAACATATGACTTTGTTAGACATTTCCCTCTTGTTATCACCTTCTCTCTCGAGAAGGATATAGGAAGGGGGAGTTGGATTCTATCTTATCTCTTAGGGGAGCAGACGACACGATGGTGATAAGCCTTCTGTGACGAGATATATCTTGCAGTTTTTTTAGCAAGGCTTCTTGCTAATTTCGCTTTATGAATCTGCGCAAATTGAACAAGCAAGGATTTTCTGATTATTTAAATATAGTAAGAAATGATCAAATTTTGATTAATAAGAATACCTTTACCAAGAATGTAAGTGACCCGTGATAGTTACCGAAAACATTTTGGCTCTAATAGTTTAGTTCCTTTTCCAACTTTCCCTAACACAAAAGGCATTAGCGGAGAAAATTTATTAGAAAATTATAATCAACCTTAATATAACAACTAATTTGATAACATTTTCTGAAAACGCCGTATGTAAAAAGTTGTAAATTTCGTTTATGAAAAAGCACGTTATTTGTTTTTATTAAACAAGACAAAGGTATGAGAAATAGGAAAACCCAAGATACACCATGTATTTTGCTTCATTAGGTTTTTTTATGTGTGAAGAGATACTGTTAAAATACACACTAAATAAAAGCTAACCTTTGAACACAAAGCTTCAATCGTGAAATTTTAAATATCCAAGCATTTCCCCCCCTTTTAAAAAATCTCGGTCTCAATGAAGAGGGAATTTCTGTCTCATAGAAAATGAACACATAAAGAGGGATTTTATCGCCTACTTTATTGCATTAACCCAAACCATATAGGCTTTACCTGTAACAAAAAAAATCAAGAACATTTTTGTCACATAGATTTTACCCTATAGGAGCTGTGAGGTTTCCCTCAGAATGTTGAAAATGGTGTCTAGTGGCCCTATCTTCATAGCGTCAATAGTGACAATGTTTTCTTGGAAGGAAATATTAGTTTTGAGACACGGCGGTGGAATCCTGGAGTTAGTCGCGGAAAATGTAATCCATAACACACCTGGCCTCAAAATCTGCTCGGCGATCTTCAATTTGCCTTCCCCAATCTACCCTGAATCTCTCCAACAAAATGTCACATAGAAAAATTAAGAAAGATAATGTTGATTATTTTAAAATATTCTTACACAATAATTATAATATAATGATGTAATATGTGTGTGATATAAATAAGTGTGCGCCAATATATAGAAAAATTCTATTTAATTGCTTATTGTGTGTGAATTGTACGTTCACAAGCTAATCCCACTTCAAAATATATTAGATATTTGTACCGTAAATTCTGGTAGCATTTGAGAGAACACATATGTTTTTATTTGTATGTTTTTTTTGTTTTATTACTTGGCAAATAATATTATTCACAATTACTTTATACATAATACAAACAAAGACATTGTACATAAAAGCGAATAATATTGGTATTTGAATTTTTTGCAAGTGTTTACGAACTTTTGGGACAACCTTGTATTTAAAATTAAAAACGTTCACTGATTTTATTATTCTGTTATTTTTGGACACAAATGTCGTCTGTTTTGAAAATGTCAATATTTAATTCAATTAGTTTTATTTTTGGAGAAGTTTTGTACCAAATCAAAGTCGGATTGACAAACATAAGCTGTAAAATGGTATTTTTTTAATCTCTCACAGGTAATATTTTTGCTGTGCGTCATCATATTCCTACTTTGGAACTTACTACATTTGCCGACGTTGCAGTTTAGGTTGCTGATTTGCTAACCCAATATAGCGTAAAGTGTTTATAAGCCATTATAAGGTTAGGTGAGTCTAAGTTAGAATTGGTTAGCAAATCAGCAACCTAATCCTGAGATCTACCAAATGATATTCATCTCTCCTAAATTGATTCATTGTGGGAGGGGATGTAAAAATGACACACACACACACAAAAAAAAAAGGTAGTAATTGAATTATTTTAAATTTCAATGTAGGTATTTCAAATTTTAAAATTATTTTAAATAATTTTATGAACATGAGTTGTAAAAGATGGCGCAAAAGGTAATAAATAAAATTAGTTTCACTTTTGGCTATCACCAAATTGTCATGTGATCTTCACAGCAGTGTTTTCTTATTTAAATAGTCTGTTACATTATTATTTAAAATGTTACATGCAAGTTCAAATATATGTTCAAACTGAAAAGCTCATTTTGAGATTTGGTAGATATTGTGATTTACCTTTATAAGTTATTAAAAGTACCAATTTGTAGATTTTATTTCTGTGCATTTTTTTCTATGACAATATTCAATAGGAATGATAAGTTTTTGTGGCCCAAGTTTTAAGCAGGATTTTCAGTCTAGGCGGGCACTTTTTTATAGCATTGTCTCAATTCTGCAGGACTCTATAGATTCTTCTAAGCACTGAACAATATGATAATCATAAATTCAACTGCCATCTATCAATAAAATATGTAATAATTGAATATATTTTTTGACAATTTGTTTCTTATGATAAATATTATAAAATAATACCTCTACAAACCTTACTGCAATGATGGAAGTTATTAAATGAGAGGGCTTGGCTCATCAGTGGTACACCCTCTTAGAAGTTTGGCCAAATTAATCTCCAGACCACTCTACTATTGTGTTACAGGCTCCCTAAACAGCCGTCCTTAGTAAATGTGCAGGTTATTTAGAAAACCAACCCAATACAATAGTGGAGATTAATTTGGCAAAACTGCTGAGAGGGTTCACCACTGAACCCTCACATTTAATAACATTGCAGTAAAGTCTGTAGAGATATTATTTGGTAATATCTTTATATATAAAAATGAATGTTTGTATGTTTGTTTGTTTGTATGTCCGGTATACAAATTTGCAGTAGTTCACTAATTCAAACCAAAATTTCCATACATAGGTAAAAAAATACGGGGAAGACGATAGGCTATTTTAAAAAATATATAAATCAATTATTAAAACTATATATTCAAATTATTCTACTTAGCTCACGAACAGCGTCCTCTATCAACGATTAAATTATGCTGATGCAAACAAATAGATAATGCTAATAACAAACAATTATAAAAAAAAATCTTATCTAAATATATATCACTCGGGTAGATATGCACACGGGTCAATCCCGGGGCGAAGCCCGGGTCACCCATCTAGTTTATCATATAAACACACACATTGCCAAAATATATATATATATAGAATTATTATAATAGGATTCATGTGATATTAAATACCTTCTTCTATATAAAAATGGATGCTGGATCCAGGAGATGTCCATGCAGTGTCATCTTCCATATGTCAGAGATAATATATTTCAGATTTAATTATATAAAATAATAATAATGTATATTTTAAGACAAATATTTAAATGTGAAAAAAGTTTTGTTTCAAGTGTACCCAAGTAGATGTCCCAACATCAGCCAGAGGCTAAAAGTAGAATCTACCATGACAGTCATTGAGAGGAGGGACTAAGGAGTCAGGCTGCAAAGTCACCATATTTGTAGCCCCACCAAAGGGTAATTTCCCATTGTATTTGTTTGAAGAAACAATGGTTGTTTCAAATGGAACCAATATTTCCTTTAGTCACATTAACCCGGCATTGCGCGCGCCGGGTGAAAATTACCCATGGCAACATTTGAATGGAGAATTAACCAATAAAAAATCGGTTGGCGGAGATGTGGTTTCGTTTAGCTTCCTGACTCATCATTTAGTCTAAAGTTTTGGTTTCACATTTTGACAGCTCCCACTGAAATTCCATCTATTGTCGCTGTCGGGTAAAAATTACCCGGCGCGCGCACTCACATAATTTTTTTGTTGCATTTTTTTAATAACATTTTTTAAAGTGAGATAAATAATTCGAATTAATAATTTTAAAAATAACTATAATAGGTTGATATATTTATCAGCCTATAATTCTATATAAAATGGAGGGAAGAAGGTCATATTTATTAGATCAAGAAGAGATTATTGTAGAAGGTGATATTGAAGAAGATCATCTAAATGAACATTTTTATGGAAGTGACACTGGAATATATTCAGATATAGGAATTTTGTGGAATAAGGGAATTATCCCACAAACACATTTTTATATAGGGAGAGCCTCGAAGATCAAATGGTTCAAAAATTGTCCTTCACAAACAGCAAAGCTGAGAATGTCATTACACATTTACTAGGCTTGAAAGGTGAAGAAGCAAAAAATTAAAATACACCTTTAGAAGCTCTTTTGAAGAAAATTCTTGAAAGTTTTGGCCCTTGAACTCATCAAAGAGCAACTAAATCAAAGAAAAATCATTTATTCACTGCCTAAAAGACTATTAAAAATTTCCTTTTTTTACAGTTAAGTTAATTTAAATCATAAATGTATATTCTAAATATTTATTTCAATTATTTTTAGAAGGCACTTCAAGCCATAAAGAAGGTCAGGAACCGCAAGATAAAGCTTCCTACCAGATGTAGTGTGTCCCTCCAGTAAGGACAGGAAGACCTCGACTTTGTGCCATAAATGTGCAAAGCCAATTTATAAAGGACATACAATTGCAGTTTGCAATGATTTGTCTAAAATATCCTCATGGAATTTTATATATTTAATATTGAAAAGGAGCAATAGTTTCATATTTTATATGCCATTACCAATTTTGAGGATTATTCAAGAATAGTTTTTAAAATGTTTAATCTGTGTAAAAAATATAAAAATTTTATTAATAATTGCCTTTTTGAAAATTAAAATGTTATTACTTTGAAATAGAAAAGGTTTTGTTTTTCCTCAGTTAATATTTATATTCAAAATATGTAATTTTAATATCGGGTAAATTTCACCCAACGCGCGCAAGTACGTTACATTTCTAGCGCGCGCGCTCGAGGGTTAAGACACTTTGTAGTGTGCATAAGACTTTTTTTTTGTATTTGCCCACATTGGAAAATTCTATAAGGTGCTCCAAAGTGGGCAATTTCAAAGCTTCTAACTTGTTGATGTTATCTCATCCGTTTAGTGGTGGTGCTTGTTCCAGTATTGTGCACATGTAGCTTTCTCAAGACCTTTTCAGAGTTGAGGAACTTTGATCAGATGCAGTCTGTGTTGTGGTGAGGCCAGGTTTGTGAGGCATTTGATGCTCAGTGGAAAAGTTTCTTTGCCCCTCTTAAATGTTAATGGTTTAGGAGGCCTTTTCTCAACGTGGTAAACCCGTGCAATCACTGTGCGAGAAATTAAAACTCCAAAGTTATTGTTTTTTGCTGCTGTACCAATGGTGACTTTCCAGGGTGGTAAGTTTGCTCTGAACTGACGTTCACTGGGGCTTTTTGTTTCTTTTAGGACATCTGATTTGCCTAGGTCTTTTCATTTCCCCAAATGGTTCCCATGTGGCACTTTCTTTGTTTTAGATTACTATTGCAACTCTCACAGAACTAAGTAAATAATTTAGAGCTTCACCATCTTCAGACAAACACACTACTGTTTTTTAAATTATTATCTATTCGCTAGATTGTCACATTTTCACCAAATGTGTTCACAGGAAGATGATGCAAGGAAGAGGTTGTTGAGCCTGACATGTCAGCCTTCCATTACTTGTAGTGCCCAAAATGTCATATTATAGCTTCCTATATTTATAAGCAGGAGTGTGTGTGTGCATCATTTATTAAACTGAGAGATGGAAGTTTGATCTGTTGCCCATAGTGGAGGCCTTGAAGAATGATGAGTGTGATAATCTAATAGAAAGTTCTCAAATTGGGAGATGTGAGGGAAAGAACAAGGGCTGACCCCCATATTGGCTGTACTGTGGGTTGACACTACAGGCACAAATTGAGGGCATCCTACAGATGGTAGGTTTTCCCAGAGCATATTCTGTGCCACTGAATCCATCACCTTTTCAAATTTGATCTTATTTAAAGTTGTTATTAATTCTACCTTGTAACAGTAGCAGCATTAATAAAAATCTACACTTTACATTTTATTTTTGTTATAAACCATTCAAATAAGTTTTAAAATGCTAAGAAAATCCTGTTAATGTCACATTTTTCTGAATTACATCATTTTCTTCACATTTTTTTTTTAAAGAGAAAATAGTCTCATGGGATATGTTTGGTAAATAAAGTGGAGGGAAATGTTATTAACAAACGTTGAAGAAATGTTTCACACGGTTCTTCTACCCCACTCCAATGAACATTAAGAGATAGATGATTTCATGATCTTCTTCTTTCTTATCTCCACTCAATCACACTAAGGTATCAAGCTTGTAAAGCTTGAGTAAGCTTGAGCTTGTAAAGATTTCAAGTATGATATATATCATTTGCATATATCTAAATGAAATAAGATATTTATGCAAAATAGGCTATTTACAAATATGCTAAAAACGAAGAATGCAGAGAGCTATGTAATAATATCTGCATTCCTTGTGAAAGCTTATTGTTATAATAAAAGTGCTTTTCACATGTGTAGACATGTGGTGCGCTTACAGTAAAAGCAGTTGCTAACTACCCACCATGATTATCATGGCCTGTACCACGTGTACTAGGGATAATTAAAAAATAAATAAAACTTCTCTCATCCAAGGAAGTTATCAACACACCTGTCTGCAATTCTCTCAAGTTTAAAAATCTCCTTGTAATTTTAAATGGAGTGTTGCGAGATACATGACACACTCTCCACATGCTTTTGTGTTTAAGATGACAAAAACTTGTATTTAAGATTGAATTACAAATTAAGTAAGTGTTCTTTTTAAAAATCTATCTGTAATGCAGTTAGAGGCTGAGGTTGAATATAGGATACAGGTAGTTCAGGAATTTACATTATTCTGAGCCAATTGTTGGAACTTTCCATTGGTTCTAAAGTGGAAAAATGTGAAGATTGAATTATATTTAATTTCAACTTATTTTGATAGCAATCATACCTTTTGAATATGATGTTGGAATATATAAGGATCATTTAAGGGCTACACACTGATCTCGGAATAATTTTGTCAATAAGTTGGGTGTGCCACTCTCAATAATGTTGAAGCATTCCCAATGGTTCCCAATCAAATGATGACATTAAATAATTATTCAAATAATAGGCAAGAATCAAAATAATGGCGATAAATAAAATTCATTCAAGGCCTCACAAATTTTATCGACATCCATCAATGGTCAACACAGTAACCAGGTACAATAGTTGGAGAAAATTGGGCAGATAGGGGTGGTAAACACCGATTGATTTTTTAAAATAAACTGACTTTATAGACATTAACTTTCAGGCAAGTCCCTTGTTGACTTTTAAAAATCTATTTTGATCTCAAATCACTTAACTCAGAAGAATATCTTATCTCACACACATCAAAAGTTTTGATTAAACTGAATAAGATCTTGGAGAAGAAAACAATATGGCAAGACACAAGATATTTTTGAGATGAGGTCAATTACACCAGAAAGCAATTAATTATAGAAAAATTGAATATATTGGGTTCTCACATTAACTTAGTTCAAAGCTATGACTTGGGAATAGACAAACTGACCTCATAGAACATTATCAAACTGCTGCATTCAAATGTGAGGATAGCAACAATGGATGGTCCTTCTTCAATACAGGGAAACATCATTCTGTGATGATTTGGATCACAAGGTAATAAATCCAAATAAATAGTGTGTGATGTTTCAGCAAAAACACTGTCACACACACTATTTATTTATTTATTTGGTCTTATTACCTTGTGTCTGTGGCATTGCAACAAGAGTATGGAAACATTCAGCAGAATTAAGATGACATTTACACTGAATCTCAAGAATGGCTTTCAGTAACAATGCACCTGAAGAATACAAAATTATATTGATGGCATGGGAAAACATGTGAAATTACCTTATTTCTCTCTTTTGTAAACAATAATATTGTGGATCAAGATGCTAAAAGAAGTCAAAGTTAGAATTGCAGAGGCAAAGGATGTTTTTTGGAGAAATTAAGAGCTTTTAAGAGGATATTTAAATATGGAGCTAGAGGATTTCTTAAATGTTTGGTTTGGTCAGTTTTCTTGTATGGATGTGAAGTTGGATGGAAGAACTCTTGAATAAGACTTAATAGAGACTTCTGAATGAGGAATTAAAAGAACATGGAAGGCCTCTGAGGATCATCTATTGCCATACTGGAGAGATACATCTTAGAGAATGAAGGGGGGATTTGGGTTCAATAATCAAATAGAATGGTCTGGAATCAAAATAGATGAAGATAATTGCTCAGGAAAGGGTGATATGCTGTTCCATGATGGCCGACATCCATTTTAGAGATGCTGAATGGTTTCAAATTGAATAAAAAACCTTTGTAAACTTAAATGCAATTTGTTCTCAAATATTTTGCAAGAGTGTCAGTACAAATTGAGGTGGGCGAGGGAACTTGTGTCATAGAGGCTTATAATTCCTCAGTAATCCTCAACTTCCACTGCTGGTCTCTCCTAGATTCATTATTGATTTTACAATTTTCTCTCCTGAGGAGTTTAGAGGAAGGGAGTATAGCCTTGTTAATTCAGCCATTGACACCTTCAGTGTTTGAATTAGTTTTTTCTATTACATTACTCTCCGAGGCGAATTTCAAATCTAGCTGCTACTTCTTAACACAGAGGTGTGACACGGGATACTGTGGAATTGTAAGGCCAATCTAGGTATCTTGGTGTGTCACTGGCTGGGAGAACTGACAAATGTGGCTCACTAATGTCCTGATAACTTACATTAAAACATTACTGGAGGAATGAACAGAGCAATGCCCAGGTTTTACATGTGTGTAAATAAAGGCTTCTTTTTTAATAAAGGTTTTATATAACTTAAATGAATTTCGAGCCATAAGTTATCTGTGATAGGGGTTTTTGCTCAACCAGACAGAATGTTTACATTTATTTACATAGATTTAGCACCTAATAATTATTTTATTATAATTCAATTAGTGTTTTAATAAATGGAGTGGATAATTTAGTATGCTTTCTATGGATTGCTGCGATATTCTTAGAATTACTTAGTATAATCATCATTTGCTTTGGTTGGACGAAAAGCCAGAAGTGTTGAGACTTGCCAAATGTTCAGTCAATTCAAAATGACTGTATAAAAATGACTGGCCAGATTTCACTCCATTTGAACTTTCTAGTTGATCATCAGCCCTCTCTCCCCAGTTTGCTCTATCTAGACAACACCAACTAACTGCATATTTCCCTCTTGTTGGGGAAGTGAAGGCAATTTGCTGCCTTTAGTCTTCTTTTAATAGAATCAATCTTCTGCTTTCACAAATCTCTACCCACATTCTGTGTGTGTTACACCTTAGGTTGCCTGTGTATATTGATGAGGCCATCTAGATCTTGCTCTTTGGGAAGAATTTCACCCATCTAAATGACTCCTCTCCCACTTGATCAAACACCTCTAGAGGAAGCTTCTGGTGGAGATTGGAATTCCCTCCTGGCTGGCCCCAATAATCATCAGTTTTCCTCCTTAACTTTGAGGGGGGGTGAAGGATGCCTACAGCCTGATCCTATTAATCATGGCCCTGTGTATCCAACAAGGAACAAAATTTATCTTCACATCAATTGTCCAAATTTCTGGCAAGACCTCCCCATCAATTCACTAGAGAGAAAGAATGTGGCGGTGTATAGAGCCTCTTCAAGGATGAAACAAACCTAAGCTTTCATTCTAAAAAATGCACAACTCCCTTGGTAAACCAACAATATGTAAAATGTTATAGAAATTCACTCACAGCGTTCTTGAAACGATTTCGATGTTTGTTTTAATAATGGGAGTTCTTTATTTATTTCCAGCGCGAGATGACGACGGGATGTTTGAGAAAGTAAGAAGAAAGAAAGAACTGGGGTGAGATCAGGGTGGGATGGATCCCCATTTCTCCCCCCAACTTCCCCCGCCAGATGTCGGCGCGGCAAATAATGGCAGCCATTGGGGGCGCTGGTAAACAATGTGGTGCTGCATCCAGCCATAAACAAACATTCTACGGACGGCGGTTTGGAGACGTTGCGCGCATTGCTTTACATACCCGTTTGTCAGGAATAGGTTTATTTAAATAATTTATTTTCGGGAGCGTTTACACTAGGGATACACAGTCGTATCAAATCTTTGTTGTGAACTCTGGGCGGTGTGTTGAAAGACACACGTCATGACACTTACCTTGTGATTTGGATTTTCGTGGCCGCATCTTCCGAAACAGGCTTCACCTCCAAACTGGGGGCATGGAAACCATCTCCATGTTGGATGATAATCATTCATATTGAAGCCATGCGTGGGTCGGCGACAGAGCGAGTCAGCTGGCCGGTATCCTGGGGTCGCCTCAGCAGACACACCGCGCCGCCTGGCGGAGCGCGGGCAAGCCCATTGCTCGCTCGGGGGGTGGCCGAGAGACGCCCGCCTAGGAATGTGACCAAATCGTATTTTGGGTACACGCAAAAAAGTAATCTTCGCAGACAACAACAAGGCTTTTTGTTTATATTGCCATCCCTGCTGCTTTTGATATCTAGTATTATTTTCTTTATAATTAATGTCATTTTTATATTCCTCTTATTGTAAAGGTTTTTTTTAATCCCATGTGCTCCCTTCACATGAGTCCTGTATTTTTGGTTTTAGTTCTACTTTTAAATTTTGCTTTTGATGTGTGTAGGCAATCCTCCACCTAACTGACTTGAAGGACTAAACCAATATAACAAATACTTGGACAACACCGACATTTTCTTTTTTATGATCTTTCTCAATATATATTTACAAATTTCTGCAATCTTTATTGTTAATATCGAAGCATGAATTGTAATTCTAAGTGTCCAAATATCGGCCGGTCGTTTATTCTTTGCAAGACATTTTCAGGATCACGCTGACCTGGACTTCAGCCGGAGCGACTTTGTGTGGGTCATTTTACCACAACTCGTGCAGTCTCAGGCCTGAGATTTCCAACTTGGGGATTGGAATCGGCCTTTTCTACATTTTTCATACGATGTTTCTGCTGCTCAAAAGTGAGGCGTAAATTTGGCTTTCTCTTGGCGACCGATGAACAACCCAGTTTGAAAATCGCCGCAACTTTATTCCAAAATTTATATTGAAATTATTTCCTTGTTTTCTTTTGTATGAAAAATGTGATCTATGATATTTCCAGGCCACACAGAAGTCTTTGTAGACTCTCACAACTAACAATGTAAGTTGACAGAATTTCCGACTCGGGGCGGTAACGGACTTCCTATATTTCGTTTCAAATTTTGTGATTAAGTTTTAATTACTTCCAGACCAAATAGAATTCACTTACTCGATCCTGCTAACAATTCTGCAAAATTTAAGACGTCTAGGTGCCCGCGATGGTCGTCTGGACCATAGAATATAAATTTTATATAGCAAAAGGAGAATATAAGCGCAACCGTTTGCGACCAAATGAGCGACTGGCTTTCTATACAAATAAATTGATAATTTGAACTAGAGCTATAAATAATAACGAGGGAATTGTCAGAAATATATATAATTTATAATAATTAAAATTAAATAATATAACGATAATAATAAATAAATAAAATAAAAATTAAAAAACGATAAAATAAATAGAGATAAATTAAACGATAAATTTGTATATTTAGAATTCAGAAATACATTTAAAAAAAAAATTAAAATACACTAAAAAAGATTTTTAAAAATATATTTCACCTTCCGCCTATAGTACGATTAGATCTATATGAGTCAAAACAAAAGCGGACGGTCATCAAGGATTTCCAACTTGTATTTAATATAAAGCCAAGTTTCACTCCCTCAATATACGATGATCGTCCGCTTTACTCATATAGACAATATCGACACAATGGTTACAAAATCAAATAAACAAAGGAATATATTTGTATTTAGAATTAGGGATAAAATATTTACAGTTATTTTCTCTCTCTTTGCGCCAACGTCCGGGGTCACCAAATGGGTTTCGTCAACTGTCACCCTCCCCATGCTTTAGACGAGCGACTGAAGTCATCAGGGAAGATATATGGGTCCTCGGTGACCTAAATATCTCCGAAAAAGTCCACAAACGACTTAAGCTCCAGTTCAGTATAAGCCCTCACAGAACTCCTGGACCAAGTCGGCCTCGTGGACGCAGCGTACTTCTTCGAGGCCACGCACCTACCAACTAGGGCCGCCACACTCGGAAGCCTGATCGACGCGAGCGTCTTGATCGAGTGCTACTACCATCTAGACTCTCAGACCACCGTGCTGTGATTCTTCAGTTGGGCCAACCACCTCCTCTACGCCCTACATCCATCGCTGCCATTATTCGCTCAAGGATCGTTATTGCCAGAGTGGCGACGCTCTTCGACGAGGCATCTAGGACTATCACGCACTTGTCCAACAGAGAACTATGGAGAAATTGGACTTCCATCAAAGCAAACATGGTCTCACAGATTAAGTGCCTTGATGTCCCCCGCGTCGCTAAAGATGATTACGTTACCAGTGCCAGCCGGTTCCTCCAATCCAGGCTCGAAGCCGCGTCAATGGACGCAGACTACCCATCACTACCGGACCTCAGCAAAGCGCTCCGTGTGCATCGCTCGGGACTGAACAACATCTACGACGAAAATGGGCGTTCCATGGAAGGTCAGACGGCACGTCGCAAGATCTTGGCAACCTTCCGGGAACGCTTCTCACGTTCGTCCTGCGACCCTTACATGCCGCAGATTTCCTGAGTGTGGTAACGACCCCCATCACCCTAGAAAACATTGATCCCCTACACTGGCATGGGTTTTTTTTTTTTGGAGGCGATTCCCGGAGCCCTCAGCTGCCAGGGGCTCAAAAGAGCGCCTAGGTGGGATGAAATAACCTGCGTACTGATGATGGCCTTCGATGAGTTCTTCGTTGGTACATTCCAGCGACTCTTCGAGGCGTCGCGGATTTACGGGGCCTTACCTTCTTCATCACGACAGCACTCCATCTGTCTCATACCGCACGGTGGTCCGGGCCTCAACGGCTACAGACCCATCTCCATTCCAACGACAGACTATCGGGTCATCAGCATCGTTCTCCTCGGGCGACTTCATCTTCCTCGCCTAGTGCCGGAGTGCCAGACCTACGCTCCTCCTCTTTGAATATAGCTCGCGTGTCTGACGAGGTCGCCGTAGCCTCAAGGAACAACACATCGCTAGCTGTCATCTCCACAAACCTTGAGTTTGCCTTCGACACCTTGGACCGGAGTTTCCTGATTTCTCTACTGGTGTCACTTCCACCTCGACGTCGCAGACTCCTGAAGATATGGGAAGCAGTTTCTGACTTGCTAGCGCTGGACCACCAAACACACTAACTAAGGGACCTCGCCGTATGTATTACATGATGGCGTGTTGAATTGTATCTACTGGGCACTTTTAGAATTTGAACTATTTTTGACGCGTATGATTTTTAAAAATAAATCAATTTTCTACTGCAATGATGTAATAATGGGAGGGCCTGGCTCATCAGTGGTGAGCCCTCCCAGCGGTTTCGCCAGTTTAATCTACTGTTTAATGCATCATATTAATAATGACCTTTATTTTATAGCAATTTTCTCTTCTACTGACTTTTATAATTTTCTATATGAAAATATATTGACATAAATTACTCTATTATATATTTAAAAACTAGATAAATACAATAGTTGTGGTGAAAAACCGCTGGGAAGGTTCACCACTGATAAGCCATGGCGTCTAATAATTTTGTTCCTTATCACAGTAATTTGGTTAGCCCAGGTTCAGTATGTTGTGTGGCTACGAAGAAATGATTCTATAAAAGTGCGTGGTCGATATCTACGGACATAAGTTGGTCCCAGCGACACCGGGCTTTTTGTGTTGTAAAAACCACAGTTGAGGATCTCCTCGATGCTCGGGAATGTCGTGTTGCGGCAAAGTGTCTTTATTAAAACCAACTCAATGTTTTTCTCTCCTCTTATTATTAATAATTTAATTAAGAAACCGCCGGGTGGAAGACAACGCACTTATTAAACTTTTGTTTTCCTCCTGCAATTTAATATTGGCCGGCACCGCCTACCTACCTTCCAATTCAAACATTTGTTAAAGAATTCTCGTGTATTCGGGGAAGTTATTAAATAGCAGTATTTCTCCATTCGAACAATCATTCAAAGTTAAGAAATTTATCGAAGAATTCACAGCACCTCGAGTAGCGCAGTTATATCTCGTGGTCGGTCACACTCGAGAGATACTTGTCTCTCTAGATGTAAAAATTTACCAAATTGGTCTTTGGATCTCAATTTCTAGTTTTTCCCCAAAATCTATTCCATGTGCGTCAAGTCTAGTTCACACGATAAAATGCATTCATGGTGAAATCATGGATAAAGTGTTTTATTGTTTTTAATTAACTGCCACTCGGTTTATCTCATTAAGTTATCAAAGACCATTGGAATACTTCTTTTCTTAAATCTAAAATCCCTCTCAGGCGCGCCGTCAAATATGAACAGGTGCGCGGAACCCATAGCTTTCTTATGGGTTTCTTATCGAATGGAGGCTTACTGCCACACCGTATATCTTATGTCCTTTAAAATTGAAATAAAATATGGCGATCTCTCCCGCCATAAGATGTCGGCCGTCTCTTCGGCCAACGGGCCACCGCCACAAGATGCCGGACTCTAATTGTACGGCGATGGTTAGGAGGGCGGCTGGGGGCGTCCTTCACCCCTTGTTTCTCAACGGATGGATGAGCGCAATCTGACTTCCGCTCCGCCCCTTTCCAAACCTTTTTTCCCGGCCTCATTAACGCTCACAAGATTAATTTTGTCACGCTGGCAAAGCTGCTCACCAACCTAGAGAAGGAAATTTAAGGACGTCTTCATAGAGAGGTTCCTGAGATCAAGGGACGATGTGGTCCCGACCAAGAACGGGACTCGCTAAGAGGTTGTCTTCCCAACTGGCACTTTCTGCTATAGGAACTGAGCAAGATTTGTGCAAAGCCAGAAGATCCATGTAAATTGTCTCCTAGTGCGATAAGACGATATTATATATAAAAAAAAAACTTTCCTTCTTTACAGAGAGAGAGAGATATATAAGATTGTTGGGAATATTTATATGGGTTGTCTATATCGGACTTTTAACCTTAGGTCCTTCTTCAACGGCCCAAACAAGTGAGAGGTCTGGACTGTATGGTGGATGATGCATCACCTGAAATTTGGCAGCAAATTTTGTGTAATCGGCTCTGTGTTTTCGTATAGCAGACATCCCTGGTCAACTGCCCCTTTTGCATGTTTTTTTTTTTTTTTATCCTAAGGCCGTGTGTTACAATAGGCCACCGTTTGGATTGTCGTACCTTTTGGAGTAGAGGTCACATCCAAAATTTCATGGCTAAGACAGATCTTAAAATATTCGAAGTTGAGATCCTGGTGCGGCCTTTCTAGGGAGGAGCATTTGCAGCTTTGTTGTTTCGTTTCGGGCGACACCAGGTCTCAATACCTGCCACACAATCTGGAACCGCTCCAAATACTTTTCGCAAAACCTGGCCTGCTTTTGGAATCTATTTGGAGTATTTAGTCCCAGCTGATTGGTTAAAATAACCAGAGCCGTTTGATGACAAATAGGGGGGCTTGAAACGATTTCTCTCGCAGTTTGAAGGCCATCTTGTTCCATTAGGTTACAACGACGTTGTGTTCATCAGGCCAGAGACTCAGTGCCGCTTCATCGACGCGGGTTCTTGGGAGACAATTTGCACAGTAAACTGTCTTCAATCGTTCGACTGTTTTCTTGCCTTTAGCATTAAATAATGTAATTAATCCGCTTTGTTCTAACTTGGAACCAAATATCGCGCGCTCTAAAGAAACGATTTTATAAACCAAGTGCTCAGGTTAAATTCTTGCGCGTGAGCATTCGGTGTTTTTGGGCTTATTTACTTAGCATAAAAAAAGGTATGCTTACCGAACTTGTAGGGAGGGTTTTATGTATTCAATCCCGTTTTGAAATGGACAAGTTTACATTTGAAACCCATCAGTCCCGGCCCCGTGTGTGCGCGGCCAATACACAATGAACCATAAATCGTGCGGAAAGGGGAACTCCGCGCCTCGGAACGGGACCACGACATGACATAGATTGGGGCAGTCCCGGTACTTTAGAACTGCCCGCGAACTATTCGAATCCGGCGTAAAAACGAGCAAATCTTACCTGCTCTGTTAGATTGTGTTTCTACATTATTCAAAAATCCACGAAATAGATCATTATGTGGCGGCAACATCCGTTGACTCCATCATTCACCCACGTTTATGAAAGATACGTGAATGACAAAAATATTTTATTGACTTTCAGTCAACAGTCAAGAAAAATAATAGCAACAGAATATTTTTTTAAATGCTAAAATTTATTTACATCAGACGAATCTCACTGAAAGATCGTGAAGCTATGTCATATTTTGTTAGAATGTTTCAGCATATATTTCCCCCTCCAAAAAATAACGGTACATTAATGCTTCTTTCCAAAAGTCACCGTGCTGAGGCAACTTTAGGAAATTTATTAGTCGGTAGGTAAACCACACACACAAAGATCTTTAGGGAGGAATGATCGCCTGTTTGTCCAACGCATCCTAGAGACTTCATCAACGCTTTGCTCAAAGGAAACGCTCTCCATACAATAAAACGGCAAGCTCCAAGAGGAATTTCTTCATTTTTTCAGAAAGATAACATGCATTTATCAAGACATTGCAAGCTTGATCTATCAAAAACATACTCAAACAAAAGTGGTTTAAATCCGCCCCTCGCTTGGACATACATTTTAGTGAAATTTCTCATTTACATACCTTTTTATGTCCTAATTTTGGGAAGAGGGAGATTTTCAAGCATTCTTGTGCAGATGCCTATCTCTAATTTTCCATCTTTTAAAAAATGCTAACCAACGAACCTAACATTAGCAAAAATAGTTCTAGAATTCCAGAGTCGATTTATGGGAACCTCTGAGACCGCCGTATGTAAATTGGCACGTGCTGGCCCATGAGGATCAGTGAAGATCGATAGTGTTTCCAGGGCGACAGACCCAGTCAGGGGATTAGGCTTGTTGACGCAGTCTGTCTGGTGTCTGAATGGAACGGTAAGAACTTGATTGGCAGGACGTTGGAACATGAAGATAGGACGTTGGAACATCAGGTCAGGACGTTGGAACATGGAGATAGGACGTTAGAACATGAAGATAGAACGTTGGAACATGAAGATAGGACGTTAGAACATGAAGATAGAACGTTGGAACATGAAGATAGGACGTTGGAACATGAAGATAGGACGTTGGAACATGAAGATAGAGCGTTGGAACATGAAGATAGGACGTTGGAACATGAAGATAGAACGTTGGAACATGAAGATAGAACGTTGGAACATGAAGATAGTACGTTGGAACATGAAGATAGAACGTTGGAACATGAAGATAGGACGTTAGAACATGAAGATAGAGCGTTGGAACATGAAGATAGGACGTTGGGACATGAAGATAGGACGTTGAAACCTAAAGATAGGACGTTGAAACATGAAGATAGGACGTTGGAACCTGAAGATAGAGCGTTGAAACATGAAGATAGAGCGTTGAAACATGAAGATAGGACGTTGAAACATGAAGATAGGACGTTGGAACATGAAGATAAGACGTTGAAACCTAAAGATAGGACGTTGAAACATGAAGGTAGAGCGTTGAAACATGAAGATAGGACGTTGGAACATGAAGATAGGACGTTGAAACATGAAGACGATGGAACATGAAGATAGAGCGTTGAAACATGAAGATAGGACGTTGAAACATGAAGACGATGGAACATGAAGATAGAGCGTTGAAACATGAAGATAGAGCGTTGAAACATGAAGATAGGACGTTGAAACATGAAGATAGAGCGTTGAAACATGAAGATAGAGCGTTGAAACATGAAGATAGGACGTTGAAACATGAAGATAGGACGTTGGAACATGAAGATAAGACGTTGAAACCTAAAGATAGGACGTTGAAACATGAAGGTAGAGCGTTGAAACATGAAGATAGGACGTTGGAACATGAAGATAGGACGTTGAAACATGAAGACGATGGAACATGAAGATAGAGCGTTGAAACATGAAGATAGAGCGTTGAAACATGAAGATAGGACGTTGAAACATGAAGATAGGACGTTGAAACATGAAGACGATGGAACATGTAGATAGAGCGTTGGAACATGAAGATAGAGCGTTGGAACTTAAGGGTAGGATGTCTACTATGTAGAAAGCAATTCGATTTGCACTTAAAAGGCGCCAATAGTCCCATTTACCTATTTGCTTTAACTGGTGGGGTTGCATTTGTGCAAGTGTTCAGCTATTAAATAATTTTATGGTCTTTAAAGTTGAAAACCGGGTCCTAGCTGCCGACACTTTTTGGGCGGGAAACAACGAAGGCTGTGTGATACTAAATGCCTTAAGTAGGTTTTCGTGTATATTTTCCTTTGCAGCCTCCGTGGTGTCTTAATAAAAGCTTTTGTGTTTGGGGTATGAAAGTAATACAAATATTCACGAAGCCATGCTGCGGTGACGAGGATTCTGTTTCCGCCACATTTTAATTCAATTTGAAAATTCGAATGCTGTTAATGATTCAAGATTACTTAACTGAAATTGTCCGTGGTATGCGGGGAGGCTCGCGTGGACACGGGTTTCTTGGAAACATTTGGACGTAGGTCAACAAACTTCTTTTTTCCTCATTCTAAAAAGAAAAAAAGAGCATGTTCCGCACAGACGTTCGGTATTTGAGTATTTCTACTTGACAATTCCACTGCACGTTGTTTGTATGAACTGAGGTGTTAGTTTTGTACTGGAGGCATTCTAATAGAAACTTTCTAAACGTGGCCTATTGACCAAAGAGCTGAGGTCTTCAATAGAGGCCTTATATTTGATTCCGAAGGGAAATGCCTTCACCCAGACATGTGCAACAAGGAAGTCCGACGTGGACATCCAAAAAATCCGCTGGTTCGGCCGGGGATTGATATTTGGAAACCGTGTTTCAAAAGATATGCGTTGCCCCGTCTGACCCCAACTTTCTTTGTAGCTTTTCGGATCTCTGATTCCCACAATTCAGGTGTCGTTAAAGTAATAATGTGTCGGCTTAGACAGCAATCATGTGCCACATTGTTTCACATCCCTTAGGAGACCTCTCACCGCAGTGCCCGTTGTATGTTTTCCCGTGCGATCATTCGAAATACACGAGGAAAACGTTAACAAATGGAAACTAATCGATGGTGGTCCCAAGTACACGTGGTACTATGGTTGGTATTTAGCGACTGCTTTTACTGCAAGTGTCTACATATGTTGAAAGCAGTTCGACTTTGCACTCACTGGTCGGGTTGGACAAGTTGGGCTCTTATAGTACCCCTATGAAAACATTAATCTTAAATATATATTATTTACGTGCACACAATGTAGAAATGTTTTAATGGTGTAAAAGGGAGTGTAGTAAAACAATCTGGAAGTTGTAAAAAGACAGCACCACCTACCTGAAGTTACTTGTCGGATTTAGTGATGACGTTGAAACGTGTTGGCCATGCTAACTACCGTTGTAATGACAACCTAGATAGTAATCCCTTGGAAACTCTCAAATAAAATAGAATAAAATGTTCCCGCTGCCGCCCGCCAATATTGGGGTTGTTCCATGCGGCGGGCAGGTATTTTGGTAGTCGTTTTTTCTCCTTCACTATTTCTGGACCTTGTTTATTTTCCCTTCGCCTCCCGTCACTTGGTGCCGAGCGGCAAACCCTCCTGCTCTAAAGAATCAATTTGTTCATTTGGTTGCCAGGATGGGTTGTGACAGCATATCCCGCGCAGATTTTGAAACTTCAAGAGAAGTCTGTTCCTGTGTCTTGGCTCCAATAACTTTAGGTTTCAAATAATTGTCAAAGTGATTTAACAGCGGTTGTCCTTTACAAAACGTGGGTCTGTGCCGGATATTTCACCCTGCGGCCCACTCCAGATGGTCTCTCTAAATCTCACCTATTATCAAGGAAATGAAACTATCAAAGTACGAATTTTTCAAATACAACACATCTCCTACTGTCCTTAACTGCTATGGAAAACTGATATTGTTTAAAGAGAATCTCGATGCATATTTTTGCATTTACTGTCCTCGAATGTCCATAGCTTTATTAAATACCAAGATTTCCCCCTCAGTGTTTTCTATATAAGCAGAATCAACCATTACAATAGGAAAGCTCTAAAAAGCGGTATAATAGATTAAACTGGCGGGGAAGGGTCACCACTAATGAACGAGGCTCTCTCAATATTTTGTCTAGCAGTTAAGGACAGTAGAAAATGTTTTTATTTGAAAAGAAAAAAATCATGCTTGTTATGTACTCTTCTACCTAATATTCAATAATCTTAGGTAGTGTAGGTTTTCATTACAAGAGATTGTATGCTACTGAAAGTTATATATTTGCATAATATTTTATTATTACAGAATTATCATAAGAACTAAAAACTTGAATACTCACGCTATATATTGATTACATCACACAACAACAACCAAGTCCTTGGTCAAAACCATATATACATATTCAAAGGGAACCTTGCATCTGGCCAAACATTCCTTGTGTTTGTAATGTAGGAAATCCTTCTGTTCACCCACTGAGACCTTTTTTGTCACAGGGCACGTCATCGTGGCGGACAGACCCGAGCAGGTAACAGCAGCAGTTCTACAGACTTTGCACACTTGCAGACATTGGAGGCTTAATGTCTCGGCGATTATATAACTGGAGCCGATAGTTGATTTCTCTGCACTGGGGAAGGATTTTCAAAAATTGTTACAATTCAAAATAGTAAAGGGCAGTTGTTGATGGATATTTTGTTAATTTTCCAAAATAAAATACGCAAACATTTTGGGTTTAAAAGTGAAGAAATAACTTTGACTAAACCAAAATTATTTCTTTTTTTAAGGAAGCTTCCCATCATTTTGATCGGATTACCTTCAAATATTTTATCAATTCATTGAAGTAAGTTCGTCATCTTCTCTGCCCAAGTTTGTTTGGATCTCCAGAACTTTGGAATTTTGCTCTTAAAACCCAAATTGTTTCAAGCTGCAGTTTGAAAAACTTTTGTGACACATCTATATATTTTCAAATAGGCCCAACTTGGGTGTTTTATGAAAATTGGAAACTATTTATAATAGTATGATTCTTGTAGAAATTTTAAATAATATCTACTGCCCTTACTGCAATGGAAACATTAATGGGAGGGCCCATTGGGTGTTTTATCATACTTTGGTTGATATGTTTCAGGAATATATCACACACTTGAGTTGTTCATTGCTGCAGTCATCCCGAGAAAGGTCAAAAAGAAAAGGAGGTCAAGAGCAGTAATTTTTTTAAGATGGCAAATTTCTAGCTTACACTTTAGATAACAAGTGGCATTATTTTCAGGTATATTCTTTCATTCAGCTCATACAGTAATAGTGTTACCTTTTGTCAACACATCATATCCTGTAGAAGTGGTACATTCATGTCAGCCCCCATTCACCTCCTCACAACATCTCAGTAGCGAGTCCTGTTGCAAAACTTTTATTGAAGTCACCCAAGTGGCTCCTTTCTTGTAGATTCAGACTTTGTTTGATTCTCTGTTACTCTTTTTAATGAGATCTTATTTCTTGCATCCAGAAATCATGTACTTTTAGTTTCCATTGGTTTACCTATTTGAGAGAAAATTGTGCACTAAAAAGGAAAAATCGTATTAAAATGTATGCATTTACTCCTACAATAGAAGCATTTAATCTGGTCCAATGGAGGGGGCAGGTTTGGAGAACAAGCAGGCCATAGAAGTCTAAGCATCCAGGTCAAAGTATGTGACTAGGTTTAGAATCATGGCCCCAGGACAGGAAGGCCGTAGGATGGATGTGTACCTAAGACAGCCCAGCCTGTGATGTTTGACAGCAAAGGTGGAAATACTTAGGGCTTCCAAAACCTGGTGCAGTGATCAACAGATCAGTTTGAGGGTGTTGTAAGCAAAGATTATTATTTGTAAGAAATAAGACCATTAAGCAGGATTTTTAAATGTAAACTTCCTACTGTCCACAATAACATAATATTGGGAGGACTTAGGTTTCACCATGCCTTTCTATATATGACACTGAAATCTTGGTTATGGACAGTAGAATTACATATAAATTTCTGAACAGCAAACAATTGATACAAGGCCAGTTAGCATAAATTAACTAAAATTAATAAATAAAAATACATTTAAAAAAAACTTTTATTTAAATGTACTAAAAAACAAAAAATATTTTATCTCCTGCCATTGATCAATTGAATCTATATGAGTGGCGGGTGAGGATCATCATGAATTTTGAACTTAACGGGATTTAATATGCCGCAAGTAATTAGTGATTTTTTAACCTCTTCTCTCACTATGATGCTTTTATTTTCACTCCTATAAATTTAATTGCTCATTGGCAGAAAATACTTTATTTTTTTATTTTTAGCGCATTTAAAATGAAGCTTTTTTTAAAATGTATTTTTAATCTATTAATTATTTTTTAGTCATGAATTGACAACACTTAGAATCAAAGGTTAAAATATATACAAAATCTCACCAATATATTTAGATATACACATCAATATTAAACCCAGTGTTATTATCTTTATATGAAACCATTCACACCCTATGATATTAGGTTACATATTTTATAAATAAAATATATACAGTTAAACCTGTCACCCCCTCTTGGGACTCACCAAAATAGGGTGCTATAGACAGGCAACTTTTAATGTAAATGGCATCGTACTATGTATTTAAAATTGGGCGCTATTTAGAAGGGGCGCTATAGACAGGTTTAACTGTATATGTAATTAATCTAATTTCCTTAGGGTTCAAAAGATCTCTCTTAACTATTTGTCAGACTTTTTGATTTAATTTACAATGGTTGTGTGTGAAGTCCAAAATATTAGGTAGTGTCAATCAGATTTATTTCTAGGGAGATTTTTCATTGATTTGAGATTAATAATTCCTAGGAGAATGGCCGTTTAAAATCTTTGTTGTCTGAAAGAGATCCACTGTCATTCTAGCAGCCGGGGTTTTGTGTAGTTTACATGGCCAGTTAGGAGAGTTGCACTCATGTTAGATTCTTGGAAGCACGGAGGTCTTGGCGTGGGTGTAAATCTTCCGATATTGCTGCTGTAATATCTGTGGGACACAGCATAGTCGGGTACGACAGAGTCAATTGGCAGTCTGAGACAATTGGGAAGTTTACACGCAGGAAATTCTGGCTAGCTTTAGTCAGTCGCCTAAAAACCTTCTTGGAAGGTTGAATATTCGTGATATCAGCCACTCATTACACAACAGAAACAGCTGCACCTATTTTCTTCATTTTAAAAGGAATATATGTCTTATACCTGGTCACCACCACAGTCAGATAAAAGTTTGATATTTATTACTTTTTCTTTGTAAGTGAGTATACTGAATTTAATATTTCTATATACAGTAAAACCCCTCTATAGTGAATCCCAATGGGACAGAGCTTTTGGTTCACTATAACAACGGTTTGACTATTTTTTTTTACTTTTAAAAATGTTTAGACCATATAATTAAAGGACGGCCATACACACAAGAAAAGGCTGCCTCTTAATAGTGGTCACTTTGTTTTAATCCCCTTAATTGACCAATTTCCTATATTAATACTGAATAATAAAAGAAATTATTAGATGATAGGTTCTTCTTATCATTAACATACATACTCTCCGGCACGGAGTAGTTGTTGTACTGTCGGATGATACAGTCGGCCATGTCACGGAACCTGGTGTTGGTGTCCCACCAGTTGACATTGTTGCCGTCCTTGTCGAACTGCCGTCCGCGGTCGTCAAATCTGTGGGTGATCTCGTGGCCAATGACGAAGCCGATAGATGTACCTCTATGTCTAATTTAAAAATCAAGACAAATCCTAGGCAAAGTTTTATTAATTATATATTCAAAGATATAAAAAATGATTTTAAAACATCTTTATCACATTATACAATACAATATTTACTTGAAAAAATGACTCTAATTACCTTGTTGCTTCAAAGCACTCTTCAAGCATTGCACCTTTCAAATAAAGTCAATAAGTGTTTTTCTTCCATTTCACGTTTCCACATATTCTTCTTAAGTCTAGATTTCATATTGTTTTGAACCTGTGATGCAAGCCATTGCTAGCTTTAAAATCACGATAGTTCATGGCATAAAAAATCATTTTTGTTGCATCACAAACCCAATTGTTTATAAGTTTTTTTTTTTTAGCCTTGACATATATGATCGCAACAAAAGTTGAGGTTGATTCCTCTTTGTAACATTTAAAAAAATAGTTTTTTACATCTTGTCTCTTATAATATAAAAGTTATATTTTCTTATTTTAACATGTGTTCTGAAATTTTTTTGCCTGTGTTGTTCCACTCTGAAAAGTTTTGAAAACGGCTTTTTTTTTAGAATGCTTTTGTTTTCTTTATCTTGGAAGTAATTTGCATTTTTTCTATTTCAAATTTGATAATTGCCAAGATATTATATTTAATAAGAAGTATAATGTGTATACAAAATACAGCAAAAAAAGAATGTAAATAAAAATAAACAATGTCGCTAAATTTATTGTTTTGAAATCATGATCTGCAAGCTGAATGCACAAAATTTTGTCGTTTTAAAATTTTTTTAATTTCAAATTTTAAGTTTGTTATAAGCCTAGTATTTTAAATAGATTTAATTATTTTGGGACTTAAAATTGTTTTGTTATAGGGGTAGTTCGTTATTTAAAAAATCGCAAAGTTAGTTATAACAATTATATTTTTTATGTGGAATGAAATAGCCTTAGGTTCTTTATATGGGAAGGTTCGCTATATCCGGGGTTTAATTGTATGTGGTCTAGGATTATATCAAAAATCGATCACAAAAATGTAAAAAAAGCATGGGTCCATCCCCAACCACATTCTAATAGAACGGTGGCCGCTCTTTACACCACAGAAACAGCTTCATTTGAAAGGTACTATACAATTTATTTCATGCCACAACTGCCACCTAGAAGCTTGGAATTTTGTACTCTTGCATTGTTAGCGGGAATGAAATGGCCTATACTCTACGTAGTCTATATAAGAATGGGTCTAGAACAACAGTCATTTCTAACCCTCATTATAGTGTCACCCATATTGATACACATTGTGTTGTTGTTGTTTCTTATCCCCTTGTGTAAAGATTACACGAATTCCATGAGTTCATGCTCCTCGAGCTGTTTTATGATGAGCAGCGGCCTCTCCCAAAGGTCCTGTTTAGTGCATCTAATGCAAGCCAAAATGTGTTCTGGAGCTGCAGGTACCAAACTACATTTTGGGCAAGTGGGATAATTTTTGTTATTATTTTCTATCTTCAATGGCTTGAGATGGCCTGTTCTAAATCTTGTTAGTGTTGTTTGATGCTGTCTATTTCTGATGTTCAGAGCTCCTCCTGGGTTCACTCCACTGTACCAACTGTGCTTAGGTGGGATCCTCCAGTTCTTGTTTATTTTTGTTTTGGCTATTGTTTCTATTTCTTTAAAAGTAAGTTTATTTTTCTGTGGCAAGGGTTCTTTTGTGCCTTTTTTCGCTAGCACATCAGCAGCTTCATTGCCTTCAATGCCAATGTGTGAGGGTATCCATTGAAGGTGAATTTTTGAGGTTTTTGAGAGTTTTTGGAGATAACCAATTATGTTCCTGCTTACTTTGTCTCTGAGTTCCCCTGTGTGACTCAAGTGTTGTATGGCACTTCTACTATCAGTAAGAATCCAGATATCTTTATAATTAGTATTTCTGATGGATTTTAAGGCTTCATAGATGGCTATAAGTTCTGATCTGAAGACTGAGCAAAAATCTGGGTTTCTTCTGTTCATTTTCTCAATGCCATTTGTGGTTTTGATGAGACAGCCACTGCCAGTGTGTCCTAGCTCATATCTGCTACCATCGGTATAGATAGTTATTGCATTTTTAGGAATGTTATTAATTATTTCTAATGATAATTGTTTTAAGTATTCTGGATTTTGGTATTGTTTGTTAGTGGGTTCATTTAAAGTGGCATTAAAAATAACATTTTGTAGTGGTTTGCATGGAGAAATTTTTTCTGCTAAATAATTTTTTTCCACTTTATATTTTAAAAATTAATTTCTTTTGGCCAGGTGTAGAGGGCCTTCTTTTTTGAGTCTTAAATTGGATTCCCAATTAAGTATGTACTTGGAAGTTCTGTGTTTGTTTCCATAACTCTTGATTTTGTTTATATATTTTGGCAGATTGTAGCTTCTTCTATCCTTTAAGGGCATAATGTCTGCCTCGTAAAGTACAATATCATTAGGGCAGGTATTTCGAAGACCTGTAATAATTCTAGCTGCACTTAGTTGTATCCTTTCCAGTGATATTAGATTTGTTTCAGATGCTGTACCATAGATATGATATCCATATTCCAGGATAGGTCTAATTAGAGATGTGTAAGTTAATTTTAGTGTGGTTGCATCGGCTCCCCACTCTCTTCCTGAAATATATTTCAGGATTTTTAGTCGGTCTCTTCCTTTTCTAATAACTTCTTCAATATGTTTACTGGAGTTAATTTCTGGATCCAGGGTGTAGCCAAGATATTTAGGATGTTTATTATATTGCAATTGTTGTTCTTTCAGAATAATTTTTGGTCTTATTTTGTATAGTTTCTTATCGGTAGTAAAAAGACAGGTTTCAGATTTTTGGGGGTTAAATTCTAATTTATGTTTATTAGCAAATTTTTCTAGGTGGCTAAGAGTCTTGTTCAAATCTCTTTCAGCTTTTTTCCAGTTAGTATTGCTGCTCCATAGAATAATGTCATCAGCGAAAAGTCCAATATTGGTTTTATGTGAAATTTTTTCTTCTATGCCTGCAATAAATAGGGTGAAGAGAGTTGGGCTAAGTACTGATCCTTGTGGTAATCCTTGGTGCAATTTGAAGGTTTTAGATGTGTGCCATTATATTTGACCCTGATGTATCTATTTTTAAGGAAATCATTTATCCAAGTGATAGCTTTTCCATCAATTTTGAAATGTTTGTATAATTTTGTAATTAACTTGTTTTTCCATACCCCCCTTATCAAAAGCTTGTGTAAGGTCTAAAAAAGCAGCTATTGTGTGGTTAGTTGGTTTTCTTTTTTGTGCATCTTTTACCTTTTGTGTGAAAAATAAGAGTTGGTCTATTGTCCCATGTCCTTTCCTAAATCCATATTGTTCTTTTGGTAAGAGATTTCTTGTGTCGAGGTGGTAGGTGAGTCGTCTGAGTATAATTTTTTCCATTAATTTGCAGCAAATACTTGTGAGGGAGATAGGTCGGTAGTTTTTTGGGTCATCAGCAGATTTGTCAAGTTTTTTAATAGGAATTATTGTTGCAGTTTTCCAGTCTTGAGGCAATTTTCCAGTTTTCCAGGAGTTATTGAAAATATCAAGAAGTTTTTCTTTGCCATTTTTGCCCAAGTTTGATATCATTTGGCCATGGATTCCATCTGGCCCAGGAGTCTTGTTCAGGTGACACATATATAGGTTTGTTGAATATAAATGTGGGATGATAAATTTGGAAACAGATTACAGATAAATATTTCTTGAATCCAAATCCTGAATATTTGTTGGATTTCTTCCTTCTTGAACAATCACTGAAGAATTCAAGTCACTATTCCCAAGTTTTAGACTTGAAATCGTACAAATCATAATATTTCTTCCTGGCTATCTGACCACCCAGAAAACTGAAAACGAATGTTCAAAATTTCATACTTCTACGTGGTCTACGTGGCATATAAAAATTAAATTTCAAAATTTGAAAGGCAATTTGGAAATTTGTCCATTCCTGGCCACCCTGACAACCCAGAGGTCTGAAAATTTGTCAACTTGCATTGTCATCGGGTTCAAAAAAAGTACAAAATTCCTACGTGCTCTGGAAGTATCCTAAAAATAAATTATAAGATTTGTGAACAGACAGACATGGAAACAAGTTAAATAAAAGCTCATTTAGAAAGTTAAATAAGGCCATCTATATACAAGAAATCAATAAGTACGAGAAACTGAGCTCTCTCAATATTTTTCCATTGCAGTAGGGACAGCAAAAAGTTTGATTTATTTGAAAAATAAATTTGTGCTTATTGGTTGTAGGGGTTTTAATAGCAGGACAGGGGCTGAGAGAGATTCAGCTCCACAAGTTGTCTTGATCACAATCCTCAGTGAGCCAGCCATATATCCCATCACAAGGACAGAATAATGTGGCACACTGACCACCCTTCAGCCCAATGATGTTTCTCAGAAACTGGGAATAATGTCTTCTACATGTGGGATCTACATGGCAATTCTGTGACTCCGTGCTTAAAGCGTGACTAGTTCTCTTTGCTATATTGGGCCATCTAATATACACCTCTGGAATAACCAACACTTGCTGTCCTGACACCAAACTATACTTACAATAGAACCCCCCTTAGCAAACGGACAGTTCTCATTGCCCCCCCATTGTTCACGCTAGCAGACATCTCTAAATGACAGACACTCTCCCAAAATGCATTATTTATTGATTTCCCATATAATATACATTCCTGCTAGCATACATTTCAGAGAAGCACATCAGAAAAACACAAAATTTTGGCCATGTAGAACTTTACATGTATGCAACAAACTTTGATAGAATGTTTTCTTAAAGTTCTCTTCCATTTCTATCCAATATGTGGCACACAAGGTAAAAGAGAATTTCTACAAAAGCCGGGAAACAATAAAAATGTTTGAGAGGAGAGTTTACATAAGGAGGTTAGAATTCAATTGTAGATATCTTTCATGAAACTTCCAAGACCTTAAACACTTGAACTCTTTATATAACTCCACTTCTATTTTTCCTGCTTGGATGGAATCCAACTGGTGATGACACCATTCAAGGAGATGACTTAGAGTAGACAAGTCTAGACCAGGGTTAGTAGAAGGTGCCACTTTAGTAAAACTAAATGTTTGTATTTCCTAAAGAAGCTGGGTCAACTTTCTTTTACTAATGAACAAAACTTAAGAAAGTTGTACCTTTTAACATGTATATTGGGATTCAGACTAACTGAAGATATTTGATACACAGGTACCTTTATTGAAGACGCAAGATAACCAAATGTGAACATTCATTTTTAAAAAAAAATGTCAACCAGCAACTTCACTTTCCACTTCCTTAAGTTTTGTCCATGAGTGTATATATAATTGTTGGTTTCTCTATTGATGGTGCATATGTAAACATCTTTTTTTTTTTTTTGCAATGATAGGTAACTTCAAGACATTTGTAAACAAAAGTTTTATTGGTTGTATAAAAATTTCCAGCTTTTTTTTCTGAAGCCCAGTTTACAAGAGGTTTGTCTATAGAAAGATATAAATAAATAATCAGATGGGGCATACACAATTTACAATATTTACATTTTTCAAATACAATTTTTAAACATAAATAGCTACAAGCCAATGATATCAAAATTTTGGTTTCTTGCTCAGTGTGGGGGATTCTTCAATATCTCCCAACTCCTCTAACTTCCTTTTTATCTTGCTCAGTGTGGGGGATTCTTCAATATCTTCCAACTCCTCTAATTTCTTTTTTAATCTTTTCTTTTTCTTCTTGCTGCTGGTGCCTTCCTCCTCCACTGATAGCTTGACTGGGAGTTCTGGAGACCCTGGGTTTTGACTCAGCTCTTGAGTCTTTTTCCTCTTCTTCTTTTTCTTTGGCTTGACGGAGTCTTCCTCCTCCTCCACCTGAGGAGAGCTGTTCTCCTTGTTGAACTCCCTGAACCTCTGCATGACTTTGGTATCCCTGCGGTGAGGATACACCAGCTCTTGGTAGGTGCCTTCTTTGAGATCAACATGAAGGAGGCTGACATGCTTGTTGAAACGGATTTTCTTCCCCGAGGATTCTAGTGCTCCATCTGTATAGACAAACTTCTTAGGAGTCTTGGTCAGGATACTCCTAGATGGGGTGGCTAACTGAGACAGGGGCTCCTCCTCCTCTGGTTCTGTTTGATTGTCTTCTTCAACCTTTGGTGGCGGAACCTTGCTTCCCCCTGGAACAGATCAGGCAATGTCCCTTAAACTATAATCAATATTCTTTCACTTATAAAATATTTTTTTGTGTGCTACATGTATAAAAATGTAGATAAGTTTTGGTGAAATGTAGTTTAAATGTTGCAGGCTCAAGTCCCCTGAATTTACAACTCTGCAAAGTCCCAGAACTGACCACAAGATATTGAGATCAATAGTCATCTTTATATGGGAATTGAACAGGTCTAAAACAAAATGCTAGATTCTACAAAACAAAAACTGATATTACAAGTTACTTATCTACAAATAATTTTTTGTATAGAAATTACCTTTTTAATTCAAGCATCTTTCAAATCCCATTTAATCAGCCTACAACATTGAACTTGATTCAACTTAAAATCTATCCCTTGTTGGACTCAGTTTTTGTTTATAGAATTTAAGTAACAACAGGGTGTTTTATGACAAGGTGAAATTTGGATTATAGATTAGAACTACTTAAGTTAAATGAGTAAATTAAGTTAATACTTGATTGAGAGGTACAAGACCAAATAAATGACCCGAGTGTAGGATTTGGTCCATTATTATATCAATTATTAACTTTAAATCTAATGGATGTGACCCTGGCAAGCACTATTTTATTTAGAATGGCATTATACACTGGTGTCCAAAAAAATAAGAAACTTTTGTTTTTTAATGATATGTTTTAAAATATACAACGCTAAAAGCTAAAAAGAAATTTAATTAGGTATTTTAAGTCGTAGAATTTATTTATCGCAACCATTCGATTCGGTAAAATTGAAAATATGCAAATTTTTGCTTGTCTTTATAAGTGTGCTATTTGGCGTGTCGTTTACCCCATCTAAGAATTGTCCAATTATAATTTTATTTAATCCTTAGTTAATTATGAGTTTACGAAAAATTTTAGCAGATGATTTAAAATGGAGAGCTGTTGGAAGAATGGAGGCAGGGCAATCACATGTTGAAGTAGCAAAATGGCTAAATGTGAATAAATCTGTGGTCAGCAAAATATGGAAACAGTTCATTGAGACAGGAACCATCAAAAGAAAAGAAGGTTCTGGTAGAAAAAGAAAAACAGCTACCTCTGAAGACCGTTATCTGGTCGTAACTGCCAAGCGCCATAGGGAGATGACAGCTATTCAACTCTCTAATGAACTCTCAAGTGCTGCTGGAACGAGAATTTCAAGACAAACTGTTTACCGAAGGCTTCACGAAGGTGCTCTTTATGCAAGACGACCAATGGTCTGTATACCTTTAACCTCTGCTCACAGGAGAGCCCGCTTGAATTGGTGCTTGGAACATCACGCCTGGACTCATGATCAGTGGGCCAATGTTCTCTTCAGTGACGAGTCAAGATTTAGTTTAAACACAGATTCTCGATGAGTTTTCATCTGGAGGGAGCCTGGAACCCGCTATCATCCCAGTAACATCAGGGAAATAGACAGTTTTAGAGGGGGCAGTCTCTTAGTCTGGGCTGGCATCAGTTCTAGCAGACGCACACCCCTCCACATTTTTTCTGGGGGCACTTTAACTGCCCAAAGGTACAGGGACGAGATCCTTGAGCCCTAAGACCTTATAGAGATCAAATTGGTCACAATTTAATTTTAATGGACGATAATGCTTGTCCGCATAGGGCTAGGCTAGTCAATGAATATCTCCAGAGTGAGAATATTCGAAGGATGGATTGGCCAGCCAGATCTCCGGACCTGAATCCAATAGAGCATGTATGGGATGCTCTAGGGAGGCGTATTGGAGCTCGTCACCCCTCTCCCCAGAACCCTCATTGAGCTAAGAACTGCTCTATTGGAGGAGTGGGGTTTACTACCCCTGGACCTCCTCCAAAGTCTGGTAAACAGTATGAGGGCTCGCTGTGAGACCTTGATAGCTGTTAGAGGTGATCATACTCCCTATTGATATCTTATTTCTTTAAGATCTGGAACCTTAGCTTTGGGTATGTTGGTAATAATTTGCATATTTCATAATTTCAAATATTTTTTTATTTTCATATAGCTAGTCAAATTCCCCATAGTTTACTAAATTTTATATTTGTTAATAAATTAGCTTTTGAGAAATTTCAATATTGGTTAAGTTTCTTATTTTTTGGACACCAGTGTATATAGGCTTCACACTTTTAAGATAACATTTTACACTTTTATTTTAAAAAATATATATGCATCAATAATAGTTCAACTTTCTTATTTTACACTTTAATAACTTAATATCATTTTTAGACAGTATTTTTCAATTTTTAAAAATATTTTACCAATTTTACTATAAATAATTTAATAAAAAATAGTCTATTTTAGACATTTATCCATTTTAATCAAGCATTTGAGATCTCAAGTAAAGTTAACCAGGTTCAATATGGCGTAACATTTATCCCATTTTTCAGCTGTTCTTCCCAATTTAAATCTCAGCAGTTTTTTAACTATTGTTTAAAATAGCTTTTTTTTATGTTGAATGAAAACAGCACAAAGTTTGCCTTTTGGCTCTTATATATTTCTCTAATGCATTTAAAACGAGCTAATTAATGTTATAGTTGAAAAAACATTAAAAATTGAATAAATCATTAGTTGTCAATGGAAATTTTAGTTCCTATTCCTGAATGAATATCAAGGAACTCGAGGCAAGTACGTGATGTTTACTTTGAACCTATAGAAGTAATTTTTATAAAACACAGTTGTAAAAAAGGATAACGGTTAAATTGGTAAGAATCTTGAAGTAGAAATATAGATGTAATTTAACGCAAAATTTATTTGAAAAAATCTCAGATGTTTCATTTTTATGCTTCATTGATATGGATATAAACAATGTCTAAAATAAACCAATTTCAATCAAAATAAAAGTATTTCAATGAGATTAAATCCTCCCAGTAAAGGACACCTAATTGCAGAGCCAAAGTGTCCTTTACCAGAGGGTTGCAAAAAGATAAAAATGGTAATTGTTCTTTATAGAGAGGTGTCCTCTCATGGAGGTTCTACTATATTAATAGTAAATTTTTTTAAATTAAAAAAAAAAAATGTTTACAAATGAATTTTTTTTTTAAGTGAAAAACCTAAAGATGCCATTATAAAATACATGGGAGCAATCTTTTAGCACAACCAGATATTGAACAAATTCCCATTTAGTTTCCCTCTGGTGAGAAGGTGGGATTTCAACCCTCTCTTACATGTTGACTTTTTCCAACCAACTTGTTCCAGTTTTTACACTCCTGAGATGGTGTGTTTGTGTGGAACTAAGCAAACGTGATTGTTTAAAACAATTGTGACAACAGAAATTTAAATCCTTTCCAAAGGAGTAAGATAAGAAACTGGATAATTTCCATTGTCACTTTACAACAACATTCTCTATCCCTCAAACTAACTAGTCAAGTTGTAAACTGATTGTGCAGAAAGTTGTCCCATCAGGATCAATGAAACAACAATGCGAAAAGAGAGACAGTGAGTGAAGTGTTTGCATCCAGGGGGGGCACCAGCTATAGTGTCAATGTATTGTACAGCCGTGTTTGTTGCTACAAGTGTCTTATGGAAATAAATTGTGTTAAACATGGTGGATACATACAGAACATTGGAAACAACCATTGTGTATATCACACTCACCCAGCTTGGCCAGCCTCTCAGCAAACTTCTGTTTGAAGTAATCCACAGAGCTCTGGGTGCTCACAAAAGTTTTGTCGGAAGTTGTCTCAGTAGAGTCTGGAACCACAGCATCTAGTGGCTCCTCCTCTGTCTCTTCTTGCTCCTCCTCCTCCTGCCAACACACAGTGGTAACAGCTGTAATAATGGCATGAGGTAGGTTAATATTTACTAGATTGGGGGTGAATAAAGGATTAACAATAGATCCTCAAAATGACTAGAATAAGGCTTATACAAGAAAGTCATGTGATGGCAATTCAGTGTGGGTACTTTCCGTAGCCGGATTTTATTTTTCTCCCTGGAATTTACTGGCTGCTACATGTGAACTGCCACCAGATGTGGAGTGTGAATATGTATTTAAAATCCAGACTCAAGTCATTGAGGCAGCAGTACATTCTGAGGCTTGCTCTTTGTTTGAAGGATTTTTAAATACCAAAGATGATAAAGAACAATTTGGATTATAGCTACAAGAAAATAAGACCTAATCCTAATAGATAAATAGTGTGTAATGTTTCGGTAACAGCGTTGTTACCATCATCATACAAAAGAATAAATGAGAAAAAATATCACAGCAAGTTCTTAATTAGTACTGTTATCAAGTGTAAACAAGATAGCAGATAGGAAAAAATGTTCTCTAAGACAACCTAAAATATTATTCTTAGAATTACAAGTGGAATTTTTTTAAATATGTGAATATCAGTGTTATTTCCTCTTTCTTTCTTCCATTCTGTTAATTGCAGCACAAATAAAGTATGATAAACATTGCATGGAATTCCTATTTCTCTATACATCAACAAACACAAGAACACCCAATTACCAAAAAGAGCAAGTTCAATTTATGAAGTGTGACCAATGTTATGTGGGACAAACATTCAAAACTTTAAAGAAAGGATGGAGAACCCTGAATATGGGATAAAATTGAAATTCTGCACTTGTGTTGTTGCTTCATGCTCCTGGTATGTGACTGTGTCGTGTGTGGGGAGTTGCATAAAACTATTTTTGAAAAAAAAAAAAAATTGTCAGGACTTGAACCTGGAATTTTCTGATCCCATTGAGATGCAAAGTGCTGTGACCAAGTTCAGTGGACGATAGTGTTGCTTGCCCAAAGTGGCCATTCAAAGTTGGAAACCAGCTTCACACACTTACATTTGAGTGATAACATTTCCAAACCAGACACAGCCAACAGACAGTTCTTCCAAAGTACTTTTAAAGCACAGCTCCACAATTCCCCCAAAGGAGAGAATGGAACAAGACTTAGGTGTTCCACCCCCCAAATGCAATCATTGTTCTCCTTGGTGGAATCAACTTGGCCCACAGACCAATGAAGTGTTATTCCTGGATGGAGTTGACAACAAAGTATTTATAGGGAACATTATATAACCTGCTACCCAAGCATGTGACATTCTGAAGACCACAAAGTGTTTGTTTGGTTATTTGATCAAAATAGACAATAGAGAACTTTATGAAATGGGCCTCCACAATGCTGCTGAAACATTTGTCAAGGGATCCATGAGCATCACAACCAGGTGGCTGATAAATTTTGCCAAGGGGACAGAAATCTTGAAGATAGCTCTGTAGGCTGCAATCCTTCAACCAGCACTCAGAGGCGAGCTGGGGACATCACAGACCACTGTGGTTCGTCACCAAGCAATGGAAGCTGTCTCTTTGTACCTCATAAACAGACTTGTTATTTGAAGTGGGTCTATTATTGAAACACCCTAAAGTAGTGCCTGGGTCCTGTTGTCAAGATGTGGAATTTTGAAGGGACATTCCACTAAAAGTTCATTCCAAATGGTGGAACCTGGCTGAACAGCCCCAGATGTACAACACAAGAATGGCTCCAGGACACAATCCAACTGTTGCCACCCAGCATATAGGCCATCGGATTATTGGTTGTTTCGGTCACACTTGCTTTGGGGATGGCTTTCAATGAATTCAAAACTGGGTGAAGGAATTCTATGCTTCAAAGGACCAGAATTGGTATCGTCTGAAATCTAAGAACTAACAGAAAGATTTGGGGGAAATATTTCAGGTGGGTGGTGAATAAAATAGGTGAACTGAAAATTTGGGTCACTTGGTTCCATACATTTGTACCAACATTGTGTCACACCTGGCTTTCTGTTCACATGTTCCACAGCAGCACTTGGCTCATCCTCACCTTGGCCAGGCCGAAGATACTCTGGAACTCCTCCTTGGTGACCACCTTGCCTCGGATGACAAGGGACCTGAGGACACAAGATGTTAGCTGGTTAACAAACATTTTTCCAGAATTGTGTGAACACAGCAGATAGATCTCTGGATGGCAACACTGCACCATGGAAGCATCCAGAGCTAGTGTAAACTACGGCCCCACTGAGAAAAACATTGGACGGCAGAGAGGAAGAAATTAAATTTTGAAAGAGGATCTAAATTTTTTAAAATAAATTCTTCCTTAAAAATGCCATCAGTTAAGCAAAATTATTCATTTTTTGCTTGGCACATGCTCTTGTGATGCCTAACTTGAATCTGTTGGTTTCCCTTCCTTTTAAACCAAGATTCAAACAATTACTCCGGCACCACTAGGTAGAACTATGCCAGGAACTGGATCCTTGATTTAAGGAGATAAGTTACACTTAGTTCAACTAAGTGAATTTGATTTCTTTTTTTTTTTTCAATCCATGCTGCAGCACAGGATCAGGGTTTGATGACCCGGTGTTATTGTATTTCCGTCATTCAAGGCTACCAACATGACCAGTTGAATGTGACCAGTGTTTTTTCCAACACTCCTTCACTTTTGTTGAAGCTTCTAACATCCTGACTTTTAGTTTGTGGATCAAACTGATATGGTCTCAATTCAACCAACTGTAATTCAACAGATTATCATTTTACATCCCTTAAATAATAAAATGTCCACTAACAGTGAATGTGAATTGATAATCATCTCTTGATGTTGTCATTGTGTATCCAAAGTGTGTTTACCTATTCTACCAGGATTCATTCAAGATTGGAACATTCATCAATTCATGTTTCACGTTGAGCAGCTTTCTTCATATCAACACTAGAATCAACACAAATAAGCGGGGTCGGTGGAAGGCTGGTTAAACCGTCTGGTTTTCGACCACTACGACCCAGGTTCGATTCCCGCATTGGACACTTTTTTCTGTTAAAAAAAAAAATGCCCCAATGGCCCTCCGATTCTTGCAAAAGTCCAACCCCACCAACGAGTGCAAGTGACCAAACGGGGCTCTGGCACATTTGTAAGTGAAAAGTCGAACGCTTTCACATGTGTAGACATGTGGTGCGCTTACAGTAAAAAGCAGTCGCTAACTACCCACCATGATTACCATGGCCTGTACCACGTGTACTAGGGATAAGCAAATAAAAAAAAAAACACAAAAATTAAGAAAAAGGCCTTTTTCTTAATTTATGCACCTTATTCCAATACAATATCACATAACAGCTCGAGGAGCATGAACTCATGGAATTTGTGTAATCTTTACACAAGGGAATAAGAAACAACAAAAATATCACATTTGTACTATTTTTTCACAAATAAAAATGTTAAAACATTTTGAGACGAAAGAGTTGAAACTTTTGAAACATTTCTTTGCACTAGGACTTTCTTTGCTACTTTAGTCTTGGTGTGCTCATGGGGTGCCCGCCCACTGGTTTCAGCTTCTACATTTTGAATCCTCCAAGTTTTCAGACAAATATTGTAACATTGTAATGGAAGAGAGCAGTGTGGCCACATGGACCAGTGAAGCAGCCATCCTCCCGGTTGTTACTGTTCTCCAGGATACAAGGAGGTAAATAACAACAGAGATCCTTACTGATCTTATTTGGACCATCTTTGACACGGCGGTGCAACAATATATTACATGAGGATTAATATTTCCACATTTTTATTTTAAGATGGTAGTCTGTTACATTCATCATTTTCAAAACAGACTTTCCCACATTCAAATTCTCCAAACCATCTAAAATTGTTTGCAAATAATGGATTTGAACTGGGAAACACTGGCGATATTTGTTGAAGCCATTTCCTTCATTTAATCACACAAAATTGCTCTCAAGAGATAGCCATTTTGATCAAGAAAAAAAATACAAAAGGAATTTGTATATAGCAGGTATATAAAGTGGCCAAGACTTATAAGAAGTCTGGTGAGCCATAAATGATTGTCATGGCAGAGCTAGAGTGTGTTTTACATATGTTGGACACATAGATATCATTTTTCGAGCACATCTACCTATGGGGGGGGGGTCATTAAATGTGAAACTCTGGTTTATATTAAATGTGATTATTGTTTGGCAGAGTTTTATACATTTAAATTGCCTTTCTACTTTTGAATTCCAATGATATAGTTTTACTCTCGTGGTCCCCCAGGTCAACAACAAACCATGGACAAAGTCCCCATCACACTAGTAAAGCACATCTGGGTATCAAGGTGTTGCAGGAACAATAGAAAATCTTGGGGAAAATTTTTAAGATATGATGAAAAGGAATAATTTGGATTATAGATTGAAAACATAAGGTAACATCCAAGTAAACAAATTATGCATGACAATCTGGCAACAGCGCTGTTACCATCTTCAGACAAAAGTGCTGATTGAGAAATTATTTCACAGCATGTTTTAAATACAGTCTCTCATGAAAGACCACCCCAAAACCCCTGGTCTCTCATCGGAGACTCAGTGATGTGATGATAGATTCTTTCAATGCAAAAATAGGTGTTTTATCATTTTGTTAACTTACATAAGTTTTAAACATTCCATAGAAAACTGTATAATACAGTAGATGCTCCCATGAAAGACCACCAAAAAACATAGCAAACCCGATCTCTCAAAGGAGATGGTCTCTCATCGGAGACTGTCACGATAAGTTATGGCAGATGCTTACAAGACAAAAATTGGTGTTTTACTTATCATTTATGTAACCTACATAGGTTTAATAAGTAAACCCTCTATGGAAGACACAGGTTGGCTCTACAATAGAGTTTACAATTATTTACTCCAGCCATTTTGTGAACACAATATTCCAGATGCTCTACATGTCATCAGACCATTGGCTTCATCAGACAATATATTTTTTACACAGCTGAAATGTTGGAATAAAGTATTTGAACAAAGGTTGAAGTAAATATTAAAATATTGGTTTGGTTAAAATACTCAATCTATTAATTGATAAGGCACAATTTGGATTATAGATTATAAACAAGGTAATAAGACCAAATCCAACGGAACATTTGGATTTGGTCTTATTACCTTGTTTTACTCAATCTATTAGTTATACACATTAAAATAAAATGTATTTATCTTTACAGAGCTCTTAAAAATTCACTATAAGAGACTCGGATAAAGTGAATCTTTGTATAAATTATATTTTGCATCTATTTTAACTTAGAACAATGAAGGATTGGGTTGCAATTTGATATTTTCAACTCCAGTCCTAAGATGCATTGCCTCAAAATAAAATAACTTTTCTCATCGTTCTGTGTGAATAAACTCATGTGTTGCTCATAATATGTGAAGTCTTTCAATCTTTTTATCTGAAACTAATTGAAATAAAACTTTACACCACTTATAATTCCCAATATTTTATAAGACACCAACAAGGAGTAATAATGGTCATTGCCTCCTAAAATTTTGGTTAAAATTTTACCCTCACACAAACTGATTTTGGATTGCATATCGGCCATTTTTACGTTAACATATTCAGATACAATGATAAAGCACAATTTGGATTATAGATACAAGAATATAAAAACGTGTCTGATGATGGTAACAATGCTGTTACCGAAATGTCACACACTATTAAATTATTTTCTTTGTGTGTGTGTGTGTTGTGTATCTATATTCAGTGTTTTTATTTATAAAGGAGCCCATTGATCTTGGGTGATTTAGTTCTTGATAAATTGGGCTTTGACAATAATCTAATTATTTTGTAATTTTTGATCGCTAAAACCCAATTTCACCATTTTTAAACATGCACACTTTTTTCTAATTTAAAAAGTTATAAATCTTTTTTTCACAATTTAACAAATTATAAAATATTTCAAAGTAAATGACCTGTTATTTGAAGACCAAATGTCTCTCATGAGAAACAAAAAAAAAAATCAATTTTTAGTGGTCACAGAGCCATGTTACAAGGGCTGGGAGGTTGCCCATGTCTTGTTTACTCTGCCAACTATTTAAAAACCTTGCTATGGAATTTTTCTCAAAAAGTATTTTTGTCTAAAGATGGCATCCATAGTTTATTTATTTGGTCCTGTCACCTTAGGTCAATGATTGGTGGCCTGGGGAATGGACACTAGTTAGAATGGGGTTGTAGATTATATAGCTCCTCTCTTATTGGGGCAGATTCTTCAAGCTGTGCCTCATCTTAACAATGCATCTTCGCATTTTGAGGGGGCCAATCATAAGAGTGAAATATAAAAAAAAAAGTCTACAACCCAATATGCTATCTATTGAGTACAGTAGAACCTCCATGAAAAGTCACTTCTCTTCAGTAAGAGGACACTACTGTCCAAAGAAAGAGCCGGGTGGTGACTTACTTCTCCTCTGTGTCACTAGGAGTCAGTCCCATGTCTGAGTTGAGCTTGGCCAGGATCTTGGAGCAGTCCTCCACAGCCTGGAACTTGTTGATGTCCTCCTTGACAAACCCCAGCCCTGCACCATACACTTGTTAGACACTTGGGAGATGTTAGTCCAAACATATGCAGTAGAGTTGTTGCACGGGTCTAATGGGACTGGGTGGAACACAACTTCTCAGCACATTTGCTGCTGACCAAGCTATGATAAATGTGACACAAGTTACCAAATAAGTAGTTTAAATATTATCTGGGGGAAACCATCACAAATGATCAGAGTTCTTGGCGACCAACCAACCTTTGGATTTAGAGTTGTCCTTGAGCTGGATGGGGTCAGTTATCCCGGCCTCCTCGCGGCCCAGGCCCTTGCCTTTCTTCCAGCCCATCTTCTCCAGCATCTCCCGGCCAAACTTGGAGGAATCTGAACAACAACAACTCTGAGCTACCTGTGTAGGCCACACTCAGGTTATAGGAGTGGGAGCAAACCACACTGAGTGCTGACATTTCAACTGAAATGTCAACAATTGACCAACTTTCAAGGGTTCCAAGTCACCCCAATATGTAAACACATGGGTAACAAACAGTATTAGCATTCATAAGTAACAAACATGTGACATTTCAATGTTGTTACCAAAATATATAGTATACTTATTAAAAATATATATTATAAATAAAAAGGATATACAGTATAACCTCGTTAATTCGACACTCTACCTTAACCCTTAATTACTGGCGTTCGGCCTGAAAGGTCGTGTGGAAATTAAAAATGTTTGCAAAAATTTCAAAATGAATCCTTTTTCATCAAATTTTTCGGTAGCTTAATAAAATGCATTTATTTGAAGAACTTTGCATTTTAAGAGAAATCTATTTTGTATATACCGAGTTATTAAATAAAACGGCCTTTAAAGCCGAGCGCCAGTAATTACGTCACTGGGAATTTTAGCGTCCCTATTATTGACCGTTTCACTTTTGGTTTTATAGACGTTCAAACGCACCAAATAAGTTGAGCAATCGTTTATTTATTACTCTTTCTTCAATTATATGCATTCTAAATTGTGTTTTGTGATTGTAATTTTGCATAATATAGTAGAAGTTCGGTTCCACTTTTGGTTTTTCAAAAAACAAAAATTTGGTATCCTATGTCCCTAAAATTGGAAAATCTGTTACATTACTCTCCTAAATGCATTCGACCAAAACAATTGATCAAGAAACTGCTGAACAACAAAACCCCGAGATAATCACATTTTATAATATGACCAAAGGTGGTGTGGATGTAGTTGATCAGAAATGTGCCATGTATTCTGTTGGAGGAAGAACCAAAAGATGGCCCCTGTGTTTATTTTTTTTTTCAACTTTTTGGATGTAGTTGCAATAAATTCAGCAGTAATTTATAAGGCTGTCAAGCAAGACGGTGGAATGGCTCGAAAATAGTTTATAAAGCAGCTTGCTCTACAACTAATGAGAGATGCCTTGAATATGAGAAATCAAGCCAAAAATTTGTCAAGATATCTGCAAGTATATATTCAGAAGCATGCTGGAACTTCATCATTTGAGGTAGGCAAATATTTATTTGATATTCAAACGAAATATCAATAATGTGTGTTCTCTAGGAATCCACAAGCGGCAGTCCTTGTCCCAAAAAACGCAAAAGATGCTACCTATGTAAAAAAGATCGTCGAACTCAAATGCAATACAAAAAATGCAAAGTACCAATCTGAAAAGATCATTTTATTGGAATATGCTTGAATTGTGCACCTAATATTGAATAAAATATTCTAGATATAATTTTTTAGAATATATATATAGAATATTTAGATAGAAAGAGTTTCTTGTAAATTTTCATTTAATTTTGTTTAGAGCTCTGTTTATTCGAAAAAAAACAGAATACTTATTCTTTAGAAATTATGTGTATACGTTTAATTTTTTTAAAATATTATAATTAACATGGTTTACTATTGATTTTAAAAGTCGGCCTGAGAGGCCGAACGCCAGAATTGTGTAACGAAATTAGGCGCCAGTAACTAAGGGTTAATTCGACCATATTCTGATGTCCCGACCTCCGGCCTATCAAATAACAAACCGTAATTCGACAGTATCGATAATACGACAGTTCCGATAGGTCGACCATTTTAAAATTCGAATTTCGACAGTTGAATGTTTTTTTACCTACAACTTTACCGCTAAAAAGGTACGGCGGCAGCGACGATCGGCGGGCGCCGATAGAATCGCTTTGCGCACTTTTGGTTTCAGTTTAAGTTTCACTTTGCAGTCCCGTTTCGCAATGTCGCGAGTGTTATTGTTTTGTTTGTTTTTTTACGCGCAAATTTAGGCTTCGTGCTCTAATTTATATTATTTTATTTTTAATTTTCAGCATTGAAATATTTTAGTTATTTTAAAATTTACAAATAATTTCCTTTTAAATAAATAAATCTTCATAAAATATGTAGCCACAATGATTATGATAACATTTTATTTCAATATTCCATTTCCATGTTATTACAAAATCAATAACACCTGCAGCAGCAGTGGATGCCTTTAATACAATAAAAACACTTTGTTATTTAAAACACATTCCAGAGGAAGAAAGACATGCATGTTTTTTTTAAATAGACCATCTGGAATACATCCTGAATAGGATTTCATTGCAAAAACAGACATCTTTAAAGGAATTTTTAAAAAGATCTTCATGAATATTTTTAAATTTTCTTTTTATTTTCCTTATTTATTTCCTTTCAAGTGCTATATTCTTCAATTAAAATAAAATATTATTTATAATTATTTATGTTTCAAAAATATGTATTATTGCCATTTTGTCCCTGATACTAAAAGTTAATCATGAAAATAAAAAAATAAATACAAAAAAGTACACACAATGGTTTCAATTAATATCATTAATTTATATTACAAAGCAATTTTAAAAAAATATATTATTTTAGTGAGTTAGATGATTAGCTAATCATCTAACCTTAATTCAACACTACCTTTAATTCAACCGAAAGCTGTGATCCCTTGGGGTGTTGAACTAAAGAGGTTCGACTGTATGTTGATCTTAAAAAAAAAAAGGACTAGAGCTTTGTGTATATGCAATTAGGAAATAACATTTCCATAAAATATATATTACTGTTGTACCATCAGTATCAATGGAAGTGTGGCAACTGGCTGATGATCCATCCTTACTTTCCACCCATTTATATCTTTATTGGCAAATTTTCACCAATATTTTCCAAGAACTGTTGAATGTAGATTTCCTGTGTAGCTCCCCTGTGTCCTAACAGTTCTTCAATACTGGCAAAATTTCATCAGGTGTTACTTTCCCTTGAATGTACTACTGATGAAATTTTTCCACAAAGAAATTGATCAAAACTGCCTCTTCTATCAAAAGAGATGCAAAACTAAACGCCATCTATTGAATGTGTCTGAGACTCGGGTTGAGGTGAAAAATTTAGAATGCTTTCATATTCTTCGTCGGATCTTTTCCTGTTCTCTTATAAACACTGGAATAAGATACCCTGGACATTGCCTTGAAGGTGAAAATATTGTTTAGTTGGTCCCTGTGAATGAAGCAGTTGGCTGGTAGACATGGAGGAGGCCATTTACCACTGGAAGTTCCAATGGTGACTTAAGGAAAAGAAATGCTAGCATCCAATTGGTGGTCACAAATCCCAGCATTAGACCAGCGATTCCACATGTGGTAGTTGAAGATCGATGTCACTTGGATTTGTTCTAAATTTGGTGACACAGATCTCACCCAAATCTAGTCAATTAAATTTGGCAGACAAATCTACATTTTTACTCTTTCTTTATTAAAAAAAGAGGCAGTGGTGCATTCAAATATATGGAGGTGTTTCTGGTGAGGCATGCTATTGACTTCAGTTCTGTCTAAAAGATGTTTCTGTCCAAAATTTCCCTTGGTTGCTTTGTTTCAATCGGGTGGTGGAGGACCTTGAAAGATTGAATCCAGCAGCGAGTTCATTTTAATAAATTAAAGTGTTGCACAAGTCCAACATTAGCCTTGCAAGTACAGAAGTTGAACGGCGTCACAGAGTGTGCAATGATGACACATACGTCACCTTAGCACCCTCTAGCACTGAAAATATATTGTTGGGCTGGGTCCAGGATGGCCACATGTGGGATGATCAGTAAGGATCTCTGTTAAGACTTCTGTGCTTTATGGAGAACAAAGCAAGTGACATACAGGGAGCAACATCAACTGTCAACACTCCTGCTGGGCTTCTTCTTGATTGGTCCATCCGCCCCCCTCAGCTAGACTTGGGGTGAACACACATGGTCGAACTGAGGCTTTCTTGTCATCATAACAATATTTCACTGCTTTTATATAATCTATTTTCTACAATACTGCGAGGATTACCTTTCTCAATCACTGCAGTATAAGGGCTGTAGATTTCAATCATGTATGCAGTCTCTTTAATTCAATGTCCCAAAAGATCCGAACTTTCAGTTTAATTAAAATTAGTAAGATGATTTCATCACAATATTCTAGTGGACAATTTCTCCCTCTCTATGATAACCAAATAGATATTTGAAATAATAAAATACTGTTGTAAAATACAAATATTGTAAAATGATACCAGTGGGATATTTTTTTCAGAATTACAAGGTAGTAAGAATAAATCCAAATACATTAATAGTGTGCGACGTTTCGGTGAGAGCGTTGTTACCGAAATGTCACACACTATTTATGTATTTGGATTTGGTCTTATTACCTTGTAATTCTAATCTGTAATCTAAATTGTACCTTATAATTTTTTCTGAATGTTTCATGATCAACTTTTAGGGATGGATAAATTTGTATTAAAATACATTTTTGAAGTGAAGAAAAATCACGAATACAATTTTAATCAAAGTGAATAAAAGCAATGAAAGAAACAAATAAATTTAGAAAATTAAGACTGAAGAATTTATTTTCCTCTTAAGACCACTTATTGTTTACACCACACTAACAGACACTCTAGTTAAACCTAACTCACTGAGTAAAATATCACACAGGAACATCGGGGCCTATATAAGCACAGTGTGCTGTGCCCGGCAGCCATAATATTGTGTTTTTACCATTAAATTGGTGTTTTAATAAGATTTATCTAATGAACACAAGGTAATAAGACCAAATCCAAATAAATAAATAGTGTGTAACGTTTCGGTAACAGCGTTCAGAAGATGGTAACAACGCTGTTACCGAAACGTCACACACTATTTATTTGGGTTTGGTCTTATTACCTTGTGTTTATAATCTATAATCCAAATTGTGCCTTATCAATTTATCTAATGGTTTTGAAATTTGATTTTAAAAAATTGGTCAAATTATTCTTAGGCCAAATTAACCTGTGACAGGTTGGGACATGAAAATATGGTTGAATTGTGGCAAGTCATGAATTCACAAGGTTATACTGTATGTTAAAAATAAAAGTAAAGCAAAAATATATTTCCAATATTCAGCATTATGACTCAGCAACAATATACTTGGAATGTTTGATAAATATTTCCATTCCTTGTATAAGTGGGTTGTGGATGAGTGATGTAATTTCTGACAGCCAGGATCGAATGAATACAATATTGCTCCAATGACCTCGACTCTTTTTTGCTTATCCCTAGTACAAGTGGTACAAGCCATGATAATCATGTTGGGTAGAAGCAGGTGACTGCTTTTACTATAAGTGCACCACATGTATACACATGTGAAAAGCAGTTCGACTTTGCACTTACAAATGTGCCAGAGCCCCGTTTGTTTACTTGCACTTGCTGGTGGGTTGAACTTTTGCAAGAATCGGGGGGCCATTGAAGCATTTTTTTTTAAATCAGAAAAAGTGCCCAAGATGGGAATCGAACCCGGGTCGTAGCGGTCAAAAACCAATGGTGTAGACCACCACCGACCCCGGCCTTGATTCTTGCAAACATCCCACCAGTGAGTGCAAGCAAACAAATGGTAAAGTGCAAACTGCTTTCCACATGTGTAGACATGCGGTGAGTGAGTGCACCATGATTGCCTGCATCATGTATACTAGGAGAATAATAGTTTTTATAAAATGTCTTGTATAATGGATGATGAGTTGATGAATGCCTTATGTAGAAAACACAATGATGATGGAAATCTTGGATATCTTTCGTCAACTAATTTCACAAGAAACATATTCTGGCTTCTGTTGGATTTTCCCAAGTCTGAATGCTGGCAGTAATACTTACAAATTTAATAACCTTTTATTGGATCTGGCAACACTGTGTGTCAGGTGGGGGGCTTCCTAAAAGACATGGTGGCAGTTGCTCCACTTGGTATATTCATTTCTCAACAACATCTCCTTTGTCTATTACAAAGTTTTCTATAAAACCTTGATGGCATCTTTGTTCCCCTCCAGTCATTTATTGATGGCATCTCTCTGGGCCAAGTCCAGCAAATAGAGTGGATGTAGTTTGACAGTTCCTGGTAAAAGCTGACATGTCCAGCCCACAGTCTTCCAGCAGGGGAACTCAAAGAAGGTAATTCCATTAACATTCAGAAAACAGACCACATGACCTTCCCAGCAGATGGCACCATTCATTCTCCCCTTTGACAGCATTTGTCTCAGATGTGTAGGTCTCATCAGCAGCTATGAATCAGTGCAAAATTTCTTCAGGACTAGCCTTAGAATGTTCCAAACTGGCCAAAGTCCATCATCACCCAATTTTGTCCAAAGTGGGCAAACACAGCACTACTGGCTCTCTAATCTTCATTTGGTAGATTCTGGGAACTTGTTTGTCCTGGTGTAAGGTCAAGGACTGAGTTGTTTTTAAAGAAAGAAAAACACAAGGTAATACGACCAATTTCAAATAAATAAATAGTGTGTGACATTTTGGTAACAGCATTGTTACAGAAACATCACACACTATTTATTTATTTGGTCTTATTGTGTTTATTATCCAAATTTTGCCTTATCAAAGAAAGAGAAGATTCTTTTGACCCAGCTTCCAACATTTATTTGTCAGCCATTTTCCCTTTCGAAACAAAGGATTCCACTCAGATTTCTTTCCATTTTTAAGGTGCCGGCCGCCACATTTACTTTAAAGGTGTTCTAAATATAGAAATATGTCACACAGCAGAATTGATTGTGTCTTTTAATGGATGTCTTATTCAGATTTGGCACAAGTACAGGGAATGCCTCAAGTTTCAATTTTGATATTGCAAGAGGCTGTTTTTCTTCTCAAACAAAGCTTATGAGGATTGACTAATTTAGACCACACACACAAATAAAAAAAAACACCAAATATGTATAAACTCTGCAGGATCTGGCCACAACAAGCAATAGCTTACATATTTGGAACTTAACATCCTGTTGTGTGATGGCATACAACGTTTACAATAATGTCATTTTTGACAAGATGTCTCCTACTCTAAATAAATGTATATAAAGTAGACCATGAGAGGACACTTCTCTGAAAGGACAGATTCATTACCAAAATGATCATTTTTACTAATTATCACTCCTCAGTAAGAAGACAGCACTCCCTAAAGGTCACTTTGGCTCTGCAACTAAAGTCCTAATATATATTAAGTTCTACTATAAATTATTTATAAGATATTGACATATTTCCCTACTTAACAATAATAGTTGTTGACGTTCTAGAATGCAAGAAAAACTCATTGTTAAAATATTTGATTACACATTCATGTATTTGTCTCTTTGCTTCAAATAATATTGTTTTTAAACGTTATGGGTTCTCTAAATATAGAAAACTATATATTTATTATATTTTATAGACTAGATATATTCTCCAAAAACAAAAATGGCAGTTAAATAGATTTGACGTTAGTGAAGTAGCCCAAATACTAACCAGCCGACCAAGATGACTTGTGGTGAGCGCCCAGAGCAACATTGTAGTTTATTTTGCCCATCTGGCACAAATTCGATTTTAAAATGAGTATGAGAAATTATTAGCAATTTATATCACAATAAATTTAATAAAAAGGTAAACAAATATAATTAAATGCTCGCTCACGTGGAGCAAAAAGAAAAAGGATTTTATTTTACATAATATCTATAATGTTAGTCAAATTTCATTAAATATTTTACACAGAATATTTTGGTTTAAATTTATTTATTTGATTAAATATTGAATTTATATAAATTTATTACATTAGAATTGAAATATTTTTATATATTTAAATTTTTAAAATAGAAATGCGCCAAATTTAAAAGAGAATATCATAGTGTATTAAAAAAATTCTTCAATAACTATACCATTTATTAACTGTAGGTCCCCTTTTAAATTTTCAGAATATTATATAAATTATGTGAATTTTCAAAAATGTTCCACACAATATAAAGTATATCTTGTTTTAAAAGTTATGTTTAAACAGAATCTGTAGCATTGTGAAAAAACTATTTTAATTATAAATAAAAACTAACATCCCCCCCACACACATAAATATATATCCAAAATCGATATATATTTAATAAATTCATTAAGAAACACTTGAGTACCAATTCTATACAAAATTAATAAAATTTTATATTTTTTCACAAAGGCGTATTCTTGATTTGGTATATAGGACATTTAGAGGAGCATTTTATTTTTAGGTTGTGCTATAATAGAATAGAGGCTACGTTCTCTGGATACTGAGTATTTTTAGCATGATACTTCTCTCACGGAAACATCATAACTTTTCTGAATAATGAGAATGCTGTGAAAATAACTTTTAATGATCATATGTGAAGTACAATCTCAAAATAATCTATTAGAGTTAATATGTATGTTTAATTTGCGTTAGGTTCTCAGAGTTCAGTTGCTTGATCAGATATACATATATATCCAACACGCTCTTCATCATCTACTGCTTGAGGCCATTTTTAAATTGTGAGAACCTTAAACATGTTGCGGTTTGTCTTAAATACTGTTTGAAAACTGAGTAAGTGTTCGTGTCCCCTTTTATTTCTTTAAAAACGGGGGTGAGCTTTGCAAATGGCTCACTTTTTTTTTTTTCGTTTTCATATAATAATAAAAAAATTGTCTTTCGTTGCATATAGCGTTCCTACTTTACATATTTGTAGATGATATTTACAATAGTTATATAATACGTTTGTTAATATAATCTCAAACGTAGCTCTTGCGCTACTTTCGAATAATAAAAAACTATGTTCAATATATTTTTTTAGTTGTTTTAAAGTGTTCTCAAAAATTATATGAAAAAGTCCATGTGTCCAAATTAAAACTAAAAGTGTCAAAATAAAAATTGAAAATGTCTAAATATAAAATGTCAAATTAAAAGTTAAAACCCCATATATAAGCACGGTGCCTGTGACGCACAATTTCAACTCGGGATTTTTCAGCGATTGTTCATGACCTAAATACAGAAATTCAGGTTTCTCTCTCCAACCTCCTTGGAATTACAGAAAAATCAATATACATATTATTTTTGTTATAATTAAGTAATATACTTGGCGACTATATCATCACCATATATATATTTTCCTTATATAATTATATTAAAATTAAAAAAAAACAATTGTCGGGAAAATTTGATCTATAAAGCAAAGGTCGCCTCTCCCGTCAAAATAGACGTCAAAACGACGCCATCTATTATATATATATATATATATAAATGGTGTCTAGTTTTGACGTCTATTTTGACGGGAGAGGCGAGCTTTGCTTTTATAGAAAATTATCTATATAATGAATATTAACAAGTCTTCAAAAATTCAGCTTTAATGTTTTAAAATATATAAGCTTGATCCATTTAAAGTAATGATCGAAAAAGCTTTTATAACATAAAATGTCGACAGAAGTAATCTTATAAATTGGTATATTTTGTTAAATATGAGAAACACTATATCATGATAATCAATTCCCCCATTTATCTACATTCGGTAGAGTTAAACACATCTACTACTGAAACATATAGTCTTACACATTTTTAGATTTAATTAAAAAGACATATATTGGATATCAAAATATAATTTATTTCACCTATATTTCAGTTAGCTGACCGCTCAAGGTATTATAACATACTAATGTGTACGATAAAAATTCAAGAATCAAGGGACGAGTTTCTTTTATACGACGATTTATTACAAAACGCTCGAGCTTTCGGGCTGGCCGGCCCTTCTACAGGAGAAATGTGAATACATATGGAACATTGAACACTATATAGGGATGAGACTATTTACATATTAAAAACTATGGGAACTTTGCATATCTATGAAATGTTGAGAGGCATAATTAGCATACCAGGAAATTATGGAAAGGAGAAATCAACATGCATGTTAATAGCTATTGAATGTAGTAGAGTTAGGAATATTTTCTAATGTCTATGAGGGAGGAGGGGGGGAAGCACACAGATGGAGGATACAAGGCTACGGGAACAGGGATTGGTAGGATTCAGGGAGGTCGATGTGTCTATTGATGGTATTAGAAATATTAACGAATGACTCGTTAAAGCAGAGTGCCAATTGATTTATTGGTTATACAAGTTTAGAGAAAATCAAAAGAGGGATAGAATGACAGTTGTAATCAGCCAGCAGCAGGCAGGAAGGGAGGAGGGGTAGGTAGTGACGTCACACATGGTATCACGTGGCGCCGCCGCAGTGTACATGTGCCAAAGGTCGACTTGGGATGAAACAGCGACTCTATAAATTTCACATTTCTAACACTCCCTCTTGAAATTTATAACGTTCAAGTTTTCTAGGAGCCGCCTGAAGTGTTTCGGTCCCAAAGGTTTCGTCAGGAGGTCAGCCGTCTGCTGAAGAGTGCTGACATATCTTGTGATCAGCTCACCATCTTCCTGTTTAGTACGAATGTAGTGATATCGTACATCAATGTGCTTCGTTCTCTTATGGAACTCGGGATTCTGCACTAGCTTTATGGCTGCTTGATTATCCATGTTGAGTACTGTGGGTCTGTCCATCTTAATCCCGATATCCTTAAGAAGTCTGCGTAGCCAGACCATTTCTTTAGTAGCAGCACAGGCAGCAATATATTCACTTTCTGTTGTCGAGAGGGCAACTGTCGATTGCTTTTGGCTTGACCATGAAACAGCACCATGGTTTAACATGAAGATGTAACCTGTAGTACTTTTCCTTGAATCAATGTCCCTAGCATAATCGCTATCTGAGTAACCTGTTAACTCTTGATGGCTAGCGTACAATATTCCTAATTGTGGTGTTGCTTTCAAGTAGCGAAATACATTTTTAATTGCTGTCCAGTGTGTCTGTCCTGGGTTGTCAAGGTATTTACTTAACTGTGATGTTGCAAAAGCTATGTCCGGTCTAGAAACAGAAGAGGCAAACATTAGTGAGCCTACGGCTTCTCTGTAAGGAAATTTTGGTGAATTTCCATTTTTATCTAAGTCTGGGCAATCAGCTTTAGTTAGGACTGTACTCGGGTCCATGGGTACTGCTGCGGGTTTGCAATCAATCATGTTGAATTTATCTAAAATCTTGTTTATGTATGAAGATTGGTGGATATAGATCTTCGATCTATCCTCTGATTGTTCAATCTGAAGTCCTACGAAATAATCTGCATCTCTAGACGTTATATTGAACTCGTGAGATAGTTCCTGGACGATAGAATCGATATCGTCCTTGTTCCGAGACATGAGAAGTCCATCATCGACGTAAAGAGCAAGGATCATTTGAGTGTCGTTAATAGTTCAGGTGAAAACACATTGATCTGCATTAGATTGAAAAAAAAATTGTGTTTCTCTAAGAAGGATTTAAACTTCCTATTCCAATTTCTGGACGATTGTTTCAGTCCATATAGACTCTTTTGTAGTTTACAAACAAAATTGTGTCCTTGAGAGAAACCTTCTGGTTGTTCTAAGTATATGACTTCGTCTAGGTCACCATATAAAAATGCAGTCTTTACGTCAAATTGTTTTAAGAACATTCTTTCTGATGCCGCGTTTGCTAGTAACACTCGAAGTGAATCATATCTGACAACAGGACTGAAGGTGTCGAAATAGTCTACGTTCTTCCTTTGTGTGTAACCCTTAGCTACAAGTCTAGCCTTAAATTTAGGTGCCGTAGAGTTGGGATGGGATTTTAGCTTATAAACCCATTTACTTCCTATTGGCTTATATCCGTCTGGTAGGGTTTCGAGTGACCATGTGTTATTAGATTCTAACGCTTTTATTTCTTCTTTCATTGCATCCAACCATTTTTCGGCATTTGGACTTTCCATAGCATCTTTTAGGTTGAAGGCTCATCAACAAAATGGTAGTTACAAGAATCTGCTTTCTTTTTAGATCGAGTTATCATCGGGTGGAATCCCGACGGCGTGGGAAACCGTAGCGCTGTAGGTGATTCATCCTCGGTCGGTGGTGCCGGCGGGTTAAAGTCAATGTTTATTGGGATGAGGTTTTCTCCCTCTAGTTCGTAATGTTGGAGTTTTGTCTCGTTAAAAGTAACATCTTTAGAGATAGAAATCTTTCTAGTAGAAGGGTTCCAGAGTCGAAAGTTAGTGCATGTTTTATCGTACCCTAAGAAAATCATCTTTTGTGATTTCTTATCCCATTTCCTTCTACGTTCTTTAGGTGTATGCAACCATCTTCACAGCCGAAAATCTTTAGATTATATAAACTAACTTTTCTTCCGAAAAAGAGTTCATAGGGTGTGGTATTGGGAGCTTGTTTAGTGAATGTTCGGTTTAGAATGAAGGTTGCAGTATTGCAAGCTTCTGCCCAAAGTTCTTCGGGAAGATTTCGTGCGCACAACATCGATCGAGCTGCTTCGACAATAGTTCTATTGTCTCGTTCTATGCGCCCTATCTGTTCGTGAACATATGGAGCTGACAATTCACGCACTATTCCGAACTTTCTGCAAGTATTTGTGAAATCTTTACTGGTATATTCTAGTGCATTGTCGGTTCTAATCACTTTAATTTTATTGCCTATTTGATTATAACTGAATCTAGCAAAGTTTTCAAATTTGTGTAAAATATCGGATTTGTGTCTAATGAAATCTATATGGCGAAAGCCACTGGAATAATCTTTGAATAAAATGAAATAAAGTGATCCTCCTATTGATTGTGTTGGCATAGGGCCGCAGATATCACTTAGAATGAACTCACCAGGATTGTACTCTTTTGTTTCAGACAAATGACTAGGCTTTCTGTGAGCTTTTCCTTCTTGGCAGCCTTGACAGAAGAAATCGTCTTCTTTTATGTCCTCGGGTTGCAAGCCGTTGATCAATCCTTTCTTGGCCATTTCTCGAATAGTGGTGAGTGAGATGTGTGCTAGTCTTTCGTGCCACAGTTGGAGGTTGTTGATCTTTGCAGAAAATCCTTGTGAAGATGAAGTAACTCGGAACATCATCTTGTAGAGCCCATCTTGGCGTTGTCCAACTGCTTTCAGATCTTTTCTTGAGTAGATGCGCAGCTCATCCTTGTCGATGTCTACTCGGTATCCCTTTTCAGTGCACACTCCCAGGCTGAACAAATTTTTCTTGAGCTTCGAAGAGTAGAGCACATTCCTGATTGATGTTGTAATCCATTCTCCATTCACCATGGCAAGGATTTCAATGTCACCTGTACCTTCTGCAAGGACGGAAGTGTTGTCTCCAAGGTATATTCTATGATCGTTGTGGATCGGAGTGAAGGACTTGAACCATTCACGTCGGAAGGTCATGCTGCAGCTAGCTCCGCTACCTGCCCACCATATGTCACAATCATTCCACTTTAGGATGGTATCAGCGTTGAAACCTTTATGATCACAATCTCCTGCTTGGTTCTTCCGCTTCTCGTTTTTCTTCTGCTGGTCGGCAATCCGTTTCCGACATTCCCGTGACCAATGACCAATCTTGTGACAATAATGGCATTCAGTCTTTTTCTTTAGTTCTGATATCTTTCCTGAATCAGTCTTCTTTATGTTATCTTCTTTGATTCTTGGTTTAGTCTGTTGGCAGAATGTTGTACCTTGCGAGGAATCGGCCTGCTGGTTTCTACATTCTTCAATCAGAAGACGTGCTGATAAGTTCTCTAGAGTCTGCGTAATCGGCGCTTGAGACTCCCATGCTGGGATGAAATACCGCATGCTCGAAGGAAGAGAGTTTATTATCTTTGCCACTTTCTGGTCATCTGTAATCGTTCCTCCTGCATCCTGAATTCTTGCACTAAGATTTTCAATCTTGGCGATATAGCTGCTGACATCCTCTGATGACGACATTCGGGGGCGTCAAAAAATTGTTGCCAAAACATGCCAATTGCGATCTCTGATCTCTGTTCGTGGATGGACATGAGCCTTGTCCACATTTGAGCGGCAGTTTTACAGGACATCAGGCTTTGATATCTTTGGCGTGCCATGCATCCTGTATAGCAGAGGTAGCGTCACTTACCTCTGGTTTGATATCTTTGCCGTCCACGATATCCAAAAGTTGATTTTGCTCTAATAGTAGTCGGAACTGAAATTTCCAAAGGGAGAAGTTTTCGCCTTTGAACTGGCGGACTTGATTCTCAAGGTGCGTCATATTTAGCACGAGTTAGGCTTAGCAGTTTCACTTTAGGTTTGCTTCTTCAAATTTGGGGCGTAGTCAGGACCCATAACCTATTGGAAATATTAACGAATGACTCGTTAAAGCAGAGTGCCAATTGATTTATTGGTTATGCAAGTTTAGAGAAAATCAAAAGAGGGATAGAATGACAGTTGTAATCAGCCAGCAGCAGGCAGGAAGGGAGGAGGGGTAGGTAGTGACGTCACACATGGTATCAGGTGGCGCCGCCGCAGTGTACATGTGCCAAAGGTCGACTTGGGATGAAAAAGCGACTCTATAAATTTCACATTTCTAACAGATGGCATGGAAGCCCTGGGAAACGAGAGCTTCCAAGATGAGGCGCTGCTGCTTGTTGTATATGCGGCTATAGTGCACAGATGGATTGGCCAGATCGAAAGAGTGGTTGGAGGTCCGGATGTGTTGATATATGGCTGATTTCTCACCTTGTCTGGAGATGTTTTTGCTGTGCTCCTCGAGTCTTGTCCCTACGCTCCTGCCTGTCTCACCAACGTAGACAACGTCGCAGTCAGCGCAGGGGATGGAGTAGACACAGCCAGACAAGAGAGAAGGGTTATATGGGCTATTGCTTTTTGTGTCTGGGTTCCTAATGAGGGAGCTGATGTTAGGGGAGTTGGAGTACCAGGGTCCTGACTCCAAATTTGCTTAGGGCTCGGGCTATGGAGGAGCTAGTGGTGGAATATGGGAGGACACATATGGATTTATATATGGGATTGGAAGGGGTGTGGTTGGGGTTGTGGAAGTGGCGTAATATGAAAGACTTCGGGTATTGGAATTTAATGAGATTGGCTATGACTCTATTGGTCTCCATGGTTTTGAAATCAGAGGTGGAACAGTGGGTGTGAACTCGTTTAGATAGGGTTTTGACGGTGTTAATTTTGTGACTTAGGGGGCAGAAGGAGTTGAAGTGAATATAATTGGGTCTAAACGAATTTTTGTAATGTACTGTTGGAGTGGGGGGGGGGTATCTGGTTGGGGTCCGGATGATTAGGAAATCTAAGAATGGGAGGGCGTTGTAAGTTTCGGTTTCATGGGTGAAGGCAAGGTCAGGATGGTAACTAATAAGTTTTGAGAGGATATTTTCAACCTGGCTTTTTGTGCATATGCAGAACACATCATCTATGTATCTACGCCAAAGGCGGATATCGGATGGAAAATCTGAGGTGATCTGCCTATCTATAGACCGCATAACAATCTCTGCAGCAGCTGAGAATAGAGGGTTCCCCATTGGGGACCCTTTTATCTGTAGAAAAAACTGGGAGTTGAAAGAGCAGACTGAAGATTGTAAACAGAGATGGGTGAGTTCTATAATTTTGGAGGAGGTATGATAATCGACATGGGAATCAACTAGAAAGGACCTAAGGGAGTCTACAATTAAATCGTGGGGGAGGCTAGGGTATAACGATACTACATCAAATGAAACCATGACGAGGTTCGGACAAGGAGGAGTACCATACACATCATCAATGAATGAACTGGTGGAGGTGATGGAGGTGAGGGAAGGAGTACCTTTCAGGAGGGACGAGAGGAATGACGAAATGAACTTGGAGACCGGGGCCATGGGGGATAGGAAGTGGGCCACGATTGGTCTTAACGGAGATGGGTTTGAAAGTGGATATGTCGGAGAGAACCACCTTAGAAAACACCTTAGACATTAGAAAATATTCCTAACTCTACTACATTCAATAGCTATTTACATGCATGTTGATTTCTCTTTTCCATAATTTCCTGGTATGCTAATTATGCCTCTCAACATTTCATAGATATGCAAAGTTCCCATAGTTTTTAATATGTAAATAGTCTCATCCCTATATAGTGTTCAATGTTCCATATGTTTTCACATTTCTCCTGTAGAAGGGCCGGCCAGCCCGAAAGCTTGAGCGTTTTGTAATAAATCGTCGTATAAAAGAAACTCGTCCCTTGATTCTTGAATTTTTATCGTACTTTATTGAAGGGATTCCAGTACTTGTAATACTAATGTGTGTAAACAACAAACTTAGCTTTATAAAGGTAAACATGGCTTAGAACTGGCTGTCGTTCTAGACCCGTCCATACAACTTACAAATAATCCCTCAATATTTAACATATCTAGCTGACAGTTTAACAGGAGTCTGGGAGGTGTTTTCAACCAAGCACTGGACTAATTGACATAGTTTTAGCCAGCAGTGATGATGATAACATCATGTTTGGACGACAGACACAATCGGTGAAACCCGAGCAGAACACGGCCATCATGTTTGATAGACAGAACCAAGAGTCGATGGAATACTCACTCGGCCAGGCGCAAGTCAGTCAAGGATGGTTCAAAGGCCACCTTTTCCATTATATAAAACTACTAATAAAATTCATAACTAGAAGATGTGGAAATGAACATGCAGTTTAAATAAATTACAGGTTATTCAAAACCTCTACAGATTAAACTAACCAATTTATATGTTACACGATAGAGACATGATGATGATATATTAATGATTTCTTACACTGATAAAACACCATTTGCTAAAACAATGTTCGCTCGGCAAACTTTCACTCGGGTGGTTTCACCAGGGAAAGCCGGATAGCTTAATTATAGGGGAAACATATTTTTTCACTTTATTTATAATTGATATTATAAATATATAAAGAAATTTATGCAAAACTTGAAATATTGGAAGGACTTGGCCTGTGGTTTATTCTATTCTAGCCCACTCTTCCTCGAGCTTACAAAGCCACAGGCCAACTAGCCGATCCCTCAATCCACAGTAGAGGCCTGGTTGAATCCACACTGATGCCGCCCAATATGTTTGACCTTTGTGTTCAGCCATTGTAAATTATCTTTGGTACAGGGAGAGAGAGCAACAATAAGAGAATAAACTTATTCCATCACATTTAAATACAGCCAAAGACTGACATATCCCAATTTAACTTTTTATTTTTTAATTATCCCTAGTACACGTGATACAGGCCATGATAATCATGGTGGGTAGTTAGCGACTGCTTTTACTGTAAGCGCACCACATGTCTACACATGTGAAAAGCAGTTCGACTTTGCACTTACAAATGTGCCAGAGCCCCGTTTGGTTACTTGCACTCGCTGGTGGGGTTGGAACTTTGCAAGAATCGGGGGCCATTGGAGCATTTTTTTAATCAGAAAAAAGTATCCAATGCGGGAATCGAACCCGGGTCGTAGTGGTCGAAAACCAAACGGTTTAAACATCCTTCCACCGACCCCCTAATTTAACGATTGATGCCCACGATTCAACGAACAGCCCGCTATCATTTGAAGCTCAATTACAACAGAAGTATAATAGTCGAGATCATTAATTCTTTCGGCCTTTTATAATCTTTGTTTCGGCCAGTCAATATGGACAACGTAAAGGTTGTCCCCTGAGAGAGAAATTGTATACTGAGAGATTCTCTCACAGGCGTTGAGACATTCACCTTTTAAACTCAATTTTATTTGAAAAATAATCCAACAAAGTGAAATTTTACAGGGATCAGGTGGGCAAATGAAGAAACTGAAAGTTGCTGATGACTTGCGCCATCTCTCGGAGTATATACTAGTTGATATTTATTCCGACAGAAGCCATCAGTATATTTCAGTTGCACCATCAGGGTATGCCTTTTTGTCTCAATTTTATTTGAAGAAACCACATAGAGAAAATGGTATTTAATCGACGGTTACTGACATCCAAGTTGGTGGCACACACCCATGGTGTTATTTGCTCAGTTGACAGCTCTTGTTTCTTTTGGCGATCCGGAATTCGCGATCCAATGATTATCCCTAGGTGTATTAGTAAGTATTCTCAGTTATTTTTTGGGAGTTAGGCTTGTCTCACTATATGACTCATTTATTGACAATTATTGACATTTCTAGGCCTTTTATGCAAATGAAAATTAAGAAACCTTTCTGAACATTCCAACTTCCTCCACGAGAAACAATAGAGTTGACAGAACTATAAAATATAAAGAATACAATTAGCGACACCAGATCCAAGTGTAAGACATTATATAATTCTATTTTCTGGGGTTCTATTACTCTTTGTTAACATAGGAGGTTATGGCGTTTAAACCAACGGTTTGAACTCTGGACAAATGGAGCTGCGCTCGGAGGACAGAGAGATTCTATTGTGTCCCACCAGCCTGGACTGAGGGTGCACCCATTGTTACCATACAGCCACGCCAGAAAGTGACCAGCTGATTCCTATGTGCGCAAACACATGGTGGGTACTTGGCAGTTATCGTCCGGCGAAGTAAAATTTTACAAAATCAGGATCTTCAATAATTAACACACCCCCCCCCTTTTTTTTTTTAATCAATGACCATTAATCTGAAATCTTCACTACCAACTTCTTGTGCGATATTTCAAACAGACATGTACCAAAGAGGCACCTCTATTTTGTTGACAGTTCGTTAAAACACTTCTCTGCGTGCCGGCCTAGATCGTCGAACACCAGCCGCTTTGGCAGATTGGAACAACAACCATGGCTCTGGCCAGTACATGTCGTTGAATGTAACGGGAGGAGGAGATAGAACACATGGCTGAATGATTTCGCCGGTGATATGGCCGACTTACAGCCACAGCACACTGGACTGCTCCTACCTAGCTTTGTTAAAAGACACTCCATATCTCACAACATTCAGCGTTATGTAAAGATATTTTATTATTTATAATTTAAAAAAATATTTACCAAAAATAATAAAACATAGCTACAAGAGATGTTACACCAATAAAACAGGATGTCCACGCATGTGCGAACTCTAACCAATGTTGGCAGATATTCAAATGTTGAGTACAAGGCCGCCGTGTTGCCAAGCTTCTATTTCCGGCTTTACTCACCACCAAAGCGGAAGTGCCATCCTACCCCACGTGATGTAAAAAGGCCCCTCTATCTGTGAACCAATCACAAATTGTAATCCATTCAGCGTTACCCAGGGTGCACCACGTGGAGGCGGATTACACTACACCCCGAAAGAGGAAGAGGTCGCCTTGACGCCCCCTCCGCGGAGGGACTAAACAGGACGAAACAAAGGGCCGACACGACAACGCGGTGTCCCACAAATAAAGCCACCATGTGTCCCAAAAGCGGCAGAATTTGTGAGACGACGTTGAAGGCGGCCCTAGGTTCCGAGCCCGGAGTCAACCCACGTGGAGCGGACGTCAGCGGCCAGATCCCCTTCCGGGACAACCTACTAGGGTCGGTTCGGCTTATATAGCCCGCACTGGACGGGGGTGGAATCAAACGGGTAGTTTGGGGAACAACACGGTTATCTCACTTTTTGGGCTGGATTTACCTGCCTTGGGCTGGACTAGTTGTTAGTAAGATGAGCAGACTCTGTTGGAAATGATTCAGGAAGACGGCTCTAGATGGCGCGCGCCAAGGGATGCGCCACAGAGTGCGCCACAGAGTCCGTCCACGTGACCTTATACGACTATAAAAGCCGGCGAAAAAGGTATGAGATCGGTGGGTGAAGAGAGGAGATGGCGTAGTAGCGCAGAGGTTTAGTAGGGTAAGAAGATTAAAGTGCCTGAGCCTAAAAGCGAGCAACTCGAGTGATCTAGCGAGCAACTCAAGTGATCAAGCGAGCAACTCAAGTGATTTAGTGAGCAACTCAAGGGATCTAGCGAGCAACTCAAGTGATCTAGAGAGCAACTCAAGCGAAAAGGCCAGAGAAGTTCATAAGAAGCCTGAATATAAAATTAAAGGTAAAGAAGATAGTTAAAGAAGACTGAATTAGAGAAAAGGGCTGTTAAAGAAGCTGAGGCAGGCTTACCCTGATAGAACGGGATTGATATTAGTTCATTTTTTGTATGTTGCCATATGTAGAATAAAGCCTCATATATTTAAAATCATCAAATCCAGCTGATCATTTCCTCAAGAATAACACCAGCCTATCGCTATAGTAATTATTACAATAGTTAGAAAAAACAAGGATTATTTAAATTGTTAATTTTTCCTATTACTTTATTTCTAAAAACTATTTCTCTTCATTCCCAACATTTCTGGTGAGCCGGACGCGATAGGCTTGGTGGTAAGATGGAGGAGGTGAACGAAATAAGAAAAGCTGCAAGAGGTAAATTTACTGAGCAAGTCAATGATTTATATGCAGAGTTGAAAAATACTTGCATTGATAAAAATAAGGTTTATGCAAAGTTTGATCAGCTTGAATGTTTGCATAATAGGCTTGTGGCTTTGAATGAACAGTACCAATTAATTCTGCTATCTCAAGAAGATATTTCGGATGAAGAAATTGATAGAGAATTCGAAAATTGTGAAATATACATACAGGAAAGATTTAACTTAGAGTATAAAATTAGCGTAATGCGTGAGCAGGAAAAAGATGCTCTTTCAACTAATGGTAATGATTAAGTTGAATCTAGAGAGGTAAATATTACAAAAGATAAAGAAGCTATTGATGCAGCTGATCATGAAACTGAAATGGCGGATGCCAAAAATACTTTAACTGAGATGAGGAAACTAAAGTCAGCAAGGCAAGTGATGAATATACATTAGAAATGGACTTTAATAAGGAAGATTTGGAGCAAGAAGAAACTGCTAATGAAAAATGTAAAGATGCAGATTTAAAGAATAAAGAAGATTCTGAAGCTGAGTCCAAAGGCGATAGAATAAGGGATTCGGAAGCTGAAACCAAAGGCGATGGAGTAAAGGATTATAAAACTGCAATTAAAGGTTATGAATCGGTAAACAATTCTAGAGCGGTAGCTGAAGGCGCTGATCAAGTAAAGATTCCAGATGATGAAACTGAATCCATTGATGATACTGAGGAAAGAGTTGTCAAAGCTCAAGCATCGAGGAAATTGGTGGAAGCAAGACCAACTGGAGATACGGAATCTAAAATAAAGGATAATTATAAAGAAACAGAATACAAAGATTTGAAAACCATAAATAAAACTGATTATGCAGAGCATAAGGACGATAGATACAACGAGGGAAAAGATCATGATGGAAATGAGGCGAAAAATATAGATGAAGAACATTGTACAGAGTCAAAGAACTTGGAAGAAGAGAAAAAGCTGGATGTGGAACAAGGAATGGATTCAAAGAGCACTGAAGAAGTGAAGCAGCTAGATGTAGAACAAGGTACTGATTCAAAGGTGGAAGAAGAAAAGCTAGATGTAGAACAAGGTACTGATTCAAAGGTGGAAGAAAAAAATATGGATCCAAAAGATTGGTTGAATGAAGGGTTCATCGAAGGAGTTAATGAAATTCCACCGGAAGTAAAAGGATACTGTTTTCCTGATCGCCCTGTATTTAAGTGTGAATCCAAAACGACGCCTATACGGCCAGTATTTGACGACGCTTTCTGTCGAGGACACAACGGACTCTCCTTGAAACGGTATTTAAAAAAGGGACCCAATCTACTGAAGAGAATCCCTGAAATAAGGATAAAATTTCGGGAAAATAAGTTTGGAGTCTTGGCAGACATGAGAAGATATTTCGAGATGATAGCCATTAAGGAGAATGATCGAGACTACCTCAGATTTCTTTGGAAAAAGAGGATGGATAACTGATGGCTTTTAGGCATAAAAAGATTTGTTCTCGACCTAAATTGTAGTCCATGTTTTGCAGAATTCCGTAATTACCATCTTCAAACGATAAAAGGTTCTCTAGAAAAGATGGTAAGTATGTTGGCTCAATCCTTCTATAAGGATGATTGTGTTGCCTCTCTGGAAACAAGGCAAGAGGTCGAAGAGTTTCAAAGGTCTGCCACCGAGAATATGGAAAGAGCGAAAATGAGCTCAAGAGGGTGGGAGTATTCCTTTGATGATACCTCAAGTGAAGAGCCTTTAACCAAAGTATTGGGGATCGTCTGGAACAAAGGGGAAGATATATTAAAATGTGAATTCCCTAAAAATGTAAGCCTTCCCTCAAGATTAACGAAACGACTAGTGCTGTCAGTGGTTCAGCGTATATTTGATCCACTTGGATTTTGTGCTCCAGAACTCGTAGCACCCAAAATCATTGCTGCAGAGAAGGTGGGATTTAAAAATAGGATGTGATACACCATAGCCTGAAAGTATGGCTCGTGAGTTTAAAACTTGGTGTGATCGGATGAGATTCATTGATTTAATAAGGATACCTAGATATATGTGGAATGATATTATGTTCCCCACGGAAAATCACATCTTTTGTGACGCCAGTCAAGTGGCTTATGGGGCAGTCGCCTATTTAAGGAGTGAAGTGGATGGAAGATGTAATACAACTTTGATATGGAGTAAAGCAAGATTGGCGCCAATAAGAAGAATTACAATCCCTCGACTGGGATTGATGGTCATGATACTGGGATCTAGATTGGCCAACTCTATTCACACTGCTCTGAAAGGAAAATGTAAAATAACTCTTTGGTCTGATTCTTCTACGGCCTTGAGTTGGATAAGGAGAGATATAGAATGGCGGGTTTTCGTAAGAAACAGAGTTAAAGAAATTCAATCTACTACCAATTTGAACGATTGGAGGTTCATACCAGGACACTTGAACCCAGCTGATCTTTTGTCTCGAGGATGCTCTCCATGCCAGTTTGTGCGAAGTAGATGGTGGGAGGCCCCCGGGTGGTTGAAAGAACCTAAAAAATCATGGCCTAAGTCGGAGCCCACGATAGATCAGCAGGAGGTCTGTTCTGAGGAGAAGATTGTGAATACAAATATTAATTTGAACGTAGATTGTAAAGATTGGTTGTTGAAAAGAAGACTGACTATCATCTCAACATCAGAATAATGTCTTATGTTTTAAGATTCATAGGGAAACTTAAAAAGCAGTTCACAGAAAAGGGTCCTTTGACAGTGTCTGAGTTGGAATTTGCAGAAAAGAGACTTGTTGAAGTGATTCAAGAGATGGTGTCTATGGAGAGATTGAGTTCTATCAAGGGTTTGAAGATCTTTAAGAACTCTGAGGGCCTATGGTGTGTTGAAAGTAAACTTTTGCATGGGCAAGTCCCAGAAGAGTTCAAAACTCCAGCCATTCTGCCTAGAGGTCATCCCTTTGTGGAACGACTAGTTTGGGAAGTGCACATAAAGAGGGGTCATGCAGGAGTTCAATTCATTTTGTCAACTTTAAGGGAAAATTTTTGGATAATCAGGGGAAGAAAAACTATAAAGAAAATCATTAGTAAGTGCATAGTTTGTAAAAGGTTCAAGGAAAAGGCTCTGCAAAGACCAATGGCAGCTCTGCCTGCGAGTAGAATTGGACTTGGAAAACCTTTCCAAATTACTGGAGTTGATTTATTGGGACCTCTTTATTTGAAAGATGGCAGAAAGGTGTGGGTAGCCGCCTATACTTGCGCGGTCTATCGCGCCATGCATTTGGAGTTGGTTGAGAGTTTAGAGGCAGGAGCCTTCATGATGGCCCTCCATGGATTTATTTGTCGAAGATTTAATTTTGACTATTTCTTTGTCAAAATTAGTGGGAGTATGTTGGAAATGATTCAGGAAGACTGCTCTAGATGGCGCGCGCCAAGGGATGCGCCACAGAGTCCGTCCACGTGACCTTATACGACTATAAAAGCCGGCGAAAAAGGTACGAGATCGGTGGGTGAAGAGAGGAGAGGGCGTAGTAGCGCAGAGGTTTAGTAGGGTAAGAAGATTAAAGTGCCTGAGCCTAAAAGCGAGCAACTCGAGTGATCTAGCGAGCAACTCAAGTGATCAAGCGAGCAACTCAAGTGATTTTGTGAGCAACTCAAGGGATCTAACGAGCAACTCAAGTGATCTAGAGAGCAACTCAAGTGAAAAGGCCAGAGAAGTTCATAAGAAGCCTGAAGATAAAATTAAAGGTAAAGAAGATAGTTAAAGAAGACTGAATTATAGAAAAGGGCTGTTAAAGAAGCTGAGGCAGGCTTACCCTGATAGAACGGGATTGATATTAGTTCATTTTTTGTATGTTGCCATATGTAGAATAAAGCCTCATATATTTAAAATCATCAAATCCAGCTGATCATTTCCTCCAGAATAACACCAGCCTATCGCTATAGTAATTATTACAATAGTTAGAAAAAACAAGGATTATTTAAATTGTTAATTTTGCCTATTACTTTATTTCTAAAAACTATTTATCTTCATTCCCAACAGACTCATTTGCATAGCGAGAGAGCAATATGCAAATTTTCGCGCTACGCTCGCCATCTTTAGTTGAAAAATGTAACCATTCATAATTACTGCCATATTTTGAAAATATTTCAGAACATTCAGTGGCGCGTATAAGTCAAATGTAGTTTCATCAATAGTAATAAAATTTAAAATATAATAAAAAATAAATTTGCATATATAATACACTGTGGCCTGTGATTGTAAAACGACACTTGAAGTTACACCGCATGAGTTTCTTTTCAACGAAAAATTAAATTTTTATTTCAAGGTGAAATATCGACTATTTCTAACCTTTTTGGATGAGGTATGAAAGGATGAATTATGAAAAGTAATGACGAACAGAAAGCAAAATTTGAAATATATATCTCTAGGCGGGTACGAGTAGCAACGCAATATTGCCTACGATTCCCTTGGACAAACATTCTCTCACAAGGATTTTAAAATGTATTTTTAAACTGAAGGTGTTCAAAGGCGCTGCCTCCGATGTCTGTAGATTTCTGTGAAAACGCCACATGACGTAACTAATTAGTTGGCGTAGCTTCATTACCTTCAATTAGCTCTGGGGCAGCGAGGATTGACTTGGGAGAAAGGAAGTTGTGATGAGATTTCCGCCAACAATTCAATGTTCCGTCAGACTTACTTTAAAGAGAAGAGGATAAACTTCTCTATCGTAAAAAGGTCAATTTTATTTTTTATGAATTCTTATTTTTAAGTTGAGGGAACGTGAGTCTACAATCACTTGGATTTTTAAAACGTACCGGGAATCAGTGGTTGCCAGTGTTCTCTACCGTCGGGCCACTGATGACCCAGGCCTTTTTGACATTGCTAATCTTTCGTTTAAGTGTTTGTAGAAATCGCGCGGTCTTCAATAAATAAAAAAATAAATAAATAACCCAAATATAATAATGTAACATTGCGATGGGCTCCAGGCAACAACCACATGTGTAGAAATGTGCGACACACTCTTGCAGCTAAATTATTCTATATACAGTTACGAGCGTCATGGCCTCTGTCACGGTTTGCTTTTTTTTTGGAATGGCGCCCTCCTATTGGTCGGCTACGATCACGCTACCTTTGCCCCCCATTTCTGTAACTATTGTGTTGGAGCGGGTCGCTCCTTAAATAAATGCATATATTAGTTAATAACCAAATGGAATCCTCTCTTTCTTTTTCCCAGTAAGAGACGCCTACGGAAGCCAACAGTACATAGACAGATAAAGCACATAGGCTATAGTTATTAACTAAAATATGCATTTATTTAAGGCGCCAATTTATAATTGTAACAAATAGTATTTGAATCAAAACATTCAATCGGGTAAAACACGGGCGTTGCCCGGGTCATTCGGCTAGTATATAATATAATACACTGCGGCCTGTGATTGTAAAACGACACTTGAAGTTACACCGCATGAGTTTCTTTTCAACGAAAAATCTAAATTTTATTTTAAGGTGAAATATCGACTATTTCTAACCTTTTTGGATGAGGTATGAAAGGGTGAATTATGAAGAGTAATGACGAACGGAAAAATAAAAGTGTCCAGGGATGGTAAATTATATATGTTATTTGAGCGGATTCACATCAAATATGTCGCAGCTTGGGAAATTCAGAAAAAAAGCCAACAACCACAATTCGGGGTAAGGCCTTCATCAATATTGTAACGCCCGACGAGAAGAGTTATGAAATGTAGTTTTATAAAAGGGAGAGCCGCTTTATCCCGGCTCCTAGGTATTTACCGCCAGTCTGAGCAAGCCCATTATACGAACCCCCAATTATCCGAATTGGTTTCTGGAGGAAGATTGGCAGAATCACCGTTTTTAGTTTTGAGTATGTTACTCTTGGTTTCGTTTTTGTTGGTTATGTGCGTAAATTGTTAATTTTATTTCATATGTCCGCGTTTATTTATTGATTATCATAAGTTCTAAAACACAGACAGACGACCGTTGTTTCACCTCAGACGAACAATTATTCAAATGACGGAGGGTCCTCCCCGCGGCAGTATCGGGGTCGCCGCCGCGGAAGTGGGCCAGGTCAACTTCCGACCTCCGTGGATGGCGCCCATTCCTCGATGGCACATTTCCGTCATCCCAAAGGCCGCTCCTCTCCGAAAGGAGGACCAGTAAATAATCAAGTTTTTTAAACCAACATATTGTATTTCAAAGTACTGATTATCACTGCCGTTAACATTGCGGCCAACGGAAAACTGCGCTAGCAAGTTCAACAGTGGGGTACCGCGTAGTACGTTGGGGTTTATGCAAATTAATTATTCCTATATGCATATATTTATCAAAATTTATTTGAATAAATATTTTATTAAACTCTTAAAGATGTTTTCACACAGATGTTTTAGCCCCCTGAGAATGGACGGCCAGAGTCCGGGAGCTGTGCCGCGGCAACTACTCAGAGAATGCCCGTGTGTTCGACATTTCCACTCGTAAGGTGCCAGAGCCCTGTTTGGTTACTTGCACTCACTGGTGGGGTTGGACTTGTGTGGGGATAACGAAACAATTATTGTCTCTAAAACCCCGGCACGACCCCTAGACGTGAAAGAACACAACCTGCCCCACATTCCAGGCTTGCCTCGCCGCTCCTGAAATAACCCGATCTACAAGAAAGCATAAGACGCTGCAATTTTTTTATTGACTTGATTGAAGGAAGCTTTAGGGCAAGCCTTTCTTCAGCTAACTAAGCTTCCTTTAATCAAGTCAATGATAAAAGTTGCGGCGTCATATGCTTTCTTGACTTTGTCGGATGTCCTGTGATAATCAATCTACCGGCGATACTCCGCGCAGCGCTGGGTCACCTCTCCACTAGCCACTGAGGTCCTTTGTTGGTGGATAGAACCCGACCGATTGAACCCAGTGAAGCCGTGGTTTACAACACCGCGGACACATTCCCTGGCAAATAGGAAGGAAACGGAAACTTTCTCGAATTTCTTTCGCTTTATTAGAAAACACCCCCGTGTGGACGTGCTCGCACCTCCGCGGCTGTCACGTCAGGGATTGATCTCCGCTGACGGATTGGTCCCCCCCAAATCTATCCCCAAATTACAAAATCCATGTCACCCCATTTGCCATCCAATCGAATGTGCAGTAATATGGGCGTCTTCGTCGAGTTTCTCAGGTGCAGCAATGGCATTTTGTACTGGTTTCCCGTTATAACAAAAACAGCCGCTTTAAGAAACGGGATCAGAAATTGACGTCCTTAAATCCGAGATTCGGTCTTAAAACCGATAGTTTCGCCGGCATCTCCTGCCAGGTGGCAGCCTGTGCTAAACTGATGGAAGTGTTTTAACACCAATCTAGTAGATAGGAAGAGATTAACATCTGAAAACGAGCATTTTGGTTTTTTAAGAGATCAATTTGAGTTTCAAACGTTACACTGTCTTGTCTTGAATACGTTATTTCCGATCCCACCAGAATTGGAGATGGGACATCCTGGTGTTAGATGGACTGTAGTTCTGGGGAAATATTGGTGAACCTTCCAGCGGCTTGTTTGGCCAGTGCAATATATCTCTACATTTTATGACTCACAGAATGTATGTGGCAATGGTTCCAAGAGAGAATACGAGCCTAGGAATATTGGCATCTGCGCAAACTAATTATAATTTCAGTTACCAGAATGTGTGTATCTTGCCAACTCTTCTACTTCTTTCTTATCTCCACTCAATCATATTAGGGTATCAAGCTTGAGACTTTTGATGGTGTCTGCCGGGGATGAGTCATCCTGCCAACTGAACCAACCAAGTGGCAGAACTACAGCTTAGAATTGTTGTGACCAGCCCTAGACCCGCCATGTTGTGGCCAGAGATCCTCCGATGTGAAGTATGGAAACGGAATCTTGTACATGTCTGTAACCCAACCAAGCACTCCCCCCACGGTGGTACTCTCCAATTAAGAAGTAGTCGGATCTACCCTCCGCCCGACTTCGAGGTTAGGGGAGTGGGTCAGAGAGTTCCGCTCCATTTGTCCCTTTCTACTCGGCCGGCAATAGTGCTCTTCCCCTCACTTTGCCCCAGTTTCCTGGGCGCTCCCTGTTGTCCGAGTTAAGCTGTCCCGGAGAAAGTTTCTTCAATGTCACCGATCTGTCACTGTTTACGTGTGCTCAACTTCTCCCCATCCCTCCGCTGCCATTTCCACCCTCCCCTCTAGCATTCAGGCAATTCACCAAACATCTCCCTCTGTACAATGAAGCAGCAGCTTGGGACGACAACCCCTGCGAAGTAATTGGTGGACGCAGAGTCCAGCTGAGATGGGGCCAAACATTCTTGTCCAGGGGAGATACTGCGGGAATCTAGTCCATTATATATATGCTAGGTACCCGGTTAACTAACCTAAATTATGTTTCCACTTAAATGATAAATTATGTGGGAGTGTCTTTCTAATAGATCGAAATTTTCACAAAATGTAAATTAAAACGCGAACAATAAACTAACTAGCAAGTTATGTTTCACTGAGTTTTTGCCTATTTTCAAAATATAATATGATTAAACTCCCTTCAACTTTACTTTTATAGTCACCTAAATATTTCATTTGTTTCAAAGTCCGTTTATATTTTTGACCATTTGGACTCTAAATTCCAATTTCTCACACTGGATGACAATGCGATTATTACGACGTTTTGATTGGAGGCAATTCTAAATAGTGGAATGTGCTACGCGCCATGGGTTATTCGAATAAGAAGACATTCGATAAAATTAATGTCGATCGAAGCTTATTCCATATTTGCACAAATGTCTGATTTCAACCGAGACCCACTGCAAGTTGAGACTTGGTTTTTAGAAAGATTCGTAGATAAGCCATTGGAAATAGAAATGGTCAAATGTATAAAGCTTTTGTATCACAAAAAATAAAACGTTATGTGACGACGCTCTTCCTATATGTTGAGAAAATATAAGAAGAACTTTTATATAAAACAAAATACTTTCAAATCATTTTATTTATAATAATTTACACATTAGGTAGAAATATTATAACTTGGAATACAGACTTTACGTCTAGGCTAGAATTAAGGTAGTCGGGCTGTCGTTCTAGAACCGCTCGTTGAACGGACCACGTCGTGTACTCTATTGTAAGGAATTCAAAGTTTTATTTCTGTTGGAATTTTTTTTTTCCGGTAGGGGATATTGATCTATAAATCTAAAGGTCACCTCTCCCGTCAAAATAGACGTCAAAGTTAGACGCCATCTATTGACCGTCGCCACAAACTAGCGACCTCGGGTCGGTGACAAAGCCACAACATGAGCTTTGGCAAACTGAGGAGCAAATGGCCCCCGTCAGCCCAGGACGGTCTTTATTCCACGACATGAAATTTCCACAATGTACGGTAACCTTTGTAGATCAATTACCTCCCGGCCAAATCTATATATTGGCCATAGATTTGGTCCAGCCACTTTGCCAGCTAAACATATCTTTGGTATATTGTGAAGATTCCATTAGATCCCGTGTGGATCTCATGAAATAAATTCCGCCCTAGACTGACGAGGGCCATTAGCCCGAAACCACGGCCTCCAGCTGGACGTTTCTCACTTTACTAAAGCTCGTGTTGTGGCTTTGTCACCGATGCCGGGCCGCTAGTTTGCAATGACGGTCAATAGATGACGTCTATTTTGACTTGAGAGGTGACCTTTATGGATGTTATTTCTGTGTGAACCTTGTTTAAATGCATACAACAGTATGACGGGGGCACAGTGTTGTGGACAGAATGATTGCACCTTGTTAGTTTCTCTTCTATAAGATTACAACACAGAAACAATCCCATAGCAACTACGGAGAAATAGGGAATTGTATTAAGCCTATTTATTAATTACTAGCGGATGTACCCGGGTTTTACCCGAGTAAAGGTTTGTCTAACGAATCTCTCGATAAAGTGAACATTTTTTCCCGGTCCCTTGAAAATACTCGATAAGTTGAATAAAATCAACATTAATTGGTTCCCTCGGTAATTGGAAGTTAAAGGAATAGTATCTTGCCTTGGAATTGTATCATTATTCTTGTCTCAAATAAATTGCCGTGTAATCCTGAATTTTGTCTTTCCTAATTTTCTACATTACAAAATCATCGTTTTATCTAGTGAACATTTTTTCCCGGTCCCTTGAAAAATACTCGATAATTTGAATAAAATCAATATTAATTGGTTCCCTCGGTAATTGGAAGTTAAAGGAATAGTATCTTGCCTTGGAATTGTATCATTATTCTTGTCTCAAATAAATTGCCGTGTCATCCTGAATTTTGTCTTTCCTAATTTTCTACATTACAAAATCATCGTATCATCATGATAATATTTAGAGCAGATTGTTGAATTATAACAGATAAATTAGAATATTTATCTTGCTTATTTTTAGGCGAAAAGTTATTTCAAAAATTTTATTTGCTAGAAACCTTCCCAGTACTATACTAAATAACTTCCCAAAGTTTCATGGCGTTCCAATGAGTGGTTTGGTCAGGCATAAAGGACAGACACACATACATTCATTTATATATATATAGATATAGATTATATCGAAAAATCCTATAAAGAGACACAGTTCAATTTTTATAGAGTTTGAACTGTATTGGCTTTAAACATCTGCTGATATTTGTTTATTGAAGTTTGTTATAAGTTTTTAAATCTCAATGTCAATATAAAAACAACTGATACAATCAATTGTTTAATTTTATTTTTATAAATAGCTGGCTCTTCATTATTAATAAAGGAGAAATAGTGTTGTGAATTTTAAAATGTGTTTAAAATAATGCGCATTTAAAATTGTATAAAATAAAAAGTGTCAATTGATATGATGCCACACATTATAATTGGAAAAATCGATTAAAACGTTTAAGATATATTTGAATAGCCATTTAAACTTCCGCATTTTTAAAAATACAGTAGAACTACCTCTAGGACAACACTAGTTACAGAGCCAAAGTGTCCTTTAGGGAGAGGTGTGCTCTTACTGGAGAGTTGCTAGTTAGTAAAAATGGTATTTTCGAAAGTGAAAACTGTCCTTTGTAGAGAAGTGTCCTCTAGCGAGAGTTTCCTCTCATGGAGGCTGTTCTACTGTATATAAGAAAATGTCATCAAATTGCTTCAGACATTTAATTAATCATCATCACGTTTAATAGATGTATTATCATCATCATCCCGCCCAGAAGTCCTCCTCTACGTGGGGAGAAGCAGCACAAGTAAGGGACTGCCCTGTAGTACGGTGTCGTGAGCCGCTACGGTAACCGTGAACAGGGAACTCTGAAACGTGGCTGACTAACGGGGCAATGGCACCATGGAGTGGAAAATACACCGCCATTATCATCATCACCCCCCAAATTCCTGAAAATCAGGCAAATTATTGCAAGGAGTTAATTGCATATTCCAGGTTTAGAACTGCTCCCCTCTCCCAGAGTAGCAAAGTTAGATAGGTCAAATATATAAAATAGATAGCGCCTAGTTTTAACGTCTATTTTGACGGGAGAGGTGTTCTTTTTAGGGATCAATTTCCTTCCTGTTAGAAAAATCTATATGCATTCATGGACAAAACATAAGAAAGTTGTACTTTTATAATGTATATCGGGATTCAGACAACAACTCTGAAATTTTTTTAAATACATTTATTGAATACACACGAGATAATCAAGTGTGAACAAAATGATCTCTGTCTCCTTAAAAAAAAGACGACCGACGATATCAAAGACTTTCCACTTCCTTAAGTTTTGTCCATGAGAGACCTTGGAATGGGTAATTTAGGACAGAGAGTATCGCTCTAATTGATTACAAATTAAAATAGTCTCAAGTTCTACAGGCTTGACACCCTAATATGATTGAGTGGAGATAAGAAAGAAGAAGACAAATTAAAGTTTGAATATACTATTCAGTCTTTTCCCTACTTTTTACATATTTGTAAAATATTCGGCAAAATACAGACACACAAACTTACTCAAGTATTTAATTAGGTATGTCCCAAGTGGCAATCAGTCACTTCTACTCCGAGAATGTCAGTCACTACATACAGAACGCCAGTGTGGCACACCCACTACTTGGGAGAGAGCGGTTGGACTTGTACAAATATCTTTGAAGAAATTGTAAAGTTATGATTTCATCGAGTCACTGATCTGTCACCATGCCATCCATTTGGACTTTGTAGTGCCGTCTTAGAGCATGTATTGTAAGATAGTAAATGTGCTGCCGCGGATTCCTGTAATATACTTGTTTGTATCGACAGCAAAAGTTTGTATCTAGAAAACAGATTTGTGTAAAAGTTTACTTGAAAAATACTTTTAGATCGAGAACCATAAGACGAAGTTGATTTGGCTTTCATTGACACAAGCTTTCGCCCATCTCTGCTCTTCGACAGATGTGTGAATATCTTTTGTCTAATATATTGCACATTTTGTCAACTTAGCGCCATCTATTGTTGCAAATTGGTACTAACTGGTACAAAGTAGCGTAAAAATCAGTAACAATGTTGATATTGCACTTAATTATTAGATGAAGAAACCCCAATCGATATCTAAAGCTGTGGTGTCGGCGACAGGAATGTGCTGGCGCAAGAATCCACGTCAGCAGTCCACTGCTCCAATGGCCGATAGACGAACCAGAGCTCGACAATCTCGATGGGGTTTTGATATCTTTCAGACACATGGATCAGTGGTATCTATAAAGATGAAATGTTGGTTCCGCCACTTTGTACCACACGACCTACTCAGATGACAGCATATAGAGTCAGTCGTTGTCAAAGTTTCCAACTCGGCAATAGACAGATATAGTTTCTTTAAAACGCACAAAAGTGAAGCAGTCTGTGGCGTATTTGGTCGGAGAGATTCCCGGATACAAAAAAGAAGAAGAAGTAGAGAGTAAAGAAGAGGATGTATTAGCGCGCCATAATTTATTTGGAAATAAAATAATTAGGTTTAAGAACGCTTCAAAATCCTATCTTTACCTATGCCAAGGTGTATTCCAAGTGTTTACATTTATATATAGTGTGTGTGTACAAGTGATTTATATCGCAGTAAGTTGTCTTATTTGAAAAAGAAAATAACACGGGATAAATAATTCCACATAGTGCACATAAACTGTAGGCACAGAATAGATAAACATTCCATATACAGTAGGACAAATTCCCTGTAAAGGACAATACCTAGTTGCAGAGACAAAGTGTCCTTTAAAGAGAGGGGTGTAGGGGTGTCTTCCTACCAGAGATTTTCTAATTATAAAAAAGTATTATGAAAAGAAGAACAAAATCGTAAAGCGAGTTTCTTGTACAACTCTTCGCCTCTCCCTTTTGTTTATATTTTGATACGTCTATATTATAGCATAATGGGCAATGGAAACTGTCCTTTGTAGAGAGGTGTCCTCTAGCGGTAGTGTCCTCTCATGGAGGTTGTTCTACTGTATTGGTGATGGAAACTGTCCTTTGTAGAGAGGTGTCCTCTAGCGGCAGTGTCCTCTCATTGAGGTTGTTCTACTGTATTGGTGATGGAAACTGTCCTTTGTAGAGAGGTGTCCTCTAGCGGTAGTGTCCTCTCATAGAGGTTGCTCGACTGTACTCATAAAGTGAATATGACAAAGTTACAAATTCAATCATTGGTGAGTTAAAGCTAAAAACTTCGACACTAAAACCCAATACAAAAACGAGTACCCCAGGATTACTTGTGGTAACTAGGTCTTGAATACGACATCAAGTTGCCACAGACAACAAGACATTGTGTTCTATCACTGAATATTGTAAATAAACTTCTCTCCCGATCTTACAGCAGTGCCACCCCGAATATGAAAAACAAAAATTAAACTTAAACTTTATTTTTGATACTGTACAATTAATTTAAGAATCACTAATTAATTATATAAAATATTTAACTAATCTTCTAATTATTCGAATGTTTTGATCTTTATATTCCACATCTATAAAAATGTATGTGATGTCAATTGGCAGAAGCTCAAATAAGATGGCATGTCTTAAAAAGAGATCTTGATAACTTCTTATGGAACTAAGAGAAATCCACAAAATTGAGGATTTGGATTCAAATGCTGATTCTAATGCTCCTGGGCCAGTGAAAAATCAGATGCTATCAATGTTCCAGATCAAAGAAGACCAAAATTAACTCGTGCATGATGTGAGAACATGTTTGAAGATGGCATCTGATTTTTCACTGGCACAGGAGCATTAGAATCAGCATTTGAATCCAAATCCTCAATTTTGTGGATTTCTCTTAGTTCCATAAGAAGTTATCAAGATCTCTTTTTAAGACATGCCGTCTTATTTGAGCTTCTGCCAATTGACATCAATCGCTGAACTGTATAACCTTCGTCAATTTATTTCTCGCTATAAAGATGTTCTAACTCATCAATGCTATTATGTCACTTTAATCATCATAAATGTGTTTTCATGATAAAAATAATTTATATATTTAAGCCTAAAAATATATTTCCATAAAGATGCAGTGGGGCGATATAAGACCCTAAGACTGAAGCACAGACGAAGAAAATGGTTTACTCTATATAGAGAATTCAAGTGTGAGAAAATATAACTGGACGGCCGGGTACTTGGGTTCAACGACGCCAAACAGACAGTTCAACTTGGGCGATATATCGCCCCACCACAATATGGTGTTATTTATTCTAATGATTTGTATCGAGTCACTATTGTTACTACTCTGCGCTCTAAATAATATATAGTCAAATATATTATATTTAATACATCATTGCATAGGCATCCCACACAGATTGTTATTCTAGTATTTAATAATTAAAAACCTTTTCAAATACTACAGCAAGAATTTTTTTAAAACTGATTGTCGCACTGAAAAAGGCAGGGAAAATATTTTTAAAAGCGCACTACTTCTGACTATAACAAAATAGCTATTTATATAAATAGTTTCCAAGCAAAAAACATGCAAAACAATTTTCAAGAAAGACGCAATTTAAACATTTACACAATTTAACAATATTTTGATATAAAATGGGAGCTTTAATACTTCAATAAAAACCTGTTTCATAATAGGTGTATAAATACTAAATTAACAAAATATTTTTTCAAAATTTAGTTTTGCATATTTTTATTTTAAGCGTAATAGTTTGTATAAAAAAACTTACCTGACGAATCGCTGTAAATGTTTTGATCGTTTAAAAAATCATAATCTTGGTAGAATTATATAAAGCTTTCGATTTGTAAGGCTTTTTGTGTCTTGAAAACATTTAAAATTTCACTAATATTTGTCACACACTGGCTTATTTAGTTATGAAGTTATAATTGTTATATTTCATACAAAAGAATTTTATTGCTAATTGGCTTTTTTTTTTAAATCGTTTTTACGTTTATCATAGTCTTGAAATGTGTTTTGGCGTGTAAAAATATCAAAGAGAGTGAATAAATATAGTTTATATTTAAATAGTTTTAATAAAATTAAACATTCGTTTATTCCCTCAAAGGAATATTTTAATATACTGGGTAGTTGACGACATCTATATGCTGTAAGGACCTAGGCTAAAATAAAAAGTAAGAAATAATTTCGTTATTATATAGGTTTTGAACTTTTAAGGCAACATTTTACATTTTAATGACAACATTTTATTTTAAAATATATAACAACTTTTTACTTTAATAGCAACAATTACATTTTTAACGCTATTTTAAAAAATAATTTACTATTTTTTATCAATTAAATATAAATATTTTATAGTTTTGTACAATAGAGGAATACTTTTAATTTAATTGAAATTGGCCCGTTTAAGCGTTTTTTTAGCCATTTTAATCAAACAATATAAATAGTGCATTTGAGATTTCTCTCAAATAAAGTTAGTTTTCAATTTAGAGTTGATTTTTTCCTATATTCCCACTACAAGATGCTTACCAGCTTAACCTTTAGCCGTTTTAAAAAAATGTTTTAAAATAGATTTTTATAGGTTCATTAAAAACGTTACATAATTTAGCATTTCCCTCGAGTGCTTTGAGCGACTTAGTATTTTCCAGGAATCCGCGTTACATCAAGATAGAGTGCTTTGGTTTTCATTCAGATGAATAGGAACTAATATTGCCATTCGAAAACAAATAAAATTGTCCAATTTTAAATGCTATTACATCAATTAGAACATTAGCTCGTCACACACATGCGATGGAGAAATATCTAAACCAAAATGTGTGCGTGATATCTTGTGTGATTTTTTATTCAACATATTTAACATTATAAATTAAAAATATTTAACACTGTTGGATAACTGAATGCTACGACAGCTAGCGCCACACTGGACCTATCATCATCACAACTGTTTGTTTACCTTCTTCTCTATATTACAATAACTGTTCGCTACCATAACTTTGTCTTTCTTGCTAAATGGATAATAAAGATTATTATCATATAATCCTCAACGTGCTCATGCCTTCCTACAAGCTGTAAGTACCTAAATCTTACAACAATTAGATTATGAGACTGAATATTGCATGAAATTCTACTAACGAGTTAAGACAGAAAAAAAAAGGCTTAGCAAAAATGGCGTCACTCCCGAGCCACGATGTAACCCTAGACAAGCTCGACGGCTATAACTACTCACTATGGTCTTTCAAAATTGAAATGCTCTTGCAAAAGGAAGATCTTTGGGAAGTTGTCACCGAAAATATTCCAGATGAACCTAAAATCGAATGGAAAAAGAAAGACTCAAAAGCTAGAGCTATCATTAATCTAAGCATCGCCGACTCACAAATAGTGCATGTCAAAAACCTACTAACAGCCAAAGCTACCTGGGACACTCTTAAAAATATCTATGAAAGAAAAACACTCTCAGGAAAAATTTATTTGCTAAGGAAGCTATACAGCTTAAAACTCGAAGAAGACAAAGACATGCAACAGCACATCACTACCATGATGGAACTTGTCGACAAACTGCGAACCATTGGCGAAACACTAAAGGACTCTCACACCACGGCTATACTGCTTTGCTCGCTTCCAAAGAGCTACTCCAATCTCATCACGATGTTGGAATCAAGGCCTGATGACGAGCTAACGCTTGAATTCACCAAGAACAAACTCCTTGATGAACACACACGCAGAGTAGAAAGCTCGAAGGACGATAGCACCGCATCAAAAGCCTTAAAAAGCCTCCACGGAGCTTCAAGCCAAAGAAGAGAAAAAGAGAAGAAATCCTGTTATTTCTGTCACAAACCAAACCACTCCAAAGAAGAATGTTGGCACTATCAAAAGCGAAACAACAGCAACAAAGAGTACAAATATGAAAACTTCAGAAGAGGAAACGTACCAAAGTACACAAATCAGTCGAGTGTCACCCAAGAACAATCAACAAATCAGAGAACAACAAAAGGACCTAACCCAAAAGCTCTCAATTGCACTCAACGAGAAGCAAGTGTACACAACTGGTTCGTCGACTCTGGAGCCACATCTCATATGGCGTACGACGAAAGCTTCTTCACTGAACTTAACAGAGAACAAACACAAAATGTTGTGGTTGCAAATGGCAATAAGCTGCAGGTCAAAGGGATAGGACAAGGAGAAATCAAAGTCATCACACCCCAAGGAAAGACTGACACCTTACTTCTCACAAAAGTTCTCTACATCCCGGAACTAACAGACAACCTTCTGTCAGTGAGTGCGGCCACCTCCAACGGATGTAAAGTAACGTTCAACAGAGATTGGTGTACCATCGAAAGAGACAACACAGCCCTCGCGAACGGTATACTTGACAATGGAATGTACCGACTCCACCTGGATGACAACCCCCAAACTCGCACATTCAAAGCAAATGTTGCAAAACAAAACCACTGCAAGAACAAAAATTGCCTCATGCTCTGGCACGACAGACTAGGACACAGAAATATAGAATCAATTAAGAAGATTCGAAATGAGAACCTAGCAAGAGGACTAAGCCTTAATAACTGTTCGCACAGCACAGACTGCGTTCAGTGCATTCAAGGAAAACTCACCGAAACCCCATTTCCAAAGAAGACAGAGTACAGAGCAACTGAAACGCTTCAACTTGTCCACAGTGATATCTGCTGTCCATTACCAACTAACTCTCTCAGCGGTAAGAGATACTTCATCACCTTCACTGATGACTACAGCAGATACACGAAGATCTACCTCCTGAAAGGAAAAGACGAAGCCTATGAAAAAATAAAAGACTACGTCATCTCAGCACACACGGAATTTGGAAAAAATATCCAAACCATACGGACAGACAACGGTCGTGAGTACGTAAACCGACAAGTCGAAGATTTCCTGAACCAAAGCGGAATCAAACATCAGCTAACAGTCCCCTACTCACCAGCCCAGAACGGAGTAGCCGAAAGGAAAAATCGATCACTGATGGAGATGACAAGATGCATGCTGTTTGACTCAGGATGGATAATAAAGATTATTATCATATAATCCTCAACGTGCTCATGCCTTCCTACAAGCTGTAAGTACCTAAATCTTACAACAAACACAATAGTTATGAAAACTGCTGAAGTTTATGCGGGAAGCAGCTTGTAAAACGGGAATATATGAAAATTTGACTTTACTAGAGAAAAAAAAAATGCAATTTCATTATTTATATTGCTAGATTAAAACGGATATAAAAATGAAGAATAGAACAAAATTGTATTTGGATATAAAGATGATTGAATAGACAAGTTCCAAATAAAAGCATTTTTATATATAAAGGCTAACATAAAATAGCTCTAATAAAACACTGTTAAAATTAGAAATATCGTGTACAAAAATGTTATTAGGGTGAAAATGTAATTAAAGTGTAAAATGTTGCCTTAGAAGTGCAAAGCCTATTTACAGTGAGAAAGAAAAAAAAATATTTTAAAATAATTTTAAAAATTCTTTACAAGATTTATTTTCTTCTTAGTATATAACAAGAATCGAGAACTGGGAGAGAGCGAAATTTTAGAATTTAAATATTATACAATATCTGAATATATGGCCCGGCTTCGTCCGAGGGAAAATGTTTGCCTAACTTGTGTTCTAATTAATTCAATCATTATAAACACCAGACGAGAATGGCCCGGTCAAAATTCCCGGGGGGTTTTATATATGATAAGACATTTTTGAAAAATCATATTTCATGAAGAGACTCATTAAATTTTGAGTTATAAATTAGATTACCATATTAATCCCACATAAACAAACAACAGTTTTATTTTTATATATTTCTAATTAATTATTATTTTCGCCTTCCGAGAGAGAGAGGTCGTCTGTCAACGTAATTATTTAATTAGATTACATTATAGGATATTTTATATAAAGATTTCTGGAACATAAACATTTTAATAAAACCAATATATGGGTCTCTTTATACATAAGACGGAAGGTTTAATAAAGGCTTGTGTGTGTGTGGATCTCTTTATACATCAATTCCATATTTAGATCTTATACACAGGCTCTCATGAGAGATTGCAGAAAAAAAAAAAAGAGGAAAAAGAAAATCGAATTTTCAAAGTGTTAGAATGGTTTTAGGTTTTATTTTATTTTAAAATTAATACATACGATTTTAGTTAAATGAAAATAGTTTATTAAAAATTGAAGGAACAAAACAAAAGATACAAGTTTTGAATTCATATATTCAGCACAAAGTTATATGATAAATCTATATAAATACTTTGACATAATGTTATGTACGCAGGTGTTCTCCCCTGCTCTCCTTATTATGTACATATTCCCGTGGGAGAGGGAAGAAAAAACACTGGACTCAACAAACAAGAGTAAACTATAACATCTTCAATTCGACACATTATAATTCGACCCTGTTTTGTTGTCCCGACCTCCGGTCTATCGAATAACAAACGGTAATTCGACCATTTTAAAATTCAAATTTCAACAGTTGATTGTTGTTTACATACAACTTTACAAGTAAATAGATATTACAGAGGCGAGCGGCGGCCTCCGAAAAGTGACCTTAAGTTTCACTTTGTAATGCCGTTGCGAATGTGGCGATGGTTATTGTTGTTTTACCCGGGCTATTTCTAGACATCGTGTGCTTCGAGATCAATAATAATTTTCCCTTTTAGAGTTAATCAAATTATAATGAAGCCACAATGATTATTTAATTTCAATATTCCATTTCCGTGCTAGTGTGAATAAATGAGCGTGGTCAGGTCCTGACAAAAAAAAAAAAAAAAAAATTGGAAACGTCGCCAAATTACTTAGGTGGAAAAAACACATATATATAGAAGAAATAAGACTTTAATACACTCAAAACTCTTTGTTATTTAAAAGACATTACACGCATGCATGTCTTTTGAAACAAGATGAGCTGGAGTGTGACACCCTGAATAGGATTTCAATGCAAAAACAGACATCCATAAAGGACTTCTTTAAAGGATCTTCAGTATACTTTATCTATATATATAAAAATGAATGTATGTGTGTGTGTCCTTTATGCCTGACCAAACCACTCATTGGAACGCCATGAAACTTTGGGAAGTTATTTAGCATAGTACTGGGAAGGTTTCTAGCAAATAAAATTCTTGAAATAACTTTTCGCCTAAAAATAATTAAGATAAATATTCTAATTTATCTGTTATAATTCAACAATCTGCTCTAAATATTATAATGATACGATGATTTTGTAATGTAGAAAATTAGGAAAGACAAAATTCAGGATGACACGGCAATTTATTTGAGACAAGAATAATGATACAATTCTAAGGCAATATACTATTCCATTAACTTCCAATTACCGAGGGAACCAATTAATATTGATTTTATTCAACTTATCGAGTATTTTTCAAGGGACCGGGAAAAAATGTTCACTTTATCGAGAGATTCGTTAGACAAACCTTTACTCGGGTAAAACCCGGGCGAAGCCGGGTACATCCGCTAGTACATAATATTTTTAACATTTTCTTTTTATTTTCCATATTTATTTACTTTTCAACTGCGCGATTATTCAATTATATTAAAATTTTATTTGTAAATATTTATATGTTTCAAAAATATGAATTGATGACATTTTGTCCCTGACACCAAAAGGTAATTATGGAAAAAAAGTACAATGGTTTCAGTTCATATTATTAATTTATAATATTACATAGCTATTTAAAAATATTATTTTGGCGTGCAAGATGATTAGATAATCATCTAACTTTAATTCAACAGAAAGCTCTGCTCCCTTGTTGCTTTAAACTATATATACACCGTGTAAAGTTTTACATTCACAGTTCTTCTATTTTCAGCTTTGTCAAATTATATCGACCCAGAGCAAACAACCGACTCGATAAAATCACTTGAAATAGTTGGCGTTGAATACAACGTCGTTTACCTGGCAGCGTAGTCTCCATGTTCATGCAAAGTTGGAGTTTATATTTTGTCAGAATAAAACTTTTTACGAAATTATTAGTTTACATTGATCCCTGCTTTTTTTTAGATCGGGAGATAAAATTCGTACGTATATAAGTGCGTTATATAAAATCGCACAGTTTTTCTACACAGTTCCACGAACGACGATTTGACGCTATTCCTGCAGAGAAGGCAATTGGAAAAGTATCGCCCACTTCAGTTGGTGTTTCACTTTAATTGGAAGAGCCGACGCCACATTTACATATTGTAACGCCGACGCCATCTTTACATATTGTAACGCCGACGCCACCTTGACATATTGTAACGCCGACGCCATCTTTACATATTGTAACGCCGACGCCTGCACTAATCTCCAGACGCCGGTAAACCGACGACAGGAAGTGAAAGACTTGTTTATATCTAATGGCCGGATGTCCAAATTGCAAATTGAAACCAGATACGGCGCAGTTTCGGTTTGATCCACAGATTTCGTTTTAAGAGCTGTTAGGGATGTCCTTGGAAGTGTGGAGAGCTTAAAATGAGGAAATCAATTATGGCGGACGTCTGGTGACAGAACCACGACGTAGTGTCCGACCTCTGGTCATTGTGTCCACAGTCTCTCGGGAAGAGAAACCTCTGAAGCAGTTTGCCAAATAAGACTTGGGACCCTTCATCCACTCACTGTGTTCTAGTTGAAATAGGATCTTAAGAAAGAACCCGGGCATGGATATTGTTTCTAAATTCTATAATTATAGAGAGGAGAGATTCATGTTTTGGTGTTTGAGAATACAATTCCATTCTTGGTCTCTGCACAGAACGGCTAGATCCGGATCATTAATGGAACATATTGCCCGACTATTATTTTTTTAAATCCCCATCTAAAAGAAATTTCCTACTGCCACTACTGCGACGGGAAAAATACTGGGAGGGCCTGGCTCATCGGTGGTGAACCCTCCCAGCGCCATTTAAATCTACCGTACCGCTGCAAAATTGTATCGGGCTGTTATATAGTCGGTAGCACTAGGGGAATTCTTGGCGATGGCACCAGCCTTGGACAGCTGTGTTCTCGGGAAAACGACGGCTTTAGACCTGAAACTGTACTGTCTGCCGGCAATTTACCATTAGTGTCGTGTGTAGCACAAATAAAACATCCTTTTAAACGGAGACCCACGGATTTGTGAGAGCCGTTTTAAAAACTCGCCTGTATGTCTGGGATCGACTGCTGACGTAACCAAACATTCCTGTCACAAAAGGAAGCTTACACTTCGTAGGCCGCTTGCAATCCCAACATGGCTTCTAAACACATGGTTTGAACGTTTTCTAAGCAATTATTTAAGGAGAATTGAAAAGTCACAGAATACAGAAATAACTGGGACATTGATGGACAACAATTATCAATACTGAATGATGTTGAACCGATAACATTTCCAGTGTATATAGAACTTAGAGGGAAGGTAAGATAAGAAGATCTGCACCAATTTGTCGCACGGACCCCTGGACTCACGTGTGTTTGTGCGGTTGATAAAATGGTCCACAAACAGATATCCGCCCGGACCTTGGGCACAAACGGCCTTCAGAACCTAAACAAGCCGAATCTTATCGAGGGGGTGCAGATAGATGCGGCCAGCACTGTGACATATCCCGCAAACTTCCACCGATGTCACGTGATCTTTGGCTCGTAGACACCCAGTGTGTGTGGACAGTCCGGGAGGATCTATTGCAGACATCTGGTGCCAGATGGAATCCTCAGGACACATGGGCTTTCTCTACCGCACGTGTTGCAAGTAGTTATCATGGGAGTATAGTGCTCCCAGTGTCATGGTTCTTTTTGTCCAATAAATACTTATATTTCCCATAGAAGTGTTAAAACCATGGCACAACTAGGTTTCATCAGATACAGTGCTGATTGAACCAGTGTCATAGGCAGCCGGGGAAAGTCTTAGAACTCGGTATCACACACAGGCAGCCATTTTGTATCTTATAACCTGACAGATGGCACTGAGGTTGTGGAGCAAGGTAACACCATGTGCCCAATACTGATAAGGGAGGTTTGTTTACCTATCCAAGTACTTGTGGCCATGATAATCATGGTGGGTTAGTGACTGTTTTACTCTAAGTGCACCACTATACATCTAGACATTTAGATAGCAGTTTGACTTTTGCCCTTAAAAGTGTACCAGAGCCCTGTTTGGTTACTTGCACTCACTGGTGAGGCTGGACTTTTACAAGAATTGGGGACCATTGAAACAGAAACAAGAAAGTGTTCAATGTGGGAATTGATCCCAGGTCTTGGTCGTCAAAGAAGAAGGTATAAAATTTACCTGTTGGCAATCTGATTGTAAGCTGCATTGAAGCTCTTTACTCCTAAATACCTCCAGTCCAACACTTGGCTTCAGCCATCTTGTAAGTGCAGCAGTTAGCGACAAGTTGACAACAGCAGTTAGCGACAAGTTGACCTATGTATGTCAGAGTACAAACCTGCTACAGACACTCCTGGACAACTCTAGGAAGTTGTACCTTTTAACATGTATATTAACTCCGCCTTTGCCGGTCCCAAGCCCGAATGAAAAAGGAGGAGAGGAGCAGTAACAAGCTCACTAAAAAACCTGGGCTCAGCTGGCCCGGCTGATAGTGGCCTGTAAGGGCTCCTAATCCAGGGATACTTTTGTACTCCATGTTAGGAGCAGCTGCACATGGCATCTGTTCCTCATGTCAGAGGCGGCCATTTATTTTGGAGCTAAGTCGGCCTGCCACTGAGTAATTCTCCCAGTCTTAATGACAAAGGCAGACGCATTCTACTTCACCCAGCCAAGTCTCAAGCTTTAAAAGCTTGATACCCTAATATGATTGAGTGGAGATAAGAAAGAAGAAGAATAATAGCATATATATTGGGATTGAGACAATAACTCTGAAAGATATTACAGTGACCTTTATTGAAGACACACAAGATAACCAAGCGTGAACAAAATTGACTCTGTCTCCTAAAAAAAAAAAAGAAGCCAGATGACATCAAAGACTTTCCACTTCCTTAAGTTTTGTCCATGAGTGTAACATTCTATAGGTGCCAGGAGGAAATAAAGAAGCCCCATTAAAACTGTGAGCCTCTCTGCAATCTGGTGGGTGACACGCCACAAAATTAACTTGGTCAAATTCCATTCTTTTAATTTTTTTATTTTTTCTATGTAAAAATTTCATTTTAAATTTTAGCACAGCCTCTTTTCCAGCTAAATATCTCTCTTCAACAAATTCCTGGCCATGAGATCAAAGCTAGACAGGCATTGAAGGATTCCTAGCACAAAACTATGGAGGGTGTTCTGAATTTGCCAAATCTAGTGTTGTGTCACCAATCTGAGTCAGAAGGTTTACAGAGATGGTGCATTCTCTTCGCATTCATTTTGAAAGGAGAGGAAGCCTTCTTTTGATACTTGCTCTACAAGTGTATTGGCAGTCAGTGGTATGAGGCTGGGGCAGACCAGATGGGCAAGTTTGTATAAAAACATTATTAAGGCAAGATTATTGTAAAGATAGAGGCTGCCTGGCCGGCATTCATATTTCTATAAAAAATAGACACTTCGGCCAGTTGGAGTTTTTTATTTTCTCAACGTTTCAACAAAAATCTTTTGTCTTTGTCAGGAGAAGTAAATAAAAATAAAGCATTTGGCAAGGCGTTAAAATTTGTTCTTTTAGTGCCTTGCCAAATGCTTTATTTTTATTTACTTCTCCTGACAAAGACAAAAGATTTTTGTTGAAACGTTGAGAAAATAAAAACTGGCCGAAGTGTCTATTTTTCATAGAAATAAGGCAAGATTGTTTAACTAGTTCCTACAGGTCTTGACAGGAAGTCTTAGATTGGTCCTTAGCTAGTTTTCCCAACCTTAGGGTCCAGTGCAGGGCTGTCCTGGTCTGAGGAAGCTCCACAAGAAGGTGGCAGATCACAAGAAATCTCACCGAGTGCAAACAACCTTCAGGACTGAATATGTCAGCCCAAGTGTGTTGAAACCTATTTCTCAATTGCAGTAGGGAAATGGTTTTCAACCGAATATAAAATGTTGATTGATAAGGCACAATTTGGATTATAGATTATAAACACAAGGTAATAAGACCAAATCCAAATAAATAAATAATGTGTGACGTTTTGGTAACAACGCTGTTACCGAAACGTCACACATTATTTATTTATTTGGTCTTATTACCTTGTGTATAAAATGTTGATGAAACAGTTTCACACCAGTGGAAGCCAGAGAACCATGTGGCCGGAGCCTTGGGCAGTACACTCAGCTAGAGGAACAGCTTTGGTGAAGTCAGAGCCATAGTGTCCTTCCCTGGAAGGAAGCTAAATGGTAATTTTAGGGATGAAAATTGAAGAAAGGTGTCTGAAGGCTGTTCTGTTATAAAAGTTCTCCAGAATTATTATGTGGAATTTTTATAACTGCTTCAGACTCTTGTACAGCTCTGGCTTAGTGGAACAGTGTTTGAAACTAACTAATGTTTCACATTGAAACATTATGTTGTTGTTGTTTCTTATCCCCTTGTGTAAAGATTACACAATTTTGAAACATTACAAGTTGGGTGAGTGGGTGGGTGTATGCACAACAAAGACCAAATAAAAACATTCTTTTTTAATATCTTTGCATAGATCAACACAAATAATTTCTGCAAACATTTTCACAATCAAATAAATAGATTCAACTTTGGAAAAATAATTTACAATTTTTGTATTGAAAGAAAAAAAAAATTCTTTAAATTAATACACAGAAAATAATTTAAAAATAATAAAATTACATCAATATAGAGAAGTTAAATTCCAATTTCTAATGTACAGTTATAAATTAAGTATAATTAATTTCATAAAATTTGAAGGAAAAAAAAAGACAATTTACCTGTTTGCCGAAAACATTTAATTTTTTTAAGCCTAAAAAAAGGGATTAAAAGAAAATCTAAACTTAAGCTCAACAAATGAATAAACAGCAAGAACTAATGTCAAAGTAGAGATTTGGCAAATGTCACTACTTGTTCCTAGGTTTGATCTAGTTCAGTACAGTTATCCCACAACAAGCCCCATACAGAGTCATTACAACAACCTCAACAAATGTGACTTATATTTTTAAAAAAAATGTAAAAAAAATCATAACATCAATGAAAATGAAAAAAACATGAGAGTAAATAGACAAACTATGGCGAGGACACATCGGGACAACTCAGTAGTTGGGTGGAATGTTTCAGCTGATTACGAACCGATGGCATTTTTCTCAGTTTGTCCAGTCGTAGGCTTTAAATAACAGCTGGAGATAGTAAGAGGTTAAAAAGAGCATTAGGCCAAGACTATTGTCTGACAAAATCAAAGTTATTTTTGATCAGAGACTCCCCAAGTACAATGCACTTGAAGAGAAAGAAAGGCACTTGGATTTGATTCAAGTGGAGTGAGCAGGAAGGAGAACACACAAAGAAATAACAGGATTCAAAGTTCTCTGTAAAACAAAAATGGCTTGCATGTAACCATTGTGGCCCAATAATCTCTAGGGAGATCTCACCCAGGGATGGCCCCAACCTAACCTAACCTACATTCATTAACCCCAAAATATTTTCCTCCATGACCTTGGGTTAGAATGGGAGATGCTGCAGGGTGACCAGACCTCTGGAATTTTTCCTCTATTACTCTGAGAAAATCTAAAAAAGTCTGACCTATATGTTGACATATTTTAAATTGGAGAATGTATATAGAGGAGACATATATTGTATATAAAAGTAGGAAATGTAATTTGAAAGAATTAGCATAAGAGAGAGCGAGAGTTGATATTTAAAAAGTGAGTAAGGCAGAAGAAAATGAGTATTCCTCCACAGCAGTTTCTCATTGGTCTATTTGGGGCCAATGAGGGAACTCTATAAGCAGATACAGGAGAGATTTGATAGAGAATTGTGGAATACATGTAAACTATCAGAGAAACATCACCAACCAATCAAGGAAACACTAGACCCATATAAACTGTGTCAATATAATAAAAAGGAAATTAAATCATTTAAACACAAATGTTTCTTTCATACACAAAATAAATTTCTACTGTCCTTACTGTGATGAAAAAATATTGGGAGGGCTTGGCTCATCAGTGGTGAACCCTCCCAGAAGTTTCGCCAATTGAATCCACCAGACCGCTTATTAGAAAGAACTCTAATACTGTATTGGATCATTCTGCTTATATATGCTACACTGTGAAGGATGGAATCTCAGAAATGGTATTCAAGCAAACTATGAACATAAGCTTATAAGACAGTAGAATTACATATACATATTTGCATCGAGCAGCAATGCTCTTCAGCAAACAATTAGGCCAGTCGGGCATAAATTAATACAAAGCAATATCATGCCATAGGAAATTATATCCTTCAAGCACAAATGTTTCTTTTATACACAAAATAAATTTCTACTGTCCTTACTTGTATGATAAAATGTTGAATAAAAGAAACATTCCGCTTAAATGATTTCATTTCCTGTATATAGACAGTATATATAGCTTTGTATTAATAGAATAAACACACATTTGGTCTTATTACCTTGTGTCTATAATCCAAACTGTGCTTTGTCATATAATCAAGGAAATAAAACATGGATTAATGAAACTCAGCAGAGACCTGCCGTCACTTCTCAATAATTAGAAAGGTCTAATTAACAATATTTAAGAATCCAACCAGCAAAATGTTTTGTAAAACATGGATATTACAACAAGAAACATCTCTCAATAGAATAAACTAATAAATAAAAGGCTGATGCTCTAAGCTGCATATCAAGCAGACGATACTTGTGCTGAGGTCAAGGACATTAAGGTCACTTAGCACTTAACAACACAAGGTGACCTTGGAATAAATGTTTTCTTTGGAATGGCTTTGGAGGAAAAAAGGGATAAAACTTGGTGTTTCAAATGATTTCAGTGACATTGTGAAAATTTCAATGAATATTTTGACCAAGTTGGTGAAGGAACAGAAATGTCTGGCAGCTCTGACAGATAAATGCCAACACCAGGATATAAAACATATTGGAAATATAAAAAGTAAGACAATCCTGCTAAAACAAACATATAGCGAATCTATAACAAACCTAATCCCCAATTCTAATGAAATACAATAGTGAACCACAGTCCCACTGGGGTTACATGGTTTTACAGTGAGGGAATACATTTTAATATACAAATATTACATAAACATTTTATATTTAATAAAAGTGGATCCACAGGAGGTTGAAAACTTAAAACATTGCGAGGGTCAATTCACTGACAGCAATCCCTCGCAACATTTTTACATATTCATACTGAGTTTTGTTAATTTTTGACTCTGAGTTGACATTTTATTCTGATAAATTTTTATATTTATAGGTTACATTAATGTATCTACTGAAAGTTCATTAAATGACATAAAAGGCAATAAATGACTATGGGGAAGTGATACAGCTAACCCCATCACAACCCGTAAAGCCATATTTGGATCTTATTATGATACAGCTTTACTTACATTACTTGTTCTTGTGACATCATGGACGGAATCATAAATAAATGGGAGAAATTATTGTTCACAAATAAAAATCACATAAAAAAAAAACTTGTAAAAACTTGTTAGGTGTTGTTTGACTTGGCACATGACTGATATCTGTGAGCAGCTTGAGGGTTCTAAACAGGTTTATGGTAAATCAAGCATATCTCTTTCTTCCAAGTAGTGCTGGCAAATTTCAAAGATCTGCTTCGACTTCTCTGCTGCACGTCCAATTTCGTCTGCTCCATTCACAATGTCATTTTCTCCCCAGAGACTTTTAATAAGATCATTCTTATTTGGTAAGGCATAAAATGCTAAATAGGCACCGTTTCGAATAATCCAAGGGTGGTATTTTGCTAAAGTCTTATTATAGCATTCTTTGGCTGTGGTGGATATAGAATCTGTAGAGTTTGATGCAAGTTCTTTCATGAATAAATAGGTGAACTCCAATGCTCGGTGTAATCTTAAAAATGTTCTTGAGCCACTCGGGGGTGAGGTGCTAGTGTGGAAGTTGATGGTTCGCTCGTGATCCAACATTCCTTTAATCGTTTGGTATTCATCTCTTTGCGGCGACTGGCGGAACGTCTCAAGTATATCTATTTTCTCATCAACATCCTTTGTAATAAAGGAAAACACTGTACCCAAAGTAAGAAAAAACTTACTCAGTTGTTTGTAGGCCAAAATATAATTATCCATATCAAGTCCTGGTTGCTCGATACAAAGGTGCAAATGATCGTTAAATATCTTGGGATCAAATGTCATGAGAGCCATTTCAAAAGGAATTTTCAGTTGAAAAGATAGAAATATAACTTTTTTTTTTTTTAATTTGACAACTTATATCTCGAGAATAGAATACAACTTCACGTCAAAGAGGTCCTTTCGAATAAATAAACAAATAAATCTCAAAGGGTCCACCTAGCGGTGAAATATTGAAAAATAGCTATGGTCAAATATATATATTTAATTTCGTATATTATTTTATTATACGTTTATTTATATATTTTTAGAAGTATAAAGTAAAGCATATTAGAATCTCCATATAATTTTTGAAATGCAAAATATTTAGTATAAAAAAAAATCGGAGTACTTCAATGCAGCAAATAAGAATGTGTAAGAATCTTCTTCAGAGTTTTAAAATGATATATTTTCTTGATATTTTCGAATTTTTTATCTATTGTATATTAAATAATATTATATATATAATCATAAAATTGAATAAGATTATATATATTAAAATGCAGTGGCGAAATATTCTTAATCTAAAAGAAAAAAAAAAACATTTAAAACTTTGAAAACCTTTAGATAAAATTTTATTTGTTTTAAATTTCATCCTATTAATACACTCCTAAAATTAGCTCTCGCCTTGATTTTTAATTTATATCGCTTTTCTTTCTAATTTTCTTTTTAAAAACTCGCGTTTTATCATATACTTGGAGAAGCTCTCCTCTCCAAAATAAAAAGTCTGATAAATTCAAATTTCAAAATTAATTCCATTTAATTTTATTCTATATATGAATTGATTTCAATATGTATATAGAAATAGAGATATCAATCTCAGAGAGATATTAATATTTTAAGGATTAAATTTAATATAAAATTTTATAAATTGCAGTTTAACTTTCTCTTCCAACTTTCTTCCTTCCAATGTGAAGACTAGCCATGAGGCAAGTTCGCTTGGGAGTTTTCTTTTTTGGAACACTCTTCTTATTTCATCTCTGTATTTATTTAAAATAACCTACATGCATGTCATCAAATCTCTTTCCCTTTATTTCATTGGCTGGAAATTATTTTAAGAGTGCCATTTCTATAGGTGGAAAGACCGATTTATATTTTATTTTTCCTTTTTTTTTGGGAAAATGAAATTTTGCTAGATTTAGATTAAATATACAACCTATTTAAATAAATATATTTCTAAATGATGAAAATAAAGAGATTTTTATCGATAAAAAATGAATGCCTTTCCAGGATCCAAAGTAGCTCCCAATGTGCTATTAAGTACCAACAGGACCTGCAGATGGCCCTGGATTATTTTATGTGTGGTTGGTGGCAGGGTCGTTTGTGGTCGGCGTGACACCTAAGGCTGCATTTTTGTTATTGCGGTGCATACTGTAGACGTTGTTGAGTGGTATCTAGTATTGGCATTTGGTTGATTTTATAGTTTAATTGGGATGGCGCACAGGACTGAGAGGTCTAGACTGCATCAACTTCTTTTTTATGGATGTTAGTCAACTGGATGATTGGTGCACAGGTTTCACAGAATTTTGCCCTCTCCACATCAAATACAATTATTTATAGGGAAATAACGCACCAGATATATATAAAAATTGAAACTATACCTTGTGTATTAAACACAAATTTTTTATTTTTCAAATAAAATAAACTTTCTACTGTGTCCTTACTGCGATGTAAAATATCCCAGCGATTTCGCCAATTTAATCAACCGGGCCGCTTTAAGACCACTTGTGCTGTATTGAACGATTCAGCTTATATTTGCGACAATGAAAAATGGAGTCTTAGTTATGGTATTTTTTCAAACTGTGGAACATAAGCTTTAACAATCAAGCTCTCCTTTAATAGACACATAATGCAAAAAAAAAAAAATGAGACGCCAGATACAAGAGATTTTATTGTCTTAGAAACTCATGTACATAGTTTACTTGAATATCGTAATTAACACTCCATCTGTCATTGTAGCATATAAAAATGAATCGTTCAATATAGTATTAGAGCTCTAAAAAGCGGTCTGGTGGATTAAATTGACGAAACCGCTGGGAGGGCTCACCACTGATGAGTCAAGTCTTCCCAATATCTTTCCAGGATAGTAGGAAGTTGTTTTATTTTTAAAAATTTTTAAAGCTTATTTACATATATAGTATACATAAGGCGCATTGATACCTTCAATATACCCAGAAATGTAATAAGAGAAAAATGATATAATTCTCACAGATCATGTTGCCATTGAAAAACCACTATGTACACCTTTTTATACTCATTGCGCGCTTCATTAATATTTAAAGAGTTTTAAAAGTTTCAGAAATAACTTTAATCTACTGTAGCTATTAGAGAGTAGGAAGCTGGGTGCATTATCAAATTTATTGAAATCTGATTCAATTTTAGGTTCTATCAATTTGACTTTAGCTTTGACTTTCCGTTAAATTCCTTGGCAATTTTAAGCCATTCTTGCGTTTACCCAGCATTGCTTAAAAAGCTGACATAAAATTGAATAAAGAGCGTTAAAACATTTCTGGCAAGGTATGATTAGTGAGGTGTTTTTGCACCAATAGGGGTAATAAATATTTGGGAGGCCAGTATATGATACCACTTCTTTGAACATTTCCAAAATATTATCTGTATATATAATTATTTATTAATTTCATAAACCAAATTGCATATGCTATTTTTTTATATATATTATATATATATTTAAAAAAAAAAACTTTTCACATGTTTAGCGTAATTTCACAATTTTGGCCTTAACACTCTATTTCATGATTTCACTGAAAGCCTCTTGGGTTACACCGCACCGCGGAGGGCCAACAGCTCGAAACAAAGGGTTGCCTTTTCTTGATTTATCCATACAATGGGTTGGCCAAATATTTTGTAATATCCTATATCAACGTTTAGTTGCTTTCTATTCCACTAGATGGCGCTCTGCAATCTAAAATGCTCGCGTCCACTATTCAATGCAACCTTTTATCTAAATAAACTCTGCGCACGTTGATTGGCTAATGAACTCAACGGTGATTGGCTGATAAGGTCGCGTAATACTGAACAGCCAATCAAAACGAGAAAAACGGGCACCATATGAAGATTAAGGTATATATTGTAGGTGATAAAGAACATACATTTAAAAAATATTTTATTATACATTTCATTATTGTATTTTTTAAACTCTTGAGTTTGACTATCTACATGGCTTCAAGTTCATCCCACGTACCATAAAATAACTCAGGAATCGGCACTGCGTAGGTCTGAACGAGCAGGTAAATGGCGAAGTAAGCTTCTGGCGTTCCCCGCGAGAACGTGATGACCGCCGTCATACGCCGTGAAATCAACTTGTTGGATCTATGATAGCAATCATATTGGTAGTCGCGGTGGAATGAGGATTGTAAACAAGGAGCGGAAAGTTGACAGAAAAAAGGGGAAATTCAGAAATATATATTTAAGATTATAAAACAGACTAGCACAATGATATCTTTTCACCCTTTTGTTAATATACGCATTGCTATCCGTGGCCAGTATCTTAAATATATATGTTCAGTCCTGACAAGCCAAAGAACTCCCAACAACGTGTCTCAGCGCTGACTCTCCAGCGTGACGTAGTCGCCCCGCCAGGCACGCCAGTGGTTCGCCAGCAAAACGCAGCCCAGCACCACTCCGCCTATCGCCAGCACCAGGACGGAGGCGTAGTTGGGAGGCACCTCGAGCGGCTTCTCATCTGCACCAGACCGAGTACAGATTGGATCTATGGAATCACACATCAAGACATTTTTACTTTAAACGATAGACGGCCATCTTTTATCCAAAATGTCATCCTGTTAAAATATATTTACCTATTCCCACCCCACTTAAGCGTTCAATGTTGGCACTCAGCAGGTCTACTCCCAGCCCATCCCAGCTTAAGTCAACGACGCCTGGATAAACTCTCCCTCAGTCCCGATCCCCAGTTCGACCCCCAGAGTGAAGAAGTTCTAAGAGAAGGCTGCGAGGACCCCCAAGTTATCCCTCGGGGAAGGATGATCATCTAGCCGAGGTGTGAGAAGCACCTACACTCCCGCGGCCCGTTGCACAGGTCCTCGCCGCAGGTGAACTCGTGCATCATCTCGCCGTCCCTCCACGTCCGCACGTAACTGGAGTAGTTGCAGCCGCGGAGGTCCACCCAGGAGACCGCGTCAGTGTGGACGGTGAACACGAAGCAGATGTCGCTGGAGATACAGATTGGGGGGCAATGGGGGAGGTTGCAGTGGCAGAGGAGCCCTGGGGACACAGAGGGACTGTAATGTGGGGAACAACATCATTACTGGACGCGAGACTTGTCAAATGGAAGATGCCAGCTACGCCATGCTGCCCTGGCAGCGCGATGTTCCCTCTCGTGTTTGTTCATCGGAAGTTTTTACGCCCATTTGGACTTTCTTTTGTTTTAGATTTTAAATTAAATTATTTTATAAGATACCACTACTTGTTATTATGTTTTATAAATCAATAAAGTTCATTATATAACACAATTTTGCTCAATCCAGAAGTTAAACGTCCATAAGTGACGACAAGTTCACCAAACGGTGGGTGGAGTGTCATCTTCCCATGTGGGTTCGAGGCTTGCAAGGACGGGGAACATCGGCCGACACGGCAGAATATATTTCAAACCTTGGGAACATCAACTACTCGGCACTAGAAATTATGAACATTTTAATATGGCAAGGTTTCCAAATGTAAAGTTGTTAGCGGGGAGACTGACCTGGCGACACTGGATTGTCAGGCTCGGTGGAGCGGTTCTCGGCCCGGCCAGTCGGAGCTGGCGACAGAATTCAGCCGGTCGTCAGCTTGAGGGACATATTATATATATAGGTGTTATTATACACTCTAAACATGAATCACATTATTTACAATTATTCTACAATATATAACTCTCTTTTTAAATCACTTTTCAATATTTCATAAAAAGACAAAGAGAAGATACATATATGAAAACGTATAAATTAGACGCCGATTAAATATATTGACAGTTCTGGAACATAACAGGTAGATATGTTATTTAGGGAGATTTTATATATCAGGGGTTAATTACTTTTATAAAGAGGCCTCGAACACGCTCCCCGAGCTCGCTACCTCAGGAACCGACAGACGTCCACCTATGGGGACCAGCAGCCGACGTCAGTTCGACGCCACATCAACGACAGCCGAGGCAGCGCCGACGTCTTGGAACAACAACTCGTGTTCTCACGGCTGCCCTTGGTGGAAACCCATCTTTGCTCAACTTGCCACCAACACTGAAGTCTGACAACAGAGTCTGCCGAGTATTGTTCCTCTGGGAGCAGACGGCCCTCAGACACATTGGATCGTTCAATGCTGATTATAGGGATAAACTAATTATTGTTTGTTTTCAATTCCAGTATATAGGACAAACGGTTCTTGCTAAACACATACCAACCAACTACGTAGCAAGCACTTGGAACCTGGAAACGACCCTGAAGATTTGGGTCGTTTGTCTTGATTTATCAAGAAGGTGATTTTGGTCAATATATTCTGGAATAATAAATATATTGGTTGATATTTATTCCAACAGATGGCGCAAGCCATCAGCAACATTCAACTCCAAGTGTATCCAATGTTCTCTTCTCAAAGTTACCGTCTGATATCCGGGACATTGTCCCATTTGTCCAACCCTCCCGACTGGAGAGAGAGCCACTGACTTCCTTGTCCCACGGACAAACTGATGTCACGACTTTTGATTAGGATTGGCGACATTGAAGAGAGTTTTGGCTGCACCACCCCACCTAACACTGTTGTACTGTACCTTTATACGGTGTCGTCCATTTGGTTCCTGCTACTCCCTGCCTCAAACGTAGCCATTTTCCAGAATACAGAGTTATTTTTAACGTTAAAAGCGCCGAGGCCTTGAAAAGTTTTGTAATTTCGTTTTAAATAATCGTGTGCGCTGTGTTGTGACACCGCTGACGTCACCACCCAGGCCTACTCTGTGACATCCTTTACATCACTCCCAGATAGACACCCTGCGAGGTATCGTCTGCAACATAGCCTTCTGATTGGCTGGTCTACGGCACCAGAATCTTCCTTCCTTCTGTCTCGTCATCCATATGTCAGAGAAAACGCTATATTCGGGGCATCAAATTCGGATGAAAATATCTACCCTTATGTAAAAAAAATAATAAAAATAAATACCTCCATTTCTTGATTTCTCAAGAAGCCTCTGGGACCAAAATATTTTTGGTCGTAGAGATACAGTCTGCTGACGAGGGCCAACAGCCCGAAACGCGTTCGTGGTTGACTTTTCTTAATTTATCAAGAAAATGGGTTGGCCAGATATTCGGGGAACAGATTAAAAAAACGTTTAGTTTATTTCTGTTCCACTAGATGGCGCTCTGCCATCTAAAAATCTCATGTGAGCATGGTCAGGATATGTCTTTTTGATTTTAATTTACCCTTATATATTTTTCCTCTATAGTTAAAATATAAATATATTAATTAAATATTTATAAAATTCACTTCTTCTTCCCTAATAATTTCACCGACACAGCCCTAGAGTGAAATCTATAAAATTACAGTTTCGGTGCCCAGTGTCGCCGTTGATACGGTGGTCCTTGTCAAGGCCACGTCGAGTTCCGTGAGTGGCGACAGACTTCTGCCCAACTGTGCGACACTCATCGCACGACTCAGCATTAAGGATATGTTATAAACGAGCAATTTCCATACGGCAGGAAATTCGCCAAAAATTGTCGCGGTTATTGGACACTAGACGAATGGCCCGGGCAACGCCCGGGTTTTACCCGAGTGCGAATATATTTTAAAAACGTTGTCTTGGGTGGTCGCTATAGACAGGGTGGTCTGTATAGACAGGTGTATGTATCACACAGCTAATAACAGGGTTGTCTAGAGTGGCCGCTATAGACAGGGTGGTCTGTATAGACAGGTGTATGTATCACACTGCTGATAACAGGGTTGCCTAAAGTGACCGCTATAGACAGGGTGGTCTGTATAGGCAGGTGGATGTATCACACAGCTGATAACAGGGTTGCCTAGAGTGGCCGCTTTAGACAGGGTGGTCTGTGTAGACAGGTGGATGTATCACACAGCTGATAACAGGGTTGCCCAGAGTGGCCGCTATAGACAGGGTGGTCTGTATAGACAGGTGGATGTATCACACAGCTGATAACAGGGTTGTCTAGAGTGGTCGCTATAGACAGGGTGGTCTGTATAGACAGGTGGATGTATCACACAGCTGATAACAGGGTTGTCTAGAGTGGTCGCTATAGACAGGGTGGTCTGTATAGACAGGTGGATGCATCACACAGCTGATAACAGGGTTGTCTAGAATGGCCGCTATAGACAGGTGTATGTATCACACAGCTGATAACAGGGTTGTCTAGAGGGGGGCAGGGAGGACACGTGTTCGCCGGCAGCCAATGGGCGCGCATTCTATCCGTGAGCTTCAGACAGAATAAGGCAATTATATATATAGATAGCTCGACCCCAGCCTTGGAGACTCAAAATCTCACCCGTTTGGTCCGCAAGTGGTGCATGTTGAGAATGAAAGTTTGAGGCAGAGGACAAAGACAGTGTATTCAGATCAATTCTGAACTCCCATCTCCGTAATGTGCTTGATGAGGAAGGCCTTGTCGTCATCGAGCCGCTCGTCCCGGCGCTCCCGGCCGAAGTTCCGCAGGAAGTCCACGAGCTTGTCGCGGTTCCGCACCAGGATGGACTCGATGGTCCGGGGCATGTGGGGGTTGGCCACGAAGGCCTTGAAGATGTGGAAGGCCTCGTACTGGATGCTCTTGCTCTCGACCTTGAGCAAATTCATAATAAGCTTGAGATTGTCTGGACTGGAGAGGTACCTGGCCATCGCAGATATCTGGCAGGTGTTCAATAGATCCCCGAGGAGCTGCAGGGCTTGTCTTCTTGTGGCGTAGTTGGCGGAGTTGAGGAGATGCTGGTAGTGGCTGTGGACCCTGTCGTAGTTGGATTCCAGGAATTCGGCGCTAACTTGCCGGTGGGTTGTGAGGAGTTCTTTGAAGGTGAAGAAAGCGTCGGAAGAGATGTCGAAAGTTGAGGCGTCCATGTACTTGAATAAGTCGTACAGGGCGTCGGAGTAGAGGATGATCCTGGCTAGGGCCTCGTGGCGGAGGCATTCCCGGAGCATGGCGCCGCAGTTGAGGGCGATGGCCTGGCTGTCGTAGCCCCGCACCAGGGCGTACAGGACCTCGGGGCAGCCGCAGAGATGCTCCACGGCCGGGTTGTCCGCCCGGCGGCAGCGCAGGACGTTGTTGAAGATCTGCACCACGTCCTTCTTGCTTTCGAAACTCAGCCTGGCCAAGTTGGTGATGAACAGAAACAAGAGGTTGGAGTTGTAAAGTTCTTGCGCGAGTTGCGACGACAAACTTTCCTTCCGTTGATCCGCACTTCCGTAAACGAGGGACTTCATCAGCCGCAGCTGCTTGGAGACTTCTTGTTGCGCCTGGTGGTCGCCGTTGTCGAAGTTGGCGAGGGAATTCTTGAGGCACTTGACAAGCTGTAGAGGACCTTTGCGGGATCTGTGGAAGAGGGGCATTGAATGCCGAGGAGGCTGGCAGTCGAGGATTTTGACGAGAATTTGTGGTTTGGACAAAAAAAAGATTTGCCTGGACAAATAACGAGAAATTTGATAAGCGGGCTGAAACAGTTACCGAGGGCTGGTGAACCGAAGCTGCTCGTGGTGCGCTCGATCACCTCGCTCGGCTGTTGTCGAATTCCTCCAAGTTTTCTGAAGCGCGGGAATGTTGCAGGCAGCTGACCACTCCCCATTCACAAATACATTAATATATTAAATTTTATTGCCATCTATCGTTAAAATTTTACACAAATAAATTTACTGGCAATGCGTTTCTTTTAGATATCATCAAATATTATCTCTACAGACCTTACTGCAATGATATGAGTTATTGAATGAGAGGGTTCACTACTGATGAGCCAAGCCCTCTCATTCAATAACTCATATCATTGCAGTAAGGTCTGTAGAGATAATATTTGATGATATTTAAAAGAAACGCATTGCCAGTAAATTTATTTGTGTAAAATTTTAACATTAATATATATACTGCTATACATCAGCGCGCCATCTGTTGGGTTTAATCTTAAGCTATATTTGACGTCTGATTCTTTTTGAAATAAGACAATTTTCTACTCCCCTACTGTAATGATAAACTAATGGTAGGACCTGGCAAATCAGAGGTGAAACTTCCAGCGGTTTCGCCAGTTTAATATATGATGCATTATCGTGCCCCCTCTGTTATAAGAAATTTAAACTATTTAAAAATTATATATCTATATATATAAAAATGAATGTTTGTATGTTTGTCTGTTTGTTTGTTGGTTTGTATGTCCGGTATACAAATTCGCAGTAGTTCACTAATTCAAACCAAAATTTCCATACATAGGTAAAAAAATACGGGGAAGACGATAGGCTATTTTAAAAAATATATAAATCAATTATTAAAACTATATATTTTTAGTCAGAAAATGATGATGACGATATTGCGGTATCATGTTTGATTATTAGATACATAATTATATCGGGAAAAATTCCAAAAAGCAGAGACCACGGATGAAACCAGTTCATTATTTTGTACGCGGGAACAAAATTCTAACAGAAAAACATTCATTCGAGCAGAAAACAAAAGCCAGATCATCTTTCTATAAAAATATCGCTTCTCAGACACAAAGTTTGGAGCGGGACGTTTCACAAAAGTGACATTCACGGTGTCAATTTATAATTGTAACGAATATTATTTGAATAAAAACATTTAATCGGGTAAAACCCGGGCGTTTCCCGGGTCATTCGGCTAGTTTATAATATATTATATATGTATTCCTACTGTCCCTCAAATATTATGCCTCTCCCTCCCCTATAGTTCATTCAAAATACATTTCCCAAGAGTTCAGTGGCGGTATAAAACATCAGAATGTAATTCAATAAAACAATTCCATGTATTCAGTAAAAATGTAATATGGATGGTGGATTATCCTGGCGAAACCACTGATGAGCCAGGCCCTCCCATTGTGTTATCATTGCAGTAAGGGCAGTAGAAAATTGCCTTATTCAAAAAAGAAACATACGAGTCAAAAATAGTTTAAATTTCTTACACAAAACATTGAAACAACGCGAATCTACCAGAGCTGCTTCGAGGGGATCGAGCGAGAATTACATTGTTTTAATTATGTTTTAAAGGGAGAGGTGCCCTCTTTTAGTATCAGGTATACAAAATACCTATAAACTATAGGTATATATATAAAGGACATTAAAAACTACTAATAAAATGATAATGATTTGGAGAATTTTTTTTATAATTTTGGAATGGACTCTTGGAATGGACTGTAATGGACATTTTCCTAGTATATATTCGCCTTCCAAGTTCCCATTTGAATATTTGAAATGTTATCACCTAACCTTCTTTGAGATTTTAACAAGAAATGTACCGTGCGCGCAGAAAACCAACCGTCTGTATGATAAATGAGCATTAGTTGCGCGCGCAGACCTCGAATGTAGAATCTCAAATTGTTGCAAAGTCATAGTCTACCCAGCAGACAACTTGGACGGAGACATGGGAAATCAGCTCCAAAAGGTGAAGATTTCGAGCAATGTGGATTGAGGACGTGAAGACCTCATTGTGCTATAACCGCAGGGGTGATGTTGAACCAAACGACCCCTCAGCCCAAACATCCCCTAAGGAGGCCTAGGTAAAGAAGGGGGCTGAGAAAGATTCTGTAGTTGAAACTACCTCAGATTTTATGAAAAGGGTCGCTGGAACGTTGTGGAATATTTTGATTAAAAATTAATGCGATAAGGCACAATTTGGATTATAGATTATAAACACAAGGTAATAAGGTCAAATATAAATAAGTAGTGTGTGACGCTTCAGTAACAGCGTTGCTACAATCTTCAGACAAAAGTACTGAATCCACTCAATCACCACCGTCATTCAGTGCTTTTCTCTGAAGATGGTAACAACACTTTTACCGAAACCTCACACACTAGTTATTTATTTGGGTTTGTTATTATTACCTTGTGTTGATTAAAAATATTCTATCACCTCGTTTGACTGGTGGTGGTCCAAATTGCCTTTTAATGGCGTCGGCTGTCGTGGTGACACTTCACAAGGTCGGCATATGTGAGGATGTGACTTCAACTCACCGGCCAGGAGCAGGAGACAGGGCAGCAGCAGAGCAGCCATGGTGACAACTGAGAGAAACCCGACCGCAGAGTCCGGCTCCGGTTACATGTTGACGCCTACAATTCCTTGTAGTCACCGGATTCTGGATAGAATAGCTTCAGCTTCGCTGAACTGCCTGTCACACAAGTGTTCCCAGAGCGACCATCCTGGCTGACACAGTTGGCCTCCGGAATCAGCTTTTCCAACGTCTCTGAGGCAACAAGAAAACTGAACTCTACAATCTATGTGCAAAATATCACAAGTGAATTTGTACTGGGATTAGGTGGATAAATCAAGAAAAGGAAATTTCCTGATCATGAAACTAAAAGTTGCGGATGGCCTGCGCCATTTTCAGAACCAAAGACCAGCTTTTTGGTCGTTGAGGTACAGCTTGCACCACGCTGATGAGGGCCAACAGCCCGAAACGCGTACGTGGTTAACTTTTCTTGATTAATCAAGAAATGGTATTTGGCCAATTCTGGAAAATAAAAAATCAACGATTAGTTGATATTTAATCCGCAAATGGCGCAAGCCATCAGAAACCTTTAATTGCACGATAGAGTTTCCAGAACAGCTGGAAATATTTTTATTCCTCTTCAGATTTATTTCAGAATGTGGCAAAACTAGAATTTTCTTAAATACTAGCCGAAAAATACCCAGGCAAGGCTTTGGTTCCCCGAGCGCATTTACTCGATTGTATGTGGAATACAGAGCTTCTTTTTTTTTTTCAAAATCTAATTACAAATAGGCTTATTTAGATTTTGAGAGTTATAACTTATCAATATAATCTGTGATAGGGATTTTCGGTCTTTATAAGCGACCGATCTTACAGATTTTTACTTTATATAAATAGAGATTATATATGGATATTGAGAAGGACAGCTAGTCCTAATTTTAATAGTGATTTATTGTTGGTTATTTTTATTTGCTTCAGATGGAAGGAGTGTTAAGTATAATGGGATTGTGTTTTAATTTGAGGCTTTTTTCCCATTAAAATAGCCTATATATTTTTATAATTTTTAACCAAACACAATGAAGTTACAAAGAGAGACCTATTACAGCTCCTCGGTGTTATCTACTAATTCCTTTCACACAGTCTTCCAGAACTAAAGATTAAAAGTTCCACACTCCACGGAATCACAAATATAAGCCCAGAATTCCTGGATCTTCAAAATAAAACTGCCCAGCGTTATCTCGAGAACAGGATGTCTGGTAAATAAACAAAACGTTCTGAAGGACAATCGAGTAGTGGCGACATCTGCAAGTGGAACGTGGGGGTTAACTCAATTAATAATAATTCAAATTATAAACTTTGGAAACTTATTTTATCTTTGTTATATAGCCAGTTTTTATGAACTGGAAGCAATTTTTTATTCTTGTAATAAAAAAACTTGCATATTTAGTTTGCTATATGCGCTTTAACGAGTCCAGTTCATATCTCAGATGTTCTACTTGTTTTTTATTTAAGACGTTTTTGTTTCCTTTATTCTCTCTTTGACTAGGATTTCTCTGTGTTTGGTTTGTCACTTGTTGTTGACGATGGTTTGATGGAGGTGGTAGGCCACATTTGCAACGTTCTGCTTCCCCTCTCATCGTTGCCTTTGCGCATTTATAAGAAGCACGATGACCTGTACATTTCGAAAAGTATCTACAATTTTGTTGGCCTATCCTTGACATTTGTTCTTGTGGTGATTTAATAGGATTATTGAATTCAACATTCACTCTTCCATTTATTTTTGAGGATTCTTTGTTTGAATTAGTTTGGGGAAATTTTACAAGTAGGACAGTAAGTTGAAAACTTTTTTAGACGTATATATTATATAGAATCATACGTGTCTATAATAGTTTCGAATTTTGATAACAGATGGCGCGCTAATCCATCATAATATTATATATAAGTAGATTTTTTATGTTTTAAATAAAATTAAATATTAAAATAATATCGCTGTTTTGCAGTAATATGCACGCTTATTTGACCTTCCCAGCCCGGAAAGCATTGCATATTTCATGAACCTTCAATTCCTTGGATCCTATTTCCGTACATTTGGACTAATGAACACCTTGCAAGATCGATAGACGTAACATCCACGCATCTAGAGCCGTTCTGGATGAAATGGCATTTACAGATCACCGACCAATATTCACCACCTTTTCTATCGATGAATCCACCCTCAGCTGCTGAAGCAGCTGGAAAACTTGACACCGCATCCACGCCAAGGAGCCTGCGACTACTCAACGCGCAGAAAAACACCTTCCAACAAACTCTTCAAACCTTAGTCTTTATGATCCACTAGCCGAATGACCCGCGCAACGCCCGTGTTTTACCCGATTGAATGTTTTGATTCAAATACTATTTGTTGCAATTATAAATTGGCGCCTTATATAAATGTATATGTTAGTTAATAACTATAGCCTATGTGCTTTATCTGTCTATGTACTGTTGGCTTCCGTAGGCGTCTCTTACTGAGAAAAAGAAAGAGAGGATTCCATTTGGTTATTAACTAATATATGCATTTATTTAAGGAGCGACCCGCTCCAACACAATGGTTACAAAAACGAAAAAGCGAGTGGGGGGGGGGGGGGGGGGGGGGCATGATGGGGGGGGGGGGGGGGGGGGGCAAAGGTGGCGTGATCGTAGCCGACCAATAGGAGGGCGCCATTCCAAAAAAAAAAAAGCAAACGGTGACAGAGATGACTGATGAAGAATGACGCTCGTAACTGTATATAGAATACTCGAACTTACACACCCATGCGCAGTATAAACGCGTTCCTGCTTGATCTGTTTTGTTTAAAGATAATATATCAGTGATATATTATTACTTTACTCTGTTTTGATTCGAAACGAATCGAACATTTTTATCATCATCTTGTAAATAACAAAATGTTTGTAATATAATGAGCACGTGTGCAAGAATTGTAAAAAGAATAAAATAATTATAGTAGCATAAAAATGGTGTATCTTTCATTTATCTTTAAAGATATCTAAATATATATAAAGTGCAATTTCTTATAAAATAACTTTCACTATTAATATTCAACCTATAATAGGAATGTATCCTGCTAATCTTTACATAATGGGCATCTGCTTACGGGATCCCTGTTATATTCCTTGTTCTAATTTATATATTTTTTAAATGTCAAACTCAGTTTGAGCTATGAAAATATACAAATCCATATTTTAGGAACATATTTTTATATGTCTCTGAAGAGACACCTCTCCCTTTAGGCACATGGATATCATCCTCCTGCAACTTTTCATCTATATTTTTATGTGATTTGTCGATTTTAAAATTATGTTATTTTATTAGAAACTTTATATAAAATAGACTTGCTTCTCAAAGGTATTTTTATTAGAAGCAAAGCTAAGTTGACATAAAAATTCTATTACTACCCTCAAATATAGATTTTTAGAATGAATTAATCTAGAAATTTCACAATATATATGAATATATGAGAACATAAGCTAATCAAAAAGGCTTTTTTACCAATTTGAAGTAATATAAATATAATCATTTTTGTTTGAAGTCTACTTTTAATTATATTATGTACTAGACAATAACTACTAAACTCGTATGTACTAGACAAAAAAGAATAATTTATAGTTCTTTCTCTTAAGAACTTCGAAAATAATAAATACTGTTAGCAAATCTACAAAAAAGAAGCATAAAAAAGCGCATAAGAAAATGAGGAAATATTTCACACTTCTGGTTGCTAGTTTATCAACAATTTTGATGATATAACAATAAATTTTGTTAAATATCCTCAATAAGCAAAAAATAATCAACGGAGAGGGCGACATGATAAATTCTCGGGGGACAAGAACGCTATCATGAAGGTTTGCACATATATCGTGCTAATTTTCCTTCAGATCATCTGCGCCCTCTTCCAAAATTTCTCTCAAGTTGAATCTTTTTTCATAAATTCTTTTAAAAACACCAGAATTTTATCAATACAACATCAACTCCAGCATCTGAATCAAAATTTTTCAACTGATTGCTCACTATCTCAACGCCATTTGTCCCATGAACAAGTCCGATTTCTGAAACCAAATTCACTTCCTACAAAAGGTCTTGATAGGCTTAATCAGTCTAAGCAGCGACCAGATCCTTTGAAAGTGGTTGAGGATATTTTGAAAAAACAGGGATATTATGAACAAATCAGGCAGAATGAAATGGTTAGAACCCTTCGAGAAAATAATGAAAGGCATTCCTGGAAAATGGCTTTAGCTCCTTCAAATTACCATAAAAATTATTCTAAATGGAACATGATAAGCCTTTCTCTGCTCATATTTGCGTTTGTTGTTTTGTTAGCTACATTGGGTTACTTCTTGAGAGCCTCTGTCAAGCACGAATTCAAGATCTGGTCTACCGTAAACTCGAGGAAAAAAAGTACCTTGAATAGATTACCGCCACCTGTTTCCAACAAATATCAACATTCTTTCCATTTCTTAGAAACTATACCAGAATCAGATGAGGAAGAAATTTATTCCAATTTAGGTTAATACTAAAATATATTATTTTAACCTGGGTACTATAATTATATTATAATAACATAATAAAAATTTAATTTAAAATTATTTCATTTCTAATTAAATAAAAGTTGTTTAGTATTTGTATATAAAATATATTGCATTTTCCTTCTCTCGATAGCAAATATATTTTGTCTAAGAACATAAAAAAATAGCTGTGATAATATTAGCCATATAGCGTTGAAGAAATTATTTACAAAAATTCTTTTATAAAATTGAGGCATTCTTATCACGAACTTTAAATAGATGATGATAAATTTATTTGATCAAAAGTGACAATTAAAATCGTATGACTTATTGACCTAAAATAAATAAAAAATATTGTGATCAAAAATGTAAATATTTTTATATGCCAAACTTTTTTTTAAGTTCATATTTAGCCTTTATATTTTATTTAAAATACATTAATATATAAAAATGTTATAAAATAAGAGCGTAAGTTTTTAAATGTCCTAGTTTCACTTTTCCTTGAATGTTTCAATGCCAAAAATGAGTTATATAATAAGCAAAGATATGGGGCGTTATTTCTTTATCACTTATTCAAAAACCATTTTACAAATATTTCGCATACAGTTGGTGAATTCTCGGAAAATGTTGTTGAGAAAATACATCAAGGCCATACATACCAAAATACTTTTTTTTTGTTTGACATGACATTTATACTTAACAGATTTGAATTATTTGATTAATTATTTGACACTTATATTTTTTGTAATAAAATTTTAAATATTCTGCAAACTATATATTGCCACACATAGGAAGGATAAACATAAGAATGACAAAGCAATTTATTTTGCTTAAAATAAATACTAACTTAATATAAATATAATCTATTTACCTGCATTTGTTTCTTTTTAAATAAATAATTTCCTACTGTCTTTACTGAAATGATAAAATGTTGAGAAAGCCTGGCTCATCAGGTTAACTCCCAATGTTTTCACCAGTTTAATCTACCAGACCGCTCTAAATTTGTATTTGAGTGTTTTGCTTATATAGCGGGTACTATGCTGGAATTCTTGGTGAGGCATTTAGACAAACTATGAACATAGAGACAGCTGAAATATAGGAACATATTGCACTGAGCACATTGATATCCAGGTATTAATTCACAACTAATTGGCCTTTTTCTGCATCAGTTACATGATCTGTATTAGAAATTACAAACTATTTGACAGCATATGTTTTTTGTTGTAAATACAGTAAAACCTTGTTTAGAAATCACCTGTCTTAGGAATGGGTTTTTAGTGGGAACTGTTTATTTTCTCCATTAATTTAGTTTTATTAAGCATCTGACCCTGTTTAATGCATTCAAATATAACTTTTTAATCCCCTAAAGGCGACATATGTTGTTGTCATGTCCAATGAAGAGCCTCAGATATCTCTGTGCATCTTTATCACAGCAGTCATGATAAGGCACAATTTGGATTATAAAATATAAGCACAAGGTAATAAGACCAAATCCAAATAAATAAACAGTGTGTGACATTTCGATAACTTCAACGTCACACACTGTTTATTTATTTGGATTTGGTCTTATTACCTTGTGTTTATCACAGCAGTCGTTTTCTATCTGGGTCCATGTCAATTAAATATGTTGAATATTCTATAATAAGAGCATCATTGAATTAGGAAAAGATTGTGACCAATTCCACCTGTGTTAGATGTCCTATGAGTGTACAAATGGTGGAAATTTCCAAGACACAGCAAACAATTCCTTACTGAGAGTGATAAATTACAAACTTATTTACATATTGGTTAAACTATGTAGCTCCTGCCCTATGGGAGCTGTGAGATCTTATGTGTTCTTGTTATTGAATCCCTCCAGAGTCTTTTTCCTGTGGCATGCAAGTAGCTTTGTCATGGTAGCATCTATGTCGTGGAGGAAAGTCTCAGCTCTGACACAACAGTGGAGCCATTTGTGGCACAGTAAATGACGAGGTCACCTAGAGGGGAGACCAATGTGACCAGGCTATTTATTAGGATCATAAGCCAAGTTATTAACAACCAATCACAGAGAGGCAACGCTGGGTCCACATTAATCACAAAGTAATAAGACCAAATCCAAATAAATAAATAGTGTGTGACTTTTTGGTAGTTACTGAAACATCACACACTATTTATTTATTTCTTATTACCTTGTGTTTATAATCTATAATCCAAATTGTACCATATCATTATCCACATTAATGTAATGTGTTGATGGTTGTTGATTAAAATGGATTGTGAAGTAATCTGTCAAGAATAGAAACGATGTCTCTTTATACATTTTACTATTACACAATGTATTAAACCTAGCCAGTATGAACATGGCATGGGGGTGTCTGAGGAATGTTGCGGCTTGGAAATACCAATTATCACATTGTCATCTTCATGGAATTCCCCTATATTTAGAGCACCTGATCTCAAAATATATAAAGACAAAGAAATAACACTGTTTTCCTCAAAAACATAAGTGTAAATAATGCATCTATTAGTGAATTCATTGAAAGGCAAAAATCCCTTTTTTTTTTCACATCCCCCGCCACACTCTTGTATAGTGTTAAAGCCAGCAACTTCTATGAAATTGTTCTGTTGATATTGACACAGAGTATTTTATAATGAAAATTCACAGAATATTGATAAGGCACAATTTGGATTATAGATTATAAACACAAGGTAATAAGACCAAATCCAAATAGATAAATAGTGTGTGACATTTCGGTAACGTCAACGTCACACACTATTTATTTATTTGGATTTGGTCTTATTACCTTGTGTTTATCACAGCAGTCGTTTTCTATCTGGGTCCATGTCAATTAAATATGTTGAATATTCTATAATAAGAGCATCATTGAATTAGGAAAAGATTGTGACCAATTCCACCTGTGTTAGATGTCCTATGAGTGTACAAATGGTGGAAATTTCCAAGACACAGCAAACAATTCCTTACTGAGAGTGATAAATTACAAACTTATTTACATATTGGTTAAACTATGTAGCTCCTGCCCTATGGGAGCTGTGAGATCTTATGTGTTCTTGTTATTGAATCCCTCCAGAGTCTTTTTCCTGTGGCATACAAGTAGCTTTGTCATGGTAGCATCTATGTCGTGGAGGAAAGTCTCGGCTCTGACACAACAGTGGAGCCATTTGTGGCACAGTAAATGACGAGGTCACCTAGAGGGGAGACCAATGTGACCAGGCTATTTATTAGGATCATAAGCCAAGTTATTAACAACCAATCACAGAGAGGCAACGCTGGGTCCACATTAATCACCAAATTTGGTCTTATGTTTATAATCTATAATCCAAATTGTGCCTTATCATTATCCACATTAATGTAATGTGTTGATGGTTGTTGATTAAAATGGATTGTGAAGTAATCTGTCAAGGATAGAAACAATGTCTCTTTATACATTTTACTATTACACAATGTATTAAACCTAGCCAGTATGAACATGGCATGGGGGTGTCTGAGGAATGTTGCGGCTTGGAAATACCAATTATCACATTGTCATCTTCATGGAATTTCCTTCTATTTAGAGCACCTGATCTCAAAATATATAAAGACAAAGAAATAACTGTTTTCCTCAAAGACATAAGTGTAAATAATGCATCTATTAGTGAATTCAATAAAAGGCAAAAATCCCTTTTTTTTTTTTCATCCCCCGTCACACTCTTGTACAGTGTTAAAGCAACTTCTATGAAATTGTTCTGTTGATATTGACACAGAGTATTTTACAATTCACAGAATATTGATAAGGCACAATTTGGATTATAGATTATAAACACAAGGTAATAAGACCAAATCCAAATAAATAAATAGTGTGTGACCTTGTGTTCACAGAATATATTTGACCCACAATAGTTCTCCCTCAATTGTGTGAGACAGGTGTGTGGGACAAACTTGCAGGAAAATGTCGGCAACAATAAACAACTTGTGTTGTCCTTGTGTTGGCATAGCTTTAAGTTATATACTTTACTAACTGCTGCACCTCTTATATGTCTTTTGTTATGTTTATATATACTTCAGGAATAGGTTCCACCCAATAGAAACGGCACAATTATAAACACCAGGTAATAATACATTTTATTTATCCTATTATAATATCCTATTTATTTGGATTTGGTCTTATTACCTTGTGTCAATATGTTCTAGGATGATAGCATCAATGTGCAGTTATTATGCTTCGTTGTTATCAGACCCTGAAGCATACATGTCCCCACTGTCACAAATGTGTCGTAGGACCACATGGATGTCAAGCCATTTGTCTGTCCCATAGAGACCTGTAAGAAGGTAAGTCTAGGTTGTTCCTCACATGGAGATTGCCTTGATTGGTTCTTACTAAATACTGGTTGATAAATGTTGCCAGTTTTTAACCCTTCAGCGGTCGCAATGGGTAAAAATTACCCAGAAGGAACTTTTCGAAAATATTTCTATATTAAAAAATATATATATTTAAAATATATTCTCAGTACCTTTCTAAATCTATCTAAAGAATATTATAATAAACCTATAATTTTAATTTTATGACATATATTCATTTTATTAGCATGTTTGGGTCAATTTTACCCAGTGCGACCTTTTGAGTTCTCGTCAATGGGTAATTTTTACCCAGCGCGACCTTTTAACGCTTTTGGTTTGGGTTTGCGTAAATAAGTTTCGAGTTACTTTCTGGCTTCTTGTTGTTTGGTTTTGCTGCCCCAAGTGCAATAATACAATCATTTCTTCCAACAATAAGGTAGGATTTATATTTTATTTCCTCTTTTTACATTATTTCACATAAAATGCTTTCAAATGCTGATTTTCTCCGTTATGATAATAATATTCCAAATCCTGATGATGAGGAATCAGAAACTGATGATCATATAGAAGAGAGGAATTGGAGTACAGACACTGAAAAGTATACATTATCAGAAGAAGAAAACAATGAGGATCCAAGCTTCAATTACTATATAGGAAAGGACCAAAAGACTAAATGGAAGAAAGCTCTTCCCCCAAAAAATGTTCGAACTCGCAGTGAAAATATTATCACCCATCTACCAGGGGTAAAGGGTGAAGCAAAAAATGCTAAATCGATATTAGATTGTTGGAATCTCTTTATAGATGACAATATACTTGAATGCATAGTTACAAATACTAATATTTACATTAGGAATATTCAGCAGAACTATAGCAGAGAAAGAGATGCTAATTTGACAAACCTACATGAAATTAAAGCTTTATTGGGAATTATTTACTTTCTTGGGGTCATGAAAGCGAATAAATTGAATACAGATGATGCATGGGCAAGAGATAGTACTGGATTTGAATTGTGTAGAATATCTTTGAATATATTTGAATTGTGTAGAATGTCTGAAAACAGATTCCGTTTTCTTCTCAGAGTAATTCGTTTTGATGACAAAGCTACAAGAAATGAAAGACTTCGTCAAGATAAATTAGCAGCTGTGAGATTGATTTTTGATACTTCTGTAAAAATTGCCAAAAGCATTATTCTCCTTCGGAATATACACTGCGTGACATTGAAAATGGAACACCAAGAAATAGTGGCCAGAATATTATGCAAATTTCAGGGTAGACGCGCCTAACCGAGTTATGCAAATGATGTAAAATGCGCAGCTCTCGTGCGCACTTGGAGTAAGATATAAGGCAGGAAATTGCAGAAAGGACAGTATTCGTGTCGTTATTTCTTCAAGGAAAATCATTGTAGAAATTTTGTTCTTGTGTCAAAAGACACGTGTAATAACAGAGAATGCCAGGTCATCGTAAACGGAGGCAGTTCAAGCAGACAGACGCTTTTACGAGGGGCATGGTGATCGGACTGAAAAGGGCAGGTTGGTCCATACGTCAAATCGCAGCTGATACACACCTTGGTGCGTCCACGGTGCACCGACTGTGGAGAAGATGGTTGGAACAAGGAAATGTGGCAATTTATAGGAATGCCGGTGCAACCAGAGTGACGTCAGCACGTGTGGATCGGCGTATCCTTCGACAAGCAGTGGCGGCCCCACAAGCCAATTATACCGCCATCCTGCAACTTGTGCAAGACACCCTAGATCATTCCATCTCGACCAGAACCATTTCCCGTCGATTGGTTGCTAATGGCTTGCACTCATGCCGTCCGCTAAGAAGACTGCCATTGACCCCACCGAATAGGCGCCAACGTTTGGAATGGTGCCGGGCTAGATCGACGTGGATGACGGAATGGCACAGGGTCGTGTTCTCAGATGAGTCGCGTTTCTGCTTGTCCAGTGATAGTCGCCGTGTACGCGTGTGACGTCGACGTGGAGAAAGGTCCAATCCGGCAGCAATTGTGGAACGCCCCACCGTGCGACAACGTGGAATCATGGTTTGGGGCGCAATCGCGTATGATTCCAGGTCACCTTTACTTCGTATTCAGGGCACTATGACGGCCCAACGATACGTTGATGATGTGCTGCGACCGGTGACACTCCCCTACCTTCAGGGGGTGCCCAATACCCTTTATCAGCAGGATAACGCCCGACCGCACACTGCTCGCATTAGCCAACAAGCTCTGCAAGATATACAGATGCTTCCCTGGCCACCGTACTCTCCTGATCTCTCACCAATCGAGCACGTCTGGGACATCATTGGACGCCGTTTGCATGCCTTGCCACAGCCGCGTTCAGAAGACGAACTGTGGCAAATGGTTGAGAGGGAATGGAGAGCCATCCCTCAGGACGCCATCCGTACTCTGATTGACTCTCTACCTAGACGTGTTGCTGTGTGCATCGCCGTCCGCGGTGGTCCTACTTGCTACTAAGCCGACGCCGTTCTCGCTCTGTATTATGACTATCATTTTGAAATAAAGATCACTTATTGTTTGTCCCTGTCTCTCTCTCTGTCTGCCGAGTTTCATCACTTTCTGGCCACTATTTCTTGGTGTTCCATTTTCAATGTCACGCAGTGTATAACGGTGGATGAAAAGTTTGACGCTTTCAGAGGGAAATGCAATTTCAGGCAGTATATTCCGAGTAAACACAATAAATATAGAATAAAATTATTTGCTCTCGTGGATTCAAAAAATGTTTTATACTTGTAACTTGGAGATTTATTCAGGAAAAAACCCTGAAGGTCCTTACAATGTCAGCAAAAGTCCAAGTGACGTTGTGGAACGATTATGTGAGCCAATCAAGGGAACTGGCCGCAATGTAACAATGGATAACTGGTTCACCAGTTATTCTTTAGCTCTAAAACTTTTACAACAATATAGACTAATAATTGTTGGTACCTTAAAAAGAAATAAAAAGGAAATCCCCTCAGAGTTTGTCATCAGCAGAGGTAGAAATGTACACACTAGTGTTTTTGGCTTTCAAAGTGAAATGACACTTCTTTCATACAAGCCTAAAGAGAATAAAGTTGTACTTATGCTTTCAACTCTGCACCACGATGCAAATATAGATGATTCAACGGGAGAATTTAAAAAGCCAGAGATGATAATGTTTTATAATATGACAAAGGGTGGTGTAGATATGATGGACGAAATGACAGCTACATATAACTGTGCTAGAAATTCAAGAAGATGGCCCATGGTTATTTTTTATTCACTTTTAAATATTGGGGCAATAAATTCCCAGATAATTAATTTTGCAAATGGCAACGCATCAAAGGTTAAATCAAGACGTCATTTTTTGAAAACCTTATCCTTAGATCTTATTGAAGAGATGGTCAAAGTTCGCACAGTAAGCGGAAGAATGCCATGTGAAATAAAGGAAAAGGCATCCGATATTTTTAATTTGTTAGAGCCTGGTCCATCTAAAAAGCCAAAAATAGGAGAAAGACATCGATGCAAGAAATGCCAGAAAGAAAAAAAAGGACAGAAAAACTATTCAACATTGCCAGTACTGTTTTGCTTTTTTGTGTAAGGAACACTCTGTAATAATTTGTCAAGAATGTCATAAAGGACGAAACAACTCCTAATTTCTATGAAAGGAAGTGATAACTTTCATACAAATTTATATTTTATAACCTATCTTCAATATATATTTTTATTTTCATAAAATAGTCAAATATATCATAAATATTTGATATTTTGATTTGTTATTAATAAAATAAATAAAATATGATTTTTATATCTCAGGATTTTATGTAAAGTTATTTAATAGACAAATCATTATTCTAACATAGAAAACAATAAAAATATTGGAAATAATATTTGATTTATTTAGGTTTTAAAAAGTGGGTAAATTTTACCCACCGCGACCTTTCAAGGTATAAAAGAGGGCGCGACCGCTGCCGGGTTAAACATCAACAATGGAATTGTTCCACAGCCCAAGTACACAGACACCCTAGGTATCCACACCATTGTTCCATTATCAACAGAACCGACTCTGCACAGTTCCTATAACAACATTGGACAAAGGTGAACCAACTTTCTGTCAGAGTGGCCAACAGTCATGTCTTGACCTCAACTGAGGGAGTTGATGCAGATTTGCATAATACCCGACTGTCAGCAGACGCCAACAATATCCACAGAAGTTGTAGGAATTCCTGACCTCTTCAAGCTTCCTTTCTATGGTGGCTCTTATCCTGGAACTGGTCAACACTCCTTGCTGGTTCTCCCCCTTTCAATGGCAGCAATAGAAAATATAACAAATAAAAGTACAGTCGAACCTCTTTAATTCAACGCCCCAAAGGATCAGAGCTTTCGGTTGAATTAAAGGAAGTGTTGAATTAAAGTTATTCAGATGATTAGCTAATCTTCTAACTTGCTAAAATAATATATAAAAAAAAAATAGCTTTGTAATATAAATTAATGATATTAATTGAAACGATTGTGTGTATACTTTTTTGTATTTTATTTTTTTTTATTTTTGTGTGATTAACTTTTAGTATCAGGGACAAAATGGAATTAATACATATTTTTGAAACATAAATAATTACAAATAATATTCAAATTGGTGTTCCCAAGTCTGACAAACAACAGTGATAAGGAGTGAGTCATCCATTGTGGTTGAGATAAGATCCTCCCATACTCTGTAGGCATTTTGTTTTAGTGCCTCAATCTTTTCCCACACAAATTATTATGATTACACCATGAGTTCTTGAGCTGTTTGATAATAAGCAGCAGCCTCTCCACCTTCTTTATTGGAAGCTTCCCATTGTAGCAGAAACCTGCAACTATCATGAAGCCCTTTAAGACACTTTCCTTGCATTGCTTGACCCAGTTCTGAAAGATGTTTATTTGAGAGTTAGCGTAGTAAATGGCACGGGGTTGGTTGCTATCATTGAGGTAAACCCACGTCCAGTGTAACAGCATTCTTCCATTTTTCACCTGCCAGGTACTTTTCATAAAGGGCCCTGCTGCAGGTCTTTCTGTTCTCAATATGGTGTGGCTTGAGGACATAAACTTTTGCCTTTTTACGTATTTTAAAGCAGATTTTGTTCCTAATAATACGGTTAACGGTAGAATGTGGTACGTCGATTATTGTGGAAATGTTCCTTTGAGAAGGTGGATTCTCTCTGACAACCATTTCCTTTATTTTTCTTTCGGTTGAAGTTAAAGGTTTCTTCAGACACTTTTTTTAAGATGAATTTTTTCACTTAATTTCAGAGATATCAAAATTTTTTTTTCCTTTATTATGTGACTGATTGTGAACTTGGTAATATCAATATTCTTTTATTTCATAAATTTAATAATTTGGGTAAATGAGTATTTCTCCTTGAAAAGTCTGAAAACGTGATCTTTTACAAAATCGCTTATAATTTTAGGCATTTTGAATATTTAAAAGTAGTTTTTAATGAAATATAAATCAATGCTTGTTCTTTCAAATAAATATAACATCATGCAAATCGTGTGCTTCTTTTGCGAGCTACAGTGTTGCAAAATCATTATTTTAAAAATGGGATACCTTCTATACAAGGATGGCCACTCTCAGTTCAAGGGACTGGGATAGATGACTGTCAAGGTGATGGTGAACATTTTCTCTCCTTTGAGATTTGTCAACTTGGAACATCCTGCACAGGTAGGATTGGTTTCACAGCTGTAGAAGAGCTAACAAAAGCCAAATAAATAAACTTCTCCATTCCTCAGGTGCCAATGTGCTGCCCCAGGGTTTCGCCAATGAGGACCACCTGGAGCGCCATGTGAAGCTCCACACCATGAGCCTGCAGCTGCCAGATGGGGACAAGCAGCCTTACTTTGTGGGTGAGTAGCACGTGTTCTTACAAACATTTAAACCAACACATCATGATGCCTTGACAAATTCTAGCTGTTAGACATTTATTAAGATCTCTGCACAAACTCCACAAGAGCTTTGTTCCCCTCCATTCAACTTGGCAACCTCCACATCTCCATGTAATTGAAAGACTTTATTTGTGTTATAAACAGAGACAAAGTTTGATGCAAGCCTCTAATTTTTAAATTGTTTATTATAATTGTGTAGCATATATTTCTGTGATTTTAATGAAGAAATAATATCTTGGAAACAAGGAACCAGTCAACTAGGGCAGTGGATTTCAGCAAGAGCAGCCTTGGCCTCCTTTCTCCTCCAGCCATCGCAACAGCAGCGAGGAGTAATTCCTCAAGAAGGAAACAGATTTATTCCTACAGTTGTAGGATTATAGTCACAAGGCCCTATAGGTAATTTGCAGTATGGTTGTATGTAACAGTATTCCAATATGTAATTTGCAGTATAGTTGTATGTAACAGTATTCCAATATGTAATTTGCAGTATAGTTGTATGTAACAGTATTCCAATATGTAATTTGCAGTATAGTTGTATGTAACAGTGTTCCAATATGTAATTTGCAGTATAGTTGTATGTAACAGTGTTCCAATATGTAATTTGCAGTATAGTTGTATGTAACAGTATTCCAATATGTAATTTGCAGTATAGTTGTATGTAACAGTGTTCCAATATGTAATTTGCAGTATAGTTGTATGTAACAGTGTTCCAATATGTAATTTGCAGTATAGTTGTATGTAACAGTGTTCCAATATGTAATTTGCAGTATAGTTGTATGTAACAGTGTTCCAATATGTAATTTGCAGTATAGTTGTATGCAACAGTGTTCCAATATGTAATTTGCAGTATAGTTGTATGGAACAGTGTTCCAATATGTAATTTGCAGTATAGTTGTATGTAACAGTATTCCAATATGTAATTTGCAGTATAGTTGTATGTAACAGTGTTCCGATATGTAATTTGCAGTATAGTTGTATGTAACAGTGTTCCGATATGTAATTTGCAGTATAGTTGTATGTAACAGTGTTCCGATATGTAATTTGCAGTATAGTTGTATGTAACAGTGTTCCGATATGTAATTTGCAGTATAGTTGTATGCAACAGTGTTCCAATATGTAATTTGCAGTATAGTTGTATGCAACAGTGTTCCAATATGTAATTTGCAGTATAGTTGTATGTAACAGTATTCCAATATGTAATTTGCAGTATAGTTGTATGTAACAGTGTTCCAATATGTAATTTGCAGTATAGTTGTATGCAACAGTGTTCCAATATGTAATTTGCAGTATAGTTGTATGCAACAGTGTTCCAATATGTAATTTGCAGTATAGTTGTATGCAACAGTGTTCCAATATGTAATTTGCAGTATAGTTGTATGCAACAGTGTTCCAATATGTAATTTGCAGTATAGTTGTATGTAACAGTATTCCAATATGTAATTTGCAGTATAGTTGTATGTAACAGTATTCCAATATGTAATTTGCAGTATAGTTGTATGTAACAGTGTTCCAATATGTAATTTGCAGTATAGTTGTATGTAACAGTGTTCCAATATGTAATTTGCAGTATAGTTGTATGCAAAACAGTGTTCCAATATGTAATTTGCAGTATAGTTGTATGCAACAGTGTTCCAATATGTAATTTGCAGTATAGTTGTATGCAACAGTGTTCCAATATGTAATTTGCAGTATAGTTGTATGTAACAGTGTTCCAATATGTAATTTGCAGTATAGTTGTATGTAAAAGTGTTCCAATATGTAATTTGCAGTATAGTTGTATGTAACAGTATTCCAATATGTAATTTGCAGTATAGTTGTATGTAACAGTGTTCCAATAGGTATTTGAAACATTGCCATTTCCTCTCATTGTGCAATGCTAAATAGAGATTAAATGGGACTACAGATAATTGGGACTGTGAGAGGCTTGCTTCCTACCCTGATGTTTGGTCCGATAGCAGTTTGTTTATATACAGAGAATGTCTCGGGTTTCCAAATATTTAGGCTTCTCTCATACAGCACCTCCACACCACAGGAACCTCACACAGTCTGTCACCTGTCAGGAAATTTTAACCTCACAGAGTCTGTCACCTGTCTGTGTTAAAAAGTTTCTATAAAAATAATAATTTTGTACGAGATATTTTCTACGTATTGTTGCCTTAATTTTAGGATATAAAGTCCATAATTGTATTTGTTGTTATAATTAACTCACACACACAAAGTGGGCCATATATCCCCCAAAGGTTGCTGCTCTAGAGCTGTCAGTAGCTGCTGTCCCCAGTCAGTGGATTGATTCTCCCCCTCAACAAATTATTTCCAAGACCCAAGGATGATCCTTTAGAGGTTTATTCTGTGCTGAGATATTGTCTCAAAATATGTATCAACATATAGATATGTCATCATATTTGAAATCTTGGCAATCACAGGGTATACTATGTTGACACAAAATTAAATAAATGACTTACCATAATTTAAAAAAAAAAACTTGCTTTAAGTCATTTATATAATTTTGTGTCAACATAATCAAATTTTTCCATTGCATATGTGAAGTTTTGGTTTTAAAATCTCAACTTGTGGTGCTCTCTGTGTTCAGCAGACCAGACCCCGACCCCCAGCAGGTTCATAGAGCGAGGGGAGGAATACACCATCTTCCAGGACATCAACATCTTCGATGAACAGTTCAAGAAGTTCCGGTTGGGTGGACTGACCCCCACCCTCTCTGAGCCTGTAAGTGACGGCTGGTGAGATTGTTGTTGTTGTGTCCCCTGACCCCCACCCTCTCTGAGCCTGTAAGTGACGGCTGGTGAGATTGTTGTTGTTGTGTCCCCTGACCCCCACCCTCTCTGAGCCTGTAAGTGACGGCTGGTGAGATTGTTGTTGTTGTGTCCCCTGACCCCCACCCTCTCTGAGCCTGTAAGTGACGGCTGGTGAGATTGTTGTTGTTGTGTCCCCTGATCCCCACCCTCTCTGAGCCTGTAAGTGACGACTGGTGAGATTGTTGTTGTTGTGTCCCCTGACCCCCACCCTCTCTGAGCCTGTAAGTGACGACTGGTGAGATTGTTGTTGTTGTGTCCCCTGATCCCCACCCTCTCTGAGCCTGTAAGTGACGGCTGGTGAGATTGTTGTTGTTGTGTCCCCTGACCCCCACCCTCTCTGAGCCTGTAAGTGACGACTGGTGAGATTGTTGTTGTTGTGTCCCCTGACCCCCACCCTCTCTGAGCCTGTAAGTGACGACTGGTGAGATTGTTGTTGTTGTGTCCCCTGACCCCCACCCTCTCTGAGCCTGTAAGTGACGACTGGTGAGATTGTTGTTGTTGTGTCCCCTGATCCCCACCCTCTCTGAGCCTGTAAGTGACGACTGGTGAGATTGTTGTTGTTGTGTCCCCTGATCCCCACCCTCTCTGAGCCTGTAAGTGACGACTGGTGAGATTGTTGTTGTTGTGTCCCCTGACCCCCACCCTCTCTGAGCCTGTAAGTGACGACTGGTGAGATTGTTGTTGTTGTGTCCCCTGATCCCCACCCTCTCTGAGCCTGTAAGTGACGACTGGTGAGATTGTTGTTGTTGTGTCCCCTGACCCCCACCCTCTCTGAGCCTGTAAGTGACGACTGGTGAGATTGTTGTTGTTGTGTCCCCTGACCCCCACCCTCTCTGAGCCTGTAAGTGACGACTGGTGAGATTGTTGTTGTTGTGTCCCCTGATCCCCACCCTCTCTGAGCCTGTAAGTGACGGCTGGTGAGATTGTTGTTGTTGTGTCCCCTGACCCCCACCCTCTCTGAGCCTGTAAGTGACGACTGGTGAGTGGTATATATTCCAAAGAAACAAACTGTGATTGAGCCACTGGCTGCACATTGGAAGTTTGGTTTCATCCTCTATGTTGTGTTTCTATACAAACATGTCTTCTATATATTCCAATGAAACAAACTGGCTGCACATTGGAAGTTTGGTTTCATCCTCTATGTTGTGTTTCTGTACAAACATGTCTTCTATATATTCCAATGAAACAAACTGGCTGCACATTGGAAGTTTGGTTTCATCCTCTATGTTGTGTTTCTGTACAAACATGTCTTCTATATATTCCAATGAAACAAACTGGCTGCACATTGGAAGTTTGGTTTCATCCTCTATGTTGTGTTTCTGTACAAACATGTCTTCTATATAAAATAGTAATGAAAATTAAGGAGAAAAGATTTTTATTCAGATAAACGTGTGACAAGCTTTCGGGCAGTCACGCCCTTCAACAGGTAGCAAACTAAGGTAACAAAAGACATTATATAGGAATCTATTTGAGGTATATTTGCATATGTGATGTATATAGTACGGCGAAAATACAATTCAGGTTAAAATTTTTTGCATATCTAAATTACTGATATATAACAACTACGTAAGCATGCTAATCGTGTAATGTTAAAGAATTAAAACGATACTAATTGCAGAATGGCTATGGTAATACATGAATTCGGGAAAGTAACATGAATCTGCGCTAAAAAACTAAAATCTACGATAGAGTTCTCAAAACGCGTATTCATGGCCATATGCTACTATTACGGAGTCAAATTACCAGATATCAACTGTTCAACCCGCCATCAGCGGCCACACAAGACCAATAGACGGGGGGGGTTTATCCGTTTTTTAAGTTACTACATATATCATGATATTGGTCAGGTAAATCAATATGACGATTAATACTGTTTTTGGAAATGGATAAAATGGCCTCTATGATTAATCTTTGGTGTTTACTGGGAATGTTAGTGTATAGGGTGGTGGGAGAAGCTAGATTGAAAGAATGGCCAGTATTAAGTGTGTGGTCGTATATGAGGGATCTGCTGTCTTTATTAATGATACATCTACCATGTTCGATCATCCTGATGGCCACGGACCTACCAGTCTCACCTACGTAGGTTGCACTACAATCGTTGCATGAGACCGAGTAGACCGAGCCACCAGACGATCGAACACTGGTAGGTCTCTGTATGCGGGTAATGGGGTGTTTAAGAATGGTGGCCAGGCTTTTATTATTTTTAAAATAGGTATTGATGCCATGGGATTTAAGCATGCGGGCTATGGTAGCGGACTGTGGTGAATAAGGCAAAATGCAGGTGTTTCTATGAGGTATAAGGGGTTTCAAAATAGCAGGGTTGTATTGGTATTTGTGTATGAAATGGCGAGGGTATTGGGAGAGGGCAAGCTGTTTTTTGATGTTGGAGAATTCTATTGACCTAAATATGGGCAGGGAGCAATGTGTGACCAATCTCTTGGTAAGTGTTCTGACTGTATTAATTTTATGGGACAAAGGACAGGAAGAATTATAATTGGTATAGAAAGTTGGGTTACTGATTTTATGATATACTGTTGTGTGGTAGTGTGAAGGGGTACGAATAAGGAGTATGTCGAGAAAAGGTAAAACACTATTAACTTCTGGTTCATGACTGAAGGAAATATCGGGGTGAAAGGAGTTAAGCACAGATAAGATGCTAAGCTCATGTCCGGTTTCACATATACAAAGGATATCATCAATATATCTCCTCCATATGTGAATGCCCGGTGTGAATTGCTGTTGGATCCAGTTGTCAAGAGTGGACATGACTATTTCAGCTAAGGGTGATGATAATGGGCTACCCATGGGTGAGCCCCTAATCTGTTTGAAAAATTGGTTATTGAAGGTAAACTCAGTGATGTCCAAGCATATGGAGGAAAGCGCGACTATAGAAGAAACAGTTTTAGGGTCTAACTGGATGTCTTGTAGGAATTTTGTTAGCTGAGTAATGATCAGCTGGTGGGGTAGGGATAAATACATAGAGTTGACATCATATGACACCATGGTGGAGTTTTGAAGCGGGGTGAGAGATTGGACGAACTGTATAAATGCAGGGATGTCTGTTATGGAGAAAGATTGTGGGCGGGTCTTTACCAGAGGTGTAAGGAAGGTTGATAGGTATTTAGAAAGTTTGTATGCCGGGGAGAGAGGTGATAGGCTATGATGGGGCGGAGGGGGACGGTAGGTTTATGGGTTTTGGGTAAGCCATAGATGTAGGGCCTATTAGTCATATCAGATGTGAAAGTTTGGTACTGTTCAGATGTGATGGAGCCAGACTTTTTTAGGCGTAATAGTTTCAAGCGGAATGTTCTGGTGGAGGAGGAAATATCGAGTTGGGTAACCGGTATGAATGTGGTTTGGTCGCTAAGTATGTCCATCATCTTGGAGGTATAATCACCTGTGTCCAAGATGACGGTTTGGGATCCTTTGTCTGATCGGGTAACCATGATTTGTGAATTCTGTCTAAGGGATCGAAGGGAGCGGTACTTACCAAGAGATAGGTTCAATTGGGGGGTTGGTTTTCGGAGAACTTGGGATATAGATTGCCGTATGGTGTACTGGGTGGTGTGGGGAAGCGAGCTGATGGCGGGCTCAACTCCCGCGATGATCTTAGGTATGTCTGCTCTAGATGGGGGTCTGTATTTAAGACCAAAGGACAGTATTTCCTTTTGGATCGGAGATGGCTCAAATGCAGTCAAGTTAAGGAAAGTGGGAGCGTGGGGTCTGCAGGGGAGGAATTCTGCAGGGAAGCCATGTTTGGTGGTCCAGTGGGATAGTTTCGAAAGGTAGCGGGCTCTGCATCGGCCATCCTGGCGCTTGACGTCTGCCGTGGCCAGCGTCAGAAAAGAGGCTATGACGGACTGGGGGAGAAGGGTGGCAACTATGGAAATGATGCCCTTGATAGTTTTAGATAGGCTGCGGATATGGGAAAAACATCCTTGGGTTCCTTCCTTTAGTCATGAACCAGAAGTTAATAGTGTTTTACCTTTTCTCGACATACTCCTTATTCGTACCCCTTCACACTACCACACAACAGTATATCATAAAATCAGTAACCCAACTTTCTATACCAATTATAATTCTTCCTGTCCTTTGTCCCATAAAATTAATACAGTCAGAACACTTACCAAGAGATTGGTCACACATTGCTCCCTGCCCATATTTAGGTCAATAGAATTCTCCAACATCAAAAAACAGCTTGCCCTCTCCCAATACCCTCGCCATTTCATACACAAATACCAATACAACCCTGCTATTTTGAAACCCCTTATACCTCATAGAAACACCTGCATTTTGCCTTATTCACCACAGTCCGCTACCATAGCCCGCATGCTTAAATCCCATGGCATCAATACCTATTTTAAAAATAATAAAAGCCTGGCTACCATTCTTAAACACCCCATTACCCGCATACAGAGACCTACCAGTGTTCGATCGTCTGGTGGCTCGGTCTACTCGGTCTCATGCAACGATTGTAGTGCAACCTACGTAGGTGAGACTGGTAGGTCCGTGGCCATCAGGATGATCGAACATGGTAGATGTATCATTAATAAAGACAGCAGATCCCTCATATACGACCACACACTTAATACTGGCCATTCTTTCAATCTAGCTTCTCCCACCACCCTATACACTAACATTCCCAGTAAACACCAAAGATTAATCATAGAGGCCATTTTATCCATTTCCAAAAACAGTATTAATCGTCATATTGATTTACCTGACCAATATCATGATATATGTAGTAACTTAAAAAACGGATAAACCCCCCCCGTCTATTGGTCTTGTGTGGCCGCTGATGGCGGGTTGAACAGTTGATATCTGGTAATTTGACTCCGTAATAGTAGCATATGGCCATGAATACGCGTTTTGAGAACTCTATCGTAGATTTTAGTTTTTTAGCGCAGATTCATGTTACTTTCCCGAATTCATGTATTACCATAGCCATTCTGCAATTAGTATCGTTTTAATTCTTTAACATTACACGATTAGCATGCTTACGTAGTTGTTATATATCAGTAATTTAGATATGCAAAAAATTTTAACCTGAATTGTATTTTCGCCGTACTATATACATCACATATGCAAATATACCTCAAATAGATTCCTATATAATGTCTTTTGTTACCTTAGTTTGCTACCTGTTGAAGGGCGTGACTGCCCGAAAGCTTGTCACACGTTTATCTGAATAAAAATCTTTTCTCCTTAATTTTCATTACTATTTTAAATAATCAATGGAGAAAGTTTTCATGTAGTTCTGATGTCTTCTATATATTCCAATGAAACAAACTGGCTGCACATTGGAAGTTTGGTTTCATCCTCTATGTTGTGTTTCTGTACAAACAAATGTTTATACATGTATTTACATACTGTGTGGTGTTGTGCACAGTGTCTCATGGACAAAACTTCTTTGATGTCGACATTTGTTTATTTTTTTGAAGGAGACAGAGGTTATTCACACTTGGCTAAATTGTGCATCTTCAATAAAGGCCATTGTAATATATTTCAGTTGTTGTCTGAATCCAGATATACATGCTGAAAGGTACAACTTCCACAAGTTTGGTCCATGAGTGTAGATTTGTGCAGTATTTCAACGGCCATTGTCCACTCATTGATGCTGGCAGGAAGAAACTTGTTGTCTGTTTCAACCTGAGGCTTTTGGAGGAATCTCCAACATTCTCCCTGGCTTTAGGTTTGAAGAGAGCAATATTCCTCAAAGTCATAACCTGCAGATGGCTACTTGCCCCATCCAGTAAAGGACCAACCTGCCTGTAATAGGATATTCTCTCTATGAATCTCTCTGTGTCACCCTGGGGTGTAGTGCAGCAGCACGCCACAAGCTGAGTCGCTCAACACTCCCTGCATTCCTGTGATCCTCGACCTGCCTTCTTCACACCCGCGCAAGCCTCCCAAGTCCCCCAGCCCCCCTCCCGATAAGGTAGAAGAGCCGGTCGCTGCGCCACCTCCGGCCGTGGTATCCACAGTCCAGGTGGTGCCGTCCACCATGGGCCAAACCTCCGTCATCACCTCCCTGCTGTGAGTGCCCCCAAATAGATCTTCCACCCTGCAATCACTCTTCCCATTCTGCATTAAAACTGGTAAACTCAACGTTGCTTCTATGGTCCTGTGACACCTTCCTGTGGTGTACTAGTCATCATCATGGCCATAATGCCTACAGTAACAGCTACATATCATCATTGTTCTCAAGAGAGAGAGTCTTAATTGTATATTCAACAACACTTGGTGTTGTTATACTGAGGTCCCAAATTTTGTAACTTTGCTGGTGGTGCCTGCCATGAAACATCTCCCAGTTGCAGGCTGTGTGTGCAGGAAGCAACAGCAGCAGGACTCTGTCATCACCTCCACCCCCATCAACCTGGTCAGCAGCAGCACCACTGCCCCCCAGCCTGCCGCTGTCCTGCAGGTAGCTCAGCTCACAGCTGCAGACAGACCAACAAGACAGCAGGTGCCCCCGCCTGTGGTGCCCCCAGTGAGCCAGGGCCCCATCTACCAGATAATCGTCAAGCTGCCAGACTCTACCTCCATGTCCCCCAAGATTGCCTTCATGAACCCCGGTGGAGACAAGGAGGTGAGCTTCGCTGTATTGTAGTGGACTACTTGTCTGGTATTTCCTTGAACAACACTGGGGAAGGCAATCCTTGGCACTTGATTTAGACACAAAAAGTTTTTGTGTGCAAGTCTTGGAAAAATCCAAGCGAGAAAGCTCCAAGTAGAGCACATGGGAACAGATCCAATGAGTAAATTCTATGTGATAACCCTTGTGGTCCTAATCTAAACTGGAGCCGGGCATCTCCCTGTACACAAACAGCCTGTCAACCCTGACAATGGCTTTTCAATAAATGCATCTTACTTGCCTTCCGCTCCACATTGCTGGCTTTAGGTGTCACAGAAGGCCAGGCCGGAGCCCACCTCTTCCTCCACTGTCACCTCCACGCGAGGGTGAGCTGCTGTCCCCCACTCACTGTCCTCAGTCTGACAACTAGATGCACAGGAGGAAGCGGAAACACTCCGACGGGAGCCCTGATGAAAGGAGACAGCAGTTTCTGGAGAGAAACAGGTGAACTGGTTTGACCTTTGGTGCTCCCTACAGGCACAATATTGTACTTGTAAGTTCTCTGCCCTGGCTTGTCAGATGATGCCACGGAACACCTGAGTCCATCAGCTGGGATTGTTTTCAGCCTGCTCTGTCATCAAGTTAGATGATATTGTAGTAATGGAGCCAGATCACAATGACTGGTTCCATCAAACCTCGCATTTCCTGGTTCCTTGCTCAAGTCCACCAAGTGAGGGCAAGTAACCAAGCCAGGCTTTTGTAATTGCATGGTTGTGTGTTGGTCACGATTTGGTACATGTCAGAATCCTTTGGCAGAGCTGACTGCTACAGGTGGTGGATAGGGGAATGATCTTCAGATATGAAGGCCAGCTGTGAAACAAGCAGAATAACTGACGAATAAGCAGTCGCGGACCAACAGCAGCATTGTTAGAAGAGGAGAAAGACCTCTTTAAAAATCCCGAGTTCAACTGACTTGGTTGATAGACCTCAGCTAGGGTCCCTCTCCAGGGATACGGAGGTCTGTACTCATGTTAGAGTCGGCAGCAAAGGCTTCCATGTTAGGAACGGCCTCAGTCAGACTTTGATCATGTGATCAACAACACCCCATTCAATGGCTTGAGGAGCATTGAATTTGTGTAATCTTTGCACAAGGAGATAAGAAACGACAACAACATGTCAAAATAGTTGCCTTGGCCACAATTTAGGCTTGGTACATGTTAGATTGATCCCTCCCACAGTTTCCAACCAGGACAGTTACCATGTGGTAATGGGTACTGTGGATTCATCTGGAGCTCTCACAGATACACAGCCTGGTGTTTCTTATACTCAATTGTACCTCAGCAGTCAACAGGCTCACTCACACCTGAAGAATTTCTCCCCCCCACCTCCCAGTATTCTATAGCCCCACCCCTGGACTGCTCACTTGGCCTGTAGCTCTCCCCCAGACTGGGGTGTGGTCCAGGGCGGCGGCGGAGCGGTGCCGACAGAAGAAGAAGATCTTCATGGAGGCTCTGGAGAGGAAAGCTGTGGACCTGGAGTCCCACAACATTGAGCTCCAGGTAGCTGCTCCCGTTGTACAGTCCTAGTGTAGATGTTGACAGAGGTGGTCCACAGCAAGAGGTGCTGAAGCTACGCCAGGAGGTGGCCACTCTCAAGCTGCTGTTCATGGCCCACAAGGACTGCCCCGTCACCCGGCAGCAGCAGAAAAGTAAGCCGGTACTGGCCTTTGTTTACTGTGACTATTATTTCTCCAGTTGTGCACTTCTAAGCAACCTCACTAAGCTTTTCTCATCAATACTGAAAATACGGCTAAGCAACTGGACCGAAAATAGAGCAATTATACCGGAAAATCAAGCGGGTTTCAGAAAAGAATATTCATGCCAGGACCATATTTTTACCTTAGTCTCACTAATCCAATTAACACTTAGACGTAAAAGACGAAAGTTCTTTGCCTTCTTTATCGATCTTAAAAAGGCTTTTGATACTGTGCCTCAAGCGCTCCTATGGAAAAAACTGTTAGACATCGGATTGAATTTCCGATTTATAAATCTAATTAAGAATTACTACGAAAATATGACAGCTGCGGTGAGATGGAACAATTCATTCACTGAATTTATTAAAATAAAATCCGGAGTGTTACAGGGTGAACCACTATCTCCTTACTTATTCATACTTTTTATTAACGATCTGATTAGTACTTTTGACTGCTCATACCTGGTATTTATCTGCCAAAGCATGGAAATATCCATTTGTTACTATATGCAGATGATATTGTACTGATAGGCGAATCTAAGAACAATTTGCAGTTAAAAATTAATATTATACAAAAATATTTTGAGGAAAATATGCTAACGCTGAACGAAAACAAATCAAAAATAATGGTATTTCGCAATGGTGGGAAGCGGTCAAAATCTGATAATTGGTATTGGGGACAACAAACACTGAATGTCACGGAAAGATACATGTATCTAGGATATCCACTCACCTCAACAAACTCTTTTAAGCAAGCCGCATTATACTATAAGGGTAAAGCTCTCGCTGCCAGTGGTGAGGTTTGGCCTATTCTGACCAGGTCGAAGATGAACTCTTTTAAATCCTCTATGAAACTTCTTGACGCGTTGGTTCTATCAACCCTGCTATACGCGGCACCTGTTTGGGCAAATGAGCATACATTAATTGTTGATCAAATTCAGGACTCATTCATGCGAAGATATCTAAATCTACCAAGATACACCCCCGGATACATGCTCAGGATAGAATTGGGAAGAGTGTCACTCAGCGTTAGTCTTGAAACTTACCTTAAAGTTTTGGTTGAGAATGCTGGGAATGGGTGAAACTAGACTGCCGCTGCTCTGCTTGTCCCAGCTGTGGGAAATCTCAAACGCAACGAAAAAATATATAGGTTTCACGGGAAGTATAGTTAATATTTTAAACAACACCGGATTTCAATGGCTGAATTGCTGCACAGACTATAGAACATTACAAAGAGAAATTCCCTACATAATCAGGACTGCAATAGACCAATCTCTGCAAAAGGATCACACAAGAATAATAAATTCAAGACTATACCCCCACTATAAAAACATCTGCTCAACTCCGTTACCGGAACACTATCTGTCCAGCGATTTCCCGCTCCGGGTCAAACGGTGTATTGCCGGACTGAGAATCCTATCGGTGCTCTTTGCTGATGATCGCCCCAGAATATTTAAAACAGACGGATGGACATGCGAGATTTGCGGGACAAGAATGGAACCGGGGCTACATCACCATATACTCTCATGTATGGGGCTGAAAGACGAACGAGAAGTGCTCCTCAGTGAAATAGGCCTTGAGGGACTCTCTTTGGAGCTCCTCTTGAATGAGATGGTGAGAAACAGAGCATGAGCTTTTGCGTTGTTCAAATTTTGGAAGACGGCTGAAGAGAAGAGGAGGCTATATACATAATCTAATTTATGTAAATAATTATATGCAAATAATCTATGTCAGGATCAGAATGAGACGTAGACCAGTAAAAGGCTTCTTGCTGCTGTTGTATATAGTCACAGTGTAGAAAATACTATACCTACTACATATAGGTTTCTCTCTGCATTCTTAGTTCTCTTACTCTGTAAACTGGCGAATCCTATATAGGACGAGAGGTCCTCAATAAAGGCATTTGTTGTTGTATTTCTCCAGTTGTGTAACTTGCCTTAATCAAACAAACACCTCCCCCGGTGTGTCCAGATGGAGAGTCCACCAAGTCTTGCACCATCGTGCCCTTAAAGCTGGCTCAGCAGCGGAAAGGTCGCTGACCTGCCTTTGTTTGCTATGCAATACCACATATTTACACATATATATATTTGACATATATATTTTAGCATCGTTTTTTTTTGTTTGTTTATTCTGTTATATATATATATGGAAATTTATAATGTATATTTTTGAATATGGCGCAATCCACTCTAAATACTTGTTAGAATCAAGGTGGATTGGGGATTTTCCCCATGTACTTCATTCTAATTTGACCGCCAAAACAAAGACTTATTCTCTGTGGAATAAATAAGTGGTTTGGTCTTGAGAAAACCCAGTTAAAAATCCCCAATCTATCTTGCTTCTGGCAGGTTTGTACAGTTCCCATGTAAACATCTCCAGTATCTCGGTGTTACCAGACATTTGTACATGGCAGGTGTGTAAGGGAGTTGATCTCCTGTTTGTTTGTTGTATGATTGGTATTATTGGAGTACAAATTCTATGACAGAGATTTGAATTATTTTTTTTCACAAATAAAATTGCTTTTTTTTTTTCATATTAGTTTGTTTCTCTCACCAGACAGTGGACCAATCTCCATTCCATTCAGATGTACACAGTGGATCGGAGTCAAGGCAGCTTAGATGAGCTGAAGAAAACACTGGTCCAGAGAACAGTGAGGAGCTACACTGTGGATGAATCATTGTTCAAGGGATGGTTAGATGGACTGACCAAACTCCCCACCTGACAGCTGGCATACTGGAAAACTTTGATTGTAGCAGGTTTGAAGTCATCAAATGTCACCTCTAGCAATCCGCCACTCTCCCAGTGTGGGTCTCTACTTGTATTCAATTTGCATAACTCCTTTGTTAGATTGTCGGTGCAAACAGAAGTTTGTGAGTTTTTGCCTGGCTCAACATTTCACCCCAGATGGAACAATGTGGCTCAGGCCAGATTGTTCAAACAGAGTTATGTTTCAAGTAAAACTTCCCTGCAAGGTCTGAACAACATTATATATTGTAAGATTATAAACTCACTTCTTCTATAGAACATTTCGCTAGCTTTCGAAGACATCTTTCGTCAACAGGCGTAAAGACAAGGTGAGATGTGTGCAATTATATAGACGTACATTGAGAGCCAAGATATTTTTGAGTTTATAATCTTACAATATAGTTATGGTAATGTTGATGTCTACAACAATCATGGCAGCTGTGAGTGTGAAGGGAGACAACAGAGAGGAGATAAGAATTTTATTAAACAGTTTCACACAGAACTACCTAGCCTACTGCGGCGTTGAAAGACATATGAAGGAATGGAGGCTCTAATGTGGTTTCCAAAACACAGCAGAGAGGAGGAAACTGTCAATCCAACCATTGAGAAAAAATGTTTTTTTTTTTTTAAGAAAGATTTTCATACTCATAATGTTAAAACCTATACACCTGCATATATTGAATTATATTTATTTGTCCAATATTTCCTGAATTAAACCACATGTTCACTCTGCAAGGTATAGAGTTGCCTTCCAGATATTGGACGTTTTAAAATCCAATTTACAATCATGGACATAGCTTAAGGAAGTGGAAAGTCTTTGATGTCACTGGTCATCTATTTTTTTTAAGGAGACAGAGGCAATTTTGTTTACACTCTGTTATCAGGTGTGTCTTCAATAAAGGTCACTGTAATATCTTTCAGAGTTATTGTCTGAATCCCGATGTACATGCTGAAAGCTACAACTTCCTTATGTTTTGTCCATGAGTGTAGGCAGTTTTATATTTATTATTATTATATGGATTGTGCTCTACAAAATGAAAATTTACAATTTGAAGTTTTTAACAGAGAAAAATGTGTCGTAGGAGAGCTTGCTGTTGATTCTAAATCTATTTGCGCCAAAATTTCATTATCTGTTCACTGTCCTTTCAGACGCTGTTTGGAATGGATGCACTACATCACTTAGCCCACGTTTAGAATGCAATAGTCTTTTCATTTCCATCTCCAAGAATAATGAAATACCGAATAATAGAACATGGGAGAAAGAGATAAAATATAATTGAACATTTAGTGGTTTTTTTCTGAGCGACATTCACAGAGATCCAGATGCTCCTGCATGGGAGGAGGGTTCTGAAGTTTCATTTGGCTCAGCTGCTCTGGTGACCCCGGCACAACTGTCAATTGTCTGGTACTTCCATCTGTGATGTCAATCCTGGAACTCTATTTGACAACATGGCCAAGAATCTCACAGAGCAGAAAATGGCAGAAACCATTCACCACAGAGTTAGTATTTCCCAACAAGGGATCCCAATGTGTTTGACAAGGGATCCCAATGTGTTTCCCGTAATCTGAAGAGAACAGAATTTATGTTCAGAGGTAATAAAAGAAAAGGGAAATATTTTCCTCAACACAAACTAGGAAAGATTCTGTAAGCAAAGTTAGCTGGCAATGGCAACATAAGATGGATGATTGTCCAGAATGGGGCAGCAGATTTCTATTTTGCAAATTGACAACACTGTTATAACAGATGATATTTATTTTTAAAGTTAGCTCAAGATATGTGGATTAATATTTTCAATTCCGTTATAATATTTAATATTATATGCTTCTTTAAAAAAAAAATCATAATAGTTTTTCAATATTGAGTTGAACCAGGTGAGATGATAAAAAAAATCAATATTGGAAAAAAAGTTCATAGAATTTATATCATTTGTCTGTGTATACATTATATGGGCAATATTCCCCCATTCTCTATAGCTTTACATTTAAGGAAACTTTAACCACTATGGCACATTTTTGGAGCTTATATTTGATTAGAATGTCACTTTATGACACAAATATATAACAATTTCTATATACACTTTATATAATTACAGGGAAATTCTAGGAAGGAGAAAGAGAGGGGAAAGCTCTAAATTTACAATACGTAGTACAAAATAGGTGCAATTTAATATATCTCTTTATATACATTTGAATAAGTTATTCCATGGAAACCACATTAGAGGGCTAAAAGGTTACAACATTCAACTTTAACCAAGTATAACACTAACAAAATTGGACAACACCTAAATGGTCAAAATCAACAAGAATAAAACACCAGGAAGACTTTTAAGAAAATAAATTGTAAAAAATCAGTGAGCAATAATTCTCTAAGAGGTGAAAGAGGGTTTGAACAATGATGATAACTTACTAAATGATATATTAAGTAATTTTGTGTAAAATTTGTGAAGAGAAAAATTACTTTTTTCTATGAGTAAAGATATTTGTGTGGTAAATTTTTTGAGGTAAAATACAAGTCCTAGAGCACTCTTATTTGCGCTTTTTTTTTCAAGTTAGAGAATAAAAAATTATCTAAATATTCGTGTCGTAGATTCAGAAAATGTGTAAATATGCTTCACAAACAACGGCTTAGATATTCAACCTATGTTGTAATTTACAGCAATTTTCAAAGGACATCGAAAATGGAATTTTCTGTATTTTTGCAGTTGTGTTGAAATAATTTTCAATACTACAGAAGATAAAAAGAATACTACTCCTACTATTGAGTTGTTTTGACATTTTCATCGTCTGAATTTGTAGGTCAATTCTTGGTAATATATTTATCATAACTATATATATATATATGAAGATAAGAAATAAGTATCTGAAAAATCATCTGTAGGATAGTAGATTGAAGAAAATTATTTCAATTAACAACAACAAAATATATATAACACAGAATATTCAATTCACAGATCGCAAGATATATGTTTACATCTTTAATTATAATTATAATTATAATTTTATAAAATATAATTCCTTAAATTATTGGAAAATACTTGTCATTAATTATTTTATATAACTATAATAATTCAAAAGACATTTTGGTTTCATTTCCAATAAAATTTAATTAAGAGGTATTTATTTTCTAGGCTCTCTCATATGAAAGACCACAGCCTAAAAACAAACCGTCTCTTTTAGAGGTGGTCTCTCTCCAGAAACTGATTGAAAGGTTCCTCAAGACTTGTCCTGACATGGCAGAGTCTCTGTTAAAAGATCATCTCCTGGAGAGGCCAAGTTTATTCTGTCTTTAAGCTTTGGTTTCTCATGGGAGACTACTGTATCATCATCATGTTTTCTTCAATGAAAATTATTTAAGATACATTAGAGTAGGCCCTTTCTAACAAACTCAAAAATATTTTGCATACAAATTTCTTAATAAAAATAAGATATATTGTCGGAATTTTGAACAATTCATGAAAATTTGCGATTCTTTTAAATAAAATAATGTTTACGCTTCATAAATAGTCCAAATTTTCGTTAACAGATGGCGCACTAATACATCATGTTTACATTAAGGTATATATTTTCAATAAAAATATAAATGATGCAATAATCACTTTGATTTTAAATTATATCATTATATAGTTCAAAATCCAATAAACATTTTACTTTGGATTGATTTTTTGGATTTTTTTTAAAATAAAATTATTGAAGAGAGAGAGAGAGAGAGGTTATGTTTTAGAGACTCCTAAAATATTTGATATATTTTTCATTTGATTTCAAATATATATTTTAAGTATTTTTAACAATGAAAAATAAGATTACTGTTTGATACAAGGAAGAAATATTTATATAGAAATTATAAGAGTTGAGCGATATTTACAGCAATGAATTTTAAAATCCTAGTCAAATAACTACATGATTTTTTCTAAAAGGTCTACTTTTTAAGTCCAAACAATTTCAAAATTATAGAAGCATTTTTGTAAATAAAAAATGAGAAATACACTTAAGGTATTTAAAATTCATCTCACATTTTACAAATAATAATGCACAACACATACGTATTTTATTGATAGTCTTGGGTGCTATGTGATTTTTTAAATGTACAAAGAAATATTACCTATAATTCTGAAATTCAAATATATAGATGAATGATATATTTTTACCAGTTAAATAAAAAGGCATTGAAAATCAATCGATATTTTAAAATTTATATTTAATCACCTCACATGCCTATGTATTTTTAAAAAACAAACAAGCTTATGTAGGCTAAAATTAGAAAATATATATCCGAACTATTTGGAATACTATGCCCTATTTAAAATGGAACATGTGTTTCACATATACTCTTTAATATATATTAATAACTTGTTTTCTCCTCTATATAAACATATAAGGCAGGGAAATAATTTAATTAAATTATATTTTAATTTGTGACAACACAATAATATATTTTTAAGGAAATTATATTAGGTCTCTAGGATTTTTTTTTTCAAATTCTATTTGATTAAAAGGCAAGAGATTTCTTAGGCACATTCCCATCACGAATCACTTAGTGGATTCACAACTAATTTATGAGGTTTATTAAACAAACCTCTCTCGACTATTTCAGCCATGAATTCTCTTCAGAGGACGACCTTTAATATAAATATAGTTTGGTCCATGGGACTTTTTTAAACATAAATAATTTATTTTCTACATATATTTTACATTTTATGTTTGGTTTAATAGCGTGGCTATGGGTTTGAACATATATATACAGTAATAAGTATTCATTTTATACATATATTTCTAATAATTCAGAAAACAAATTAAATGTAAAAGAACTTTCGAAAACTTCAAAACTCTTTTAAAATATAAACAAAAAATGTGTGTGTTTAAATATAATTCGCACAAACTATATTTAAAACATAGGTATACCCAAAAAAAACGAAGTTTATCTTGATATTTTAAAAAATTGGTTTTTAGTAACATAGAAATATTTTTTAAAATACCGTTTTCAGAAATATATATATATTTTTATTATACTGATATATTTTTGTAATATTTATGAATAAAATATCAGGGCGAAAAATTCATTGGAAATTAATTTAAATATTTGACCAACAACAAAATTAATTAATGATATGCTAATTTAAATTTGAAAACTTGAAATTTTAAAGCTAAAATCTAACAAAACTATTTTTTTTAGAAAAATAATTAATTTAAGAATGGAAATTTTAAAAAGTTTACTTCAAGCCTTTTAAATTTTAAATATAAAAATGCATAGTTGATTTTTTAATATTAAAAAAAAAGCAACATAGATATTTTTAAAAAGATGAACACACACTAAACATAATATACAACATTATAATGAAGTCAATTTTTTTCATTCATGTGTGATTTTTCTCTCAAATCTATCAATTAAAGAAACGAAAAGCAAATGTTCTATGAGTATTAGCGATTAATGGCAATTTTAGTGTCGTCATGTGGGCGCCAAGAAATGCGACGGAAGGGGGAGGCGCTACACCAAAATGAAAAATATACAAAATAGATCGTCTGCTTATGAAATGAAAAGAATCATAAAGAGAGGAGGATTAGCAGCAGCGGGGGCAGGAAGAAGGCACCGTGCCAGGGCAGCAAGCCCCTGTTGCAGAAGTTCTGCTCGCAGAAACACATATGTCCTGTGCCATCCCCAGCGTACATGCACACGTGGTCAACGATGAACAAGTTGATCTGGAGCTCGCTTGTGCACATCCTCCTCACAGCTTCGTAAGCTGAAAAGCACAAGCAACGCTGGAAAGAACCATTTTTGCATGTGCAACAGCTTGCTTTAGACCAATCAAGCCACATGTAAAGAACATATATTTTCTGGGATCATTCAGATGGCGTTGAAGTCATCAATATCGTTCTTAACGCCGTGGCGAAATTGTTGCGCTCAGCATAAGTGAAGAATTACTGCAAGGAATAGAAAGACGTTAGCTCTCACACTAAACGTAACGTGCACCACGTTAACGTGGCACGAATTACCTTAATGGCTTAAACATTCGACTTGTAAATCTTTGACGTACAATAGATGGCGTAGCTTTTGCTAAAAGCCGTGTACTCTCTAAAGCCTCGGAATATTTAATTTTATAACAAATAATAACGATCAATATTCTGTGTTTATCATCGTAATAACTGGCTCAATTGAAATTTGAAAATAAATTCTTCTAATTTTCTCCCCTTTTCATTACCAATATAGAAATATTGCTTTTTGGCTTCTATATTCTCTTATTTTTTATAGAATACATTTAAAGCATTTTCTGGATTTCTTATTAATAATCAAAACTGCCTCTCTTCATCTCCCTATGTCGTGTAGAACATAGCAAATTTCATTTTTCGAGTCACACCGCTTAAAATCAAGGCGACTAAGGAGTTCCTTATGGCACACGGGAAAATATTTTTCCTTCCTTTTCCATTATCTTCTTTTTAGGAGGATCGGATTCCAATATGGCGCCCATTCCTTCCAGAATAGATATGATCCAAAATTTAAAAAAAAATCGAAATTTTCATTTTTCTAAAAATAGTTCATGTCTTTTTAGCATTTAAATTTCTGTTCAATCAAAATAAAATCGTCGTTGAAGTTAGCGACACAAGCCATTCGTTAGCGCCATGGGATCATCTGGTTGGTTTGTGTTTGCCATTGAAGCGATTCCTTTATTATAAGTTGTCACCCAGTTATTTAAAATACACTGCGTGACATTGAAAATGGAACACCAAGAAATAGTGGCCAGAAAGTGATGAAACTCGGCAGACAGAGAGAGACAGGGACGAACAATAAGTGATCTTTATTTCAAAATGATAGTCATAATACAGAGCGAGAACGGCGTCGGCTTAGTAGCAAGTGGGACCACCGCGGACGGTGATGCACGCAGCAACACGTCTAGGTAGAGAGTCAATCAGAGTACGGATGGCGTCCTGAGGGATGGCTCTCCATTCCCTCTCAACCATTTGCCACACTTTCGTCTTCTGAACGCGGCTGTGGCAAGGCATGCAAACGGCGTCCAATGATGTCCCAGACGTGCTCGATTGGTGAGAGATCAGGAGAGTACGGTGGCCAGGGAAGCATCTGTACATCTTGCAGAGCTTGTTGGCTAATGCGAGCAGTGTGCGGTCGGGCTGATAAAGGGCATTGGGTACCCCCTGAAGGTAGGGGAGTGTCACCGGTCGCAGCACATCATCAACGTATCGTTGGGCCGTCATAGTGCCCTGAATACGAAGTAAAGGTGACGTGGAATCATACGCGATTGCGCCCCAAACCATGATTCCACGTTGTCGCACGGTGGGGCGTTCCACAATTGCTGCCGGATTGGACCTTTCTCCACGTCGACGCCACACGCGTACACGGCGACTATCACTGGACAAGCAGAAACGCGACTCATCTGAGAACACGACCCTGTGCCATTCCGTCATCCACGTCGATCTAGCCCGGCACCATTCCAAACGTTGGCGCCTATTCGGTGGGGTCAATGGCAGTCTTCTTAGCGGACGGCATGAGTGCAAGCCATTAGCAACCAATCGACGGGAAATGGTTCTGGTCGAGATGGAATGATCTAGGGTGTCTTGCACATGTTGCAGGATGGCGGTACAAGTGGCTTGTGGGGCCGCCACTGCTTGTCGAAGGATACGCCGATCCACACGTGCTGACGTGACTCTGGTTGCACCGACATTCCTATAAATTGCCACATTTCCTTGTTCCAACCATCTTCTCCATAGTCGGTGCACCGTGGACGCACCAAGGTGTGTATCAGCTGCGATTTGACGTATGGACCAACCTGCCCTTTTCAGTCCGATCACCATGCCCCTCGTAAAAGCGTCTGTCTGCTTGAACTGCCTCCGTTTACGATGACCTGGCATTCTCTGTTATTACACGTGTCTTTTGACACAAGAACAAAATTTCTACAATGATTTTCCTTGAGGAAATAACGACACGAATACTGTCCTTTCTGCAAGTTCCTCCCCTTATATCTTACTCCAAGTGCGCACGAGTGCTGCGCATTTTACATCATTTGCATAACTCGGTTAGGCGCGTCTACCCTGAAATTTGCATAATTTTCTGGCCACTATTTCTTGGTGTTCCATTTTCAATGTCACGCAGTGTATATATAAAACATAAGATAATTATCAGAATGGAAGAGACAAACTTATTCGACACAATTTTACCTGTTTATTTATCACACTCCAAATTTTGATGATAAACAGAATATATAGAGAATTATATGGTTATAAAATATCCTCCAAGATATAGAAAAATAAATGCATATAGATTCAATAGCTAATCTGAGCATCAACTGTGTGGAATTCTCTTCATGTATTTTAATTTATGAGGCAAAGTTCAGAATTTAACCACCTGGTAACACAGGCTTAGAAGCTATGCATTTAATTGTTTAGCGCTCAAGAAGTCCGAAACTACATATGTAAATAAGTTGTGTTAGTGTTTGTTTGTTTTTATCAAACTCTGAGCGAGTCATCTGGTAATTCATGACATGGGATTCCGTGGAGTTATTCACATGTTAACTATTTACAAATAAAACCTTTTACCCGGTTTAAACAGTGCCGTATTCTGGTATTGGCTGAGCCACTGATAGTGGAGTCGTTCGATTGGCTGAGTGAGTAAGGATGGACCGTGTGATTGGTCGAGTGAGTGAGAATGTAGTCGTGTTATTGGCTGGGACTCACGTGTATCATAGTCGGTGACGATCTTGACGCAGCAGCCCTCGCACTGCTTGGAGGCGGGCAGGTCGTTGGGCAGCGCCGTGCTGTTGAAGGGATCGGCGCACCGCGAGTCCTCCCAGGAGTTGCACGTGAAGCACCAGATCTTTGAATCTGCCCCAACACCAGATCTTAGAGTCTGACCCAACACCAGATCTTTGAATCTGCCCCAACACCAGATCTTTGAATCTGCCTCAACATCAGATCTTAGAATCTGCCCCAACACCAGATCTTTGAATCTGACCCAACACCAGATCTTTGAATCTGCCCCAACACCAGATCTTTGAATCTGACCCAACACCAGATCTTTGAATCTGCCCCAACACCAGATCGTAGAGTCTGACCCAACATCAGATCTTAGAATCTGCCCCAACACCAGATCTTTGAATCTGCCCCAACACCAGATCGTAGAGTCTGACCCAACATCAGATCTTAGAGTCTGCCCCAACACCAGATCTTAGAGTCTGACCCAACACTAGATCTTAGAGTCTGCCCCAACACCAGATCTTAGAATCTGCCCCAACACCAGATCTTTGAATCTGCCCCAACACCAGATCGTAGAGTCTGACCCAACATCAGATCTTAGAGTCTGCCCCAACACCAGATCTTTGAATCTGCCCCAACACCAGATCTTTGAATCTGACCCAACACCAGATCTTAGAGTCTGACCCAACACCAGATCTTTGAATCTGCCCCAACACCAGATCTTAGAGTCTGCCCCAACACCAGATCTTTGAATCTGCCCCAACACCAGATCTTTGAATCTGCCCCAACACCAGATCTTTGAATCTGCCCCAACACCAGATCTTTGAATCTGCCCCAACACCAAATCTTTGAATCTGACCCAACACCAGATCTTAGAGTCTGACCCAACACCAGATCTTTGAATCTGCCCCAACACCAGATCTTAGAGTCTGCCCCAACACCAGATCTTTGAATCTGACCCAACACCAGATCTTAGAGTCTGACCCAACACTAGATCTTAGAGTCTGACCCAACACCAGATCTTTGAATCTGCCCCAACACCAGATCTTTGAATCTGCCCCAACACCAGATCTTTGAATCTGACCAACACCAGATCTTAGAGTCTGACCCAACACCAGATCTTTGAATCTGCCCCAACACCAGATCTTAGAGTCTGCCCCAACACCAGATCTTTGAATCTGACTTAACACCAGATCTTTGAATCTGCCCCAACACCAGATCTTTGAATCTGACCCAACACCAGATCTTAGAGTCTGACCCAACACCAGATCTTTGAATCTGACCCAACACCAGATTTTTGAATCTGACCCAACACCAGATCTTAGAGTCTGACCCAACACCAGATCTTTGAATCTGACCCAACACCAGATCTTTGAATCTGACCCAACACCAGATCTTTGAATCTGACCTAACACCAGATCTTTGAATCTGACCTAACACCAGATCTTTGAATCTGACCCAGCACCAGATCTTTGAATCTGCCCCAACACCAGATCTTAGAGTCTGCCCCAACACCAGATCTTTGAATCTGCCCCAACACCAGATCTTTGAATCTGACCCAACACCAGATCTTAGAGTCTGACCCAACACCAGATCTTTGAATCTGCCCCAACACCAGATCTTTGAATCTGACCCAACACCAGATCTTTGAATCTGACCTAACACCAGATCTTTGAATCTGACCTAACACCAGATCTTTGAATCTGACCCAGCACCAGATCTTTGAATCTGCCCCAACACCAGATCTTTGAATCTGCCCCAACACCAGATCTTTGAATCTGCTTCAACACCAGATCTTAGAGTCTGACCCAACACCAGATATTTGAATCTACTCCAACACCAGATCATAGAGTCTGCCCCAACACCAGATCTTTGAATCTGCCCCAACACCAGATCTTTGAATCTGACCCAAAACCAGATCTTGGAGTCTGACCCAACACCAGATCTTTGAATCTGCCCCAACACCAGATCTTTGAATCTGCCCCAACGCCAGATCTTTGAATCTGCCCCAACACCAGATCTTGGAGTCTGACCCAACACCAGATCTTTGAATCTGCCCCAACACCAGATCTTTGAATCTGCCCCAACACCAGATCTTTGAATCTGCCCCAACGCCAGATCTTTGAATCTGCCCCAACACCAGATCTTAGTCTGTCTCAAAGTGTCTTCCAGCTTCAGCCGGTTCACCACCTCCAGGGACACATGTTGGGTTGGTTCAGAAGTGTAGACCAATAGTACTCAAGATAAAGTCAAGAGGACACATTTGCCAAATATGATCGCTGGGGAGGCGGGGATACATTTAATACAGTCGTTAAAGGAATAAATCGAGACCCCACCCAGTTATGCAAATCAAATGTACTTACTTAAACATTCTTCCTCTCCTAACGCCAGGTCTGTACATAGAAGCACTGGACACACAACACGGTGATTTATTGTCCTCTGCAGATCGGGTTGAGGACAAGAGCATGTTTCAATTCTGGAAACTTGTTCCGAACCATTCAGTGATATAGTAGAGAAGGGAGCAGCAGCGCCGCCTGTATTTAGAGAAATGAACTATTTAGCGCCATCGTTTCTTCCTTTCCAGGGTTTTTCTTTTCTGATTTATTCAACGGCAGCTGGCACGCCTGCATCATGATTAGTTCTTGTTTTATGTAGTTAATTTGTTATCTATCAGTGAGCTTCGGGTAGTTGGCGACTTCTGTACGCTCCAGGAACCTGGGTTACTTAAATAAATAAATCAGTGAGCATTATCACTGATGGTTTGCAGGGTTGCAGATTTGTTTATGTAAATCCAGGTCAGCATATGGAAAAGTGTAATATATCGGGCTGCGAAAATGAATTGTTTTATTTAAAAATAATACTGGGCCCACACAGCGGTACACTGGGCCCACACAGCGGTACACTGGGCCCACACAGCGGTACACTGGGCCCAAACCGCGGGACACTGAGCCCCCACATCGGTACACTGGGCCCAAACCGCGGGACACTGAGCCCCCACATCGGTACACTGGGTCCACACAGCGTTACACTGGGCCCACACAGCGGTACACTGGGCCCACACAGCGGTACACTGGGCCCACACAGCGGTACACTGGGCCCAAACCGCGGGACACTGAGCCCCTACATCGGTACACTGGGTCCACACAGCGTTACACTGGGCCCACACAGCGGTACACTGGGCCCACACAGCGGTACACTGGGCCCACACAGCGGTACACTGGGCCCACACAGCGGTACACTGGGTCCACACAGCGGTACACTGGGCCCAAACCGCGGGACACTGAGCCCAAACCGCGGGACACTGAGCCCCCACATCGGTACACTGGGTCCACACAGCGTTACACTGGGCCCACACAGCGGTACACTGGGTCCACACAGCGGTACACTGGGCCCAAACCGCGGGACACTGAGCCCCCACATCGGTACACTGGGTCCACACAGCGTTACACTGGGCCCACTCAGCGGTACACTGGGTCCACACAGCGGTACACTGGGCCCAAACCGCGGGACACTGAGCCCCTACATCGGTACACTGGGCCCAAACCGCGGGACACTGAGCCCCTACATCGGTACACTGGGTCCACACAGCGTTACACTGGGCCCCCACATCGGTACACTGAGTCCACACAGCGTTACACTGGGCCCACACAGCGGTACACTGGGCCCACACAGCGGTACACTGGGCCCACACAGCGGTACACTGGGCCCACACAGCGGTACACTGGGCCCAAACCGCGGGACACTGAGCCCCTACATCGGTACACTGGGCTCAAACCGCGGGACACTGAGCCCCTACATCGGTACACTGGGTCCACACAGCGGTACACTGGGCCCACACAGCGGTACACTGGGTTCACACAGCGGTACACTGGGCCCACACCGCGGTACACTGGGCCCACACAGCGGTACACTGGGCCCACACCGCGGTACACTGTGTCCACACAGCGGTACACTGGGCCCAAACGGTACACTGGGCCCACACCGCGGTACACTATCTCCACACAGCGGCCCACTGGGCCCAAACCGCGGGACACTGAGCCCCCACATCGGTACACTGGGTCCACACAGCGGTACACTGGGCCCACACAGCGGTACACTGGGCCCACACCGCGGTACACTGTGTCCACACAGCGGTACACTGGGCCCAAACGGTACACTGGGCCCACACCGCGGTACACTATCTCCACACAGCGGCCCACTGGGCCCAAACCGCGGGACACTGAGCCCCCACATCGGTACACTGGGTCCACACAGCGGTACACTGAGCCCACACCGCGGTACACTGAGCCCACACAGCGGCACACTGGGCCCAAACGGTACACTGGGCCCACACAACGGTACACTGTGTCCACACAGCGGTACACTGGGCCCACACCGCGGTACACTGTGTCCACACCGCGGCACACTGGGCTCAGCCCCGAAATGTGGAACACAAGTCCAGTTATCTAGTTTGCTTTGATATAATCCAACCTCAAATGAGAGGCCACCTGCTGGAACGACCAATAGGTGTCGTGATGTTGAGATAGGATCTCTCGTTGAAGGTTCTACAGAACGTCACGTGATTTGACGTTCCAATAATGTGCCACGGTCCCCCCAATATCTATAAATATAATTTTGGAAGTAAAAAAAAACTGTATCGAGTTGGAGGAGAAATCCTCCCGAAGTCTGGCGCCGAAATAAAAAAAAAAATCCCTCGGCGAGGCACGAACCTGGAAAAGGTCCAAGTGGGAAAGTTGGCTGCCAAGTGCCGGGTATTTGGGCCGCCACCTCGTTGACAATCCCAGACGTGCTCTGACGTCACTGGCTGCCAAGATTTCAGTCAGGACGTGACATTATTGGAAACTGAGTTGAAAAGAAAAAATACAAACAAAAAATAATAAAATGGAAAAGAAAGTATTCGGCCATAATAATGAAAAAATCAACGATTTGTTGATATTTATCCCGATAGATGGAGCGAGCAACTTTCAGTTGAATGATCGGAGAATGTAACCGTCAGACGTTACGTCATAGCGTCATGTCAGCAGACGGTTCTTGACGTGATGTCAAACTGTCACACGCTGGACGTGACGCCACCCGCGATGTCAAACTGTCACACGCTGGACGTGACGCCACCCGCGATGTCAAACTGTCACACGCTGGACGTGACGTCACCCGCGATGTCAAACTGTCACACGCTGGACGTGACGCCACCCGCGATGTCAAACTGTCACACGCTGGACGTGACGCCACCCGCGATGTCAAACTGTCACACGCTGGACGTGACGCCACCCGCGATGTCAAACTGTCACACGCTGGACGTGACGCCACCCGCGATGTCAAACTGTCACACGCTGGACGTGACGCCACCCGCGATGTCAAACTGTCACACGCTGGACGTGACGCCACCCGCGATGTCAAACTGTCACACGCTCGACGTGACGCCACCCGCGATGTCAAACTGTCACACGCTGGACGTGACGCCACCCGCGATGTCAAACTGTCACACGCTGGACGTGACGCCACCCGCGATGTCAAACTGTCACACGCTGGACGTGACGCCACCCGCGATGTCAAACTGTCACACGGTGGACGTGACGTCACCCGCGATGTCAAACAGTCACACGCTGGACGTGACGCCACCCGCGATGTCAAACTGTCACACGCTGGACGTGACGTCACCCGCGATGTCAAACTGTCACACGCTGGACGTGACGTCACCCGCGATGTCAAACTGTCACACGCTGGACGTGACGTCACCCGCGATGTCAAACTGTCACACGCTGGACGTGACGTCACCCGCGATGTCAAACTGTCACACGCTGGACGTGACGTCACCCGCGATGTCAAACTGTCACACGCTGGACGTGACGCCACCCGCGATGTCAATCTGTCACACGCTGGACGTGACGCCACCCGCGATGTCAAACTGTCATAAGCTGGACGTGACGTCACCCGCGATGTCAAACTGTCACACGCTGGACGTGACGCCACCCGCGATGTCCACCCTAGCTGTGCACATCGCTGCAACAAGAAGTTGGCTCAAACTGTCACTTGTCAAGTTCTTCAGTCAGTTTACTACAGTAGAACTTGGATATTTATCTCGGTCCCTAGAATTTACTAAAAATAGAATTTCCGTTTTTAATTCGAATTTTGGTTAATTCCATTTTTTTGGTCCCTTGGGCTACGAGTTATCCCAACTGGCGTATGGCCGCAGTAACATGCTAGTGAGGATTGTTGTAGCCCCGGGCTGTCCTGGCTCCATGTACTAATGGCACCAACGCTATCAATCGGCGCTCCTTCTGTGTACAAAATTTATAATTAAATTAAACAACCTGTCACACTGTTCTTTCTGTGATGTAGAACATTGTGAGCGCCTGGCTGATCAGTTGTGAACACTGTTAGCTGTTTCGTCAGTTTAAACTACCCGACAACTCTAATACTTTAGTGGGTTGTTCTTGGCGGTGCCCAGGAATTCTTGGAAGGAAACTCTGGACCTAAATTTGGAGTACAGGAACGCTGCACACAAACATATACATCGAGATCAAAGGTGGATTTACATACTCCGTCCCTTTCGGTTCAAATTTGCATAGATTTGTTCCTTCCAGGGAGTGCACGTGAGTGGGAGTACTGTAGATGTACTTGGTGTCTGCGTGGGAAGAATGTGTTTGACCGCGTTGAACAGAGTCTGTATAGTGGAGTGATGGAGTGGGCTCATCAGTGGTAAACCCTCGCAGCGGTTTCGCCAGTTTACCAGACAACTGTTCCATTTGGAAAAGGCGAAGAAACACCGCTAGGAGGGAGTAAAAAGCTCCCAATATATATTTATTTTATTGGTTGTGGAAATACAACCAGCGCTAATGGGGTTTATAACTTCATGTTTTCACAACTAGTGTCTAGTCTCTCATATAGCCGTATTTGAGGGGTGTTTAAAGAAACTATGGAATTGTATAATTCGCATTCATTTGTAGAAATCGTATTTAAACTTAAAATACGTGTCCTGTAAAGTTTGTTTCATTGAAACTGGAACGTTGCCGCAGCTGAGGATTGGCTATAAATTAATTTGCATAAGCACACAGAGTTATCAAAGCTGCTGTAGATGACTGTATCTGCGAGGGAAGGCCAACAGACTGTGGTGGGAATTTCTCGCTACAGGAAAGCCGGCCAATCAAATCAGCGCCGTATTGCTACTCTTATTTACATATACAGCCCCGCAGGCCAATGAGAACGCTCGACGCCATCACGTGACTTCGCCACACTATTAGGAAGAGCGCCAAATTGCCGCTATAACGTCGGCATGTTGACAAAATATTGTTACGTTTGGATTACACAATTGTGAGGTTCTGCACCATTCTGCTTACTGCTTCGCTGCTCTGGGTGAGGCCTGGCTCATCAGTGGGGAACACTTCCAGCGGTGTCAGCAGTTCCTGTGGGGGAATTTCCTACAAACACCCTCAGCAGAATTGTGGAAGACGATGGGACGGAAGGGTTTCTAAGGACACATCTCGGTCAATCGGTCAAAAGATAAGTATCATAGACTACGCGCGCTTTAATTCAATAAATAATTGCATAAAAATTAGCATGACGAGGGAATATGCAAAAAGGTGATCTAGAATATGTTCAAGGTGTGTTTGGATATGCAAATTGACACGTTAAGAATGAGATTTATTTTTTGAGTGTTATCCCCCGACTGTACTAAAACTTTGCTCTGTAGATTCCATTTGTCTACTGTCGTCTTCCGTTGGTTGACTGACCGGGTCAGTGAGATGGGGCCAAGTGTCGGTCTTTGTGGATAAGAAATTTGATACGTTATATAAAAGGTTTAATGAATATATTTAAATTATACCATTTAATATACACTCTTGAGGATGTGAAAGTCTATGTGGTCACCGGTTATTTGTTTTGGGCTACAGCAGGAAGATGTATGGATGTTCGCTATAGCAGGGAAGATGTATAGATGTGGGCTACAGCAGGAGGAAGTATAGATGTGGGCTACAGCAGAGGAGATGTATAGATGTGGGCTACAGCAGGGGAGATGTATAGATGTGGGTACAGCAGGGAAGATGTATAGATGCGGGGTACAGCAGGAAGAGGTATAGATGTGGGCTACAGCAGGAGGAGGCATAGATATGGGCTACAGCAGGGAAGATGTATATATGCGGAATACAAGAGGGAAGATGTATAGATGTGGACTACCGCAGGGAAGATGTATAGATGTGGGTACAGCAGGAAAGATGAATAGATGCGGGCTACAGGAGGGCGATGTATACATGTGGGCTAGAGCAGGAGGAAGTATATATGTGGGCTACAGCAGAAGGAAGTATAGATGTGGGCAACAGCAGGGAAGGTGTATAGATGTGGGCTACAACAGGGAAGTTGTATAGATGTGGGCTACAGCAGGTAAGATGTATAAATGTGGCCTTAAGGAGGGGAGATGTATAGATGTGGAGTACAGCAGGGGAGATGTATAGATGTGGGCTACAGCAGGAAAGAAGAATAGATGCGGAATACAGGAGGGAAGATGTATAGATGTGGGCTTACAACAGGGAAGATGTATATATGCGGAATACAGCAGGGAATTTGTATAGATGTGGGCTACAGCAGGGAAGATGTATAGATGAGGGCTACAGCAGGGAAGATGTATAGATTTGGGTACAGCAAGGAAGAAGTATAGATGTGGGCTACAGGAGGGAAGATGTATAGATGTGGGGTACAGCAGGAGGAAGTATAGATGTGGGCTACAGGAGGGAAGATGTATAGATGTAGGCTACAGCAGGGAAGATGTATAGATGTGGGCTACAGGAGGGAAGATGTATAGATGTAGGCTACAGCAGGGAAGATGTATAGATGTGGGCTACAGAAGGGAAGATGTATAGATGAGGGCTACAGCATGGAAGATGTATAGATGCGGGCTACAGGAGGGAAGATGTATAGATGTGGGGTACAGCAGGAGGAAGTATAGATGTGGGCTACAGCAGGAAGAAGTATAGATGTGGGCTACAGGAGGGAAGATGTATAGATGTAGGCTACAGCAGGGAAGATGTATAGATGTGGGCTACAGCAGGGAAGATGTATAGATATGGGAAACAGCAGGGAATATGTATAGATGCGGGCTACAGCAGGGAAGATATATAGATGTGGTCTACAGCAAGGGAGATGTATAGATGCGGGGCTACAGCAGGGAAGATGTATAGACGTGGGCTACAGGAGGGAAGATGTAAAGATGTGGGCTAGAGCAGGGAAGATGTATAGATGTGGGCTACAGGAGGGAAGATGTAAAGATGTGGGCTAGAGCAGGGAAGATGTATAGATGTGGGCTACAGCATGGGAGATGTATAGATGTGGGTAGAGCATGGAAGATGTATAGATGCGGGCAACTGGAGGGAAGATGTATAGATGTGGGCTACAACAGGAGCAAGTATAGATGTGGACTACAGCAGGGGAGATGTATAGATGTGGGCTACAGCAGGGAAGATGTATATATGCGGGCTACAGGAGGGAAGATGTATAAATGTGGGCTACAGGAGGAGGAAGTATAGATGTGGGCTAAAGCAGGGGAGATGTATAAATGTGGGCTACAGCAGGAGAGATGTATATATGTGGACTACAGCAGGTAATATGTATATATGTGGCCTTCAGCAGGGGAGATGTATAGATGTGGGCTACAACAGGGAAGATGTATAGATTTGGGTACAGCAAGGAAGAAGTAGAGATGTGGGCTACAGCAGGGGAGATGTATAGATATGGGCTACAGCAGGAGGAAGAATAGATGTGGGTACAGCAGGGAAGATGTATAGATGTGGGCTACAGGAGGGAAGATGTATAGATGAGGGCTACAGCAGGGAAGATGTATAGATGCGGGCTACAGGAGGGAAGATGTATAGATGTGGGCTACAGCAGGAAGAAGTATAGATGTGGGCTACAGCAGGAGGAAGTATGGATGTGGGCTACAGCAGAAGGAAGTATAGATGTGGGTACAGCAGGGAAGATGTATAGATGCGGGCAACAGGAGGGAAGATGTATAAATGTGGGCTACAGGAGGAGGAAGTATAGATGTGGGCTAAAGCAGGGGAGATGTATAAATGTGGGCTACAGCAGGAGAGGTGTATAGATGTGGGCTACAGCAGGTAATATGTATAGATGTGGCCTTCAGCAGGGGAGATGTATAGATGTGGGCTACAAGAAGGAAGATGTATAGATTTGGGTACAGCAAGGAAGAAGTAGAGATGTGGGCTACAGCAGGGGAGATGTATTGATTTGGGCTACAGCAGGAGGAAGAATAGATGTGGGTACAGCAGGGAAGATGTATAGATGTGGGCTACAGGAGGGAAGATGTATAGATGTGGGGTACAGCAGGAGGAAGTATAGATGTGAGCTACAGCAGGAAGAAGTATAGATGTGGGCTACAGCAGTGAAGATGTATAGATGTGGGCTACAGGAGGGAAGATGTATAGATGTAGGCTACAGCAGGGAAGATGTATAGATGTGGGTACAGCAAGGAAGATGTATAGATGTGGGCTACAGCAAGGGAGATGTATAGATGTGGGTACAGCAGGGAAGTTGTATAGATGCGGGCTACAGCAGGAAGAGGTATAGATGTTGGCTACAGCAGGGAAGATGTATAGATGTTGGCTACAGCAGGGAAGATGTATAGATGCGGGCTACCACAGGGAAGATATATAGATGTGGCCTACAGCAAGGGAGATGCATAGATGTGGGTACAGCAGGGAAGATGTATAGATGTGGGCTACAGGAGGGAAGATTTAAAGATGTGGGCTACAGCATGGAAGATGTATAGATGTGGGCTACAGAAGGGAAGATGTATAGATATGGGGTACAGCAGGGAATATGTATAGATGTGGGCTACAGCATGGGAGATGTATAGATGTGGGTAGAGCATGGAAGATGTATAGATGCGGGCAACTGGAGGGAAGATGTATAGATGTGGGCTACAGCAGGAGCAAGTATAGATGTGGGCTACAGCAGGAGAGATGTATAGATGTGGGCTACAGCAGGGAAGATGTATATATGCAGAATACAGGAAGGAAGTTGTATAGATGTGGGCTACAGAAGGGAATATGTATAGATATGGGTAAAGCAGGAAAGATGAATAGATGCGGCTACAGCAGGAGGAAGTATAGATGTGGGCTACAGCAGGGGAGATGTATAGATGTGGGATACAGCAGGAAAGATGTATATATGCGGAATACAGGAGGGAAGATGTATAGATGTGGGCTACAGCAGGGGAGATGTATAGATGCGGGCTACAGGAGGGAAGATGTATAGATGTGGGCTACAGCAGGGAAGATGTATAGATTTGGGCTACAGCAGGGAAGATGTATAGATTTGGGCTACAGCAGGAGGAAGTACGGATATGGGCTACAGCAGAAGGAAGTATAGATGTGGGCTACAGCAGGGGAGATGTATAGATGTGGGCTACAGCAGTGAAGATGTATAGATGTTGGCTACAGGAGGGAAGATGTATAGATGTGGGCTACAGCAGGGAAGATGTATAGATGTGGGTACAGCAGGGAAGAAGAATAGATGTGGGCTACAGCAGGAAGAAGTATTGATGTAGGCTACAGCAGGGAAGATGTATAGATGTGGGCTACAGCAGGAAGAAGTAAAGATGTTGGCTACAGCAGGGAAGATGTATAAATGTGGGCTACAGCAGGAGGAAGTATAGATGTGGGTACAGCAGGGAAGATGTATAGATGTAGGCTATAGCAGGGGAGATGTATAGAAGTGGGCTACAGCAGGAGGAAGTATATATGTGGGCTACAGCAGGAGGAAGTATAGATGTGGATACAGCAGGGAAGATGTATATATGTGGGCTACAGCAGGGGAGATGTATAGAAGTGGGCTACAGCAGGAGGAAGTATATATGTGGGCTACAGCAGGAGGAAGTATAGATGTGGATACAGCAGGGAAGATGTATATATGTGGGCTACAGCAGGGGAGATGTATAGATGAGGGCTACAGCAGGGAAGATAAATAGATGTGGGCTACAGCAGGGAAGAAGAATAGATGCGGGCTACAGCTGGAAGAAGTATTGATGTAGGCTACAGCAGGGAAGATGTATAGATGTGGGCTACAGCAGGAAGAAGTAAAGATGTGGGCTCCAGCAGGTAAGATGTATAAATATGGGCTACAGCAGGAGGAAGTATAGATGTGGGAGACAGCAGGGAAGATGTATAGATGTGGGCTAAAGCAGGGGAGATGTATAGATGTGGATTCAGCAGGTAATATGTATAGATGTGGGCTACAGCAGGGGAGATGTATAGATGTGGGCTACAGCAGGGGAGATGTATAGATGTGGGTACAGCAGGGAAGATGTATAGATGCGGGCTACAGGAGGGAAGATTTTAAAATGTGGGCTACAGCAGGAGAAAGTATAGATGTGGGCTACAGCAGGGGAGATGTATAGATGTGGGCTACAGAAGGAGAGATGTATTGATGAGGACTACAGCAGGGAAGATAAATAGTTGTGGGCTACAGCAGGAAGAAAAATAGATATGGGCTACAGCAGGGAAAATGTATAGATGCTGGCTACAGGAGGGAAAATGTATAGATGTGGGTACAGCAGGGAAGAAGTATAGATGTGGGCTACAACAGGAAGAAGTATTGATGTGGGCTACAGCAGGGAAATTGTATAGATGCGGGCTACAGCAGGGAAGAAGAATAGATGTGGGCTACAGCAGGAAGAAGTATTGATGTGGGTACAGCAGGGAAGATGTATAGATGTGGGCTACAGCAGGAAGAATTATAGATGTGGGCTACAGCAGGAAGAGGTATAGATGTGGCCTACAGCAGGAGGAAGTATAGATGTGGGCTACAACAGGAAGAAGAATATATGTGGGCTACAGTAGGGAAATTGTATAGATGCGGGCTACAGGAGGGAAGATGTATAGATGTGGGTACAGCAGGGAAGAAGAATAGATGTGGGCTACAGCAGGAAGAAGTATAGATGTGGGTACAGTAGGGAAGAAGTATAGATGTGGGCTACACCAGGAAGAAGTATAGATGTGGGGTACAGCAGGGAAGATGTGTAAATGTGGGCTACAGCAGGAGGAAGTATAGATGTGGGCTACATCAGAAGGGAGTATAGATGTGGGTAACAGCAGGGGAGGTGTATAGATGTGGGCTACAGCAGGAAGAAGTTTAGATGTGCGCTACAGCAGGAAGAAGTATAGATGTGGGCTACAGCAGGAAGAGGTATAGATGTGGTCTACAGAAGGAGGAAGTATAGATGTGGGCTACAGAGGGGATATGTATAGATGTGGGTACAGCAGGGAAGATGTATAGATGCGGGCTACAGGAAGAAAGATGTATAGATGTGGGCTTCAGCAGAAGGAAGTATAGATGTGGGCTACAGCAGGGGAGATGTATAGATGTAGGCTACAGCAGGAGAGATGTATAGATGAGGGTTACAGCAGGGAAGATTAATAGTTGTGGGGTACAGCAGGAAGAAGAATAGATGTGGGCTACAACAGGAAGAAGAATAGATGTGGACTACAGCAGGGAAAATGTATAGATGCGGGCTACAGGAGGGAAGATAAATAGTTGTGGTCTACAGGAGGGAAGATGTATAGATGTGGGCTACAGCAGGGAAGATGTATAGATGTGGGCTACACCAGAAAGAAGTATAGATGTGGGCTACAGCAGTAAAGATGTATAGATGTGGGCTAGAGAAGGTAGAAGTATAGATGTGGGCTACAGCAGGGAAGAAGTATATATGTGGGCTACAGCAGAAGGAAGTATTGATATGGGCTACAGCAGGAAAGAAGTATAGATGTTGGCTACAGCAGGAAGAAGTAAAGATGTGGGCTACAGCAGGGAAGATGTATAAATGTGGGCTACAGCAGGAAGAAGTATAGATGTGGGCTACAGCAGAAGGAAGTATAGATGTGGGCAACAGCAGGGAAGGTGTATAGATGTGGGCTACAGCAGGAGGAAGTATAGATGTGGGCTACATCAGAAGGAAGTATAGATGTGGCCTTCAGCAGGTAAGATGTATAGATGTGGGCTACAGCAGGGGAGATGTATATATGTGGGTAGAGCAGAAAAGATGTATAGATGCGGGCTACTGGAGGGAAGATGTATAGATGTGGGCTACAGCAGGAGGAAGTATAGATGTGGGCTATAGCAGGGAAGATGTATATATGCGGAATACAGGAGGGAAGATGTATAGATGTGGGCTACAGCAGGGAAGATGTATAGATTTGGGATACAGCAGGAAGAAGTATAGATGTGGGCTACAGCAGGAGGAAGTATAGATGTGGGCTACAGTAGGGGAGATGTATAGATGTGGGTACAGCAGAGAAGATGTATAGATGCGGGCTACAGGAGGGAAGATGTATAGATGTGGGCTACAGCAGAGAAGATAAATAGTTGTGGGCTACAGCAGAGGGAATAATAGATGTGGGCCACAGGATGGAAGATGTATAGATGCGGGCTACAGGAAGGAAGATGTATAGATGTGGGTACAGCAGTGAAGATGTATAGATGTGGGCTAAAGAAGTTAGAAGCATAGATGTGGGCTACAGCAGGGAAGATGTATAGATTTGGGATACAGCTGGGAAGATGTATAGATGTGGGCTACAGCAGGAAAGAAGTATAGATTTGGGCTACAGCAGGGGAGATGTATAGATGTGAGCTACAGAAGGGAAGATGTATAGATGTGAGCTACAGCAGGGAAGATGTATAGATGTGGGCTACAGCAGGAAGAAGTATTGATGTAGGCTACAGCAGGGAAGATGTATAGATGTGGGCTACAGCAGAAAGAAGTATTGATATGGGCTACAGCAGGAAAGAGGTATAGATGTGGGCTACAGCAGAAGGAAGTATAGATGTGGGCTACAGCAGAAGGAAGTATAGATGTGGGTAACAGCAGGGAAGGTGTATAGATGTGGGCTACAGTAGGAGAGATGTATAGATGTGGGCTACAGTAGGAGAGATGTATAGATGTGGGCTACAGGAGGGAAGATGTATAGATGTGGGCTACAGCAGGTAAGATGTATAGATGTGGGCTACAGGAGGGAAGATGTATAGATGTGGGCTACAGCAGGTAAGATGTATAGATGTGGCCTTCAGCAGGGGAGAAGTATAGATGTGGGCTACAGCAGGGAAGTTGTATAGATGTGGGCTACAACAGGTAAGATGTATAGATGTGGCCTTCAGCAGGGGAGATGTATAGATGTGGGCTACAGTAGGGAAGATATATAGATGTGGGATACAGTAGGGGAGATGTATAGATGTGGGCTACAGTAGGGATGATATATAGATGTGTGCTACAGAAGGGAAGATATATAGATGTGGGCTACAGAAGGGAAGATATATAGATGTGGGCTACAGAAGGGAAGATATATAGATATGGGCTACAGTAGGGGAGATGTATAGATGTGTGCTACAGAAGGGAAGATATATAGATGTGGGCTACAGCAGGGAAGATGTATAGATGTGGGCTACAGAAGGGAAGATATATAGATATGGGCTACAGCAGGGGAGATGTATAGATGTGGTCTACAGTAGGGGAGATGTATAGATGTGGGCTACAGCAGGGAAGATGTATAGATGTGGGCTACAGAAGGGTAGATATATAGATATGGGCTACAGCAGGGGAGATGTAAAGATGTGGGCTACAGCAGGGAAGATGTATAGAGGTGGGCTACAGCAGGGAATATATATAGATGTGGGCTACAGAAGGGAAGATATATAGATATGGGCTACAGTAGGGGAGATGTATAGATGTGGGCTACAGCAGGGAAGATGTATAGATGTGGGCTACAGCAGGGAAGATGTATAAATGTGGGCTACAGCAGGGATTAGTATATATGTGGGATACACCAGGGAAGATGTATAAATGTGGCCTTAAGGAGGGGAGATGTATAGATGTGGAGTACAGCAGGGGAGATGTATAGATGTGGGCTACAGCAGGAAAGAAGAATAGATGCGGAATACAGGAGGGAAGATGTATAGATGTGGGCTTACAACAGGGAAGATGTATATATGCGGAATACAGCAGGGAATTTGTATAGATGTGGGCTACAGCAGGGAAGATGTATAGATGAGGGCTACAGCAGGGAAGATGTATAGATTTGGGTACAGCAAGGAAGAAGTATAGATGTGGGCTACAGGAGGGAAGATGTATAGATGTGGGGTACAGCAGGAGGAAGTATAGATGTGGGCTACAGGAGGGAAGATGTATAGATGTAGGCTACAGCAGGGAAGATGTATAGATGTGGGCTACAGGAGGGAAGATGTATAGATGTAGGCTACAGCAGGGAAGATGTATAGATGTGGGCTACAGAAGGGAAGATGTATAGATGAGGGCTACAGCATGGAAGATGTATAGATGCGGGCTACAGGAGGGAAGATGTATAGATGTGGGGTACAGCAGGAGGAAGTATAGATGTGGGCTACAGCAGGAAGAAGTATAGATGTGGGCTACAGGAGGGAAGATGTATAGATGTAGGCTACAGCAGGGAAGATGTATAGATGTGGGCTACAGCAGGGAAGATGTATAGATATGGGAAACAGCAGGGAATATGTATAGATGCGGGCTACAGCAGGGAAGATATATAGATGTGGTCTACAGCAAGGGAGATGTATAGATGCGGGCTACAGCAGGGAAGATGTATAGACGTGGGCTACAGGAGGGAAGATGTAAAGATGTGGGCTAGAGCAGGGAAGATGTATAGATGTGGGCTACAGGAGGGAAGATGTAAAGATGTGGGCTAGAGCAGGGAAGATGTATAGATGTGGGCTACAGCATGGGAGATGTATAGATGTGGGTAGAGCATGGAAGATGTATAGATGCGGGCAACTGGAGGGAAGATGTATAGATGTGGGCTACAACAGGAGCAAGTATAGATGTGGACTACAGCAGGGGAGATGTATAGATGTGGGCTACAGCAGGGAAGATGTATATATGCGGGCTACAGGAGGGAAGATGTATAAATGTGGGCTACAGGAGGAGGAAGTATAGATGTGGGCTAAAGCAGGGGAGATGTATAAATGTGGGCTACAGCAGGAGAGATGTATATATGTGGACTACAGCAGGTAATATGTATATATGTGGCCTTCAGCAGGGGAGATGTATAGATGTGGGCTACAACAGGGAAGATGTATAGATTTGGGTACAGCAAGGAAGAAGTAGAGATGTGGGCTACAGCAGGGGAGATGTATAGATATGGGCTACAGCAGGAGGAAGAATAGATGTGGGTACAGCAGGGAAGATGTATAGATGTGGGCTACAGGAGGGAAGATGTATAGATGAGGGCTACAGCAGGGAAGATGTATAGATGCGGGCTACAGGAGGGAAGATGTATAGATGTGGGCTACAGCAGGAAGAAGTATAGATGTGGGCTACAGCAGGAGGAAGTATGGATGTGGGCTACAGCAGAAGGAAGTATAGATGTGGGTACAGCAGGGAAGATGTATAGATGCGGGCAACAGGAGGGAAGATGTATAAATGTGGGCTACAGGAGGAGGAAGTATAGATGTGGGCTAAAGCAGGGGAGATGTATAAATGTGGGCTACAGCAGGAGAGGTGTATAGATGTGGGCTACAGCAGGTAATATGTATAGATGTGGCCTTCAGCAGGGGAGATGTATAGATGTGGGCTACAAGAAGGAAGATGTATAGATTTGGGTACAGCAAGGAAGAAGTAGAGATGTGGGCTACAGCAGGGGAGATGTATTGATTTGGGCTACAGCAGGAGGAAGAATAGATGTGGGTACAGCAGGGAAGATGTATAGATGTGGGCTACAGGAGGGAAGATGTATAGATGTGGGGTACAGCAGGAGGAAGTATAGATGTGAGCTACAGCAGGAAGAAGTATAGATGTGGGCTACAGCAGTGAAGATGTATAGATGTGGGCTACAGGAGGGAAGATGTATAGATGTAGGCTACAGCAGGGAAGATGTATAGATGTGGGTACAGCAAGGAAGATGTATAGATGTGGGCTACAGCAAGGGAGATGTATAGATGTGGGTACAGCAGGGAAGTTGTATAGATGCGGGCTACAGCAGGAAGAGGTATAGATGTTGGCTACAGCAGGGAAGATGTATAGATGTTGGCTACAGCAGGGAAGATGTATAGATGCGGGCTACCACAGGGAAGATATATAGATGTGGCCTACAGCAAGGGAGATGCATAGATGTGGGTACAGCAGGGAAGATGTATAGATGTGGGCTACAGGAGGGAAGATTTAAAGATGTGGGCTACAGCATGGAAGATGTATAGATGTGGGCTACAGAAGGGAAGATGTATAGATATGGGGTACAGCAGGGAATATGTATAGATGTGGGCTACAGCATGGGAGATGTATAGATGTGGGTAGAGCATGGAAGATGTATAGATGCGGGCAACTGGAGGGAAGATGTATAGATGTGGGCTACAGCAGGAGCAAGTATAGATGTGGGCTACAGCAGGAGAGATGTATAGATGTGGGCTACAGCAGGGAAGATGTATATATGCAGAATACAGGAAGGAAGTTGTATAGATGTGGGCTACAGAAGGGAATATGTATAGATATGGGTAAAGCAGGAAAGATGAATAGATGCGGCTACAGCAGGAGGAAGTATAGATGTGGGCTACAGCAGGGGAGATGTATAGATGTGGGATACAGCAGGAAAGATGTATATATGCGGAATACAGGAGGGAAGATGTATAGATGTGGGCTACAGCAGGGGAGATGTATAGATGCGGGCTACAGGAGGGAAGATGTATAGATGTGGGCTACAGCAGGGAAGATGTATAGATTTGGGCTACAGCAGGGAAGATGTATAGATTTGGGCTACAGCAGGAGGAAGTACGGATATGGGCTACAGCAGAAGGAAGTATAGATGTGGGCTACAGCAGGGGAGATGTATAGATGTGGGCTACAGCAGTGAAGATGTATAGATGTTGGCTACAGGAGGGAAGATGTATAGATGTGGGCTACAGCAGGGAAGATGTATAGATGTGGGTACAGCAGGGAAGAAGAATAGATGTGGGCTACAGCAGGAAGAAGTATTGATGTAGGCTACAGCAGGGAAGATGTATAGATGTGGGCTACAGCAGGAAGAAGTAAAGATGTTGGCTACAGCAGGGAAGATGTATAAATGTGGGCTACAGCAGGAGGAAGTATAGATGTGGGTACAGCAGGGAAGATGTATAGATGTAGGCTATAGCAGGGGAGATGTATAGAAGTGGGCTACAGCAGGAGGAAGTATATATGTGGGCTACAGCAGGAGGAAGTATAGATGTGGATACAGCAGGGAAGATGTATATATGTGGGCTACAGCAGGGGAGATGTATAGAAGTGGGCTACAGCAGGAGGAAGTATATATGTGGGCTACAGCAGGAGGAAGTATAGATGTGGATACAGCAGGGAAGATGTATATATGTGGGCTACAGCAGGGGAGATGTATAGATGAGGGCTACAGCAGGGAAGATAAATAGATGTGGGCTACAGCAGGGAAGAAGAATAGATGCGGGCTACAGCTGGAAGAAGTATTGATGTAGGCTACAGCAGGGAAGATGTATAGATGTGGGCTACAGCAGGAAGAAGTAAAGATGTGGGCTCCAGCAGGTAAGATGTATAAATATGGGCTACAGCAGGAGGAAGTATAGATGTGGGAGACAGCAGGGAAGATGTATAGATGTGGGCTAAAGCAGGGGAGATGTATAGATGTGGATTCAGCAGGTAATATGTATAGATGTGGGCTACAGCAGGGGAGATGTATAGATGTGGGCTACAGCAGGGGAGATGTATAGATGTGGGTACAGCAGGGAAGATGTATAGATGCGGGCTACAGGAGGGAAGATTTTAAAATGTGGGCTACAGCAGGAGAAAGTATAGATGTGGGCTACAGCAGGGGAGATGTATAGATGTGGGCTACAGAAGGAGAGATGTATTGATGAGGACTACAGCAGGGAAGATAAATAGTTGTGGGCTACAGCAGGAAGAAAAATAGATATGGGCTACAGCAGGGAAAATGTATAGATGCTGGCTACAGGAGGGAAAATGTATAGATGTGGGTACAGCAGGGAAGAAGTATAGATGTGGGCTACAACAGGAAGAAGTATTGATGTGGGCTACAGCAGGGAAATTGTATAGATGCGGGCTACAGCAGGGAAGAAGAATAGATGTGGGCTACAGCAGGAAGAAGTATTGATGTGGGTACAGCAGGGAAGATGTATAGATGTGGGCTACAGCAGGAAGAATTATAGATGTGGGCTACAGCAGGAAGAGGTATAGATGTGGCCTACAGCAGGAGGAAGTATAGATGTGGGCTACAACAGGAAGAAGAATATATGTGGGCTACAGTAGGGAAATTGTATAGATGCGGGCTACAGGAGGGAAGATGTATAGATGTGGGTACAGCAGGGAAGAAGAATAGATGTGGGCTACAGCAGGAAGAAGTATAGATGTGGGTACAGTAGGGAAGAAGTATAGATGTGGGCTACACCAGGAAGAAGTATAGATGTGGGGTACAGCAGGGAAGATGTGTAAATGTGGGCTACAGCAGGAGGAAGTATAGATGTGGGCTACATCAGAAGGGAGTATAGATGTGGGTAACAGCAGGGGAGGTGTATAGATGTGGGCTACAGCAGGAAGAAGTTTAGATGTGCGCTACAGCAGGAAGAAGTATAGATGTGGGCTACAGCAGGAAGAGGTATAGATGTGGTCTACAGAAGGAGGAAGTATAGATGTGGGCTACAGAGGGGATATGTATAGATGTGGGTACAGCAGGGAAGATGTATAGATGCGGGCTACAGGAAGAAAGATGTATAGATGTGGGCTTCAGCAGAAGGAAGTATAGATGTGGGCTACAGCAGGGGAGATGTATAGATGTAGGCTACAGCAGGAGAGATGTATAGATGAGGGTTACAGCAGGGAAGATTAATAGTTGTGGGGTACAGCAGGAAGAAGAATAGATGTGGGCTACAACAGGAAGAAGAATAGATGTGGACTACAGCAGGGAAAATGTATAGATGCGGGCTACAGGAGGGAAGATAAATAGTTGTGGTCTACAGGAGGGAAGATGTATAGATGTGGGCTACAGCAGGGAAGATGTATAGATGTGGGCTACACCAGAAAGAAGTATAGATGTGGGCTACAGCAGTAAAGATGTATAGATGTGGGCTAGAGAAGGTAGAAGTATAGATGTGGGCTACAGCAGGGAAGAAGTATATATGTGGGCTACAGCAGAAGGAAGTATTGATATGGGCTACAGCAGGAAAGAAGTATAGATGTTGGCTACAGCAGGAAGAAGTAAAGATGTGGGCTACAGCAGGGAAGATGTATAAATGTGGGCTACAGCAGGAAGAAGTATAGATGTGGGCTACAGCAGAAGGAAGTATAGATGTGGGCAACAGCAGGGAAGGTGTATAGATGTGGGCTACAGCAGGAGGAAGTATAGATGTGGGCTACATCAGAAGGAAGTATAGATGTGGCCTTCAGCAGGTAAGATGTATAGATGTGGGCTACAGCAGGGGAGATGTATATATGTGGGTAGAGCAGAAAAGATGTATAGATGCGGGCTACTGGAGGGAAGATGTATAGATGTGGGCTACAGCAGGAGGAAGTATAGATGTGGGCTATAGCAGGGAAGATGTATATATGCGGAATACAGGAGGGAAGATGTATAGATGTGGGCTACAGCAGGGAAGATGTATAGATTTGGGATACAGCAGGAAGAAGTATAGATGTGGGCTACAGCAGGAGGAAGTATAGATGTGGGCTACAGTAGGGGAGATGTATAGATGTGGGTACAGCAGAGAAGATGTATAGATGCGGGCTACAGGAGGGAAGATGTATAGATGTGGGCTACAGCAGAGAAGATAAATAGTTGTGGGCTACAGCAGAGGGAATAATAGATGTGGGCCACAGGATGGAAGATGTATAGATGCGGGCTACAGGAAGGAAGATGTATAGATGTGGGTACAGCAGTGAAGATGTATAGATGTGGGCTAAAGAAGTTAGAAGCATAGATGTGGGCTACAGCAGGGAAGATGTATAGATTTGGGATACAGCTGGGAAGATGTATAGATGTGGGCTACAGCAGGAAAGAAGTATAGATTTGGGCTACAGCAGGGGAGATGTATAGATGTGAGCTACAGAAGGGAAGATGTATAGATGTGAGCTACAGCAGGGAAGATGTATAGATGTGGGCTACAGCAGGAAGAAGTATTGATGTAGGCTACAGCAGGGAAGATGTATAGATGTGGGCTACAGCAGAAAGAAGTATTGATATGGGCTACAGCAGGAAAGAGGTATAGATGTGGGCTACAGCAGAAGGAAGTATAGATGTGGGCTACAGCAGAAGGAAGTATAGATGTGGGTAACAGCAGGGAAGGTGTATAGATGTGGGCTACAGTAGGAGAGATGTATAGATGTGGGCTACAGTAGGAGAGATGTATAGATGTGGGCTACAGGAGGGAAGATGTATAGATGTGGGCTACAGCAGGTAAGATGTATAGATGTGGGCTACAGGAGGGAAGATGTATAGATGTGGGCTACAGCAGGTAAGATGTATAGATGTGGCCTTCAGCAGGGGAGAAGTATAGATGTGGGCTACAGCAGGGAAGTTGTATAGATGTGGGCTACAACAGGTAAGATGTATAGATGTGGCCTTCAGCAGGGGAGATGTATAGATGTGGGCTACAGTAGGGAAGATATATAGATGTGGGATACAGTAGGGGAGATGTATAGATGTGGGCTACAGTAGGGATGATATATAGATGTGTGCTACAGAAGGGAAGATATATAGATGTGGGCTACAGAAGGGAAGATATATAGATGTGGGCTACAGAAGGGAAGATATATAGATATGGGCTACAGTAGGGGAGATGTATAGATGTGTGCTACAGAAGGGAAGATATATAGATGTGGGCTACAGCAGGGAAGATGTATAGATGTGGGCTACAGAAGGGAAGATATATAGATATGGGCTACAGCAGGGGAGATGTATAGATGTGGTCTACAGTAGGGGAGATGTATAGATGTGGGCTACAGCAGGGAAGATGTATAGATGTGGGCTACAGAAGGGTAGATATATAGATATGGGCTACAGCAGGGGAGATGTAAAGATGTGGGCTACAGCAGGGAAGATGTATAGAGGTGGGCTACAGCAGGGAATATATATAGATGTGGGCTACAGAAGGGAAGATATATAGATATGGGCTACAGTAGGGGAGATGTATAGATGTGGGCTACAGCAGGGAAGATGTATAGATGTGGGCTACAGCAGGGAAGATGTATAAATGTGGGCTACAGCAGGGATTAGTATATATGTGGGATACACCAGGGAAGATGTATAGATGTGGCCTACAGCAGGGGATATATAACATAAATTTCAACATCCCAAAATATTGATATTTAAAACTACCGCTCTATTTGACCGTTTTCAATGACAGGAGGTTAAAATAGACGTCAACACGAAGTCGCATTTCTACACGCCAATATTTCTACGTCAAACAAAATATCGGGTAAATAACCCGCAGCAGTGAAGTCGCCATCCATGCGGTGTTCACGGCAACGTGCGGAATTCACTACAGTTTCGATCAGAGGTCGATGCGTTCGCAGGCGACTTGATGCTCAGAGACTCGGGTTGATCGATGCTGCGGTGGCCGCCCGGGGATGCCAAGGTCGCGGGGGATGTTCCCCAGCGCGGTACGGCAGCACAGTACTGTACTTACCCCAGACGACCAAACCCCAGGCCACCATTGCAGCCACCGCCCCCTACTGGCAGCGATCAATCCCGCGCGCCAAATTTACTTCTGCGGCACTCCTGCCCTGACCTTGTATCGACCCGCTCCCACTGCCTCAACTTTTGTCTGGCCACGCTGCCATATGACGTAGGGGGTCGATAATTAAACTTTATGTCTTCACATCATTTTATTGGCTGTCACAAGCCGCGTTCACATCCTTTTATTGGCAGTCACCCATGCCGCGTTCACATCCTTTTATTGGCCGTCACATGCCGCGTTCACATCCTTTTATTGGCCGTCACATGCCGCGTTCACATCCTTTTATTGGCTGTCACATGCCGCGTTCACATCCTTTTATTGGCTGTCACATGCCGCGTTCACATCCTTTTATTGGCCGTCACATGCCGCGTTCACATCCTTTTATTGGCTGTCACATGCCGCGTTCACATCCTTTTATTGGCCGTCACATGCCGCGTTCACATCCTTTTATTGGCCGTCACATGCCGCGTTCACATCCTTTTATTGGCTGTCACATGCCGCGTTTACATCCTTTTATTGGCCGTCACATGCCGCGTTCACATACTTTCATTGGCTGTCACATGCCGCGTTCACATCCTTTTATTGGCCGTCACATGCCGCGTTCACATCCTTTTATTGGCTGTCATATGCCGCGTTCACATCCTTTTATTGGCCGTCACATGCCGCGTTCACATACTTTCATTGGCTGTCACATGCCGCGTTCACATCCTTTTTTTGGCCGTCACACATGCCGCGTTCACATACTTTCATTGGCTGTCACACATGCCGCGTTCACATACTTTCATTGACTGTCACATGCCGCGTTCACATCCTTTTATTGGCCGTCACACAAACCGCGTTCACATACTTTCATTGGCTGTCACATGCCGCGTTCACATCCTTTTATTGGCCGTCACACAAGCTGCGTTCACATACTTTCATTGGCTGTCACACATGCCGTGTTCAAATCCTTTCATTGGCTGCCACACATGCCGCGTTAACATCCTTTCATTGGCTGTCACACATGCCGTGTTCAAATCCTTTCATTGGCTGCCACACATGCCGCGTTCACATCATTTTATTGGCCGTCACACATGCCGCGTTCACATCCTTTCATTGGCCATCACATGCCGCGTTCACATCCTTCCATTGGCTGTCACATATGCCGCGTTCACATCCTTTCATTGGCTTCACACATGCCGCGTTCACATCCTTTCATTGGCTGTCACATGCCGCGTTCACATCCTTTTATTGGCCGTCACATGCCGCGTTCATATCCTTTTATTGGCCGTCACACATGCCGCGTTCACATCCTTTTATTGGCCGTCACACATGCCGCGTTAACATCCTTTCATTGGCTGTCACACATGCCGTGTTCAAATCCTTTCATTGGCTGCCACACATGCCGCGTTCACATCATTTTATTGGCCGTCACACATGCCGCGTTCACATCCTTTCATTGGCCATCACATGCCGCGTTCACATCCTTCCATTGGCTGTCACATATGCCGCGTTCACATCCTTTCATTGGCTTCACACATGCCGCGTTCACATCCTTTCATTGGCTGTCACATGCCGCGTTCACATCCTTTTATTGGCCGTCACACATGCCGCGTTAACATCCTTTCATTGGCTGTCACACATGCCGTGTTCAAATCCTTTCATTGGCTGCCACACATGCCGCGTTCACATCATTTTATTGGCCGTCACACATGCCGCGTTCACATCCTTTCATTGGCCATCACATGCCGCGTTCACATCCTTTCATTGGCTTCACACATGCCGCGTTCACATCCTTTTATTGGCCATCACATGCCGCGTTCACATCCTTTCATTGGCTTCACACATGCCGCGTTCACATCCTTTTATTGGCTGTCACAAGCCGCGTTCACATCCTTTTATTGGCCGTCACACATGCCGCGTTCACATCCTTTCATTGGCTTCACACATGCCGCGTTCACATCCTTTTATTGGCTGTCACAAGCCGCGTTCACATCCTTTTATTGGCCATCACACAAACCGCGTTCACATCCTTTTATTGGCCGTCACATGCCGCGTTCACATCCTTTTATTGGCCGTCACACATGTCGCGTTCACATCCTTTCATTGGCCGTCACACATGCCGCGTTCACATCCTTTTATTGACTGTCACACATGCCGCGTTCACATCATTTTATTGGCTGTCACATGCCGCGTTCACATCCTTTGATTGGCTGTCACATGCCGCGTTCACATCCTTTCATTGGCTGTCACATGCCGCGTTCACATCCTTTCATTGGCTGTCACATATGCCGCGTTCACATCCTCTCATTGGCTGTCACATGCCGCGTTCCGAGGTCTGGAATGGTCGGAGGTTGGCCTCGATAGGTTCCCATTCCAAACAAAAGATCCCACAACTTGCTCCTCCAGTGCGGCAACAGTTTAAATCAACGTTGGGGTTTATCTGTGTCAACTTACACGATGCACCCAGTGAGCAACAATCAGACAAGACACGCTCCATATAACCATCAATAAGGCCAGTTTATGTCACCACAACAACCCATATCATATTGTCCACCACCATTTCTATGGATGCTCCTTTGTGGCACATAACCACCGAGTCCTCTATATACATTATTCAATTGGATAATAATACTGGATTTAATAAAAGATTTATTTTCAAACCGAAATATTGGCAATATATCTTTTATTAAATCCAATATAAACATTTTTATTATCTAATGATTTAAGTATGGATTGCTCTATTTTCAAAACATTATTCCCACCTCTATTCTCTCTGTGATCCAGCGTTGTCGCTAACCTGAAAAACTCTTTGGTAAATATCTTATCCAAATCTAACTTTAAGAACAATTCCTTCAGAAAATTTTCCCATTATTTGATAAGTCATCATTGTGTCTGGTTATTATTGATCAATTCCTCCATAAGAGCCAAATTGTGGTCCATCACTACAGAGGTCTTTCTTTATCACCAACTTCACCAGTCTGCTGAATCCATCTTTGTATTCTATCCATGGCTCCATACACTGACTTCGAGGGAATTACAGCGGCTGTCTCCGGACTTAAACAGGAACTCTGCCTCCGACCGTTGTCGGATTCTTGTGTTTACCTCAGGGAGGCTGCAGATATAAAAATACGAAAGAAATCTTAATCTGTTTTTTTAAATCATTTATTGGCTGGAAGTTGGTTTGGAAGAAACAGGTCAACCAATGATTTATTTATTTCTCAACGTTACTGTGACTGGCTGTCCTCAGGGGAATTCTGTTTGCAGATAAGAGAATGTGTTTTTTAATTAGAAATCATTATTTATCTAATGATAAATTATTTAAATATTTTTTAATATGTAATTGTACATTACTTATCGACCATCCCTGGTGTAATGTCAAGTGCGTGTGTTGGCCTCTCGTCTGCTGCGTTGTTTATGTTTTTAAAACCATCTCGACAAAGAAATCGTTTGAGAATAAACTACCACACTTGAAAGCTAACGGAAAGATTTTAATAACCTTATTATTAAAATATATAATAATTAAAACTTTATAAAAATTATAAATCATTTTCTGTATTTAGTTTATTTTATTAAATTTCTTAAGAAATTCAAATTGCGAAAGGATTCATCATTTCTATATATTATTATTAATTGAAATTTCCTTTTTTTCTTTAACTTTTCGAGTTTGAGGCTTCTTTAAACTAGAGTTGATTTACGAAAACTAATTAAGCCATTAAAGGTCAAAGACTCTTCCAGTAAGATTAATTAAGCCATGTTAATACACTCTGAAATTGTAAAGTATCGTTTGGAACATTCTGTATTAAAATTCTGTTGATAAAAACGTTGACATAATATTGATTAAATACTTTTTAATTCGACAATAAACTCTGACTAAGCACCAATTCCCCATGTAAATGGCCACAAGAATTGCTCGCCAACATGGAGAGAGATAAACAGCAAATATATATTTTCAATTAGGGAGAAAATAATACCAAACGAAACTCGGCCAACCAAGACCTGGGAAAGAATTCCAGGCATTTGATCCATCGTCTCGGATTACTTAGCCACAGAGTTTGTTTTTCCCAGAGAATGACAATAAATTTATTATTTCCGTGAGGTCGGTGTCGTGGAATGGAACAATATATTTTGACGGCATTTGTTTATCCCATTTATTTGGTTTTGTTTACATTTTTATTACATTTCGAACAAAAAATCCCGTCTCGCAATAAATCATGGAATAATTATATAAATATATTTAAACTGACGAAACCGCTGGGAGGGTTCACCACTGATGAGCCGGGCTCTCCCATTAATTTTCTCTTTGCAGTATTGGCAGTATAAATTGTTTAATTTTTTAAAGAATCATACGGGTCTATAATAGTTTCGAATTTTCATATTTAAAGAGTAAAATAAAGTAAATATTTATAGATTGATATTGAGATTAATTAGAGAATAGAGATCAAATATTATTTTTTATTTTTTTTTGTTTGGCGCGTTTTTTTTTTTTTTTTTTTTTTTTACAAAAAAAAAATAAAATTTCTACTGTCCCTACTGCGATGAAACATATTGGGAAGTCCTGGCTCATCAGTGACGAACCCTTCCAGCGCATTCGCCAATTTGGTATATGAAACTTTCCAAACTGATGAGAGGGGTTCACCACTGATGAGCCAGGCCCTCCCAGTAGCTTGCATCGCGATAGGGGAACAGTTGGAAGTTGTTTCAATAAAAAACAAGGTTATTTTCATCTGTTAGAATACAACGTGGTTTCTCAGCAAGCCATCGGCAGTTCATCTGAAGGATTTGAAAGAAGGGCGGGTGTCGGTGCCCAGGTGGTCGAAACCGTTGGTTTGTGACAGTAAACGATTAGGGATCAAATCCCGCATTGGACACTTCTTTTTTTTTTATTATTAAAAGTTTGCTCCAATGATCCCCGATTCTTGCAAAAGTCCAACCTTGTCAGCGAGTGCAAGTAGCTAAACGGGGCTCTGGCACGCTTGTAAGTGCAGAAGTCGAACTGCTTTTCACAAATTCAGACATGTGGTGCACTTACAGTAAAAGCGGGGGCCAAATCTGACTGCCACCTCCTAGCTCTGAATAACCAACCAGCGGCAGAATCATGGAGTCCCTCTACCCCCAGACTCTCATACATGGGAGTCACCAACTTGTACCACAACTAATCCTAAACAAGATACATGTGTTGATAGGTTAATCCCTTAATAGAATGTTCAAATCAATAAGCTTGAGGGATGAGTATCTTCTTGCAAACAAATTTATTACAAGCTTTCGGGCTCAACGGCCCTTCGACAGGTAAAACTACGCTGCTCTAGTAGTACCCTAGTACTACTAGTACTCTAGTAGCGTAGTTTTACCTGGGCCGTTGAGCCCGAAAGCTTGTAATAAATTTGTTTGCAAGAAGATACTCATCCCTCAAGCTTATTGATTTGAACAAGATACATGTGTCTCCATGACATTGTATAATGACACAAGAGATAATAATAAAACAATAAAAGCAGACGCTAGCTACCCACCATGATTATCATGGCCTGTTTCACGTGTACTAGGGATAATTAAGCGGCTGAGCCGCCAAGAGTCTCTAGCCATTCCTGCGGAGTGACACCGGTGGGTACTCACAATCTTACACCAGAATTACAAATGATCCAAACTCATTAACGACAATATTTAACATATTGGAATGTGGTAAATTATATATATCTGATTACACTGGTAATCTAATATCAGCCTAGTGCTGGTGTTGTGTCACCGACCCGAGGCCGCTAGTTTGCTGAGACGGTCAATAGATGGCACTTAGTTTTGGTGTCGATTTTGACGGAAGAGGCGACCTTATATTTATAGATCATCATCCTCCGGGCAAAATTTCCATCTATATACATAATGTTTGCTACATGTCTATATATTTGTCCGAAGATCTATAATAATAAGGTCACCTCTCCCGTCAAAATAGACACCAAAAACTCAGCGCCATCTATTGACCGTTTCCCCAATCTAGCAGCCTCAAAGGCCACAACACCAGCTTTGGCAAACTGAGAAGCGTTCACCTGGAGACGATGGTTTCGGGCTAATGGCCCTCATCAGTCTAGGGCGGAACTTTGACTTCATGACACACACCCACAAAATATCAAATGAAATCTTCACAATTTCCCAAAAAGATGTTTAACTGGAAAATAAAAATTTAAAAGCAATTCAACTCTGCGCTTGCAAGGTGCCAGAGCCCCTTTTGGATATTTGCATTCTCTGGTTGGGTTGGACGAGTATAACCCTGGCCCATTGATGCAATTCTTCATTTAAAAAAAAACTAATCAATGAGGGATTCGACCCCGGATCCTCGCTGTCAAAATTCGCCCCCAGTTCTAGAACGCAGGACATCAAACGAACTCCAAGCACGTGGTCGCTGTGCTGACGTCAAACATGACCTCCCCCCGCGGAACAATGGACTGGCCCACATCCAGGGTACAAACTTAGTCCACTGCATCTTTAATCTCTAGCCAAGATGGCGTTTTTTATTTGTTTGTTTGGCCGACGCCCAATCTGACCTTGGACGTCATAACCAGACGATACCTAGAGTAACGCAGACGACCTGGAGATTGATGATGATAGAATTATATAAACAAGACTTTAACAATGGTTGCTTTACAAATAAACAACTCCGATTGTTGTCATTGTTGTCGTATCCAATGAACAGATGTCTCCGTACATCTCTATCACAACAGTCGTTCTATATCTTGGATGTATAAAGTTCTAGGTCAATTTTCTGCAAGGCTGCGGCCATTGCTGGACATGACAATATGTGGGTAGGTGTTAGTTCCACACCAAGACAGTTTTTGCATGTCCTGTGTGACATTTTCCAATGAAACAACTCCATTATTACCTGGAATATGGTGACAACGGATGTAAAATACCATGGATAATAGAACATAAATGAGATCATTTTTTAAAAACTTCACCAAAAGCATGGCACAAATCAAGAGACAAACTCGACATCATTTTACCGTGGGAAGTGCATATGTGCCCTGGGCATAAACCTACTGGAGGATGCATGGTCACCGATGTAACAAGGAACTGCTGTCTATGTAATATGTACAAGAGAAACGGCAACCCTCCGTTTATCCCAGGATATAGGTCCTGAATATGCAAATCCACATAGTTTTATCTTCCCGCATGTGTGCAGGAATCGATTCCATTTATAACTTAGCCACATATTGGTTTAGTTATTTCAAACCGCTGATGCACATATGCATATAGCCCCTATAGCGCAATTACCTCTTTATTACATTTTAAAATATTGCAAACCATTAATAATATTTTTATAAAAGGTATATTGAATTTTAAATTATATTTAAAACATAAATAAAACATAAAGTTGCGGGAGGAAGATATTCATGTATCTAAAAAGAAGTACCTCTCCCTTTATTTATGTATTTGCTTAATACATTAGAAAAATGCATAATTAAAGGGAGAGGTGCCTCTTCAAATAAGGTGGGGATATTTCCTTCATTATTTTTTTTCCATGTTCAGCGTACTTACACAAATTTTGCTTTTAAATACCCTTTTCTTGATTTCTCAGGAACCTCTTGGATCACTTTTTTGATCGTTGAGGTATAGCTTGTACCTCGCTGACGAAGGCCAACAATCCGAAACGTGTATGTGGTTCGCTTTTTCTTAATCATCGTTTCGTTTATTTTTATTATACCAGATAGCGCTCTACAATTTAAAATGCTCATGTGAAGGGTCAGGATATGCATTTTTTATTTTTAATGAAGGAAAGTATAAACCCGAAACAATGGCATGCAGGTTTTGTCATATTTCCCAAGACTGGTGCTGGGACATATATATTTGATCATTACCATTAATTTCTATACTGAAGTGAGAACTATCTACATTGTTTTAATGAATTTTTAAAAGGGAGGGAAACCTCTTTTTACTGCGCGGAGATTTATATTAGGAACGGCAATATGTGGTTTGTTATGTTAAACACTCATTCATTCGCAGTAAGTAGAGAGTGCCTGCTAAGCCATTTCAATTTTTTACCAAGGTGTGGTGATACTATCAAAACCTTTTCAACCCTCAGTTTTCTGAAATTGGATTTTAATATGGAACAGGTCTCAGTAGCAGAAGATCTGTGACTTTACTACAGGATGCGGCAGGTATTTGAGAACAAGATACTGGGTTAGTTTCCATCCAGTAGAGAGAGACGCAGTAGACCCCAGCGGCCAGATGGTTGAAGCCTTTTCCTCCCTTTACAGTAAGTCCTTTTTATTTTTTATTTTTAGTTTATTTAGACCCGCAGCAAAAGTCCTCAAAAGTTTTTTTAAAACTATTATAAATAATAAATCTTTTATCCTTTTCCTAAAAATCTTAAATTTTTCAGTATAATATGCTGAAAATATTTTTAGCAATTATATTTGCGTATTTAATACATAACTTTCATGTTATAATATTGTAGCAAAGTATTTATTATATTTTATATAAAAATTTTAAATTTTTTGATATTTTATATTATTTATATTTTTCTGCTTTGGAAACTTCCCTCATTGCCTATCTTGTATTTTATAAATGTTGATTGTGTACTTGCATTATCGAGGTTAACTCAAGAGAGAGAGAGAGTGCCAGCAAAAATTTACCTTTCCTACATTAACTACATTACAATATGCAAATATTGTGACAACCAGTTTTAAAAGTTGGCTTCATGCCATTTAAACTGAGTGAGAGTAGGTATAGCCCCAGGCCAATAATAATAATCCAATACATTCATTATATGCCCTACAAAATGATGATATCAAGAAAAAACTACCAAATATCAATTCACGAGCAGCATTTCTTTTGATATTCACAAACTATTTTATTATTAAGAAAAAGGTATCTCCTGATCGCGCAACTAAAAGTTGCTGTAGGAATAAATATCATCTAATTGTTGATTTTAATTATTCCAGAATTGGCCAAATACCCTTTCTTTTTTAATGAGCAAAATTAAACCAAGTACGCCTTTTAGGCTGTTAACCATCATCATATTTTACTGATATTTTAATTATTTCTTCGTGTGTGTGAAGTTTGTACAATAAAAATAGGACAGGCAATTTAGGATGAATTTATTATTTGTGCTTTTATGATCACAAAACAATTTGGATTATAGATTAAAAACACAAGATAATAAGACCTAATCAAAGCGTCACACATTATTAATTTATTTTAATTTGGTCTTATTACCTTGTATTTGTACTTTTATATGTAATACTATAGAACTTTCAAAAATCAACACATCTATATAAAAGATAGTTTTCACACATCGCCAAAATTACCATATTGACTAATTAGAGGTTCTCTGGTATGAAGAAACTTCTATTTTAAGGATATTTTAGCGCTTTACAACTAGGCGAGAGTGAGGTTCTACTTTTTATACTAATATAAGTAAACACAAGGTAATAAGACCGAATCCAAATAAATAAATAGTGTGTGACGTTTCGGTAATTTAAAATGTTCATGTGAACGGTCAGGATATGCCTTTTTAATTAAATAATAAATGTATGTATAAGCCCGAAACAATGGCATGCAGGTTGAATTCTGTCATGTTTACCAAAACTGGCTTTGTGTCATATATTTGATCACTATCATTAAAGGGAGGGATACCTCTTTTACTGCGCGGAGATATATATTAGGAACTGCAATATGTGGTTTGTTATGTTAAATACTCATCCATTCACCAGTAAGTAGAGAGTGATTCAGTACTTTTGTCTGAAGATGGTAACAACGCTGTTACCGAAACGTCACACACTATTTATTTATTTGGATTCGGTCTTATTACCTTGTGTTTATAATCTACAATCCAAATTGTGCCTCATCACTAATATAAGTACTTCAAAGTCTATAAAAATCCAACCTGAGTTTTGTACCTCTGAAGAAATAAAGTCTTTTGTCGAAGGAATTTAGAGCATCTATTCTCTCTCGCGCGGATGATAAATATATTTATAAATCCAATAAAATATAAAATAAATCTTAAAAGATTTCATTTTTATGTTAGAATATTATGGAAACATACACAATATAAAATTACTCTCTATAAAATTATTTATTTATGTTATTCATATAGTTTTTAAAATTATTTATATTTTACATATACATTTTTAAAGCAAAATTAGAAGATATTTAAAAAATTCGGCAACGCTAGAACTAATGTTTTCAAAGTCAATAAAAAGTAAGAGATGTCTCTTTGTAATTACTCTTAGTTTTAACTTTTTTATTATCAATTTTCGAACCTATTATTGACTATGGGATCTGCAACAAATTCTAAAAGTATTATACCTTCAAAAGAAAATTGTCTCTATACCTCTTGCTACTGGTAAGATATAATTTATTTTTTTCTTTTACAAAATTTGTTTTCCTACCCATCAAATTAGCACAAATTGATTTTTCAAATCAATGAAATATGTATTTCGGTCATCGTTAGTAATTTGAAAATGTTAACGCATTACTTTCTATCACCATTCACTATTTTGAAAAAAATAATTATAAATATATTGCTTTAAAATGTTTGATTGAAAATAATAGCAAAAAATACGAAGTGTATAAATAGATGTTTTACTCTGTTTAACCAATACCTTCACCTCCCTCCTGAGCTTTGATCATTTTCAACCATAAACTCTTGTATTAATTCCCCCCACCTTTAAACCCTCGATGTGCAAATATTGTTCTCTGATTGGCTAATGGCCTCTTAGTTAGAATGACATCACAGCAGTTATTCGTCTGAACTCCCTGTTGAAGTTTCTCCATCTATTTCCATGTTCATCACTTATTTCAAACTTGAACAACATGAAGTAATGAAAAAGGAAAGTAAATGAAAAGAGCATTTCTCTAAATATGAAGATTCTGTAACATGTAAAAATATGTTTTCTCATATTTATCCTATAAACCCTCTCCCTGATGACATAAAATGCTTGTTTCCTATTGGCAATTGCTATTTATTGGGAAAATTTTTCTTTTTCCAAAATACAATAACTTCCAGCTGTGTCCTTTCTGTTCATCTGTTGTAAACTATATATTGGGGAGCATCCCATAGATTCCAATCTTGGAGAGATTCACACCTGAAGTAAGAAGGAAATATATTCAAGACACAGAAACCCTCCAGTCCCAGCAGACATTCTGGCTGTGTCCACTCATTATTGTAACACCAGGGTCAATTATTGTCCACAGGAACTGAAATGTTTACTTCAAAGGGTGGTTTCCTGTTTTAGGCTTAGTTAGGAGTGAAGCTGAAGATTAGAAAGATCCGGCCCCTGGTCAGTGACTTTGGGGGAGAACCAGGGTTGTTGATTCCATTCCAAGAATGACAAATGATCCATAGACTGGTACATAGGACCAGGAGAAATCCTGAATAGGAGAGCCATGATCTCATGTTTACCAAGAGGTCATCTCAGAACACTTATCTTTGAGGATGGAAACAAGACTGGTACCAGAGCTGTAGATGAACTGTCCAGAGTTTGATCTCTGTGTTAGATCTGCGGAGGTTCTTGCCTGGAACACCCACAATGGGAGTTTTTCCTAGTCTCTCATTGGAGGTTGTCATATTTTGGTTTCTAGAATGATTGGTCATGAGATGGGTCACTCACTGGAGGTCTGTGGTGTGGCAGTGAGGAGAACATCTGGAAGCTGTGCGAACATGTCAAACATTCCAGTCCCCACCTGCTCCCTCACTGCTTCCCCGTCTTCATCTCCAACCCCAGGGAGATGGTAACTGGGGCAGTGTTGGGGGGAAACCAGGGAGATGGTAACTGGGGCAGTGTTGGGGGGTCAACCAGGGAGATGGTAACTGGGGCAGTGTTGGGGGGAAACCAGGGAGATGGTAACTGGGGCAGTGTTGGGGGGTCAACCAGGGAGATGGTAACTGAGGCAGTGTTGGGGGGAAACCAGGGAGATGGTAACTGGGGCAGTGTTGGGGGGTCAACCAGGGAGATGGTAACTGGGGCAGTGTTGGGGGGTCAACCAGGGAGATGGTAACTGGGGCAGTGTTGGGGGGTCAACCAGGGAGATGGTAACTGGGGCAGTGTTGGGGGGTCAACCAGGGAGATGGTAACTGGGGCAGTGTTGGGGGGTCAACCAGGGAGATGGTAACTGAGGCAGTGTTGGGGGGAAACCAGGGAGATGGTAACTGGGGCAGTGTTGGGGGGTCAACCAGGGAGATGGTAACTGGGGCAGTGTTGGGGGGTCAACCAGGGAGATGGTAACTGGGGCAGTGTTGGGGGATCAACCAGGGAGATGGTAACTGGGGCAGTGTTGGGGGGTCAACCAGGGAGATGGTAACTGGGGCAGTGTTGGGGGATCAACCAGGGAGATGGTAACTGGGGCAGTGTTGGGGGGTCAACCAGGGAGATGGTAACTGGGGCAGTGTTGGGGGGTCAACCAGGGAGATGGTAACTGGGGCAGTGTTGGGGGGTCAACCAGGGAGATGGTAACTGGGGCAGTGTTGGGGGGAAACCAGGGAGATGGTAACTGGGGCAGTGTTGGGGGGTCAACCAGGGAGATGGTAACTGGGGCAGTGTTGGGGGATCAACCAGGGAGATGGTAACTGGGGCAGTGTTGGGGGGTCAACCAGGGAGATGGTAACTGGGGCAGTGTTGGGGGGTCAACCAGGGAGATGGTAACTGGGGCAGTGTTGGGGGATCAACCAGGGAGATGGTAACTGGGGCAGTGTTGGGGGGGTCAACCAGGGAGATGGTAACTGGGGCAGTGTTGGGGGGTCAACCAGGGAGATGGTAACTGGGGCAGTGTTGGGGGGTCAACCAGGGAGATGGTAACTGGGGCAGTGTTGGGGGGTCAACCAGGGAGATGGTAACTGGGGCAGTGTTGGGGGATCAACCAGGGAGATGGTAACTGGGGCAGTGTTGGGGGGAAACCAGGGAGATGGTAACTGGGGCAGTGTTGGGGGGTCAACCAGGGAGATGGTAACTGGGGCAGTGTTGGGGGGTCAACCAGGGAGATGGTAACTGGGGCAGTGTTGGGGGATCAACCAGGGAGATGGTAACTGGGGCAGTGTTGGGGGGTCAACCAGGGAGATGGTAACTGGGGCAGTGTTGGGGGGAAACCAGGGAGATGGTAACTGGGGCAGTGTTGGGGGGTCAACCAGGGAGATGGTAACTGGGGCAGTGTTGGGGGGTCAACCAGGGAGATGGTAACTGGGGCAGTGTTGGGGGATCAACCAGGGAGATGGTAACTGGGGCAGTGTTGGGGGGTCAACCAGGGAGATGGTAACTGGGGCAGTGTTGGGGGGTCAACCAGGGAGATGGTAACTGGGGCAGTGTTGGGGGGGTCAACCAGGGAGATGGTAACTGGGGCAGTGTTGGGGGGTCAACCAGGGAGATGGTAACTGGGGCAGTGTTGGGGGGAAACCAGGGAGATGGTAACTGGGGCAGTGTTGGGGGGGTCAACCAGGGAAATGGCTGCGCTATTATTGAAGATGCCTGATACTTTTTAAAATTACTTTACTCATCGCCAATACACACATTGCCATGATAATCATGGTGAGTAGTTAGCAACTGCCTTTTACTTTACAAGTTTACAAATGCAGAAAGTAGATCAACTTTGGCACTTGCAAGGTACAAACAGACTCTCTGTAAACAACAACACCATGTTGCAGAGCTAAAGTGCCCTTTAGAGAGAGATGTCGTCTTACTGGAGATCAGCTAAATGGGAAAGATGGTTATTACAGCAATGAAAACTGTCCATTGTAGAGAGGTGTCTTCTAGCAGGGGTGTCCTCTCATGGAGGCCTTGTACCAGAGAGAGCCCTTATTTAGCCTCACAGCTGCACCTGTGTTTATCAAAGACTATCAAAGGTCCCAATGTAAGATTCAATATCAGAACCCAATGTTCAAAAATCAACATGAATATCATTGCACTCACTTTTTATAATGAATAGATTAGAATTAGAAGGATATCTGAACTGAAAATTTAGAGGGAAATATTTAGGAATTTAATTTTTTAGCTCTAGTAATATTTTGGAAACAAAAGCCACGTTTGTGTGAAATCAATTTTAAAATATTTTTGTGTAGTGTCATAAGTATGTGTATACAGTAATGATATAAGGCACAATTTGGAATATAGCTTAGTGTGACATTTTGGTAACCACATTGTTACTGAAATGTCACACACTATTTATTTATTTGGAATTGGTCTTTTTACCTTGTGTTTCTCAAATAAAAAGAATCCATTTAATATATAAGGTAGCAAGACCAAATAAAAATTGTATGAGTGACGTAGTGAAACATTTTTCTGTACTTTTGTCTGAAGATGGTAACCCACATTCATTATTTGGTTGTGATGGTCTTGTGTTTCTAAGCTCCAATCCCCCAATTGTACCTTATCACCTTTAAGAACAATAATGTTTATAAAATTGTAATACAGAGTGGCCCTCACAGTGGGGAAAACATGAACTAAGTCCTGTTCCCTGAGTGAAGATCCAATAAAACCTGGTGACAAATAAAACTCTTGACCTGTGTCACCTCAGTGCTGTGTGACCTCTATGTGACCTCAGTGCTGTGTGACCCAGGTTCCCATCTGGCACCAGCAAAGTGGGCAGCCTCCTGAAGGCTATGCACTATGGGTACTGGGAACTTTTTTTTCTTCTCTTATTTCCCATGTATTGTTGTTGTTAGTGTCCATCAAGTTGAGTTTGACTTTTGGTCACTATATGGACAAATATTGTCCAATTTGATCTGTTAGTGGCCAATACTCACAGCTCATCTAGTGACCTTCCCATTGTGTACATCAAATAATTTCATGAAACCTGGGCTCCTTCAATTTGTAAATCCATATTGTCCTGTGAGGCTGTTGGCCAACCCCTATGTAAATAAGTTCTCAATTCCACACTAGTGGGTGATCAGTGAGAGATTCCACTCAAACCTCGCTATAAGAGCCATGGTTAAAATAACTGGGACTTTGTTGTTTATAGCCATGTTGTTGTTACATTGAGGTTCATGTGTTGTGAACACATCAATCTTCTTTCTGTTTATTCCAGAATTTCAGCTGCCCACTGTTTCAAGGGAACTAACGGTCATTGAAAAGTCGGAATGGACGAAGCCAAGTTTGATGTTATTGCCTTTATCAATCCACCTTACAATTTTTTTTTTTTTATATAGAAGTACAGTGAAACCTTTTATCCTCTTTTATAACCCCTACTTGGTTATAACATCAAAGTTCAAAGATCCCAATTGTGGTTATAACAAAATGTTGGTCCAAAGTGTTGTTGTGGGGAGGTTCCACTGGATGCCATTGTTGAGTCACTTGCCAAAGATAAGCCCTCTCTTAGTAGATGTAGAGATTTGTACTGGGACTTTCCATGTCTGATGTTGTTGTTTCTTATCCCCTTGTGTAAATATTACACAAACTCCATGAGTCCATCCTTCTCCAGCTGTTTGATGATAAGTCTCTCCCTGTTCAGTACATCTAATGTAATATGTTCTGGACTTTCCATGTCTAGATTTGACAGTTGGACTTAACTCTTGGACTCCAAGTACTTTCTGATGTGATGAAAGACAGCGAAGAAAGATAAAAAGTTCCTAATGACAATAAAAGAAAATCTATAATCCAAATTGTGCTTTATCATTCCTAATGACAACTTTGTTCATGATATAATGCACTTTATCTACAAAGTACTTTGTGGTAAAGGCCATGATAATCATGGTGGGTAGGTAGCATATTGTGTATCCTCCCAAATTGAATTCCCAATATGAGTATCAGAATCAACAACAAGTTTGTTGATTGTGTTGTGTCAGAAACTACAATGTGTCTTCTTTGTTAAAGAAGACACTTATTCTTGGATACTTGTTGATTGTGATCAAAGGATTCTAACCAATATGAGTTTGTTGAGTCCTAATTTACATAATATTAATTTTTTATTCCCAATTGATGAATTGGTTTATTTTTAATTTGAATTGGTTTTATCCCCATTTAAAATAATTCCAATTTGAATTTGTTTAATCCCAATTTAAAAAATGCACTAATCCCAATCTGGATGGGCTTAATCCATATTTGAAAAGATCCCAACAGGTTTACTCCCCCCATATATAAAGTTTCCCCAGTATGAGAGAAGTTGTTGGCAGGATTACCATGTGATCCTGGTGTACCACTCCCCGCAGGAGGCCTTGGTGTACGACCTCGACACAGAGCTCTCCTTCCCCTCCCCCCTCTCCCACTACTGCCGCGCCGCGCTGCGCAACAACCTCAAGCCCCAGTTTCACAGGTGACCCACCTAGGTAAACCTTGGTGCAGTGCAGTCCAAGCAGGACTCTGACACATTGACAAACTGCCTCCCCTTGCAATCACTGACACTGTAATATCTGGAGTTTTTTTTACCAAATGATAATTTTGTTTATCTATTAGGGAGATATTGATGTGTTTTATTAAAAAACGTTGGTGGACGAGTGGGTAACACCTTCGATTCCCAACAGTCATGAACCGGGATTGAATCCCGCGTTAACATTTTGTTTAATAAGTGAATAACCTTCACATATTCATTTTTGTAAATATCATAAACTAGGTTGCTCTTGTTGAGCGGTACCTAATAAAGTGGTTTTGAATGTGTTTTATTTTAAAAAGAACATTATACAGTTTATTGTGGTGGTGTCCATGGAATGGGGGGGGTGCCATTGTCCCGTTAGTCAGCCACATTTAAAAGTTCCCTGTTCACGGTTACCGTAGTGGCTTGGGGCTTACGACACCGTACTTCGCCCTTAAGGACAGTCCCTTACTTGTGCTGCTTCTCCCGCTTCGCAAAGTAGAGGAGGACTTCTGTGGGACAGTTTATTGTATAAAGGTGATTACAGTGAAGTGTCTCCGTTATAACAGCAACTTGGTTGTAACACCAGTGTTGTTTCTTATCCCCTTGTGTAAAGATTACATGAGTTCCTCGAGCTGTTGTTATAGTGAAGTTTGGCTGGAAGCAATAAAGTAACTGCTACAGTAAAACCTTGTGGCTATAACAACAGTTGATAAAAACTCCTGATGGTGAAACTGATGGCTTGTGCCATCTATTGGAATAAATATCAACTAATTGTTGATTTTTAATTACTCCATAATTGGTTTTAGAGATGTCTTTTTATTAATATATCCACCAGATCCCAGTACAATTTCACTTTTGTGCTATTTTTCACATTGTTTGGTGTTCTCATGTGCTTCCGTCCTTAACTACCTGTTTCATGATTTTTCAGGATGCCTTAAAGACCAGTTTTTTTATTATCGTTGAGGTACAGCTTGCAACACGCTGATGAGGGCCAACAGCCCGAAACACGTCCGTTGTTAGCTTTTCTTGATTAATCAAGATTGGGTATTTGGCCAATTCTGGAATAATTAAAAGTCAAAGATTAGTTGGCATTTTTATTCCGATAGATGACGTATACCTTTAGCAATTTTTAGTTGCACGATCTGGAGATGGCTTTTTTTTTTCTAAATAAAAATATAAATCAAATAAAGATTAGAATGACAATATCCAAGTTGGATATGTGGAGAAGAATGCAGCAAGTCGTCCTGTGCACCGACCATGGTGGCGTTGATCCTATGTGGCTGTCTCAAGACAACTGAGTGAAGCTGGTGAAAATCAAAGTTCAGTTGCACAACCAGATGTATTTGTTCTTAAAATAAAGATTGCCTCTTCTGTCAAAATAGACATTAAAACTAATTGCTGTCTCTGCAAATTAGCAGCCTCAGGTCAAGTTACAAAGCTACAACACCAGCTTTAGCAAACTGAGATGACATCTTGTTTTGATGTCTATTTTGACGGGAGAGGTGACCTTTATTTTTATATAGATCAATATCCTCCCGGCAAAATTTCTAGATGTGTCTCTCTGTTTATAAGATGGTCCAAATTGACAGCAATGTTTCACATGATCAAAGGTTAAAACTCTGGTTTCAGGTGGTTCAGGGTAATCCCAGCTGAGGTGTTCCTGTCAACATTTGCCTCCGACAGATCGCGCATGAAGTCACCGGATGGAACATGGCTGAAACCTCCTCCCCCCTACCCCTGTCTCTCCACCCCGGGTAGGTCGATGGTGTCTACTGGATCATGGCCACACACCAGACTATGACTTGATCACCTTTGAGATGCCTGGGAGTCTTGGGAATTGTGATAGAACAGCTGCAGACATCCTTCGACAACTCGGTGGCGGAAGCCCCGCCTCACCTAACGGCTTAGCGGCGTGCCAACCAATCAGGTGGCGCGCGCAAAAGACAGCCAGATTTGTACTATGCTTGAGTAAATAATTTGATTTACTCTTTTGATTTTACAATCTTTTGATTTAATCTTAACGAAATGTTCAAATATTCATTTATTGCCAACATAACAGGACTGAACCCTTGAAATGACAAATTTGATTTAATTAAATGATTGATTGATCACCAGTCCCTCTGTTCCAGAGTCCACCAACAACCTCGAGGACTTCATCAGCATGGACCCAGGGAGAGGTCCGGGACAAGTCCTATCGCAGGACGGACTCATGCGGAGATTCTCCTCTTCAACCTGACATTCCTTCCCAGGGAACAGATTTCTTTTTTTTATTTTTGTTACTTGAATTCAGGTGGAAACACAATAAAAGATTTGTATATACCCAAATATGGTTGTTTCATCATCTTGCTTCCAATTGGTTATGTAAGTTGATTTAAAATATAAATACAGAAAATAGTTCATTGGTTGGAAGAAATATATCAGCCACTTCAGTGACTTTCTGTCCTGGGGGAATGATTATTGTGAATCTTTCTAAATATGAATTTTGAATATTTCCTATTTATATAATTTTGTATACTTCTATAAACTCCAATAAATGAACTCAACCAGTCATAAGGTAACACGACCTGGTCAGTAAAAGGGTGGTCTAAACTGTTAGTTTTTGACCATTACAACCCAGGATCAAATCCTGCATTGGGCACTTTTTTCTGATTGAATAAATGCTCCAATGGCCCCTGATTCTTGCAAAAGTCCAACCCCACCAGTGAGTGCAAGTAAACAAATGAGGCTCTGGCACATTTGTAAGTGTAAAAGTCTAACTGCTTTTCACATGTGTAGACATGTGGTGCACTTACAGTAAAAGCAGATGTCTACTTCTACCCACCATGATTATTGTGACCTGTACCACGTGTACTAGGGATAATGATAATAGTATCCCTGGTTGGAGACTATGAGTCCTCTTCAAAGACACTAAGAGTATTACTGCGTGTAATTAACTTGATCATTTAAGGTACCAGACTATGTGCTTTGGTGTCTATAGCATGTCACCATTTATAAACCAAAAGGTCACCTTTAAAACAAAACAAGTTTTTCTTATCCCACATTAATCTGAATTTAAACTAAAAGCCTCTTTAAAAAACCTACTCACTTACCTCACATTTCTTTTTTTTTTACAGAGAATTTTCTATATATATTTTTAATATAAGGTTTTACTCAATTTAAAATAAATATTAGTAAATAAAGATATAAAAATCAATAAGAATAATTTTGAAACAATTTTTTGAATGAAAATATAACAAAAAAATCTAGCATTTATAGAACGTCATCAATTTATTAGTTGAGTAAAAGCGAGTATTATGAAAACGCAATGACAAAATATTTCAACTTGTGTTGCGATCTTAAGAAAAAGATGCTATGCTCGGGGCCGACATACATCTGGCAACGATCATCGAAATAACCTCCTCGACCATTGCGATAAGACAGGCGAAGTTCTGTGGAGCAGCTGGTCTTCAATCAAGGCTGAGCTGCTGGCGGAGGTGAGATCCCTCAACATCACTGACGACGACCACATCGTGCGGGCCAGGTGGTTCCTGCAGGCCAGGCTCGAATCTGTGTCAACGGAAGCGGACTGCCCATCACTGCCCGACCTCGGGGGCGCGCTTTGCGTGCGCCGGCCTCAAGGACGAACTTCGCGACAAAGGCGAAATCATCAAGGGCTCGAGTTGCGACGCAGGGTCTACTCGACCTTCCAGCGCCGCTTCACCAGCTAGTCGTGCGACCCCAACGCCGCCACAGAATTCATCTGGGGGACAACGACTCCCTGATCCTAGAACAGGACGACCCCTGCTTTGCTCCGAAATCTCCGTAGCAGAGATCGCCGCCGTCTGCCACTGGAAGGGGCCCGGGTGGGACTACTTGTCTTGCAAGTTCTACGAGGACTTCTTCGCTCTCAAGCGCGTCTATCCGCGGGGCTTTGCCGACACGGCGCAGCATCATTTGCCAAGTCCCACGGTGGCCCTGGGCTCCGTGGCTACAGGCCTATATCGCTCCCCACGACAGACTAGCAGGTCCTGGGCAACATCCTCCTCCAGCGCCTGCGCTCCCATATTCCCGTTCTGGTACTGGAGTGCCAGACCTACGCCGTTCCTGGTAGGTCCCCATCTTGGAACACCGCGCGCGTGTGCGACAAGGTCGATGCACCTGCCACCGGTCTTCATCAGGTGATTTCTCCTCATCTATTCTGGAGCTGACGCGACGGTCCAAGCGGAGGCCTCCACCCCTAACTCTTCGGCGCCATCAGCACCGCAATGTTCAGCCTCGCCAAAAGCCCTCTCCTGCGTCGCCTTGAGCAAGCGCTCTGCTCCGTGAATGTCCTCGCCTACGCCGAGACATCGTCCGCTCATCCGCTGTGAGAAGCAGTTCAGCGTACTGACCTCCATCTTCGAGAACTTCCAGCGCACATCGGATATAAAGGAAAATTTCACCAAGAGAAAAGGTCTATGGTGTGGTGCCTTGCGTGCCCGCAACGACGCTCCACTGGGCATATTCTGGTCGTGGGTCGAGCTGAAGATGTTAGGATGCAACGTGACGCCAGGAAATCAAAATTCAGCCCAAGGGAGACATATCCTGGGCCTGATCGAAACTGCCATAACGAGGTAGGCACCCTACATCTCCTGCCTCTCTCTTTTTGGCCGGGCCAGAGCTGCCAAGTCCTCGGTGGTGCATCAAATCCACGGCTACCTGCCTACCGACAGTACTATTCATAAGATCCAGGCCCGTCTTGCGCGGTTCACCTGGGGGGCAGCGCGTCCCTAGTTGCCTGGTAGCGTCTTGGCGAGACCCGTAATTCGGCCTCATCAACATCGAGACCAAACTGCGGTTGTCATGCTTCAAGGGCCTGCAGGTCGTGCTGAGTTGCAGCAGCAATGTCTACTGCTAGCTGGTCAAGAGCGGTGCTTGGCTATACTTTCTCTATCTGGGTCCTGGCTTCTTATGATCTAGGAGGCGGTCGCTGACATACTCATGATGGATCACCGCGCGCTTACACCGCCCCAGCTCCTGAACCTCCCCATCATCGGTGGCTGCCACCTTCTCTGGCCACTCCACCTTCTGGTTCCTACCTGGTGGGTCAGCGTCTGTATTGGGAACTTCGTTGGCCCTGCCCCTCTTCTAACTCAGCCAAAGCGCTGTGCCCTGGCTGACGCAGCGTTGCTGACCAACTCATCGGGAGACCTGACCTGCAGGGCTGAGGACGAGGCCTGGATGATGATTCCCTGACCATCCTGGTGTCTGCCAATGGCTAGCTGACAGCCAAACACCCAACAACTGCCCTCCTGTAAGGTTCGGGGGGCCACTCCAGCATTACAACTCGCCATGTGTAAATAATCTGGACAAGGTGGCTCGCGAGCTGTGCTCGAATGTAACACCTGCAAATTGAGATGAAATAAATAAATAAATAAATTGTAATTACTCTTAGTTTTAACTTTTTTGTTATCAATTTTCGAACCTATTATTGACTATGGGATCTGCAACAAATTCTAAAAGTATTATACCTTCAAAAGAAAATTGTCTCTATACCTCTTGCTACTGGTAAGATATTATTTATTTTTTTCTTTTACAAAATTTGTTTTCCTACCCATCAAATTAGCACAAATTAATTTTTCAAATCAATGAAATATGTATTTCGGTCATTGTTAGTAATTTGAAAATGTTTACGCATTACTTTCTATCACCATTCACTATTTTGAAAAAATATATATAAATGTATTGCTTTAAAATGTTTGCTTGAAAATAATAGCAAAAAATACGAAGTGTATAAATAGATGTTTTACTCTGTTTAACCAATACCTGAGATGTGATTATTTTCAACCATAAACTCTTGTATTAGCCTCCCCCATCTTTAACCTCTTGATGTGCAAATACTGTTCTCTGATTGGCTGATGGCTTGTTAGTTAGAATGACATCACAGCAGTTAATTGTCTGAACCCCTGTTGAAGTTTTTCATCTATTTCCATGTTCATCACTTATTTCAAACAACATGAAGTAATGGACAGGAAAGACAACGTAAATAAAAGGAGCATTTCCCTCAATATGAAGATTCTGTAACATGTAAAAATATGTTTTCTCATATTTATCCTATAAACCCTCTCCCTATTGACATAAAATGCTTATTTCCTATTGGAAATTGCTATTTATTGGGCAAAATGAAATAACTTCCAGTTGTGTCCTTTCTGTTCAACTGTTTCATGGCTTGATGACTTAAGTCTGGTCATCTACGGACAATGACTTTCCAGAATGGTTGCAAGGTTTTCCCACTATGTACTAAGTGCAATTCTCAGCCTGCAACCCCAAAACACATTATTGACTGTATTGACTCATCCATTGATGAGCTCTACTCTTCCCCGGCAGAGACCATCAAAAGTCTCAAGCTTTACAAGCTTGATACCTTAGTGTGATTGAGTGGAGATAAGAAAGAAGAAGATGGATTGATCATATTGGAGGAAAATCCATTGACACCGGAGAGGTTCACACCTGAAGTAAGAAGGAAATATCTCTAAGACACAGAAACCCTCCAGTCACAGCCCACATTCTGGCTGTGTCCACCCAAGGTTGTAACACCAGGGTCAATTGTTGTCCACAGGAACTGAAATGTTTACTTCAAAGGGTGATTTCCTCTTTTAGGCCTAGTTGGGAGTGAAGCTGAAGATTAGAAAGATCCGGCCCCTGGTCAGTGACTTTGGGGGGGGGGGGGAACCAGGGTTGTTGATTCCATTCCAAGAATGACAAATGATTCATAGACTGGCACATAGAACCAGGAAAAATCCTGAATAGGAGAGCCAGTACCATGATCTCATGTTTACCAAGAGGTCATCTCAGAACACTTCTATTTGAGGATGGAAACAAGACTTGTACCAGAGCTGTAGATGAACTGTCCAGGATTCCAGAGTTTGATCTCTTTGTTAGTTCTGCGGAGGTTCTTGCCTGGAACACCCACAATGGGAGTTTTTCCTAGTCTCTCATTGAAGGTTGTCATTTTTGATTTTCCAGAGTGATTGGTAATGAGATGGGTCACTCACTGGAGGTCTGTGGTGTGGCAGTGAGGAGAACATCTGGAAGCTGTGCGAACATGTCAAACACTCCAGTCCCCACCTGCTCCCTCACTGCTTCCCTGTCTTCATCTCCAACCCCAGGGAGATGGTAACTGGGGCAGTGTTGGGGGGTCAACCAGGGAGATGGGAACTGGGGCAGTGTTGGGGGGTCAACCAGGGAGATGGTAATTAGGGCAGTGTTGGGGGGTCAACCAGGGAGATGGTAACTGGGGCAGTGTTGGGGGGTCAACCAGGGAGATGGTAACTGGGGCAGTGTTGGGGGGTCAACCAGGGAGATGGTAATTAGGGCAGTGTTGGGGGGTCAACCAGGGAGATGGTAACTGGGGCAGTGTTGGGGGGTCAACCAGGGAGATGGTAACTGGGGCAGTGTTGGGGGGTCAACCAGGGAGATGGTAACTGGGGCAGTGTTGGGGGGTCAACCAGGGAGATGGTAACTGGGGCAGTGTTGGGGGTTCAACCAGGGAGATGGTAATTAGGGCAGTGTTGGGGGGTCAACCAGGGAGATGGTAATTAGGGCAGTGTTGGGGGGTCAACCAGGGAGATGGTAACTGGGGCAGTGTTGGGAGTCAACCAGGGAGATGGTAACTGGGGCAGTGTTGGGGGATCAACCAGGGAGATGGTAACTGGGGCAGTGTTGGGGGGTCAACCAGGGAGATGGTAACTGGGGCAGTGTTGGGGGGTCAACCAGGGAGATGGTAACTGGGGCAGTGTTGGGGGGTCAACCAGGGAGATGGTAACTGGGGCAGTGTTGGGGGGTCAACCAGGGAGATGGTAACTGGGGCAGTGTTGGGGGATCAACCAGGGAGATGGTAACTGGGGCAGTGTTGGGGGGTCAACCAGGGAGATGGTAACTGGGGCAGTGTTGGGGGGTCAACCAGGGAGATGGTAACTGGGGCAGTGTTGGGGGATCAACCAGGGAGATGGTAACTGGGGCAGTGTTGGGGGGTCAACCAGGGAGATGGTAACTGGGGCAGTGTTGGGGGGTCAACCAGGGAGATGGTAACTGGGGCAGTGTTGGGGGGTCAACCAGGGAGATGGTAACTGGGGCAGTGTTGGGGGGTCAACCAGGGAGATGGTAACTGGGGCAGTGTTGGGGGGTCAACCAGGGAGATGGTAACTGGGACAGTGTTGGGGGGTCAACCAGGGAGATGGTAACTGGGGCAGTGTTGGGGGGTCAACCAGGGAGATGGTAACTGGGGCAGTGTTGGGGGGTCAACCAGGGAGATGGTAACTGGGGCAGTGTTGGGGGGTCAACCAGGGAGATGGTAACTGGGGCAGTGTTGGGGGGTCAACCAGGGAGATGGTAACTGGGGCAGTGTTGGGGGGTCAACCAGGGAGATGGTAACTGGGGCAGTGTTGGGGGGTCAACCAGGGAGATGGTAACTGGGGCAGTGTTGGGGGTTCAACCAGGGAGATGGTAATTAGGGCAGTGTTGGGGGGTCAACCAGGGAGATGGTAACTGGGGCAGTGTTGGGGGGTCAACCAGGGAGATGGTAACTGGGGCAGTGTTGGGGGGTCAACCAGGGAGATGGTAACTGGGGCAGTGTTGGGGGGTCAACCAGGGAGATGGTAACTGGGGCAGTGTTGGGGGTTCAACCAGGGAGATGGTAATTAGGGCAGTGTTGGGGGGTCAACCAGGGAGATGGTAACTGGGGCAGTGTTGGGGGGTCAACCAGGGAGATGGTAACTGGGGCAGTGTTGGGGGGTCAACCAGGGAGATGGTAACTGGGGCAGTGTTGGGGGTTCAACCAGGGAGATGGTAATTAGGGCAGTGTTGGGGGGTCAACCAGGGAGATGGTAACTGGGGCAGTGTTGGGGGGTCAACCAGGGAGATGGTAACTGGGGCAGTGTTGGGGGGTCAACCAGGGAGATGGTAACTGGGGCAGTGTTGGGGGGTCAACCAGGGAGATGGTAACTGGGGCAGTGTTGGGGGGTCAACCAGGGAGATGGTAACTGGGGCAGTGTTGGGGGGTCAACCAGGGAGATGGTAACTGGGGCAGTGTTGGGGGGTCAACCAGGGAGATGGTAACTGGGGCAGTGTTGGGGGGTCAACCAGGGAGATGGTAATGGTTCATGGGTAATGGTAGATGGGTCTTATTACCTTGTGTTTCTCAGTGTATGCCCAAATAAAAAGAATCTGTTTAATATATAAGGTAGCAATACCACATACAAATAAAAATGGTATGAGCGACGTAGTGAAACAGTTTTCTGTACTTTTGTCTGAAGATGATACCCAGATTCATTATTTGTGTTTCCAATCTCCCCAATTGTATCGCCTTTAAGAACAATATTGTTTTTCAAAATTCGAAATTATTATAGATGAGTTTAAAAATGAAAAAAAAAAAAAATTTTTTTTAAAGAATCATACACGTCTATAATAGTTTCGATTTTTGATAACAGATGGCGCGCTAATGCATCGTAATAATGTTTATAAGATTGTAATTCACAGAATGGCCCTCACAGTGGGGAAAGCATGAACCAAGCTTAGTCCTGTTCCCTGAATGAAGAAGATCCAATAAAATTCGACCTGTGACCTCAGTGCTGTGTGACTCAGGTTCCCATCTGGCACCAGCAAAGTGGGCAGCCTCCTGAAGGCTATGCACTATGGGTACTGAGAACTTTTTCTTCTCTTATTTCCCTTGTGTTGTTGTTGTTAGTGTCCATCAAGTTGAGTTTGACTTTTGGTCACTATATGGACAAATATTGTCCAATTTGATCTGTTTGTAACCATCACTCTCATCTAGTGACCTTCTCATTGTTTACTTTAGATAATTTCATAAAACAATAAATTTGTAAATCCATATTGTCCTGTTGATGTAAATAAGTTCTCAATTCCACACTAGTGGATGATCAGAGAGAGATTCCAGTAGGAAATAAAAACGGGGGGTCGGTGGAAGGCTGGTAAACCGTTTGGTTTTCGACCACTATGACCCGGGTTCGATTCCCGCATTGGACACTTTTTTTCTGTTTAAAAAAAAAAATGCTCCAATGGCCCCCGATTCTTGCTAAAGTCCAACCCCACCAGCGAGTGCAAGTAACCAAACGGGGCTATGGCATATTTGTAAGTGCAAAGTCGAACTGCTTTACACATTGTAGATATGTGGTGCGCTTACAGTAAAAAAGCAGTCGCTAACTACCCACCATGATTATCATGGCCTGTACCACGTGTACTAGGGATAAGCAAAAAAAAAAAAAACCTCGCTATAAGAACATTACTTGGGACCAAGATTTTATAACCATGGTTAAATAACTGGGACTTTATAGCCAAGTTGTTGGTCATCAAGGTTCATGTGTTGTGAACACATCAATCTTCTTTCTCTTTATTCCAGCATTTCAGCTGCCCACTGTTTCAAGAGAACCAACAGCCATTGAAAAGTCGGAATAGACAAAGCCAAATTTGATGTTATTGCCGTTATCAATACCTTACAAAAATGTTTGATTTTTTTCTTCTATAGAAATACAGTGGAACCTCGCGTAGCCTCTTTTATAACACCTACTTGGTTATAACATTATAAATCAAAGATCCCAATTGTGGTTATAACAATGATTGTCCCAAGTGATGTTGTCATGGGGAGGTGCTACTGGATGCTATTGTTGGGTCACTTGCCAAAGATAAGCCACCTCTCAGTAGATGTAGAGATTTGTACTGGGACAACTGTTGTTGTTGTTTCTTATCCAAGAGTCCATGCTTCTCCAGCTGTTTGGTGATAAGCCTCTCCCACAGGTCCTGTCCAGTACATATAATGTAATATGTTCTGACTTCCCATGTCTAGATTTGGCAGTTGGACTCCAAGTACTTTCTGATGTGATGAAAGACAGCGAAGAAAGATGAAAAGTTTCTTAATGTCAACTTTGTTCATGATATGATGCACTTTATCTCCCAAGTACTTTGTGGTAAAGGCCATGATAATCATGGTGGGTAGGTAGCATATTGTGTATCCTCCCAAATTGAATTCCCAATATGAGTATGTTTAGTCCTAATTTAAATTTACATAATTTCAATTCTTTAATTCCAATTGTTGAATTGGTTTATTTTTAATTTGAATTGGTTTTATTCCCATTTGAAATGATCTTATCCCAATTTGAATTTATCCCCATTTAAAATAATTCCAATTTGAATTTGTTTAATCCCAATTTTAAAAAATGCACTAATCCCAATCTGAATGGGCTTAATCCATATTTGAAAAGATCCCAACAGGTTTACTCCCCCCATATATAAAGTTTCCCCAGTATGAGAGAATTTGTTGGCAGGACTACCATGTGATCCTGGTGTACCACTCCCCGCAGGAGGCCTTGGTGTACGACCTCGACACAGAGCTCTCCTTCCCCTCCCCCCTCTCCCACTACTGCCGCGCCGCGCTACGCAACAACCTCAAGCCCCAGTTTCACAGGTGACCCACCTAGGTAAACCTTGGTGCAGTGCAGTCCAAGCAGGACTCTGACACCTTGACAAACTGCCTCCCCTTGCAATCACTGACACTGTAATATCTGAAGCTTTTTTTACCAAATGATAATTTTGTTTATCTATTAGGGAGATATTGATGTGTTTTATTAAAAAACTTCGGTGGACGAGTGGTAACACCCTCGATTCCCGACAGCCATGAACCGGGATTGAATCCCACGTTAACATTTTGTTTAATATGTGAATAACTTTCACATATTATTCATTGTTTCAATTATCATAAACTAGGTTGCTCTTTTTGAGCGGTACCTAATAAAGTGATTTTGAATGTGTTTTATTTTAAAAAGAACATTATACAGTTTTTTGTGGTGGTGTCCATGGAGGGGGGGGTGCCATTGTCCCGTTAGTCAGCCACATTTCAGAGTTCCCTGTTCACGGTTACCGTAGTGGCTCAGGGCTCACGACACCGTACTTCGCCCTTAAGGACAGTCCCTTGTGCTGATTCTCCCGCTCCGCAAAGTAGAGAAGGACTTCTGGACGAGACAGTTTATTGTATAAAGGTGATTACAGTGAAGTGCCTCCGTTATAACAGATACTTGGTTGTAACAACAGTGTTGTTATGTTGTTTCTTATCCCCATGTGTAAAGATTACATCTTCTTCTTTCTTATCTCAACCATCATGACTGGGCGAAGTAGAATGCGTCTGCCTTTGTCATTAAGACTGGGAGCACTACTCAATGGCAGGTTGACTTAGCTCCAAAAGAAATGGCCGCCTCTGACATGAGGAACAGACTCCATGTGCAGCCACTCCTAACATGGAGTACAAACGCTGCTCATCCTGTATCCCTGGATCAGGAGCCCTTACAGGGTACTATCAGCATGGCCAGCTGAGCCCAGGTTTTTTTTGTGAGCTTGTTACTGCTCCCCCTCCTCCTTTTTCATCTGGGCTTGGGACCGGCAAAGACAGAGTTTAAAGATTACATGAATTCCATGAGTTCCTCGAGCAGTTGTTATAGTGAAGTTTGGCTGGAAGCAATAAAGTTTTTTTTTTTTTTCTTATCCTTTTAGTCTAAATTAGACAAGATCTTGGAGGTCGTGCTCGTAAAGAAGCTCAAGAACTCTTCTTGGTTTTCTGTACAGGGATCTTTTGTCCTTTCCAATGCAATTTAGTAAATGTTGGGGAGTGGCCTCTTCGGTTTTGCACCTAGTGCACATGGGGAAGCTTTTGGCTCCCTCTTTATAGACTAGGGGGCGCAGGTGACCAGATTTCCATCTGGCCAACTGTGTCGACTTCCTTCTGTTTAGTTGGAGGGTCTGTTTTTTGGGGTTTTCTACCTGGTACCAAGAATGATGGAAACTATCTCTATGGTTCCTTATTATTTGTAGTTTCAGTTTGTTAATATGGTCCCTTGCTGAAAGGTAGGTCTCGGAGTTCACCGCATCAGGATGTCCAGCTGCTCCTTCCTTTGCCAATCTGTCGGCCTCCTCATTTCCAGGGACTCCCACATGTGATGGAATCCATTGTAGACATATTTTGGTATTTTTTTTCAGTTTGTTGATTTCTGCAGCAATGTTTTTGAGGAGTCTGTCTTGTGAATAGTAGCAGTTTTTAATTGCAAAGATGGCGGCTTTTGAATCTGTATAAATTATTATGTTTTTAGTCTCGTTTTTCTCTACGAGTTTTAGAGCTTGTAGTATGGCTGTTAGTTCAGATCTGAAAACTGACAAGTTCTTTGGGTTTTTGATTCTTCTTTTTATTTCCATACTATCTTTAAGGATGAGAACTCCACTGCCAGAGGAGCCATTCTCCACCAGTGAGCCATCGGTGTATATCTGTATGGTCTCTTTGTCTGCTTTTTCAATCCTCTCCATAGCGAGGCTCCTGAGTAGCCCAGGGTGGTCGGCCCTTTTGGAGCATTCTTGCTCTAGATCCAGGTTGTAGGAGATTTCTGGTCTTTCTTTATATGGTGCATATTGGTTCTGGGCATTTCTATTTCTTGTGCTGTTTGGTAGTAGTTCCCGGTAGGCTAGGTGCATTGGGCTAAGTCTTTTGAGTCTGGTTTTTGGTTTCCATTTTTGTATAAATTCTCCGGTTCTGTGTGATTTTGGTGCATTTACTCTCTTGTATATATAATCGGCTAAGCCGATTTTTCTCCAGTGTGTAAGAGGCAACAAGTTGGCCTCAATCTCTGCAATTTTGGTTGGACAGGTGTTTCTGAGTCCACATATGATTCTCGCAGCACTGCTCTGTACCTGATCGATTTTATTCAGGTTGGTCTTGCTCGCCGTCTGCCACACTGGTTGGCCATATTCTAAGATTGGTCTGATAAGGGCCAAATATGTTTGGCGCAGAGTATCCCTATCTGCGCCCCATTCATATCCAGATATTCTTTTCAGAATGTTAAGTCTCTTTTTTGCTCTTAACACTGTCTGGTTGATATGGGGTCCATAGGTCAGTGAGGGGTCTAAAGTGACTCCTAGGTATTTGGGTGTCCGAGAAAATTTTATTTGATTGTTGTCATATTTGATATTTGGGGTCCATTTTTTTAAGGTGGTTGTTTATTGTAAATACTCCTACTTCGGATTTATTAGGGTGTATAATTAATTTCATTTTTTCCGCAAAGTATTGGAGTTCTTTCAGCGCCTTGTTTACATTTTTGTTTGCTTCCTTGAGATCTTTCTTTGAGGACCAGATGATTATGTCGTCGGCATAGAGAGCAAAGTCGCAGTATTTTGTGATTCTAGAGTCCATGTCATTCAGATAGATTGAGAATAGTAGGGGGCTTAGTATGGATCCCTGAGGGAGTCCCTGGAAGAGCCTGCCAGTTTTTGATAGTTGTTCTTTGAAGTTAACCTGGAAGGTCCTTCCGGTCAGAAAGGATCCAATCCAACCCATCATCTTTCCCCTTATACCTAGTTTGTCCAGCTTCTTAATTAACCTTTCTTTCCACACTCTATCAAAAGCCTGGCTTAAGTCTATAAAAGCGGCTATGGTAGACTTGGTTGGTTTACTTTGGAAGTTGTCTTGAATTTTCTGTGTGAAGTAGAAAATCTGGTCTATTGTGTTATGATATTTTTTGAAAGCTGCCTGCTGTTTTGTAAGTAACTTGTTTTTGTTTAGGAAGTATTGCATTCTATTTAGTATCATGCGCTCCATGAGTTTGCATGGTATGGAAGTTAGTGATATTGGTCTATAACTCTGTGGGTGGTTTTCTGTTTTTCCTGCTTTATGAATGGGGATTATGATTGCATGCTTCCATTCTTTAGGTAAGGTGCTGCTTGACCAGCTTAGATTAATTATGTGAAGGAGCTCTAAAATGGCGTTTGTTTCTAGGTGTTTTATCATTTTGGCTGATATGATGTCTGAACCTGGGGTTTTGTTATCATCTAATCTATTTATAGCTTCTTTTAGTTCATGAGGTAAAAATGGCTTGTGGAATAAGTCTTGGTGAGATGTTGTTTTGGCCTCGTTTCTTATCTTTTTTGATATGTGAAGTACTTTCTTATCTTGCCTCGTAAAGTTTAGTTTGGAGATTTGTGTATAGTAATCAGCAAAAAGGTTTGATATTTGGGTTCGTTCTGTGAGTACGTTGCCATCTTTGTCTGTGAAGGTATTTGAGGTTGTTGAGTACGGAGTTTCTTGGTTTATAGATTTAATTAATTTCCACAGTTTCGTATCTCTTGTATGTGGGCCTAGGTTGCTACAGATATCCCTCCACTTCCTCTGTTTTAGTTGATTTGCTTTCTGTCGCACTTGTGCCGAAAGTTTGCTGAGGTTTATTTTATTTTCAAGTTCATTGTTTTCCATGAGGTATTCTTGGGCCTGATTTCTTTGAGTTATTTCATTCTGTAGGCTGTTAATTGTTTCAATATATCCTGGGATGTATTGCTTTGTTTCCTCTGGGGATGGTTTTCTTGGCTGCTTTGAGTACTGTCGTTTTCCATTTTTTCCATTTACTATTTAATTGTTGTTTGTCATTCGTTATTTTTGGTGTGAGGTTGGATTCTTGTCTAAATTTGGTCCAATCTGCCTTTCTGTAATTCCAATAAAGTTTCTTGGGCAGTGCTTCCTCCTTTATTTCAGTCGTTGTTGTCGTAAGCAGGGTGAGATGGTCGCTCCCTACTCCTTCTAAGACTTGGGTGAGGGTCTGATGGGCTAGTTGTGGAGTAGTTATCACCAAGTCCAAGGTTTGGGGAGTACCATAGGAGTTAGATACGTAGGTAGGCCCCTCAGAAATGCAAAGGAGATCAGTATTGTCCAGGTAGTTACTGAGTGCTTCTCCACAGTTGTTTGTCTCATTGCAACCCCAGGTGGGGTGTTTGGAGTTGAAGTCTCCTAAAAGGATTGTTTTGTCTGTTAGAAGGTGTGTAATTTGTTGAAGTTCTGGTCCTGGTTTATCTGGGGGGTGGTAGATATTGAAAAGTAGAATTGGTTCTCCTGTTTCCTGGTATAATTTTATTCCCTGTTATTCTGTCTGGTTTGTTGGGGGGATGATTATTTCTTCGAAGTTTAGTTCCTTTACCAAAGTTAGAAGTCCTCCGCCTCCTCGACCCTGTGCCCTGTCCTTCCTGATAAGCTTATAGCCATTCACTTTGAGCGCCTTTTCTGGTCTTAGTTTTGTCTGTTGGATGCAAATCACATCCACCTTCCTTTCCTCTGCTCTGTGTAGCATCTCTTCAAGTTTGATTCTGCTTCCCCTTGTTCCAATTCCGTTGAGATTACATTGAATTATTTTAAGGCTGTGTGATTTGTGGTTGGGTGGAGACTAGTATATTTTTCGAGTTGGATCCTCTACCTAAATCCAAAACTTGGTTCAGATCCTGCGCGACAACCGATGCAGTATGAGATTCTGTTGTGCACGACTCCATATAGGTTATATGCCAGTTACGTTAGAGCGCTGGTTTTATCCAACATTTCCCCAAGGTCACCTACAGAGAGGTGTAACTTGGACTTTGACCTGGTATTAAATGGCCGCCTCTAACATGAGGAACAGACGCCCTGTGCAGTAACTGCTACAGTAAAACCTTGTGGCTATAACAACAGTTTATAAAAACTCCTGATGGTGAAACTGATGGCTTGTGCCATCTATTGGAATAAATATCAACTAATTGTTTATTTTTAATTACTCCATAATTGGTTTTAGAGATGTCTTTTTATTAATATATCCACCAGATCCCAGTACAATTTCACTTTTGTGCTATTTTTTCACATTGTTTGGCATTCTCACATCCTTCCATCCTTAACTACCTGTTTCATGATTTTTCAGGATGCCTGAAAGATCAGTTTTTTTTTTATCGTTGAGGTACAGCTTGCACCACGCTGATGAGAGCCAACAGCCTGAAACACGTCCGTTGTTAGTTTTTCTTGATTAATCAAGATTGGGTATTTGGCCAATTCTGGAATAATTAAAAGTCAAAGATTAGTTGGTATTTATTCTGATAGATGACATATACCTTTAGAAACTTTCAGTTGCACGATCTGGAGAGATGCCTCTTTTTTTGTTAATAAAAATATAAATCAAATAAAGATTAGAATGACAATATCTAAGTGGAGATGTGGAGAAGAATGCAGCATGTCGTCCTGTGCACCGACCATGGTGGCGTTGGTCCTATGTGGCAGTCTCGAGACAACTGGGTGAAGCTGGTGAAAATCAAAGTTCAGTTGCACACACAGATGTATTTTTTATTAAAATAAAGATCGCCTCTCTTCTGTCAAAATAGACATTAAAACTAGATTCTGTCTCTGCAAATTAGCAGCCTCAGGTCAAGTTACAAAGCTACAACACCAGCTTTGGTAAACTGAGATGGCATCTTGTTTTGATGTCTATTTTGACGGGAGAGGTGACCTTTATTTTTATATAGATCAATATCCTCCCGGCAAAATTTCTAGATGTGTCTCTCTGTTTATAAGATGGTCCAAATTGACAGCAATGTTTCACATGATCAAAGGTTAAAACTCTGGTTTCAGGTGGTTCAGGGTAATCCCAGCTGAGGTGTTCTTGTCAACATTTGCCTCCGACAGATCGCGCATGAAGTCACCGGATGGAACATGGCTGAAACCTCCTCCCCCCTACCCCTGTCTCTCCACCCCGGGTAGGTCGATGGTGTCTACTGGATCATGGCCACACACCAGACTATGACTTGATCACCTTTGAGATGCCTGGGAGTCTTGGGAATTGTGATAGAACAGCTGCAGACATCCTTCGACAACTCGGTGGCGGAAGCCCCGCCTCACCTAACGGCTTGGCGGAGTGCCAACCAATCAGGTGGCGCGCGCGAAAGTAGGCCAGATTTGTACTATGCTCTAGTAAATAATTTGATTTACTCGTTTGATTTTACAATCTTTTGATTTAATCTTAACGAAATGTTCGAATATTAATTTATTGTGAACATAACAGGACTGAACCCTTGAAATGTCAATTTTGATTTAATTAAATGATTGATTGATCACCAGCCCCTCTGTTCCAGAGTCCACCAACAACCTCGAGGACTTCATCAGCATGGACCCAGGGAGAGGTCCGGGACAAGTCCTATCGCAGGACGGACTCATGCGGAGATTCTCCTCTTCAACCTGATATTCCCTCCCAGGGAACAGATTTCTTTTTTTTATTTTTGTTACTTGAATTCAGGTGGAAACACAATAAAAGATTTGTATATACCCAAATATGGTTGTTTCATCATCTTGCTTCCAATTGGTTATGTAAATAGATTTAAAATATAAATGCAGAAAATAGTTGATTGGTTGGAAGAAATATATCAGCCACTTCAGTGACATGCTGTCCTGGGGAATGGTTTTTGGGAATCTTTCTAAATATGAATTTTGAATATTTCCTATTTATATAATTTTGAATACTTATATAAACTCCAATAAATGAACTCGACCAGTCACAAGGTAACACGACCTGGTCAGTAAAAGGGTGGTCTAAACTGTTAGTTTTTGACCATTACAACCCAGGATCAAATCCTGCATTGTGCAATTTTTTCTGATTAATAAAATGCACCAATACCCCCCCCCCCCGATTCTTGCAAAAGTACAACCCCATCAGCGAATGCAAGTAACCAAATGGGGCTCTGGCACATTTGTAAGTGTAAAAGTCTAACTGCTTTTCACATGTGTAGACATGTGGTGCACTTACAGTAAAAGCAGATGTCTACTTCTACCCACCATGATTATCGTGACCCCTGTATCACGTGTACTAGGGATAATGATAATAATATCCCTGGTTGTGCTGTTGGAGACTACGAGTCCTCTTCAAAGACACTAAGAGTATTACTGCGTGTAATTAACTTGATCATTTAAGGTACCAGACTATGTGCTTTGGTGTCTGGTCTATAGCATTTCGCCATTTATAAACCAAAAGGTCACCTTTAAAACAAAACAAGTTTCTCTTATCCCACATTAATCTGAATTTAAACTAAAAGCCTCTTTAAAAAACCTACTCACTTACCTCACATTTCTTTTTTTTTTTTTTGCAGAGAATTTTCTATATATATCTTTAATATAAGGTTTTACTCAATTTAAAATAAATATTTGTAAATAAAGATATAAAAATCAAAAGGAATAATTTTAAAACAATTTTTTGAATGAATTAGAATGAAAATATAACAAAAAAATCTAGCATTTATAGAACCTCAAAGCATCAATTTATTAGTTGAGTAAAAGTGAGTATTATGAAAACGCAATGACAAAATATTTCAACTTGTGTTGCGATCTTAAGAAAAAGATGCTATGCTCGGGGCCGACATACATCTGGCAACGATCATCGAAATAACCTCCTCAACCATTGCGGATAAGACAGGCGAAGTTCTGTGGAGCAGCTGGTCTTCAATCAAGGCTGAGCTGCTGGCGGAGGTGAGATCCCTCAACATCACTGACGACGACCACATCGTGCGGGCCAGGTGGTTCCTGCAGGCCAGGCTCGAATCTGTGTCAACGGAAGCGGACTGCCCATCACTGCCCGACTTCGGGGGCGCGCTTTGCGTGCGCCGGCCTCAAGGACGAACTTCGCGACGAAGGCGAAATCATCAAGGGCTCGAGTTGCGACGCAGGGTCTACTCCACCTTCCAGCGCCGCTTCGCCAGCTAGTCGTGCGACCCCAACGCCGCTACAGAATTCATCTGGGGGACAACGACTCCCTGATCCTAGAACAGGACGACCCCTGCTTTGCTCCGAAATCTCCGTAGTAGAGATCGCCGCCGTCTGCCACTGGAAGGGGCCCGGGTGGGACTACTTGTATTGCAAGTTCTACGAGGACTTCTTCGCTCTCAAGCGCGTCTATCCGCGGGGCTTTGCCGACACGGCGCAGCATCATTTGCCAAGTCCCACGGTGGCCCTGGGCTCCGTGGCTACAGGCCTATATCGCTCCCCACGACAGACTAGCAGGTCCTGGGCAACATCCTCCTCCAGCGTCTGCGCTCCCATATTCCCGTTCTGGTACTGGAGTGCCAGACCTACGCCGTTCCTGGTAGGTCCCCATCTTGGAACATCGCGCGCGTGTGCGACAAGGTCGATGCACCTGCCACCGGTCTTCATCAGGTGATTTCTCCTCATCTATTCTGGAGCTGAAGCGACGGTCCAAGCGGAGGCCTCCACCCCTAACTCTTTGGCGCCATCAGCACCGCAATGTTCAGCCTCGCCAAAAGCCCTCTCCTGCGTCGCCTTGAGCAAGCGCTCTGCTCCGTGAATGTCCTCGCCTACGCCGAGACATCGTCCGCTCATCCGCTGTGAGAAGCAGTTCAGCGTACTGACCTCCATCTTCGAGAACTTCCAGCGCACATCGGATATAAAGGAAAATTTCACCAAGAGAAAAGGTCTATGGTGTGGTGCCTTGCGTGCCCGCAACGACGCTCCACTGGGCATATTCTGGTCGTGGGTCGAGCTGAAGATGTTAGGATGCAACGTGACGCCAGGAAATCAAAATTCAGCCCAAGGGAGACATATTCTGGGCCTGATCGAAACTGCCATAACGAGGTAGGCACCCTACACCTCCGGCCTCTCTCTTTTTGGCCGGGCCAGAGCTGCCAAGTCCTCGGTGGTGCATCACATCCACGGCTACCTGCCTACCAACAGTACTATTCATAAGATCCAGGCCCGTCTTGCGCGGTTCACCTGGGGGCCAGCGCGTCCCTAGTTGCCTGGTAGCGTCTTGGCGAGACCCGTAATTCGGCCTCATCAACATCGAGACCAAACTGCGGTTGTCATGCTTCAAGGGCCTGCAGGTCGTGCTGAGTTGCAGCAGCAATGTCTACTCCTAGCTGGTCGAGAGCGGTGCTTGGCTATACTTTCTCTATCTGGGTCCTGGCTTCTTATGATCTAGGAGGCGGTCGTTGACATACTCATGATGGATCACCGCGCGCTTACACCGCCTCAGCCCCTGAACCTCCCCATCATCGGTGGCTGCCACCTTCTCTGGCCACTCCACCTTCTGGTTCCTACCTGGTGGGTCAGCGTCTGTATTGGGAACTTCGTTGGCCCTGCCCCTCTTCTAACTCAGCCAAGGCGCTGTGCCCTGGCTGACGCAGCGTTGCTGACCAACTCATCGGGAGACCTGACCTGCAGGGCTGAGGGCGAGGCCTGGATGATGATTCCCTAACCATCCTGGTGTCTGCCAAGACGCGCATCTATGAATATAAGTACTTCCTCGGGATGGAACTAAGAGGGGGTTCAAAAAGACCCCCTCCCTCTCTGAAGTTGGAGTATCTCAAGGTTGGAAAGCCTCCTTTTCTGAAGAAATTTGTACATATATAACTGTACATATTTTCTCACCATATTTATTTATCCTTTATTTACCCCTTTATGATATATCACCCTTTTTTATCATAATTTTTTCTGTAAAAATTGATTAGAAAATAAATAAAATTGTTTTTTCGTCAAAAAATTGTCTTAAAAAAAGGCATCTCCTGGTCAAGAAACTTGAAGTTATTGACTATACCATTTGTTGGAGCTTGGATCCTCACAGTATTAGCTTGGAATTCGGTGTAGCTCTCTAAACCTTTTGTTTTAGATGTTGACGATCTTTTGGCAGAGTTTAATTCGGACTGTATGTTTTCACCTCGACCTGCGGATTGACTACTGAGAAATTATCCTTATCTAATTGTGATGTAGTAACAAGAGAATCACCACACAGCCTCACTGATTTTAGCTGACACACTTTATTGAATCATTCACTCCTTTTATATACATATATATTTACATAATTAAAAGAAAGAAAGAAAAATTTGCATGATTATAAATCAATGCAGCCTAGCAAGTTATTTACCTAACTAGGCGCAAACACCATTTTTAAATATCTTCTATATATATAAAAATGAATGTATGTCTGGTATACAAATTCGCAGCAGTTCACTAAATCAAACCAAAATTTCCATACATAGGTAAAAAAATACGGGGAAGACGATAGGCTATTTAAAAAATATATAAATCAATTATTAAAACTATATATTTTTAGTCAGAAAATGATGATGACGATATTTCTGTATCATGTTTGATTATCAGATACAAAATTATATGGGGGGGGGGGGGGGAAATTCCTAAAAGCAGAGACCACGGGTGAAACCAGTTCATTATTTTGTACGCAGGAACAAAATTCTAACAGAAAAACATTCATTCGAGCATAAAACAAAAGCCAGATCATCTTTCTATAAAAATATCGCTTCACAGACACAAAGTTTGGAGCGGGACGTTTCACAAGGTGACATCCACGGCGCCAATTTATAATTGTAATGAATAGTATTTGAAAATCAAAATAATATAATTTTCAAATATCGTTGTGAAAATTTACATATTTATTTTCATATTTTAAAAACACACAAAGTTTGGAGCGGGACGTTTCACAAAAGTGACATCCACGGTGCCAATTTATAATTGTAACGAATAGTATTTGAATAAAAACATTTAATCGGGTAAAACCCGTTATCAATAATTTAAAAATACTTGAATTAAATAATATTATTTAAGTTCTTTTTTATTATATAATATAGATTTAACGATTTAAAAATGATTATTAGAAATTTTTAATTATTATGCGAATTCACAGGTATTACTGTAAATAAAATTTCTCTGAAAAATTGACCAAAAGGGTGTCTTTTTATTTATTTACTTTATTGCAGTTTATTTTCATGTATCGTTTGACGTTCCAAAAATGCCAATTTGATAGGTATAGGTTTTAATTAGCATTGTTAAGAATTAATTACAGCGTTCTAATGTTTCATATATCACACTTTTTTCAAACAAAATTTGACAGGTATGTAAAGTGATTTTTAAAATTAAAAAATGCACAGAAGTATGATTTGGAAAAAATCTTTTTAAATAATAAAAATATTAATCGCCTTGCGTTTAAAAATGAACGTATATTGAAATTTGAATTTGATAGACATTGAAGTTAAAAACTTGTTGTCAAAAAAATTTTATGCAAGCAAAAAAACTTCAAGTTTTCAAAAGCAATATTTTGATAACTTCTCCACCATAACACATACAGTATAGTCATTTAATTCAAATGGTTTTAAAATCCCAACCGAGTTACATACTTTAACTATCTGTAATCAGCACCTACTTTAATTCAACAGGGAAAAAGTATCTTTTAGCTTGGGGTAATTAATTCAAAAGGTTTGATATATGAAGGAAATTATGGTAATTTTCTTAATTAGAGAGATCATTTACAAATTTAATTTTAATCATTATGTTAAAATAGCTTTTTCATTATATATTTTGACTGAGATTTGTCTAATTTCTTTTAAGTTAAAAAAATCAGAAAACATTTTGTCTTCTTTTCATTATTCCTTGATGAATAATTGGGTAGGTTTGGCATATTACAAGGCATATGTGTATTTCTAAACAGGAAAAATATAAATTTATAAAAAAACACACAAAACTTATTAAAAACAAAGAATTGAACAGGTATTTCCCCAGTTTGTGCAATGACATTGTGTAATGCTGCTTCAAGAATAAAGACATGACTAATAAGGTTGCTACTCTGAATTTTCACACAATTGTTTCTCTTTATAAGAATTTATCATTTTTCTACCATGCACACTTAACCATAAAGGATTGTAAATATATATTTCTCAATTCTCTCTCACTAAATTTAGCACATTTCTGACATTTTATCATTTTTTATTGAAATATTACCAGATATAATAAAAGAAAATAAGACCTAATCCAAATAATTTATTAGTGTGTGACGTTTCGGCAACAACATTGTCACCATCATCAGGCAAAAGAATAATCCAAATTGTGCTTTATCACCTATTACCAGATATTTATATTAATACCCATTAAACCTCATAGTCAGAGAACCTTCCTTTAGCAGACACCCCGCTAGAGGACACCTCTCTACAAAGGACAGTTTTTATTTGAAAAATTACTATTTTTACAATTTAGCAACTCTCTGGTAAGAGGACACCTCTCCCTAAAGGGACACTTTGGCTCTGCAATTTGGTGTTGTCCTTTACAGGGAGGTTCTATTGTAGTAAAAATGATAAAATGTCAGAAATGTTCTAAATTTGGTGAGAGAATTGAGAAACATATATTTACAATCAATATGTAGGTGCTTGTAAACCACTTTGAGTAAGATAAATTTCCCCCAGGGGGAGTGAAGGCTGGTGACCCAGGAGATTGTTTTGACCCGACTGTTTTATCTTATCTTTCCTCATACTCCCACACCCCCGCCATTTATATATTTCTAAATATTATATATGACATATATATATATACAGTTAAACCTGTCTATATCGCCCCCTCTAAATAGCACCTTCCTCTCTATAGCGCCCAATTTGAAATACGTAGTACGATGTGATTTACATTAAAAGTGACCTGTCTATAGCACCCCCTCTCTATAGCACCCTATTTTGGTGAGTCCCAAGAGCTATAGACAGGTTTAACTTTATTTATAAAACTTATTCGCTTTTATTACACAGCAGCTACAAACTAATTTACTAAAATGTATAGATTAGAAACACAAGGTAATAGACCAATGACACTGAATGACATTCAGTACTTTTGTCTGGTGATGGTAACAACACTGTTGCCGAAATGTCACCAACTATTTATTTGGATTTAGTGTTATTACCTTGTGTTTCTACTCTACAATCCAAATTGTACTTTATCATCCAATTCAACCAGTTTTCAAACCCAGTTACCTCCTGAATTACTCAACAGAAAACACCTTTCCCTTGAGGTATTGAATTAAAAAGATTTGATTTAGCAAATGATTCAAGAGTCTTCTAGCTGACACTCCTAGCTGACTCAACACCTTGAAATCTCCATTTCACCAGATGGAATTACACTTTCTACAAGTTTTCTGCAAGAGTGGGTGTACAAGTTGGCTCCATTTCATTATTCCAAGTTCCAATCCAAGTTGTGTACAGAGGTTTGGTTGACAAATCATTGAACAACCTCTTGAAGCTAACACTGGACTTCCACCACCACTCTGGGTTTGTTGTGTCAGATGCTCAGCCAGCTCTCACCTGATGTGGACAATACAGAATTTAACTTTATGGATCTACATGATAAAGCACAATTTGGATTATAGATTATAGATACAAGAGAATAAGACCTAATCCAAATAATTTAATAGTGTGTGATGTTTCGGCAACAGCATTGTTACCATCATCAGACAAAAAATCAGACATTTATTCTTTTGTCTGATGATGGTAACAATGCTGTTGCCGAAACGTCACACACTATTAACTTATTTGGATTAGGTCTTATTTTCTTGTATTTATGGATCTACAGCTGTAGTGGGGATTTCCATCGGGTGTTTCAGTAACAAATGCACCCACTAAACTCTTCAAACAGGTGGGATCAGATTGGTAATCAGTAAACCTTTCTTATGCAAATTGATTGATGCTCTCTCTCTTCTAATATTGGATATTCAGCCTATAGGGTCTTAGACAATTTAGACATGATCCCATTAGACAGAGTCAGATGGCTAAATTAATGGGAAAATAAATAATTCCCACTAGACATGTTCTAGACCAGTTCTTACAGTAAATGTGTGAGAATGCAGCAATCCCAGGTTGTAAATCACTCTACACACATGTCCAGGGTAGCCTAGTGGACATGGCATCTGCCTGGTAAGTGGAACACTGTGGGTTCGATTCCCAATCTTGGACACTCTACACACATAGGTATTGGCTCCATTTCTACAGGCAAACTACATCGTGGTGGGGAGATAAGGAAGGATTTGGATCATGGATTAGAAATACAAGGGACCAATAATGTGTGATGTTTCAGTAACAGCGTTGTTGCCATCATCAGACAACTGAACAATTCCTTTTTTTTTTTTTCAATTGTTTTAGTAATTGATGTATATAGTTGTTTATTTGTTTTGCATATTTTTATTTAAAAATTAATCTCATAATTTAGTCTTTGAAAATAAAAATATTGGACTGGTGACCAAAACAAACTGTAAATATAGATAGTTTAATGTTATATAGTTAGAATGATTGTTTTGTGAGGAGATATTATTAAATGTGATGTCTAATTAATTTTGATCGTAATTGAATAAAATATATAAAATGTAAATGTGTTTTAAATATTAATGACAAGCACTAAACAACTGGCGACGAGGAAAAGCGAATTTTGGAAAGAAAAAAGAAATTGATTTGTGAGAAGAAATTATACTTCAAATATGTCTTCAGGTATGTTTGAGAAATTTGATGAGAATTTAGAAAATGTGGAAAATTATATATATCGCTTAAAACAATTTATGTTAATTTCTAAAACAAAGGAAGATTTTAAGATGCCATTTCTTATTTCAAGTATAGGCCCTAAATATTTTAGTATCTTGCGAAATTTAGTTTTTCCGGAGGAAGTTGCTCAAGTTCCTTTTGATAAATTATGTACGATCTTATTAAAACATTTTAATCCAAAAACTAATATAATATATGAAAGATTCATATTTCAGAAAATGGATCAAAAGTCTGGAGAAACTATTTCTAAATATATGATACGCCTAAAAGACCAAGCTCAAAGGTGTTATTTTGGAGATTTTTTACAAGAATCCCTACGTGACAGATTTGTTGCTGGCATCATTGATTCATCTACCCAAAAGAAACTCCTACAAGAAGAAAACTTAACTTTTGATGGTGCAGTGGACATAGCTCTGTCTGCGGAATCAGCGGATAATGAGCTACATAATATCAAAGGATCCGAAAATGCCCATCAGTCCCCACAGTATTTTCACGCCATTAATAATACCTGTAAACACTGTGGTAAGACTAACCATCTTCATTATAATTGTTTCTTTAAATCTGCTACTTGTAGAGTTTGTGGTAAATTAGGTCATATTTCCACAATATGTTATAAAAAAGACAGGTCTAACCATAATTTGCCCATAAATTCTAAAAATAATTTTAATAAATTTAAGTCGCACCCTAATGTTAATAATCCTTCAAATTCTCAAAATAGTTTGTCATTGTATAATATAAATTTACATCCTCCTTTGACTGAAACTGTGTATGTAAATGATATTGAACTTTTGGCTGAAATTGATACTGGTGCAGCCATTACTACTTTAACTAAATGTGTTTACTTTAAATATTTTAAAAATATTGAATTAAACAAATGTGATACCATCTTAACAGGCTATAGTGGTTCTAAAATACCTATTTTAGGCAAGGCTAAATTTGATATAAAATTTAGAAATGTTTCTAAGGTCATTGAGATACACATAACTGATTTAAATTGCTCTAAATTTCTTTTGGGAAGAGATTTTCTTTCTAGATTTCCAGAGTTTCAAAAGAATAGTTTGGAATATAATGATGAGAGTTGGCCTAAATACGCAGGACCATGGAGGAGGGTTCACATGGACTATTTCAATTTCAAAAACAAACTGTTTTTACTAGCAGTAGATTCATTCTCTTCATGGGTTGAAGTTTCTGAAGTACCATCTACCAGTGCATATTTTTGTATAAATTTTATGAGAAATTGTATTGCTCGCTACGGATTTCCACAAGTAGTGGTTTCTGATAATGGTCCTCCTTTCTTTAGTAGTGACTTTGGTGGTTTTTTGTCTAAGAATGGCATATCCCATGTGACATCTCCCCCATATCACCCAAAGTCGAATGGACAGGCAGAAGTCTCTGTAAGAGAGGTAAAGAAATTGCTAAAAAAGCTATTATATGAAAACGAGCAGGTGGAACTAGATTTGGCTCTGTCCAGGGCTTTGTTCTTTATAAGGACAGATGTAAATATTAGAAAAGGGACATCACCTGCGGAACTGTTTCTTGGAAGAAAGATCAGATCAAGACTTTCTGTGTTGTCAAAAGAAGAAGTAAAAGTCTCCAAAGTCAATGGTCAATATGTTAACAGTAAATTTTTTTTTTTTTTTTTTTTGCTTATCCCTAGTACACGTGGTACAGGCCATGATAATCATGGTGGGTAGTTAGCGACTGCTTTTTACTGTAAGCGCACCACATGTCTACACATGTGAAAGCAGTTCGACTTTGCACTTACAAATGTGCCAGAGCCCCGTTTGGTTACTTGCACTCGCTGGTGGGGTTGGACTTTTGCAAGAATCAGGGGGCCATTGGAGCATTTTTTTTTTTTTTTTTTAAACAGAAAAAGTGTCCAATGCGGGGATCGAACCCGGGTCGTAGTGGTCGTAAACCAAACGGTTTAACCAGCCTTCCACCGACCCCCATATTTAACAGTAAATTTAAAGTGGTTGAGACTGTGAAATTTAGGTGGATTACTAATAGTCATCCCTCTTGGTATACAGGAAAGATAATTAAAATACTAGGAAGGAATGTTTATTTAATAAGACAAGGTGACAGTGAAAAAAAAGTTCATCAAAACTACATTAAAAAAATGTTGCCTGGTAAATCACATCCCACTAATATGAGTGATGCTGAATGTGTGCCAACTCCAATCTCCGAGGAGAAAAGTGTTACAACCCCCAGGTATCCTCAGAGGGAGCGCAGATGTCCACAGAGATATAAAAAGTAAATAAATAAATGAGGGGCCAAGCCTAAGAAGGGGGAATTGATGTATATAGTTGTTTATTTGTTTTGCATATTTTTATTTAAAAATTAATCTCATAATTTAGTCTATGAAAATAAAAATATTGGACTGGTGACCAAAACAAACTGTAAATATAGATAGCTTAATGTTATATACAGTAAAACCCCTCTATAGTGAACCCCATTGGGACGGGACTTTTGGTTCACTATAGCCACGGTTCACTATAGCCACGGTTTGGGTATTTAAATTTTTTTTGAGGATATAATTAAAGGGCATGCGCAAAAAAAAAAAGGCTACCTCTTAATATTGGCAGCTTTTCCCCCCCTAAAAATTAACCTATTTCTATATATTAAAGCTGTATATTAAAATAAAAACAAAATCATGTGAAAATATTGCCTTTTTGATCAGCTCCTCTGATAATTTAATTAGTATAAATGCAACCTGCCCCCCATGTAAAAAAAATCCAAGAAAAGTATACCTTATATATAAAAATTAAATAAAAACTTTATTAATAATATTTTAAAAGGTATAAAAATATATTTTATATAAATAAATATATTACAATATAGGATACAAAGGCTTACTTGAAGAAGTCTGTTATTTTTTTCTGCTTTAACATATTCCTCAAAAATTTGGTTTCATATCTAGCAAAGAAATCTTCATTTTTTAAAATGAGGCCTAGCTTGTACTAACCACGTATACAAGGCTTCTAAAAGTGGATAATGACACTGACGATAGCGGCAATAGTTGGGATTGATTCTTCTTTGTAGCATTTTTTTTTATAGTCTTCTTTTTTGCCCCATATCGTAGAAATGCTACTTTTGCTCATTTTCATTTTCTTCCGAAGTTCCGCTTGCGATGTACCACTCTCAATAGCTTTTATGATGGTTAATTTCTTTTCAAGTGATATCTTGGTACAAGCGACTTTTTCTTTGGCACTTCCATTTTCTTTTAAAACTGGTTTTAATAATTTAAATCATGTTTTAAGGAATTTTCCTAATGTAGAGTTAAGAAATTTAGTTTTCAATAAGGCATGAAAAATTTATAAAAGTGCGCAGTATAAAAATAGAACGTGAATAAAAACACCCAATGTCGCTAAATTCTTTGTTTTGAATTGCGATCTGTGAGCTAGAGCTCACACAAAATTTTAATTAGTTTTGAAAATTATAATTTCGGAATTTTAGAATTAAAATTAAAAGTTCGTTATAAGCATGGTATTTTTGATAGAATTTAATATTTTGGGACCAAAATTGGGTTCGTTATAGCGATAGTTCGCTAGTTTGAAAAGTGAAAAGTTCGTTATAACGATGGTAATTTTAATGGAATGGAATTGGGATTTTCGATGGGTTCGTTATAAGGGAAGGTTCGTTATATCCATGGTTCGTCTTAGCGGGGTTTTACTGTAGTTAGAATAATTGTTTTGTGAGGAGATATTATTAAATGTGATGTCTAATTAATTTTGATCGTAATTGAATAAAATATATAAAATGTAAATGTGTTTTAAATATTAATGACAAGCACTAAACAGTAATTTTGTCTGATGATGGTGACAATGCTGTTACTGAAACGTGACACACTATTTATCTATTTGGTCCCTTGTGTTTAGAACAAAAAAGGAAGTAAAATGACCAAATAAGAAACCATTTGAACGACTCACCACACTTTGTCATAATCACAGGGAGTGATAGAGTGTCACAGGATATTTTCTGACATCCATGATGGACACAGTTTGGATTATAGATCAGAAACACAAGGTAATAAATAAATAGTGTGATGGTAACAATGCTGTTACAGAAATGTCACACACAATTTATTTATTTGGTCCCTTGTGTTGTCCAGTGTACTAGAAGCTTATTCATGAACCCACCAGTTGTCCTCACTGTCCTACAGAAGATATATCAACATCCTGCGCTGTGTGTTGCAGGTGCCAGCATCATGATTCGGGTGAGTGGCCTTGCTTCAGCCAGTTCCGTGTGGAAGGCCACTGGGAGTTGCATCTCACACATCCTTGAAATAGAACCATTTTACCAAATCAAAAGGCTTGTTCACATTTTAATCCTAATGGTTTGTAAACCTCGTTATAGAAATGTCACTCAGGACCTAGATGTTGCTATGGTTGGGACTTTGGAATTAGGAAGTTGTGCTGCTGTAATAGAAGTTGCTCTAACAAGGTTCTATGGTCATAAGAAACATGGGATATTTGAGGGAGTTTCACACACTCTTGGAATAGATGGCAATTTTGATGGGAGGATCTATAGCCATCAGATGTTAGAACCCATTTGACAGAAACCAGGTTCTCCAGGTTTGCTGTTGTTGTGTCCAACTTGAGTCTGCTACTTTGTGATGTCAATAGAGGGCACTTAGGTCTAGTGTCTGGAGAAGCAACCTCTGTTGGTATAGACTCTTGTGTGGGGTACACTGGTGTGCCTTAAACCATAGCTCTAAGGAAGCTGTCCCGTAGCTAACTGTGGCTACAAGTCAGCCATGTTTGCCTGTCCATGGAGCTCAGGTGAATTGGTCTGGAGACATAGGATCCATCTAGAAACTGTCTTGTGTGATACTGACCAGGTTATTGTCGCAGGTCAAAGCCTCGCTCCTCAAGTACCGTAAGCTTGCGCTCTCCTCGCGCAAGTTCAAATTGGGCTTTTTCCTGCTCCTCTTCCTGGTGTGCTCTCTGTCGCTATGGCCGCGCGGCGAGGACTGCTTGCCCGAGGCCTACAACATCTCCTCCCTGCGCAACTTCCAGGACCAGGTCATCTTGGACAGCCTGCGCAAGATCTCTCTTCCTGTATCTTTCCCTTCTTCTAGTACCTGGATCGAGCTTTACCCCCAGCTGTATGTCTACTCTGGGTACCGCGACACCTGCCACAAGTTCGGCCCGGCCTGCTTCAAGATCATTGGGGCCATCCTCTTCAGGCACTCCATCCTCATGGAGGGCATCCAGGGCCGGTGTCTACTGAAGGACACCAACGGCTCCGTCTGGAATGCTCCTGTCTCCATCGAGGTCATCCGTGAGCACCACTCCCGATGCTTCCGAGCTTCTTTCTTCTACTGCAACCTGGCGCAGGTGCCCCCCTCCGCCAACATCACGCACTTCTACCTGGACTTCCCGGAGAGGAGCTTTGATATCAAGTGGCTTCCAGTCTCCCGCTACGACATCTCCCACAAGTCTGGCAACACTTCCCAGGACATCCGGGTGTCGGTGTGCATCCGGCCCCTGTTCAACTACTTCAACTCCCCCATCACCCTGTCGGAGTTCATCAGCTACTACCAGACCCTGGGGGCCAGCCACTTTGTCTTCTACAACCAGTCCATGGCCCCGGAGCTGGGGGTGTTCTTCTCCCTGCTGCGGCACAACTCCTCGGTCAGCTTCACCCTGCGGCAGTGGAACCTGCCCTTCGACACCGCAGCCATCCACTCGGAGGGCCAGCTGGCGCACGTCCAGGACTGCCTGCTGTACAGCCAGGGCCTCGCCACCCACGCCCTGCTGGTGGACCTGGACGAGTTCATAGTGCCGCGGCAGCACAACTCCCTCCCTGCGCTGATCGCGGACCTCTCCCACCACCACCCCTCCAGTGGCAGTTTTGTCATCCCCAACGTGATGTTCTGCTCAGAGTTCCTCCACCGGGACACGGTCCAGCTCCCAGCCTACGGCCCAGCCCTGATCACACAACTCGCCCATCTCAGGCAGGCCTCAGTGTGGTCCCACCATGAGAGGTCCAAGCCTATCGTGGCACTGGGCCGCGTGTCCATTGGCGGCATCCACTTTGCCTGGAACCACACCACGGGCTGGTCGGAGCTGAAGGTGCCACCCAACAAGGCCACCCTCAACCACTACCGAGCCTGCAAGGGCATGTGGCAGCACTACTTCCTGGGCCTGCTGCCCTTCCGCACCCAGGACGACACTCTGGTGACAGACACCGACGTCTCGCGGCGCTTCAACCTCCTCAACTCCTCCGCCATCCTGCTGCTCCATTCCCTCTGGCAGGACTGAGTGTCCTGGAGTTTTGTCACCAACTTGTCCTGGCATGTGTGTGGGATGTCTCTTTTTTGATTTTCAGAGAACATAGGAGAATTTGGTCTCAAAATTGAGTTTTATTTAATATATAACTAAGAATTTAAATTGGGGACTAATGAAAATTTCTTGCTCTACAAGATGCAGTTTTAACATGATTTTTTTTCTCTTTTATTATCTTCTACTTTCCATACTGTAATGAAAACTATATTGAGGAGGCTTGGCTCATCAGTGGTGAACCCTTCCATTAGTTTCACCATTTAATCCAACAGACTGCTGTAATATCGCTTCTGATAGGATCTATATATCTGCTCTATATACTGTGTTATTGGGCGTTTTAGAATGATGTGCTCTATAGAAAGTCTTGGGGACCCAATCACAAGATATCTCTGGATGCCACCTTGTGTCTAAATGACAGAGTTGCTGTGGAAGAGAAGCTCACAATGCCTCCTCTAAGCTATGTCCACACAGAGTCCAAGAAATCCTTGCCGGGTATAAAACACAATACCCCGTCAGTTGTCATAGCAGTCTGGAGGATTAAGTTGGCCAAACCGCTGGGAGAGTTCACCACTGATGAGCCAAGCCCTCCTAAAATATATTTTAAAAATTGCAGTTAGGACAGTGTGAAGATGTTTTATTTATAAAAGAAAAAAAAAATTGTACAAAAATGATGTCCCTAGATGGCGTAGTAGTGCCTTATTTCCAGCTGGTTGTTCAGCGAGGACTGATATGTAAGATGGAGATTTGCTGGTGAACAACCGAAGTATTATGTGCTGAAGTAGCACACGTAGTTCTGGATTACTTCAGAATGTAAAATTATAAAAGAACTTCTTCTCCCTTTAAGGGGAAACCTGGGGATTTTGTGGTCGGTCATCTGGATGTCTCAGCAGTTTTCTTCCCATGGTTTAATTTGAGAGATTTCTACCTAAGGAAGTTGGTCACAAACATCACTTCTGGCTTTCTGACTACTTGACTCAATTAGGTACAATTTCGATTAGAGATTAGAGGAAATAAGACCAAATAAATAGTGTGTGACGTTTCGATAACAGCGTTGTTGCCACCATCAGACAGAAGTACTGAATGAGAAGGTAGCAACACCGAAACATCACACACTACACCTCTCCATATAGTGGGACAGAACCTGTGGTACACTATAGCTCACTGGATTATAAAATAAAAAAGGAGATTATTTCCAGTTTGTTGTAAGGAAAGCTTTGCTATATTCCTGGTGCATTTTTATCAGGGTTTCACTGTCTTGTGTTAGCTCTTCCTTGGTTCGAACTTGTTGGCAGGACCAGCCAATCAAAGTGTGGATAACTCACTGCAGGTCACACTGCCGTCTCTATGTAAATACAGTAGATCTACAAATTTGCATAAGACTTCCCTAATTTGCGATAGTTGTTGGATCTTTTTTGCTTTCCCGGAGAAAAATATTTAATGAAGGATTGCTGTTGTGGTGTAAAGCTCCAGGAGAATGGAGTTGACAGGACCTGGTGAGGTCATTGAGGGGATTGGAAAGTTCTGGAATGGAAGGAAAATGGATCAAGAGGAGGGAAACTGAAGAGACATTTTTATTCTTCTCATTTTTGAGTTTCACCATTTATTGAGTGATTCTCAGAAACAACGTGCGACATGGCTGGTCATTGATCCGCCCTGGATGTGGCAACTTTTTGCCAAAGGTCACTGCTTCCTCTCTGGGCATAGCTGCCAAATCTTCTTTCCAAATTTTTTTCCCATAGTTTTGAGAAAGGATGAAAATTTTTATAATTGTTTATCTCATTGATTAGAACATTGTGTAATTAATTATCATTGTTACATTCCAAATTTGTTATTAGTGAAATTGAAAACATTGGTTGGCCCGTCGCAGGAGGGTTCTAGTCATGACGCAGGAGATTGTTGATCTCTATGAGCTTGTTGGCTTTAATAAAGTTTTATTTTGTTTTTATTATTATTTCCGAGTGTTTATTTATGTTTTAAACAACACTACTCATCTGTAGAGAGGTAAGCGCCAGAACACAGCTTGCAGTTGATACACTAAACTGGACCTTTGGGAGAGACCGCTGCTTATCATAAAACAGCTTGAAGAGCATGGACTCTTGGAATTCTTGTAATTTTTACACAGGGGATAGAAACACCAACAACAGAGGTAAGTTGTTCCTGTTTTACCCCGAGGACTAAAAATTGGACAACTTGAAGTCTTCATGAAGTGGCTCCAACATGGACATCTTGACAAGATGACATTGACTGGCTTACTATCTTTATTCTAGTATTGTCACCAAGGCCATCTAGTCTGTTGGTCCCGGAATACACATGACAGCACATAGGAATTCAGTGTCAGTACATAGTTGGTGCCAATATACTTAAATGCAGAGCAAGCTAAAATGTCTTGGTTTCTGAGCCATATCAGTGCTGGTCTGGAGTTGTCATCTGAATGGGATAGAGGTCAGACTTTATCAGAATTCCTGTGGGTTTTAAGGTTCCTGGGGTGAGGTTTGATGCTGGCCATGTGAAGTGTCTAGGGAGTTCTTGTAGTAAAACTCAGCGTTTGTTGACAATGCAATTTGGGATAGTTCATTTATCGCGTCATTGCGAACGTTGGCTTGCAGAGTCTTTATTGGTTTAGACATTGTTCTCACAATGCACTAAATTACCATTTTTACATATTAGCTACACTCAGTGCAACATTTAAGTGGCCACTCCCGCTAAAAGACACCTATATACAAAGAACACTCGCCAAAATTACCATTTTTACATATTAGCTACACTCAGTGCAACATTTAAGTGATGACTCTCGCTAAAGGACACCTATATACAAAGAACACTCGCCAAAATTACCATTTTTACATATTAGCTACACTCAGTGCAACATTTAAGTGGCCACTCCCGCTAAAGGACACCTATATACAAAGAACACTCGCCAAAATTACCATTTTTACATATTAGCTACACTCAGTGCAACATTTAAGTGATCACTCTCGCTAGAGAACACCTCTATACACTGGATTCGCCAAAATTATCATTTTTACATATTAGTGGCCTCTCTCAGTACGACATTTTCTAGAGAATGGACCGCCCCGACTCTAGGAATGGGCGTGATAGCGGGGATCAGCAAGGAACTATCAGCCATCTGGGAAACTTTTCAAGAACAAAGATTCAATCAGCAAGAGCCAAGAATGTACACGAGATATCGATAATAAACATTAGCGCTAATATAAGGAATGACTTTCATAATATTCTTTTCCATCACATCAATGGGGGGACAGAAGAAGTTGTTTTACACTTGGATAAAATTATCGCTAAAAGTTCGACATGTTCAGAAGACATTGAGGGAGAAGCGACAGTCGTCAATTTTTTTTAAGGAGACAGAGGTTGTTCACACTTAGTCACTGTAATATCTTTCAGAGATTTTTTCTTAATCCCGATATACATACTAAAAGGTACAAATTCCTAGAAGGAAGAAAGCCATTCTCTAGATCAAAATGCCAGATCAATGTGTATGACACCCAAGTTGTCAGATTACGAAATGATTCAGCCGTTCTTCAATCAGCAAGTCAGGGTGAGCCATAAAGGCTGAACGACATCAATGTCAGGAGAATGATTCCATACATCAAGCAATGGTTCCATATCCTGGCCAGATGTCTTAGACAAAGCAGTCCGTGAAGTCTATGGCGTACACAGTCAGTAATGGATCCATACATGGGAAGTAGTATTGGAGTGGCAGCAAATCTTGATTATTCCGGTCAGACTGTGTTTCGACGTCTGTCCACTTTCTCTTGGCGAGATATCTGTTTCTCTATTCTGTTACTTAACAATAGATTTCTCTATTTCTGCTCAATTCAGTTGAATAGGTGTTTTCCCCAAATTGGAAAATATCTTACAAACAAACTATATACCTTTACAGAATGAAGGTTCGAATACATTTTTAGATGATAAAAAATTGATAGCATAAGTGTAAGAGCAATTTCTCACACAAATATGCTTAGGAGAGATTGATAAAAAAAATAGATATACAAGGTGTGTCCAATAAATAATGAGGCCGGTCAAAAACAAAGAAAAATGAAATTATAATTTTTTTTAAAAAGTCTATTAAAAAAATAGAAAGCTTCAGCCACACTGCGGTATATCACATCACGTGATTGCGCGCGCAGTCGATAAATTATAAGCTTGTAAAAAGAAGGCCTTGCATAACAACTTCTAATTTGTAATGGATAGAAATTCGAACAACGAATTTGTATTAAATTTTGCTAAAAAATTGGGAAATCGGCTTCAGAAACTTTATATTTGTTGAAATTGGCATTTGGAAATGAAAATGTAAATGAGCCCACCACATTTAGATGGTTTTCACGATTTAAAAATGGAATCGGTGAAAGATGAGAAGCGTGTTGGACGTCCAATTCTGCACAGGAACCCTGAAAAGGTGAGCCAAATTTCAAATTTGATAAAAGAAAATCCACGAATAGGGTTACGGGACATTGAGGAAGAAACAGGGATATCAAAATCATTAGTTGGATCGATAATTAAAGAAGACTTGCAGTTAAAGAAGACACCTTCAAAATTTGTTCCTAAAATGCTCACAATCCAACAAAAGGAGAATCGCGTTGAAGTTGCCGAAAAAATGCTTGAAATGGTGGAAGAAAACCCTAATTGGAAGGGAAAAGTAATAACTGGAGACGAGACATGGGTTTACGGGTATGACCCGGAAACAAAACGCCAATCCATGGAGTGGAAAGGAAAAGATGAACCAAGAACGAAGAAATCCCGGCTTTGCAAGTCAAAAAACAAAGTCTTATTGGTCACGTTCTTTGACATAAAAGGAATTGTGCATTATGAATATCTAGAGGAAGGTCAAACAATCAATAAGGAGTCTTATTTAAACATTATGAGACGTGTACGTGAATCAATTCGTCTGAAAAGAAGTGAAATGTGGAGTTCCAAAAATTAGATTATCCATCATGATAATGCACCACCACACACCGCTACATCTGTACTGACTTATTTGGCTAAACACGGCATCCAAATACTTCAACAACCTCCCTATTCCCCAGACCTAGCTCTAAATTATTTTTTTCTCTTTCCAAAACTCAAAATGGCTCTAAAAGGAAGGAGATTTGACACTAGAGAGTCCATCATAGCGGATTCGAAAAAGGTATTGAAGAACATCCCGAAATGTGTCTTTTCTAAATGTTTTAAATCATGGGAGAAGAGATGGAAATTATGTATAGATGCGGGAGGGGACTATTTTGAAAAATACTAATATATTTTTCTAATCATTCTATTTTTTCTTTATTTTTGACCAGTCTCATTATTTATTGGACACACCTTGTATATATATAACTATGCATCTAAAACGTCATCTCTCTCTCTCTTTAATTATACATCAGAACAATGGTACTGTACATCACCCCAGTAAAAAACCTTACTAGTGATGATAAAGAATAAGCCTCAACACCAGTTTTGGTAAAGTCAGACAAAAAGCCAACAATCTGTACACCATGGTTTCGGCCCTCAACAGTACAATACAACTGGTTGTTGTTGTTGTCGTGTCCAAAGAAGAGTCTCAGATGTCTCCATGCATCTCCATCACACCAGCAGCAATATCCACTATCTTGGGTGTGTAAAGCTGCTGCTCTGAGTCTAAGTCAATTTTCTGCAAGGCTGCGGCCATTGCTGGGCATGAGAATATCCTCTTCATTGGAAAATGGGTGCCGTTACCACGTTAGTCAACTTGGAAACGAACCAGAATTTGGTCGAATATTCCAAGGGTCCAGGGGGGACCGCAGGGAGGTGTGGTCTGACTTCCCCCCCCCCCACAATACAACTGGTGATGTGGCTTTATCATCACTGGTAAAGTTTTCTACTAGAGTGATGTACCATTGTTCTGGTGGATAATTAAAGGGAGAGGTTCCTCTTTTGGTACAGGAATATCATCCTCCCGCGACGTTGTGTAGCAGGGAGAGAGATAACCCAGAACTACCCGGGAAGTAATATATAATCTAATTTGATTTCTAAGAGGTTCTGATGATTTTGTGGGGGCCGAGGGACTTCCTTCCAGCCTGCACGGACCACGCCGTCAGCAAACATACAAGCGGGGAACATGAAATAGGAGATGGCCATCGCTGGACTAATAAATCGACACACCATAATAAAAAAATAAAAAATTATAAAAGTTAAAAAGCTTTTATTTAAAATCTTCTAAGTGTTTTTACTTACAATTTCCAAAGCCTTCATTAAATTTTAAATACTATATATGTGATCCCCCTAAGACAATCGTGTCGTCTGATTGCTTTTTAGGTGTATTTTGGTATTTTTTGTTGTTGTCGAAGGTTTGTGTGTTGGATGGGGGAGTTCTAATACCTCCATGTATTATAGTTGTCTTTATTTGTGTATTTCCAAAATCACTTTATTAGGTACCGCTCAACAAGAGCAACCTAGTTTATGATAATTGCAACAATGAATAATATATAATGGTTATTCACATATTAAACAAAATGTTAACGTGGGATTCAATCCCGGTTCATGGCTGTCGGGAATCGAGGGTGTTACCCACTTGTCCTTATATTAGTGTATTTACATATTGTTTCATTACCACGTGCTAAATTTACATATCACACGTAGTGTATATTGGATCTTATTTACATATTCCGTTTTAACAAATTTATTTCCAAATCGTGTTCTTTCGAGCTTTCCAGTAATTGCATCATCAATGAAGAAATCGAAGAAGTCAAAAAGAAATTATTGTCAAGCAGGCGGTGTTCAAATCGCCAAACAACTTTGTGGATAAAAAAAAAAAAAAAACTCATTAAGGCGGAGGTCGGAGGTGACCACTGGTCAGTTGGCGGCTGGTGGCTGGGTGAGTGAAGTCGTCTGCTTTCTTAAACGGTTTGTCGGCGACTTTGAACGGTGTGTTGTATGCACTTGTCGACCGTCTCCTTTAATAGTTTCTCGGTTCAAAATCACATTAATAGGTACCGCTCAACAAGAGCAACCTAGTTCATGATAATTGAAACAATGAATAATATGTGAAGGTTATTCACACACACATATTAAACAATTTTTAAAACGGGATTCAATCCCGGTTCATGACTGTCGGGAATCGAACGTGTTACCCTCTCATTCACCGACTGTTAATTTTTATTAATAGTTTCTCTTTCAATGATCGGTTGCTTCCTTTTAATTGTTTGTTAAAAAAAAGTTCGTCTGCATCCTTTAATAGTTTGTTTTGAAAAGATCGGCTGCTTCTATTAATAGTTTGTATATGAAGAATCGGTTGCTTTTTTTAAGTTTTAGTTTTTGAAAGGTTCGGCTGATAATATTAGCTAAACTAGCGTGTTAACTGAGATTCGCGTTGATCTACACTCGTGGATAAAACTTGAAGAATTCTTTGATGTCGCCGGACGTCTATTTTTTTTTTAAAGAAGACAGAGGCAATTTTGTTTACACTTGGTTATCTCGTATCTTCAATAAAGGTCACTGTAATATCTTTCAGAGTTATTGTCTGAATCCCGATATACATGCTGAAAGGTACAACTTCCTTAAGTTTTGTCCATGAGTGTACTTACAAAAAAAAAAATAAAAATAAAAAATTAGAACTAATTATAAATTTTGAAAGCAGTTTCAATATGTTTCACACATACTTTAAAAAAAAAAAACGACCTCTTCAAATAGTAGTTGTTTGAATTCACAATCCAAGAAAATAATCTTTTGTGTCAATACAGTAGAACTACCTCCCTGTAAAGGACACCTAATTGCAGAGCCAAAGTGTCCTTTAGCTCCCTAAAGCTCCCTTACCAGAGAGTTTCTAAATTGTAAAATTGGTAATTTTGCAAATGAAAACTGTCCTTTGTAGAGAGGTGTCCGCTAGCAGGGTGTCCGCTAAAGGGAGGTTCTACTGTAATCAAAGTGAAATGACCTGGGGATAAATTTCTTTTTTCCTGGAAGGCTGTTTAATAGTTATTTGAAATATTTGAGAAACACGTCTGATATAACTGGGTCACTTTGTTTCTTCTCGTTTTTCAATATTTAATGAAATAATTAACCCACATATAGATGCCATATTAAAAAGCGAGGGGTTAAAGATGTATCTTCTTCTTCTTCTTTCTTATCACCGCTCAATCATATCAGGATATCAAGTTTGTAGAGCTTGAAGCTTGACAACCATCATGACTGTGTGAAGTAGAATGCCTTTGTCATTAAGACTGGGAGCACTACTCAGTGGCAGGCCACTGACTTAGCTCCAAAAGAAATGGCCGCCTTAAAGATGTCTTACAGCTCGCAGTGACATAGATGGGGAAACTTGGGAAACATCGAGCCCTTCCTTTCTGCTTTGATGGTATATTAGTTTCTTCTGTTTTACATATTTTATCGTATTTACACACTTTCACTAGAATTTCATTTATTTTAAAAGAATTCTTTAGGCCACTTTGGTGTTTCAAAGAATCAGCAGTATGCAAATCAAAATCCGCGCGTACGTCTTCTGCTTCATTTCTATTTGAACAAGTGTTGTCCTGTAGAACATGGTTTATACGAATTTTTAGGGACTGTAATCATGTTTACAATAAAGTGTCATTTACCAATCCTCTCGAGTATAAGTTATCAAAATTTATTTCTCTCGCGTGCATTTTCATTATTCGCTTTATGCGAACCCTACCATGTATGTCTACCATGGTATACGCCAGGATGTGAGACTTATTGATCTTGAGTTGAGCACAGGCTCTGTCTCCAGAAATTTCTTTCTACCTTGAGTTTTTTCCTTCATAGCTTCCCATCCAGTCCAATTCTTTCTACCATTCTATTTCATCTTCCAGAATTTTCTTCATCAATCCATTTCCTCTATAGAGGGTCCAATTCTTGTTCTGATGACTTCAAATCCCAATCTTCTGTACACGTCTGTAGATATCGTATATTACCCGGATCCTTTTTTTACATATAACAGACATTTCGGCCAGAAAAGGTTTTTTTATTTTCTCGACGTTACGACAAAAATATTTTGTCTCCGTTAGGAAAAATATATAAAAATTGAAGCATTTATTTTTCCTGAGGAGGTTAAAACAATTTTGTCGGAACGTCGAGAACACTTCTGGCCGAAGTTATTGTAAGGAATGCCGGCAAACTCTAGCTTCAAGAATTTCTGGATGTTTTTAAAATGTTATTTTTTATATTTTAAAGCAGAAGCTCGAATTTGAAAAAATAACATTTGAAATTCCCTCTATTTGGAACTTCTAAAGACAGTACTGTGTGTGACATCGTTTTAAGTCAATTTTGAAAGTTTTTATGTCACACGACACCAAATTTTCATGTCTAAAATTCCTCAAACTATCTTCCTAAAGAATTCCTCCCAAAGATACAATAGTAGAGCTGTAGGTCTGAAATTCCTCAAACTATCTTCCTAAAGAATTCCTCCCAAAGATACAATAGTAGAGCTGTAGGTCTGAAATTCCTCAAACTATCTTCCTAAAGAATTCCTCCCAAAGATACAATAGTAGACCTGTAGGTCTGAAATTCCTCAAACTATCTTCCTAAAGAATTCCTCCCAAAGATACAATAGTAGAGCTGTAGGTCTGAAATTCCTCAAACTATCTTCCTAAAGAATTCCTCCCAAAGATACAATAGTAGAGCTGTAGGTCTGAAATTCCTCAAACTATCTTCCTAAAGAATTCCTCCCAAAGATACAATAGTAGAGCTGTGGGTCTGTAATTCCTCAAACTATCTTCCTAAAGAATTCCTCCCAAAGATACAATAGTAGAGCTGTAGGTCTGAAATTCCTCAAACTATCTTCCTAAAGAATTCCTCCCAAAGATACAATAGTAGAGCTGTAGGTCTGAAATTCCTCAAACTATCTTCCTAAAGAATTCCTCCCAAAGATACAATAGTAGAGCTGTAGGTCTGAAATTCCTCAAACTATCTTCCTAAAGAATTCCTCCCAAAGATACAATAGTAGAGCTGTAGGTCTGAAATTCCTCAAACTATCTTCCTAAAGAATTCCTCCCAAAGATACAATAGTAGAGCTGTAGGTCTGAAATTCCTCAAACTATCTTCCTAAAGAATTCCTCCCAAAGATACAATAGTAGAGCTGTAGGTCTGAAATTCCTCAAACTATCTTCCTAAAGAATTCCTCCCAAATATACAATAGTAGAGCTGTAGGTCTGAAATTCCTCAAACTATCTTCCTAAAGAATTCCTCCCAAAGATACAATAGTAGAGCTGTAGGTCTGAAATTCCTCAAACTATCTTCCTAAAGAATTCCTCCCAAAGATACAATAGTAGAGCTGTAGGTCTGAAATTCCTCAAACTATCTTCCTAAAGAATTCCTCCCAAAGAAACAATAGTAGAGCTGTAGGTCTGAAATTCCTCAAACTATCTTCCTAAAGAATTCCTCCCAAAGATACAATAGTAGAGCTGTAGGTCTGAAATTCCTCAAACTATCTTCCTAAAGAATTCCTCCCAAAGATACAATAGTAGAGCTGTAGGTCTGAAATTCCTCAAACTATCTTCCTAAAGAATTCCTCCCAAAGATACAATAGTAGAGCTGTAGGTCTGAAATTCCTCAAACTATCTTCCTAAAGAATTCCTCCCAAAGATACAATAGTAGAGCTGTAGGTCTGAAATTCCTCAAACTATCTTCCTAAAGAATTCCTCCCAAATATACAATAGTAGAGCTGTAGGTCTGAAATTCCTCAAACTATCTTCCTAAAGAATTCCTCCCAAAGATACAATAGTAGAGCTGTAGGTCTGAAATTCCTCAAACTATCTTCCTAAAGAATTCCTCCCAAAGATACAATAGTAGAGCTGTAGGTCTGAAATTCCTCAAACTATCTTCCTAAAGAATTCCTCCCAAAGAAACAATAGTAGAGCTGTAGGTCTGAAATTCCTCAAACTATCTTCCTAAAGAATTCCTCCCAAAGATACAATAGTAGAGCTGTAGGTCTGAAATTCCTCAAACTATCTTCCTAAAGAATTCCTCCCAAAGATACAATAGTAGAGCTGTAGGTCTGAAATTCCTCAAACTATCTTCCTAAAGAATTCCTCCCAAAGATACAATAGTAGAGCTGTAGGTCTGAAATTCCTCAAACTATCTTCCTAAAGAATTCCTCCCAAAGATACAATAGTAGAGCTGTAGGTCTGAAATTCCTCAAACTATCTTCCTAAAGAATTCCTCCCAAAGATACAATAGTAGAGCTGTAGGTCTGAAATGCCGAAACTGCATGAACTGATGAGCTAGACCCTCCCCATGTACTGTATAAATTTGTTGTTAAATCTCTGGAATAATTTTCACATCTCAATTTACGAACACGACAAAACTTGTCCAGACGGCAGACACATTTAAACAACTCACCACAAGAGGCCACAAAACTCGGCCATGTCAACGAGTGAATAGTAGAGATATGATGTCGTCTTCTTCTTTCTTATCTCTACTCGATCATATTAGGGCATCAAGCTTGTTTGACAACCATCATGACTGTGTGAAGTAGAATGCTTCTGTCTTTGTCATTAAGACTGGGAGCACTACTTAGTGGTAGGCCGACTTAGCTCCAAAAGAAATGGCCGCCTCAGACATGAGGAACAGACGCCATGTGCAGCCACTCCTAACAT